>CM053572.1:77818594-77899054 GCA_028646485.1 Cryptoprocta ferox
CGGATTACAGAGCTCCCTGCTCTTCCGCCATCTTGTCCTCTCCCCAAAAATTTTTTAAAAATATTTATTTTTGAGAGAGAGAGAGAGAGAGAGAGTGCATGCATGCATGCAAGTGGGGGAGAGGTAGAGAGAGGGAGACAGAGGATCCGATGCAGGCTCAAGCTGTGAGTGCAGAACCTAAGGTGGGGCTCGAACACAAACCTTGAGATCATGACCTAAGCCAGAATCAAGAGTTGGCCACTCAACCCACTGAGCTACCCATGTGCCCCCATTACTTTCACTTTTTAAAAGATGCTATTTAAAAGTAGACATCTTTGCTAATAACATGCATACACTTTTGTATAATAGTCTTTTCCTGTCTGATTTGTACTTACTGTCTAAATTATAGGTATTTTTATTTGAAATTTCATTTGCAAATCTAAAAAATGTGTTCATTTTTGCAATTATTTGTAATGATTTGAACACCTACTATATTCTTAAGTAACTTAAGCCCCAGTGATATAAAGATGAAAAATATGTGATATTCTTATTTCCATGTAGCTCATAATTTAATGGAAGAAATGTATTTCAACAAATATCTAACATATACCATGAGAAGTGTTATATTAAACACAGCTACATACATGACCCCTGAGATGTGAGAAAAGGAAAAGCTAAGTCAGCCTGGCTCATTGTGGTTATGGTTGTGGGGATAGTCAGAGAAGCCCTCACGGAGAATACTACTTTAAATTTTAATGGTTGATAATTCTTTAGGAAGACAAGGGAGGAAAAGCATTTAGACTGAAGGAACACCTGCAAAGGCACAGAGACATTTAAGGAATCATAAGTAGTAAGAAGTTGTGGTACTGTTGTTGAGGGTAGAGATTGTGGCTAGCTTTGATTACCAAGCAAAGGAGTTTGAATTTGAACCTGTAGGTTAGGGTTGTAAAATTAATAACTAGTATTATTAAGTATCTTAAAGAATGAAGATTTCAAAGTAGGGACTACTTTGTACAGTGCTGTGTAGCCTCCACCACCTAATTCTTTTAAGAAATTTTTATTGCAGCTATATGCAAAGTGCAGTTGTAAGCTCTGGAGATATAGTTGGGGAACAGAGCAGAGTACTTCCCTGACTGATTGGAACTTACATTACAAATCAGTCTATAAAGTAACCACCCACCTGACCCCACCCTATGTCCCTGTCTCCCTCTGTAATTTTTGGCTACAGCATAACTATAGGCTTTCCTTGTTTTCATCTTCCTCTGGGTTAACTTAGACAGCCCTGTCTTATTCTGGAAGAATGTAGTTAAATGTGTGATGCCCTCTGCATCTTGTTCTTCCTCTGAGCTATAGTTTGAGATTTGGGTATTACTTTTTTAAAAATTGGAATTTCTTTTGAGGTAATTGTAGATTAACATGCAATTGTGTGGAATAATAATCCTTTGTACATTCTGTCCAGTTTCCCCCAATGGTAGCATTTTGCAAAACTATATAAAATGAGAACCAGGGTATTAAGATTGACATATTCCACGAATCTTATTCATAGAAATATGATTTTTAATTGTACTCAGTTTTAGTTGTACTCTTTTGTCGTGTGTATATTAAGTTCTATAAAGTTTTATTACCAGTCTAGATTCATGCATCCATTACTACCATCAACGTACCGAACAGTTCCAACATTAATAGAATCCCTTGTGTTCCCCTGTTATAACCACATCACTTCTCTCCTCTGTTCTCTAAGCCATAAACCACAGCAGCTCTTACTCTGTCCTTTTTCTAGAAATTTTTCATTTCAAGAATGTTAGATACATGGAATCATACAGCATGTAACTTTTTGGGATTGGCTTTTTTTCATTCAGCAGGATTCTTGGAGATTCATCCAAGTGGTGGCTTATATGGATAGTTTTTCCTGTGGGTAGTATTCCATAGTATGTATTCACTTGTCAGAGGATCTCTGGGCTGATTGCAGTTTTTGGCTATTATAAATAAGTCTTCTGTGAATGTTTGTGTACAAGTTTTCGTGTGAAGATATATCTTCATTTCTCTGGCATATATGTCCAAGGGTGCAATTGCTGGGTCATAATATAGTTGAATGTTTAAACCATCAGAAACTAGAGTTGGCTGTACCATTTTGTCTTCTGACCAGCATCAAATGAGTGATCCAGTTTTTTGTATCCCCACAACCATTTGGTCTTGTCATTTTATTTTATTTTAGTCATTCTGATGTGTGTAGTGATATCATTGTAGTTTTTTAAAAAATAATTTTATTTATAAAAAAATTCAGTTTTATGTTTACATTTAAGTTCATAATCCTTTCGAATTAATTTTTGTGTAAGGTGTTAGGTCAAGCTTTTCTCTCTCTCTCTCTTGCTCTCTCTCTCTTTTTTTTTCTTGGCCTGTGGAGATATCCAGCTGCTCCAGTACCATTGAATTGTTTTTGGATCTTTGTCAAGAAGCAGTTGAGCATAATTGTGTGGGTCTTTTTCTGGGTTCTCTATATTCTTCCATTAATCTCTTGTTTATCCTCTACCGCGATCACAATTGTCTTGATTTCTGTAACTCTATATTGTCTTATTCCCCAAGATGGACATATTTGTTTGAATAGTTTTTCAACTTCACTCTCTTTCTCCTCTCCTTCTAGAACTCAGATGATACAAATGTTGGACCTTTTACTGTCCCACAGGTCTCCAAGTCTTTATTCTTTTTTGTCCATCCATTTTCTCACTGTTTTTTTGGATTAGTTGAGTTCTATTGCTCTGTGCTTACATTCACTGATTGTATCCTCTATCATCTTCACCTCTCTATTGAGCTTATCTAGTGAGTTTTATTTTCCTGTTTTGCATTTTTAGCTCTGTAATTTCCATCTCATTATTTTTATAACTTCTGTTTCTTTGCCTAGATTTTCAATTTTTTACATATGTTTTTAAGATAATTTATTATTGATGAAGCATTTTTAAGATGGCATTTAAAACTCTTTTTACATGATTCCAACATCAAATTCATCTCAATGTTGGCATTAGTTGATTGTCTTTTCTCATTCAAGTTGTGATTTTTCATGGGTCTTGGTACGAGAGGTGATATTCAATTGAATCTTAGATTATTCTTTTAGGAGACTCCGGTGTCTGTTTCAGTGTTTTATTTTCACAGGAAGTCCCTGTTTAGGTTTAGCATGCAGGTCTTTTGGTCTATTTTTATGAGTTGTGGTTTCAATGACAGTTAATTTTCAGAGTCATTGTGCTGTTATTTTAGTTTGCTTTGTCTTGTATCACTAGGTCTTCCACTGGTTCCTGCTGGTGTCACTTGACAGAGTAGAAGATGTTTTTCTTAGGCTGAGCTACTAGATATCTATTGGTAGAAAAGGGCTAAGGTAGGATTTCCTTACTGTGCCCCCTAGCTGCCCCTCTGGGCAGGGGAAGAAAGTCTTGGAGAGCAGCAGCTTCAGCTGGGTTCCTTTTGTTAGTTCTGCCCTCCAGTTCTGGTGTCTCTGGGTGAGGAAGGAGAGCCCCAGACCTCTGAGGACAAAGGTTTCCTGACCTAATATCTGGGTCTCTGTTGCTGGTTCTTCTTGCCTCATTCAGTTTCTCTTGGTGGAAAAGGGGATTCTCAGGCCTAGCAGGTAAGGAGAGTGCTTGCCCTGGCTGTTTATTTTTGGTGAGGCTCATAAATGATTTGTCTTTCTGGGGGTTTCTGGCTCTCTGATTGTTGTTACAGGGACTCCTATTGGATCCTAGGGGAGTCAGCCTACAAATATGGGGTGTCTTTTGTTACTAGACTGGAGGTTGGGAAAAGTCGGGTCTGGGTGACTTCCTCTTGGGGGAGGAAAATATGAGACACTCTGCCTCTGTGCTGTTCTAGTCCTAGGGCCAAAGGAGGCTGACTCCTTTCCTTTCCCTTCTCTTCCCTCCCCTCCACTCCCATTCCCTCTTTCTTTCTTTCTTTCTTTCTTTCTTTCTTTCTTTCTTTCTTTCTTATTTTTAATTTAAATCCAAGTTAGTTAACATATAATGTAATATTGGTTTTAGGAGTAGAATTTAGTGATTCCTCACTTACATGTAACACACAGTGCTCATCCTAACAAGTGTCCTCCTTAATGCTCTTTGCCCGTTTAGCCCATACCCCCACCCCCAAACCCCTCCAGCAACCCTCAGTTTGTTCTCTGTATTTAAGAGTCTCTTATGGTTATCTCGTGCTCTGTTTTTATATTATTTATGCTTCCCTTCTCTTATGTTCATCTGTTTTGTATCTTAAATTCCACATATGAGTGAAATCTTATGATATTTGTCTTTCTCCGACTGACCTATTTTGTTTAGCATAATACACTCTAGTTCCATCCACGTTGTTGCAAATGGCAAGATTTCATTCATTTTGACCTCTGAGTCATATTCCATTGTATGTCTATACCACATCTTCTTTATCCATTCATCAGTTGTTGGACATTTGGGCTCTTTCCATACTTTGTCTATTGTTGATAGCGCTGCCATAAACATTGGGGTGCATATGTAGGAGACTGCCTTCTATCCACTTTTCAGAGTTCTTCTTTGGTAGTCTCTTATGGTATTTCTAGTGTTTATACTTGTGTTTTGTGCAGTGAAGCTGGGAAAAATGATGTCTGCAATCTTATCTGTACCACAAAGCTGTGTATTACTTTTAATTTTGGTTTCCTTGTTGTGTGAGCATGGAGGTGGTACGGAGATATTAGATGGGGCTGAGTTTGGCCTTGTTGGGGACCCTAGTTAAAATGTTCTCTTATGAAATTTCACTAAATATCCTGTACTCCTGGGTTAATTTCATCCACCAGTTCTTCACAGAGCCCTTGAAAATGGCAAGCCAACGCTGTCCTCTCTGCATTTTCTAAGGTCCTGTCCTGGTGCAGAGATCTTTCTAGATTATTTTCTTGAAATTTTCCTAGGTTGGCCTATTCACTCTGCCTGCTTCTTTACATATTGGAGTATTCAGTGTGTATTCTCAGGTTTCTGTTCACTCTCATTCCTCAGAATGTCTTCTGGAGATTGGGGTAGTGTTGGGCACATTGCCATAGTATCTAGAAACCAGAATTTTCTCTTTCTTTTCTTTGAAACCATGCTGTGAAAGTTGTGGCATACAGTTGGTACTCCTTTATTTGCTGATGATCAGTTTAAATTCTTGCTTTTTTTTAAAAACTGTTTTTTGTTCTTTTTATTAGTTATTGGTTGTAGGAGCTTCTGAGCTACTGTTTCACTATACTGTCATTACCCCCAAATTCCAATAATGACTTTTTTGCAGTTTTCACATCTTTCTCTGCCTTTTGGTGTTGCAAATATCTTCTTTTTTCATCCTGGCATCTGTTACTCTGCCAGACCTCTTTTATTTGCTTAATTAATCTCTGTCCTTTGGCTTCTCTTCCTCCTTTGTCCTTGACTCTGCTTTTCTGTTGATGTTCAGTCTGTGAGTTTCATCTATCACCTTTAAGCAATTGACTCTCAAATTTGAATCTTCAGCCTTAATATTTTACCTAAGCATTTATTTCCTGCTGAGATGAGGTATTTTCTTTAAAGTAGTTCCATATTCTCATTCTTCCTATTCTACTGGTTTTGTCATCATATCTTACTAAAACCTTGAAGTTGTCACTGGATCATCTGTCTCCTTTGTCCCCTAAATTTACTCACCACATCAAGAATCTTTCTTCTTAATTCTCACTGATATTGTCAATTATAGATTCTTGCTTTTCAAGTTATATATTGCTGTGACTTATTAACTTGTCTTATGTCTCATTTTTTTTTTCTCTCTCTCTTCAAGCTAATTTTATACCTAGGTTTCAGGTTAAAATCTATCGCTATGTCTTTTTTTCTCTTTTTATTGCTATCACATACAGATAGAAGAGTACATGATTCACAGGTGCTTAGTCTGATGAAATTTCACAGACTGAACCTACTTTTATGTAAGTAGCACCAACAAATTAGTACCTTAAAAAAAATCACATTTGTGACCATGTTATTTTGCTCTAAAAAAACACTTAATTCAAGGAGTTAGATCTGTATTAGTTTCCTGAACAGTAGAATAGCAGATAAATTGACACTGCATCTCCCTTTGCTTTCTATATATAACTTGGTTTGGGAGGCTTTTTTTTCTTTATCTCATATTCACTTTTTATGTCTCTTACGGCTCCTACTTCTTGAAATACATTTCCCCTTTGACTTTTTATACTCTAAATTATGGTCATTTTCCAGCCCTATCTCAAATCTTGCCATTTCTAGGAAACTTTTCTGGGCTTGTTCCAGCTTTCATTACTTTTTAAATTTCTCTTAAAAAATTCTTAAATTAATTAATTATTTTTTTGAATAGGTAATATCAGTACATTTACTTAGCACAAAATTCAAATGTATAAAAGCATATATAATGAAAAGTCCTTCTCCCACTCCAGAGCCCGAGCCACTATGTGTCCTTCTAGAAATATTTTTGCACTTAAAAGGAAAATTAATTTCTGTCATTCTTCTTCCTTTTTATAAAATGTATACATATCAAGTTCTTTATCTCACTTTTTTCATTTAGTAGCTTTTAATGATAGTTCCAGTAGTTTTAATAGTTCCAGATCATTACACAAAAGATTTTCTCATTTTTTGTTAGGACTGAATGATATTCCACTGTTGGACATTGAACAATTCATATAGACTATGATTTGAATGGCACTCCCTAGAATTGTTGTTATTACCAGATGCAGTAGTCTTGATTGTAATTAACCTAGTCACTTCTTTTTGATGGGTATTTCTGGTTTCTTTTGTTGTTATCTCAAACATTACTGAAATGAATAGTCTAATATTTATGTCATTTGACATCTATGGGAAAATTGTAGGATATCATTCCCTTAATTTCCAAAGTATTTGTAATCTTCACCAACTTTACCATTAGACATAGTCTTAATGTGTTATGGAAATGTTTTTAAAATTTTTATCATTTGTCATTCCTTAAGAAGAGGTACCATAAATAAAATTATTTTATATTCCTAGACCTACAATACTGGCGTATATAAATAAGCCCTTAGGATAGTCTGGAGTCTTTCTCAGATACCTGCCGGATTCTGTTTCCCTTTTTGTTCTTTTGAGCTCTTTATAATCTTTTGAAGTTTCTGATAATGAAAGAAAAAAAATTATCAAAGTTTACATCAGAGCTATATGTGTTTAGAAGTAGAACTGATATTTACCCCAAGTTATGGGATAAAATGAACCATAATCCTAGATATAGTTAAAAGGAAAGGGAAATGTTTTTTTGGCCTCAAAAATGATTCCTTATTCTTCCATTGAAAACCTAAAAATCTATAAAGAACTTATCAAACTCAGCACCCAAAAACCAAATAATCCAATTAAGAAACATACAGAAGATATGAATAGACATTGTCCCAAAGAAGACATACAGATGGCTAACAGACACATGAAAAGATGCTCAGCATAACTCATTAGGGAAATACAAATCAAAACGACGACGAGATACCACCTCACACCTGTCAGGGTGGCTAAAAGTAAAAACATAGTCATCAGCAGATATTAGGATAAAGAGAAAGGGGAACCCTCTTATGCTGTTGATGGGAATCTAAACTGGTTCAGGCACTCTGGAAAACTGTATGGAAGTTCCTCAAAAAGTTTAAAATAGAACTACCCTATGACCCAGAAACTGTTCTACTAGATATTTACCCAAAGAATACAAAAATACTGATTCAAAGGGGCACATGCACCCCAATGTTTATAGCAGAATTGTCAACAATAGGCAAATTAAGGAAAGAGCCCAGATGTCTTATTGACTGATGAATGGATAAAGAAGATGTGGCATATATATAATGGAATATTACTCAGCCATCAAAAGAATGAAATCTTGCCATTAATAACAATGTAGATGGAGCTAGAGTGTATTATGCTAAGCGAAATAAGTCCATCAGAGAAAGACAGATATCCATATGATTTCATTCATGTAGAATTTAAGAAACAAAACAAGATGAACATGGGGAAGGGGAAAAAAAGAGGGGGAGGCAAATCATAAGAGACTCTTAACTATAGAGAATAAACCGTGGGTTGCTGGAGAGAAGGTTGGTAGTGGATGGGCTAAGTGAGCGATGGTTACTTGTGATGAGCACTGGGTATTATATATAATTGATGAATCATAAAAGAGTACATATATATCATACACACATATATAGTAATGAATCACTAAATTCTTCTGAAACCAATATTGTACTATATGTTAACTAACTAGATTTTAAATAAAAACTTAAAACAAACAAGGGTACCTGGCTAGCTCAGTCAGGAGAGGATGCAACTCTGGATCTGAGGATTGTGAGATTCCATGCTGGGCGTAGAGATTATTTAAAACAAACAAACAAACAAACAAACAAACATGAGATGAGGTAGAATGTATCTTCCACTGAGACTTAGATGAGCTGTAGGTAAAATAACAGAAAAATGTTCATTGTGAATTTTTGTGTCCTGTAAAGATACAGTATATCAAAGTAAACATTTTATGTTATTTATTTATTCGTTTTTAATTTTATTTATTTGAGAGAGAAAGAGACAGTGCAAGTGGGAGAGGGGCAGAGAGAGGGAGAGAGAATCCCAAGCATGCTCCACGCTACCAGGATGGAGCCTGACACGGAGCTCGAACCCACAAAACTGCAAAATCATGACCTGAGACGAAACCAAGAGTCGGATGCTCAACTGACTGAGCCATCCAGCTGCCCCTCAAAATAAAAATTTTAAAGTTACTATATCCAAAGTGAGAATATTGGAATGATGCTACTCCATATTAAAGTGAATAAGTCAATTACTTTGTATTGACTTAATTATGTTAAGGTCTATCTTGTGACCTGATTGCTACTTTGAGAACTTTGATGAAGTGCAGTTTTCACAACCTTTTTTTCTCTCCTCTGCTTATTTGATTGATCATAAAACTGAACAGTTTTCACTTGGAGAAAAATTGTAATTTGTTCTCTATCTGGAAAACCTACATTTTTATCATCTCTTTAGATGTCATCGCTGAGGTTAGACACATAAATCTATTCTCATTTTTCTCTCTAGCTTAGAGGATCCCAGCTGAATTAACAAGAAAGTGACTTCTGGTATGGATGAGCCAGAACTAGAAATAAGCGGTGTGTTTCTTCATTTCTTCTAACTGGTCCTAGATGTTTCATTTCCTGAAGTTAGGAGTCTGGAGAGCAAAATAAATGCTACTATAGTTTTGGGGATTTATAGCAAACAAGCAGGATATTTGGAAGAAGTTTCTGAGAACTGACCTTTAGATGATCACCAGTTATACTCTAGTGATTTTTTAAGCAACTTTATTGAGATATAACTCACATGCTGAAGACTTCACCCACTTAAAGTGCATAATTCAGTGGCTTTTATTCTGTTCACAGAGTTGTGCAACCATCACCACAATCAGTTTTAGAACATTTTCATTGCCCCAGAATGAAAGCCAGTACCCATCGGCAGTTGCTCCTCATTTCTTCCCAAATTTACTAGCCCATGCAACTACTAATCTACTCTTTGTCTGGATTTTGGACTTTTCATATACAGAGACCATACAATATGTCAGTCTTTTGTGTCTGGGTTTCTTTTACTTAGCATAATGTTTAGAAGGTTCATCCATATTGTAGCTTCTATCAATACTTTGTTCCTTTTCATTGCTAGTAATGTTTTGTTATATGTATGTATCATGTTTTATTAATCTGTTCATCAGTTGATGGACATTTGAATTTTTTCCATTTTGTAACTATTATGAATAATTCTGCTCCAACATTCATGTGCAAGTTTTTGTGTGGGCATATGTTTTCTTTCCTCTTGGGTGTATACCTAAAAGTAGAATTTCTAGATCATATGATAGCTGTATGGTTAACTTTGAGGAACAGCCCATGTTACATTTCTACCAGCAGTGTATGAGGGTTCTAATTTCTTCATGGCCTCCAACACTTGGTATTATCTATCTTTTGGTTAAAGACATCCTGATGGTGTGATGCGGTACCTCATTATGGTTCTGATTGGTATTTTCCAAATGGCTAATGATACTGAGCATCTTTTCATCTGCTTCTTGGACATTTGTTTAGAAACGTGTCTATGCAGATCCTTTGCCCATTTTTAATTTGTTTATTTGTATTTTTATTATTGAGTTTTAATAATTTTTTATATATTCCAGATAGAAGTCTCTTATCAGATAAGTATTTACAAATATTTTCTCCCATTCTATGTTTTTTTCACTTTCTTAATGATGACCTTTGAAATACAGAAGTTATGAATTTGATTAAGTCCAATTTATGTATTTTAATTCTGTTGCTTGTGCTTATGGTATCTCATATCTAAGAAACCGTTTCCTGAGCCAAGGTCACAGAGATTTACTACTATGTTTTGAGAGTTTTATAGTTCTAGCTCTGATATTTAGACCCATTATCCCTTTAGAGTTAAATTTTTTTGTGTATGGTCTAAGGAAAGAATTCTTCTTCATTCTTTTGCATGTGGAAATCCAGTTGTCCCACCACCATTAGTTGAAAGACTTTTTTTCTGAATGAATAGACTTGACACTCTTGTAGAAAATCGTATAACCATAAATGTGATGATTCACATCTGGACCCCGTATTCTATTCCAGTGATCTCTATGTCTGTCCATATGCCAGGACCACATTGTCCTGACTCTTGTATCTATTCAGTAAGTTTTGAAATCAGGAGGTATGACCCTTACAGCTTTGTTCTTCTTCAGGATTTTTTAAAGATTATCTTCTATTTCTGTAAAAAAAGAGCTAGCTTATATATTAATACGGCTTAAGTTAAATCTGTAGATCAAACTGGAGAATATTGCTTTCTTAATAATATTAGGTCTTTTGGATCCATTAACATGAGTCTTTCCATTTATTTAGGTTTTCCTTAATTTCAACCATATTTTGTAGTTTTAAGAATACAAGTTTTAAGTTATTTTATAAAATTTATTCCTAGATATTTTATTCTTTTTATACCGTTATATATAAAATTGTTTTTTTATTTCACTTTTCAGGCTGATCATTGCCAGTGTGTAGAAATACAGTTGAATTTTGTCTCTTGATCTTATACCCTGAAATCTTACTGAGGTCGTTTATAAATTAATTCTTAAACTTGTTTTTAATTGCATTCCTTTCTATATTCAATTTCATGTCCTCTTCAAATAAAGACATTTCCAAATAAGTGCATTTATTTCCTGTATGTGCAACTGACAGGTGACCGCAATAATGAATGAGCAGTTAGAAACACATAATGCTTGAGATGTCTTAACTTATTCCTGAATGCCTTCTGTTTTCCAAAGGAGTGGCCGAGCTCTTGCCCAGAGCTCTCTGTCCTGGAAGAGCTGGAGCAGGTGGGGCTGTGCTCTGGCCACTGAATTATGCCAGGGCGCACTTTTCCACTGGAGTTCACTTTCAATTGCTTCTGTGCAATAAAACCAAGTGCTTATAAAATGGAAAAAAAAAAAAACAAATAAAGACATTTATTTGAATGTCTTTTCAATTTCCATGGAAATCATTTCATTTATCTCATTGTACTGGCTGGATACTTCAGTACAGTGTTCAGTAAAAGTGGTGAGAGTGGACATCCTCATCTTGTTACTGATACTTGAGTGAAAGCATTCAGTTGTAGTGATTTTTTTTAACTCTAAAAAGAATGGGCCATAACTTTGCCTTGAAAACCAATTTCTTTTGATTTAAGAGGTGTTTTTTCTTCTGTTTACATACACAGATATGTGCTGATTAGAAGGCTCACAGTGCGGTGTGGAGGATAAGACAGTGCCTTACAAAAATGGGGTTTGGGAGTGACCTGAAGAATTCACATGAAGCTGTGTTAAAATTGCAAGACTGGGAGTTACGATTACTGGAAACAGTGAAGAAATTTATGGCTCTGAGAATAAAAAGTGATAAAGAATATGCATCTACTTTACAGAACCTTTGTAATCAAGTTGATAAGGAAAGTACTGTTCAAATGAATTATGTCAGCAATGTATCCAAGGTAAGAAGAATAATTTCATTACTTATTGTGTATAGCATTATAATTGTGCTTAGGGCAAATCATATTGTTGCATGAACACACCCAAGTTAGCATTCTAGGGCAGTGGTTCTGAAATCTTGCTGATTATCAGAATCTCATGGGGGAAAATTTCAAGTATTATAAATTTGGGCCCTACTTCCTGAACCTGAGTTAGTAGGTGTGAAATTTTTGAATTTTGAAATAAAAAAAATAGATGTCTTAATTATTGTAATGATTTAGTTAAGTTTGACAGCCATTGTGTTTTCTTTATTACCCTTCTTCCTTGGGTCTCTTGAGACCTGCTATTTTCTTTTGACATAAGCTTTCATTATAACCCACCTTCCCTAAATTTCTTCTGTGAATCATTAATGTAGCGAATCACATGGAATATTTTAACATGTAGCTGTTCTCTGCTATCATTCATTACTAAAATACTAGTATACTGATGGGTTAATCACACTCAAAAATTCTTTGGATAAGCAGTATGTTTTTTTATGTCTAAGATTATAAAAATATAATATAAAATTTAAAATTAAGGGCCATAAAAATAAAGGCCAAAATCGCACCATTAATTGTTCTTTGAAGGTATTAAAGGTGAAATATTACACACCTTAATAGTTTTTCCCCTTGTTTTCTTCTGAACTGGGAGAAGAACAGTTGCATGTTTGTGAGGGCTGAGCAGTAGAAATGGGAGTTGTGTCTGGTTCTTAAAGACTTTGAATCAATTCTTCTGTTTTAGTATCATCTCCTCTTTCTTCGTATAGGTTTCTCCAGTTCCTGAGCTTTACTGAGTTGTAGATCTGACCCTATAAATTGGCTATTTCTTTTTTTTTTTAATTGAGAAAAAATTGACATGCATCACTATATAAGTTTAAGGTATACAGCATGATGTTTCGATTCACATATATTGTGAAATGATTACCACAATAGGTTAAGATCCATCATCTCATATAGATACAATAAAAAGAAAAGAAAAAAATCCCTTTTGTGATGAGAACTCTTAGGATCTACTCTCAATAAGTTTCCTATATATCATACAGCAGTGTTAATTATAGCCACAGTGTTTTACATTACACACCTAGTACTTACTGATCTTGTAACTAGAAATTTGTACCTTTTGACCACCTTCTTCCCTACGTGGCCTTTTCTTCATGACCTACTCTTTGCAGGACACTTATATTTTAACTGTTCTTGATATTCTAATCAGTTAGCATTTACCTTACTTCATGTTCTTACATTTTGTTGATGTGTCTTATCTGTGGTTGTCCTCTTTTCTATTTTCTTTGTTATTGTGAATTTATACTTTAAATAACTCTGTTATATTTTAGTGGGATTTTGGAAAGAAGTGGAGAAATGGCCATATGTTCTATTTACCATGTTCAACTGGAATTATTCTCTTTAGAAAAGTAGGGTAGTGAAAGGAACAAAAAATAGGATTAATAGAAGATTGAAGATTTATGAGGTCAGGCCAATGGAGGAATCATCAGTGTAGACACTGAAGTGTTAAGTATTTTGGTGGAGGATTGATAGAGACAAATGCTAAAATAATTAAGGAAGGCAGGAGAGTTCTCGGAATGGGAAAAGGGCCTAGGGAAAGGTGATAAAGATTGGGAGGAATAGTTTAAATAGGCAGGATTACCTTTCAAAGAGGAATAATTGAGCAATAACAGTGGAAAATGATTGTAAACTCAAAGAAAAACAAGGAATATGTCAGCCTTTCCTCCTAACACTGAAAAGCCATCACTTATTCTACCTAATAAAAGTCCAGCATATCAATTTTTTCATTAGACTATTGTGTTTTTGGTGTTGCATTAAAAAAAAAAATTGTTGCCTCACCTAAATTTGTTGAGCTTCTCTTGTGTTCGCATCTGGAAGTTTTATAGTTTTGCTTTATATTTAGGTCTGTGATCCATTTTTAGTTAATTTTTGTCTATGGGGCAAGTTATGATCAAAGTTTGTTTTTTTGCAAACACATATCCATTTGTTCCAGCAGCATTTGTTGAAAAGACTAAGCTTTCTCCATTGCATCTTTGTTGAATTCAATTGACCATAATTTGTGAGCCTATTTCTATATACTTTATTATGTTCCATTTGTGTTTTTGTCTACTCTGAAACTAGTAACACACTGTTTTGATTATTGTTTTATAATAATCACAAAGTCAGTGGTGTCATTTTTCTGTTTTTTTTCTTTCAAAATACTTTTAGCTATTTTAGTTTTTTTGTACTTCCATATATTCGAATTTTAGAATTAGCCTATCAATTTCTATATAAAAAAGCCTACTGGATTTTAATTGGAATGCACTGACTATATAGATAAATTTGAGGAAAATGTATATCTTAATGCGATTGGGTCTTCCAGTCCATAAACCTCTGGCATATATCATATTTAATTTTTTTGAGTTGTCTTACAATTTTCCGTGTATGGGTCTTTCAGATTTATGTGTGTTTCATATTTTTTGATGCTCTTGTGAATATTACTTTTTCTAAATTTTAGTTTCTCACTATTCATTGTTATGCATACTAATCTCATAAACTAAACTTTGCAAGACTTACTTATTTGTAGCTTTTTTGTAGATTCCATTGGATTTTCTACACAGGTGATTATGTCTTCTGCAAAGACGATTTTCTTTGTTTTCCATTTGGATGCCTTTTATTTGTTTTTTTTTTGCATTTTTGCACTGGCTGGAACCTCTAGCACAAACCTGAATGAAAGTATTGACAACAGACATCCATGTCTGATTGCTGATCTTAGGGGACATGCATTTAGTCTTTCACCATTAAATATGATGTTAACTGTGAGTTTTTTTGTAGATATCTTTTTATAGGCTTGTGGAAGCTTCTACTACTACTTAGCTGAGAGTTTTTTTCATACATTGATATGGGGTTTTGTCAAGTGGCTTGTCATTTTCTGCTTCAATGTTTGTATTGCTTTTTCTTTTCAGTTTGATAATATATTAAAATGTATTCCTTGATTTTCAAATACGTCAAATGTTAAAACAATCATGTGGTCCTGGATTAGACTCTACCTAGTTCTTATATATTGTCCTTTTTTAATTTTAATTATTGGATTCAGTTTGGTAAAACAAAATTTTCTTTGGAAATTCTTGCTCAGTGTTACTGAGGAATATTGGTCTGCAGTTTTCTTGTGATGTTGTGTGGTTTTGGTATCAGAGTGATGCTGGCCTCATAGGACAAGGTGGGAAGAATTTTCTCTTCAGTTTTCTGGAGAGGTTTGTATAGAATTGGTTTTATTTTTTATTTAGATACTTAATAGTTTTCACCAATCAAACTAGTAGGGTCTAAAGTTTTCTTTGGGAGAAGGTTTTTAAGTATACATGTAATGTTTAAAATAGAGAACTATTCAGATGGTCTTTTTCTTCTTGAGTGAACTTAGGTTGTGCTTTTCAAGGAATTAGTTCACTTTTGTCTAAGAAGTCAAATTTTTTATGTTGTTTATTATTTTGCATTACTATATTTTTAGTATCTGGAGAGTCTATAGTGGTGTTACCTTTTTCATTCCTTATATCGTCAATTTTCATAGTCTCCCTCAGGGTTCACTGTCCTTCATTGAGTGATGTCCAGTGGCTTGGATGCTGTTGTTTCATATATTTTGTCCAGTTTTTAGTTGTTTTATGCAGATGGATGAAACAATGACTGTTTCTCTATCTTGACTGGAAGCAGAAGTCTTGCATCTAGTTGTTTTTATGTCTTTATTAAAAAAATTAAAACGTATAGCAGATTTTCAAGAATAAAACAAAGATACCTCTGTAACCTCTACTCTATTCATTAATTGTAAAAATTTTGTCATATATACTCTATAGTTTGCTTTCTCTGTCAATACAATTAGATATTACTTTTTTTATGGAATGATTTGTGAGTTAGTTGAACACATCATGTCCTTTTATTCTTAAATATTTATTTAAGTATTTTCTTAGACCATATCCACAATGTAATCAAATTTTGGAAATTTAGCATTGTTACATCCCTGTTATCAAAAATACATTCCATATTCAACTTCTGTCAGTTGTCCCAATAGTGGCCCTTTTTGACATTCTTTTAACCCTCATTCAAGATGTAATCCAGAATAACTCATTTCATTTAGTTGTTTTGTCTCTTAACTTCCATTAATGTAGATCATGAGTGTAAGAAATCATACTCTGTGTTTTGGTAATTTCTTACTTTTACTGAAAGTTATTGAAGTGTGTACCCTCTGTCTTTAATTCTGAGGGCATGGTTTTTGGGTGGTTTTATTTTTCCCTTTTTGTTTGTATTGTTTTGGGGAAATTTTGGGAGATAGAAGCCTCGGTAGTTATGTTTGCTTTCAAGTCCCTGGACTGTTTTCTCATCATTCTTTGAACACTTCTTTACTTTCTGGCATACTGAGATATCCCAGGCTCATCTTGAATGTTCCTTTTTCCAGTCCTGGAATAAACCCTTTCTCCTAGGAGTCCTGCTTCCTTCTATTACAGAGAATATTTATATATTCAACCAATTTACTGTGTATGAAATTTTATGTCTCTCAATATTTTGTAATCACAGATAATACTGCAACAAATAACTTTGTTACAGATGTGTTTTTGTATGAATATCTTCGGGGTAAATTTCTGGAAGTGAGATTTCCAGGTCAAAATGTAAACGTGCATGTCATTTTGTCATATATTTCCATTGTAATTATGGATTTCTTCTGTAGATCTTGTACAATTTTGTATTTCCACTAGGAATATCGGAAAGTCCCAGTTTCTATTTAATCTGGGAAAGAGAGTATATTGTCAGACTTCTTAATTTCTGTTAGTCTGGTAGGTAAAAAATGATATCTAGTGTAGCTTTATTTTATATTTCTCTAATTATGAGTGAAATTAAACATCTTTTCATGTGTTTAACAGCTATAATATTTTGAGGACCTTTAAGGTGAATCTTGCTTTGTGTTTTCTTATTTACTTAAAATTATACCTGTCAGAAATAAAAGATATTACAATGGGAAAGGAAGAAGTAAAATGGTCTCTGTTTGTAGATGGTACAGTCTTATACATAGAAAACCCTAAAGACTACACCAAAAACCTGTTAGAACTAATAAATTCAGTAAAGTTAAAGATACAAAAGCAACATAAAAAATCAGTTGTGTTTCTATACACTATTAATGAACTATTAGAAAAAGAAATAAAGACAATAACCCAATTTACAATACTATCAAAAAAATACTTAGGAATAATTTAACCAAGGAGGTGAAAGATATGTACACTGAAAAGTTGTAAGACATAGATGAAAGAAATTGAAGAAGACACAAATAAATGGAAAAATATTCTCTGCCTATGGGTTGGAGGAGTTAATATTGTTAAAATGTCCTTATTCCTCAAAGGCGTCTTAGAGTCAATGCATTCCCTATCAAAATTCCAATGGGAGTTTTCACAGAAATAGAACAAACAATCCTAAATTTGGATAGAACCAAAAAGGCCCCAAATAGCCACAGGTATCTTGAGAAAGAAGAACCAGGATGGATACATCAAATTCTTGATTGCAAACTTTACTGTGAAGGTAAAACAATCAAAACAGTATGGTATGGCATAAAAACAGGCATGTAGACTAGTAAAACAGAATTGAGAGCCCAGAAATAAACCCATACATATATCATCAATTAACATTTGATAAGAGAGCCAAGAATAGTCTTTTCAGTAAATGGTTGCAGGGTACCTGGGTGGCTCAGTTGGTTGTGTCCAAGGCTAGCTCAGGTCATGATCTCATGGTTTGTGAGTTTGAGCCCCACATTGGACTCTGCGCACTGCCAGTGCAAAGCCTGCCTGGGATTCTCCCTCTGCCTCTCTCTCTCTCAAAATAAATAAATTAGCTTATAAAAATAAAAAAAAAATGGTATTGGAAAAGCTAGATATTCCCATGCAAAAGAAAGAAATTGGACCTTTCTTCTATACCACTCACAAAAGTTAAGTCAAAGTGGCTTAAAAACTTAAATATAAGCCCCTCAACTGTAAAACTACTAGAAGAAAACATAGGGGAAATGCTCTTTGACATTAGTCTTGGCAACAGTGTTTTGGATATTGCACCAAAAAATGCAAGCACCAAAACCAAAAATAAGTACGCAACAAAAGTAAAAATAAAAAGATTCTGCATAGAAAGAAACATTCAGCAAAATTAATAGGTAACCTAGGAATGGGAGAAAATATTTGCAAACCATCTATCTGATATGGAGTTAGTATTCAAAATATAAGTAACTCATACAACTCAATAGCAAAAAAACAATCCAGTAAAAAATGGGCAGAAGATCTGAGTACAGTTTTCCAAAGAAGACAACAAATGGCCAACAGACTCGTCAAGGAAATGCAAATCAAAACCACAATGAGATATTATTACTTCATACCTATTAGAATGTCTATTACCAAAGAGACAAGAGTTAACAAGTGTTAGCAAAGTTGTGGGGAAAAGAGAGTTCTTACATACTGTTGCTGTGAATGTACATTGGTACAGCTACTTTGAAAACCAGCGTGGAGGTTCCCCAAGAAATTAAAAATAGAACTACCATATGATCCAGCAATCCCACTTCTGGATATATATCTGAAGGAAATGAAACATTATCTTGAAGAGATAACTGCATCCTTGTGTTCATTGCAGCATTATTTACAATAGCTTCCAAGATGTGGAATATTTACAATATTTACAATATTCCAAGATTTGGAAATAACCTAAGCATCCATTGATGGATGAATGGATAAAGAAAATATGGTATATATACACAATGGAATATTATTTGGTCATAAAAAAGAAGGAAATCCTCCCTTTTGTGACAACATGAGTGGACCTTGAGGGCATTATGCTAAGTGAAATACGTCAGACAGAGAAAGACAAATACTCTATGTTCTTACTTCTATGTGGAATCTAAAATGGCCAACTCGGGGCGCCTGGGTGGCTCAGTTGGTTAAGTGTCCAACTTTGGCTCAGGTCATGATCTCACAGTTCATGGGTTCGAGCCCTGTGTCAGGCTCTGTGCTGACAGCTAGCTCAGAGCGTGGAGCCTGTCTTCGGATTCTGTGTCTCCCTCTCTCTCTGACCCTCGCCTGCTCACGCTGTCTCTCTCTCTCTCAAAAATAAATAAAAACATTAAAAAAAATAAGTAAAATGGCCAACTCATAGAAATAGAGATTAGAATGGTGATTACCAGTAACTGGGAGGTGGTGAGGGTGGAAGAGCAGTGAGGAGATGTTGACCAAAGGGTACAAACTTCCAGCCATGAGATGAATAATTTCTGGGGATGTCATGTACAACATGTGACTATATTTAATAGTACCATGTTATATACTTGAAAGTTGTTAAGAGAGTAGATCTTAAATGTTACCACCACAGGATAAAAAGGACCATTATGTGAGGGGATATGGAGGTGTTAACTGACCTTATTGTGGTAATCACTCTGCAATATATGTATGTATCAAATCATTATGTTGTACACCTTAAACTTACGTATATTATATGTTACTAATATCGCAATTCATCTGAACAAAAATAAGTAAATATACAATTACACCTATCAGAATACAGTCAACTCTCTGCTGAAATAGTGTAGTGATACAGATAATTCTCAACACAACCTGTTTGAAGGGACATATTGGTTTATCTTTCGAACACGAAGTATAATGAAATATTGGCTATATTACATATGCTACATGGGAATCAAAAGTAATGAAAAGTGTTTTTTGGTGAACCAGCCTTATTATTTAGTAGTCACATTATAGACATACTGTACCTAGAACTGGTATAACTAGATTTTCAACTATATATATTTTAAGACAGTAATTCTTAAGTCTGAATATAGAGTCAATTCTGCTATAAAGCTTGATTTAAAAACATGAATTTGTTCCAATGCAATTGATATATTAGAGAACACTTTGAGCATAATGTGATTTTGTATTTACGCACACATCTGGAAGAAACACTTCCAGAATGCTTAAAACTACCCAGATGAACAGAGCTGCTTAGGAATACATAAAACTCACATAGGCACACACGTTCGTCATTTATTAGCTATCTCTGTTCATGCTTGTGTTATGAGCCACACCCATCCATATGTGATATTGCAACTTTCTGTCCGAATTCAGATAACTCTTTCTACCACTTTACAACAACTTAACAATCTGCAGTCCTTCTGCCACCTACTTTTGATAAGCAAACCTCTGTTCTTTTCAAGGTAAAGTGCCATATATATTATAGTACTTATATATTTTGTGACCATTTAATATATGTAAAACCACGCAAAGTTTTTATTAGGTTCCTGTCTTTTTAAAAATGTGTCCCTGATAAATTTTTTGATTGTTGTGCATCTAACACCATTTTTTTAAAAATAAGCTCTGTGGTTTTTAATGTGTGATTTTGTATAACCCCGTGATGACTGGGGACACACATGTTTTGCTAGAGCAGAACTGGTATATTAGAATTACTTGGGAGTTTTGAGATACTGATGCTTGGACCCCATCCAAAACCTATTAAATCAGAATCTCTGGTCATGGGATTCAAGATTTGGTATTTTTAAAAGGCTGCCAGGTGATTCTTATTGCAGGAAGAATTGTGAACCACTGGCCTGGGCAAACCAGAAAGCTTTGAAGAAAATGTAAAGACAGGCTCTTGTGAATGGGAAGTACTTTGCACTTGCAATTCAGTCTTTGAAATTCTCAGTTTTGGGGAAATTTAATGACTTATCTCCTGGTTTTCTTTATCTAACAAGGACTCAGAAATTCCAAAAACATTCTTATGTAATAGACAAAGTCTGAATAAAAATTGTTGTTTAAGGAACTATTTATTTTGGATTATTTTGTGGCATAGAAATTATGCATTCTTCATGGAATTTTATTACTGTGTCTTAAAAATATTCAAGCTAGAAAGAAAGCAAGTTGGGAGATATGATCTGTAGGGAAAACCTATTTATAACAACTGTTTTTTAGGTATTTTTCAACCTTGAGTCATTTTGTTGATTATTTCCAATGTTTTACTGTAATTATAGCTACAGTAATAGTTTGTTCTTTGACTCAGTGTCCCAAGATAAATACTTTCTGGTACAATGAACTCAGAACTTTAAATTATTTCCTGTTTATGTAATACTGATTTACCTCACCACACAACTGCTAGTTCAAAGGTGGAAAGCATGATTTGCTTTCCTAAAAGGTATAATTTTTTCCTATATGTCGGGAAAATTCAAAACTCAAAAATTGAGTGTTTAGTTTTTTTAAATATTGTATGTTCATCCTAATATAGCTGATAGTATTTACCTCTGTTGGTTTTCTAAGAGTCAAATAGGCATTTTAAGATTTATGCTAATTATTTTGGAAATGTGTGATGCTATGTAGTGTATGCAATGTAGCATATGATCCCCCCCCTTTTATTTAGAGGGATATAGGAGAGAATAAAATTTCTGTAAAGGGAATCATTCCTCTTTTTCATTGTGAAATAAGAGATGCATTAATTTCTAGGAATTATTTTTGGATACAATGACAATGTAAAAATCAAATTTAGGAATATAGAAAATCTTTTAAAAAATACATTTCAGGTATTTTATAATATACTATTAATATCATTCAGTTTACACATTAGGATTCTGAAAAATATTCTAAAACTAAAAGTCTCAAACTGGTAATTTTGTTTCCTTAGGATAGGGAAATGTGTATTATATGTATGTTTATCTTAAAGTAGTGCAATTTTAGTTATCCAGTATGGTGCTGCTCTTGGTTACACAGAAGATGATGATTTATTTCCTAATTGTTCTGCTTAAGGAGATTTTAAGTGTAGGTCATTATTTTAGTTAGAAAGCCAAATTTAGTGCGAGGCCTCTTTTATTTTTACTTTCATATCAAGAATGACTCACTAATCTTGGCCTAGAAGGACTTCTTCACTTTAGGTTACTCATGCTGCAAAGTAGGTGGCCTGAAGGGGTAGATGGATTTTCCCTGTGGCTGTTGGCCTCTAATGATAAAGTACCTAATAAAGATTAATTAATGATTACTATGTAATATGTAACCAGTTTATAAAGTACTCTCATTAGTTTAGCTTAGATAGTTATTCTTTAGATGCATTTATTTTGGAGATATAGGAATAGATGAACATAGTCTTTAGATGCAAGTGTCTTTAGGTTCTCATAATTCTGTGTCCTCTAGCATCTTAGGTCATTTTGGATTTAGCACATTAAGAGGTAGATTTATTAGCTGTATGACCTTGACAAATTATTTAATCTCTCTGACACCATTTATAAGATGAAGATATTTGCCTCAGTGTTGATATAAGGAGTATATAAGATAAGGCCTATAGTGTAGAGGAAGTAGATAGTGTTAAAGAGGAGGAGCAAAGGGTTGGCTAGACAAGCAAGGATAGCTTTAATAGGGGTGAAGCTGGGGAGAAGTAAGGGAGACCATAGCCCCTCCTCTTGGTTCTGTGTTACACAGGTTGTGAGAGAAGAAGACAGCATTTATTTGATAGAGTTTCAGAGAGAGGGAGGGTCCTAAGTATACAGTCTGGTTCATAACTTCTGGGAGCAAATACAGAATTTTAACTTTTTTCCGCAGAAGTTTATATGAGGGATTTTTAAAAAGATTAGATTGAGCAGTAGCTGGAAGTGTTGGTTGGATTTGGGGAGGAAGAGGAAGTCTGCTTTTAAAGATATGTCAAACTAAAAGAGCCAATCAAGGAGGTTTTGGGGATACAGGAAATAGGGGATAACAGAACAACTGCTTTAGGCATGGATGGAGAACAGGAATGGGATGCAAGGGTTTGGAGAACCAGAATTCACCCTGAAGCTAGAGGGGAGTAGGCAAGCATTTCCAGAAGCCTTACTGTAATTTATTGTTTTCTTTAAAACGTCCAAATAGGTCAGGCCTCTATTAACAAAAAACCACTAGAACTGGATCAACAAAGTAATCTTCTATGGACATGAGCTATAAAACTCAAGGAGTTTATGAGGATGACGATATAGAGGGAAGTAGCTGAGTAGAGAAAAATCATACAATGCAAGGGCTGGAGGAGACTGCAGAGGTCTTTAACTCAGCACCTAACTTTTGGTAGGAGAAACTGCTGAGGTTATGTGATTTGCTTCTGAAGGGCAAAGGTGACGATGGCCTGTTATCTTTCTGGATCTTGTTCTGGAAGAACAAGAATTGTGGCTTTTAAGTCCACGAACAAAAGCAGATGAAGGGCACAGAGTCCAAGAAGCTGGTAGGAAAAGTAGTGAGAAAGAAAAGGTGATATAGTTTCCTTCCTGGCCTGATCTGTGTTTAGATATCTAGATTTACTCTTTTTAGTAGCAAAAACAATAGCAATATTTTGGTAGTTATGTGGTTTCTGGAAATGGCTATCTTCTGAGATTGGGCAATGAGTGAGCTGATGTAGCTCAGCATATATGGTACCAGTCTTTGGAACCCAACTATTGACTTTATTTATATTGATTATTTTGGTTTTATTTTATCTTAAAAATATTTATTTAATTATTTAATTATTTTTGGTTTACCTAGTATTTTTATTTGGGATTTGTTTTGGTTATTGCATTAGTATTTGATAGCTTAGAATTTATAGTACTTGAACTAACAAGGGCTTGAAAGTTTTGACCCTTCCATTGTTAGAAAGTCTTTACTTAGAGGAGCCAAAATTCCCCTGACATTGAAGGATGTATTTACTGCAGACAATCCATCCTTCCCTGACTCACCAAATAACTTCAGTTTTTGTTTCTTTAAAATCTCCCACCAGATGAGAATATATCTGCTGTTCTAGGTACTGTGACATAAACTATGCAGGGAAGGAGACTAGTGTATTCCTGTTCCTTTTACAGGGTAAGAAATTTTAAATGCTGTAAGAAAAAATCAGATATCCAGGAACTCATCAAATGAATTATAAAATTGACTGGGCTTTGTATATATAATTAGCTTATTTATGAAGATTATTATATTATCATTATGAAATGTTTAAAATGTTCTGAGGCCCGTTGCCTCAGATGTGGCACTGACAGTGTGTTTTCTTTCATGCTTCTTGTTTGCATTCATTGAGGTTTTTCAATCTGTAGATTTTTTGGTTTTCATTGAGTTTTCAATATTTTCAGCTATTTCTTCAGACACTTTTCCTATCTCTCATCTGTCTCCTTGGAAGTTCCTAATTACACATATATTAGATGTCTGTAAGGTGTTCTGCAGCCCAGTGATATTCTGTTCATTTAATTGTACATTCTTTTTTCTCTCAGTTCATTTTGATAGTTTTAGATAGTTCATTATCATAGTTTGATAGTTTGATAGTTCAGTTTCAAGTTTGATGGCTTTGTTTTGTTGATTTTTGTTAGGGAGCACAGTTAAGTTACTTGGAAAGAGCTTTATCCTTTTGGATCTTGATTTTAATTTTCTTAGGCAGGGTCAGAGCAGTGTTAACTCTGGGGCTAGTGACTCCTCACTACCAGAGTTCTACCCAGTACCCATGAATTATGAGTTTTTTGGGGGTGGCTGGGGAAAATGCACTATTCCTGATGATATGTGAAGAGCAGGTACTGTTTCTGTAATCTTTTGAGCTAGTTTTCGCCAGTTAATGTAGTTTCCTCATGGGCATGCACTGATCAGTTTTTGTATACCAGAGTGAGGTCACTGCAGATCTCCAGGCTTCTCTGTGTTGCCTCCATCCTCTCAAGGAGTCTATGCCTTGAACTCTAGCTGCCTTGTTCTTCTCAGACTCTTAACTCTGCCTCCTCAATTCTGGGATTCTGTTCACACTCCCTTTGGTTTCTCCTCCCTGTGCTGCAGCCTCTCAAGTCAGTAAGTCAGGACAATTGTAGGGTTCACCTTATTTGTTTTTTTTCTCTCAGTCATCACATCGTATCTTTCATTGTCTGTTTTCCAGTATCTTGAAAACATTTATTTCTTATATTTTGTCCTTTTTTTTTTTTAGGTAAAAGGGTAAATTTGGTCCCTGTTATTCCCTCTTGGTTGATTTTATTTTAAAATATTTTTCTAAAGGCATTTTATTTTTCTTCTGGTAAGGTGTAATTAGTATTTATAAAATCAGACTGTTTATTTAGAATTCAAGATAATTCAGATCAGATGAGGTTTTGCATTATTACCAAAACAAAACAAAACAAGCAGTGCGAAGCCCAGAGAGTTTTCTCTTTGACTTTTAATTTGCCCGCTATAATGGCCATGTCACTCCTCTGCCAAAGTCTAATTGGACATTGTAATTAATATAAAGTCAAACTTTTTACTATGACTTTTAAGTTTATACTTGTTCTAGACTTAACACTCTGATTTTCTCCTTGCACTTCCCTTAGGAAAGTACCTCCAGGCAGAAAAGTGGGGCACTTTCAGGTCTTTCACTTTTCTTTGGGGTTACAATCCTGTGCTGCCAATTATCCTAAATCTAAGAACAGTTTCATATATTATGCTCAGTTTTCTAGTTTCAGTGGGAAGATGGGTTTGATTCCAGTTACTGTGTCGAGGCTGGAAGAAGTCCCTTACTTTAGTTGCTATTTTCTCTCCTCTTTCTAGCATTCTTCCTAGTACAAATGAATCATGGTCAATGATTACTGGTTTCTTTTGGCTCATTTCTGAATACCTGCTAATATGTTTGATTAATTTGTTAATTCTAAATTACTAGTAGAAATGTAAGCAGTTCTGGCAGGATCTGTACTTCATATTTCATACCTGTTTGCTACTGCATATGCCTTAATGGAATAAAGTAGAAATATTGTCATTTAATTAAAAAATTAACTTAGACTTTATTTCCCCAAAGTAAGTTCCACTAGTATTTACTTTCCTTATGGAAGAGCTGCTAATATTTTCTATTATCTTTGAGTAGTAATTGTTTTATGTTTTCTCATACTACCAAGTAATGATAAATAAAAATAACTCACCTTGTCTTGTATTATTTTACTTTATTTTTTTAAGTATTATTTTTGGGGATGAAATACCAACATTTCTTTTTTTTAAGGTTATTTATTTATTTTGATAGAGAGCAAAAGAGCATATGAAAGCACTGGTTGAGAAGGGTATGAGCAGGGAAGGGGTAGAAAGAGAGAGAGGGATAGAGAGGATCTCAATCAGGCTCCACACTGTCAGCACAGAGCCCTTTGCGGGGCTCGAACTCACAAACTGTGATATCAGGTTCTGAGCCAAAATCAAGAGTTAGAGGTTTAACTGACTGAGCCACCCAGGCGCTCCTGTATTATTTTACTTTAGATATAATTTTGGCTTCTAGTGTGACGATTGATTCCTGTTATGCATGAGAGCTACAATTTAATTTCATGGAAGCATCTGTACTAAATTTGGAGTGATACAGTTGAGGCTGGTGTTTCATATTTTAGGAGGCTCTATATTTGGAAGTGCTATTGTAATGTTAGGTTGCAGTGTGCATGTATTTTGAACAGCTTGTGGATGGAATTTGACATAGTACATAAATCATTTTGTTTTTGATTAGTTCTGATATTTAAATTTTCCAAGGCAATTTAGGTTTGAAGACAAAAAGAATATTGTTTTTTATCTTTTTCACGTTTCACGTATAGTCATCTTTATTTTTATTCTGTTATTTTTTTTTGATGCATAAGCCTCTACAAGATGTTTATTTGTCTTCTAGAAATAGCATTATACTCTGTAAACTATTTTGCAGTTTGGCTTTTTAACCTAATTATATACCTTGGACTTTCTCTATATCATTCACATGAAGTTACCTTAATTTTTTTTTTAATGTTTATTTCTGAGAGATAGAGAGGGAGAGAGCCCAAGCCGGGGAGGGACAGAGAGAGAGGGAGATACAAATCTGAAGCAGGCTCCAGGCTCTGAGCTGTCAGTACAGAGCCTGACACGCGGCTCAAACCCATGAACTGTGAGATCATGACCTGAGCCAAAGTTGGTTGGTTAATTTAGCCACCCAGGAGCCCCTGAAGTAACCTTAAGTTTTAATGGCTGCATTTCATTATAATTCTTTAATTTCTTATTGATGGACTCTTTTGCTATTAAAACTGTGATAAATGTCCTTATAAATATAATCTGTATACTTGTGCAAATTTTTGTGTGAGATAAATTCCAAGAAGTAGAGTTTCTATGTATAAAGTTTTGCCCACTTAATATTTTAATAATTTAGTATCCACTAACAGTGTGTTAGAGAACCAGTTTACCCAAACTCTTACCTATAGAATGTATTGTTTTATTTAATTTTGTCAACCTGATATATGAAAAACAATAATTCCAAATGGCTTCATTTGTATTTTTTTACTGTTAAAAAGGGTAAGCATCTTTCTTTAAAATATTTTTACTCATTTTATCTCTTTTGGAGGCATTTTAGAAACAACATTAAATAACATTATTGACATTAAGTGGCCTTGTTGGTCTTTGACTTTTATGGCAATATTTCTATATATGACTATTAGGTATGCATGTTTGAAATGCCCCCAAACTGATTATGAGATATTTTTCTTTTAATGGACCATTTATTAAAATTGGCATTTATAAGAGAATTTATTTTTGTGGTATCTTTGCCACTTTTGATGTCTCTGTTATGGTGATTTTAGGAACTTTTTTTTATTTTCAGTGCTTAGAAACATTTTAGGTAGTACCAAAGGTATCTAATTCATAAAAGTTTGAAATTATTTATTAGCAAAACATTTTGAGCTTTGCAGTTTCTTAAACATATTTTATTGATAATTGGTTTATGATGACCGTGTAGTTCATGGTTATTGATCTCTTTGAATTTACTGTCTGTAAAAGTTAGAATTCATTTAGAAAAATAGAACCTACACCAGGTGGATTATTTTCTTTCTTTTCTTTCTTTTTTTCAATAGATAGGATTTGATTTGGAGAAATATGTCTGTGAGTTTTGGGGTATGGAAGATAGACGAAATAAGTGAGAGAAATTAAGAGGTACAAACTCCCAGTTATAAATTAAGTAAGTCACAGGGATGTAAAGTACAGCACAGAGATATAGTCACTACTATTGTAAATAATAACATTGTATGGGGGCACCTGGTTGGGTCAGTCAGTTAAGCATCTGCCTTCAGCTCAGATCACGATCTCATGGTTTCATCAGTTCCAGCCCTGCACTGGGGTCTCTGCATTGACCACAGGGAGTCTGCTTGGGATTCTTTCTCTTTCTCTCACTCTCTCTTTCTCTCTGCCCCTCCCCCATTTGCATGCATGCTCTTTCTCTCTTTCAAATTAAATAAATAATTAAAATAATAATCTTGTATGGTGACAGATGAAAACTACACTTGTGGGGAGCATTTCTTACTATATATAAAGTTGAATTACTGTGCTGTATACCTGAAACTAATATTATATGTCAATTAAAGATAACAAAACAATATTTAAAAAATAAACAAAAGGTAGATTAATAGGAGAAAAACACTTTTTCTTAAAAATTTTGTAATCTTGTCTTAATCTCTGGTTATTTCTTATTTCCTAGACTTAACTCTAGACACTTTATTTTCTTTTTTCCCCATTATTGTCATTTCTCCCTTTTAATATTATTAATATTAATTTTCTGTTTGTTTTTGTCTAATTAATAAATACTTTTTGTTTTTTCTTTTCAATTCCTTCTTTGTATTTTTCTTAGATTTTACAGTGTTCTTCCTTTCCCAGTTTCTAAAATTGAATGTTTAATAAATTTATTTTTATTTTTTCTTACTAAAAATGGAAGTGTAAAGTTTGTGAATCTTTCAGCAAATTGAGCTCTGTATCATAGATTTTGATAGTATATTATTTACTGTTATTTTCTAGGTCTTATATTAGTTTTGAAACCTTTACTGTTTGGCCGTTCCAGTTTTTAGGAAAGATTTAATTATTTTTTTCTTAATTCTGTTAGTGATTTTTTCTTTGCTCTTTTTACTCGTAAGAGACTAGCTAGAAAGTATAGTTACTATGTACTATTTTCTCTTCTTGAAGAAATTTATAAATTTTTTTGTAGCCCAATATTACTTAATTTTCAAGATTATTCCATAGATTTGGGGCACCAGACTCAGTCAGTTAAGTATCTGACTCTCAATTTCAGCTCAGGTTTTGATCTCTTGGTTCGTGGGATCGAGCCCTGCATCAGGCTTCATGCTGACAGCACAGAGCCTGCTTGGGATTCTCTCTCTCATCCTCTCTCTCTCTGCTTTTCCCCTACTCTCTCTCTCTCTCTCAAAATAGAGAAACTTAACAAAATGAGTATTCCATAGATTCTTTAAAAATGTGTATCTTCTATACCTGTGGGGTATGTGAATTTTTATATATAATAGTAGATCAAACATTAATTATTAAATTACTTATTCAGATACTCTGCATTATTTATTTTTTAAATTTATCTGTCATAGGTAGAGATGAGTACATTTAATTTTCCTACTACTTTTGATTTCTCATTTCATTTTCCACAGTTTTGCTTTGTGTGTTTTCATGTACTATTTTCTGGAATCAAAAGATTCATGACAGTTATGTATTCGGTGTAATTGATATTCTTTTGCATCATATGTGCTCTTCTTTGTTTTACATTTTGTGTCTAGAATTCAATTTTAAATCATTTGAACATAATGACTACTGAATCTTATTGTTTGTATTTTTCTGGGGGATTTTTACTTGTCTTTTTGTTGTCATTGTATGTTATTTTATTTTACTGATTATTTTATTTACTGCCTAGAGTGAAGGTCCTCTCCTCTATTTGATAACATTTACCTGAATTTTCATAGATGTTTAATGGATAATATTTTCATATAGTGTTTAATAGATATGTTTAGTATAATTTTTATTTTGCAACTCATTTTTAGTTGCCAATAATTTTTTGTTTCTTTTGCTTTCTTTCTTTTTTTAATGGGCAATGTTAACTTTACTCCAAAAGTACTTTAGATAACTTAGTCTTAATAGTGTGTTTGTTTTCTAAACATTCACTTGCTTAACTTTTGAAACTTAAAAATTTTAAACTTAAGTCCATATTTGTTTACAAACTTTAAATGCAGAGCTGTCTGTATATTCTTTTATTTGAAAAGTAGGAAAATGGGCATAATAACACTTTTCTTATCAAATTCTTGTTCATGATTTTTGTCACTATCCTTTAAGGTTTTTGTCTAGTTTTTTATTGTTAGATTATTACTTATATTCACATTTTGTAGCTCTTGTCTCAATAGTTAGGATATATTTATATTCTGTTTTATAAACTTAACCACAGTGGTTTTGTTTAAACTATTATATTATTGTTCTTTGCTATGATTATTTTTTTGAAGTTAAACTTTAGATATTTTTATTTGTTAATATTTCTTAACTTACCTAGCGTTCAGCATCATTGAGTAACTACTAGTAAAATCGCATTATGAGGAATACTATGAACAGAATTATTAGCATTACACAGGATTCTGTGTACTAAAGAAATTCCAATGCCTGCCCATGGCCTTTAGTGTTTTGTTTATTAGTTTACAAAGAATTATGTTCCACAAATTATCCAGATCAACAGATAATTTATCTATGCCCTGGCCATTCCTCTGCCATAAGCAAAGAGCCATATCTGCAAAGTGCTATACTAGTTTTATTGCAAATGTTGAAGTACACCTTTACTTTTGTTTGTTTCTTTATCAAGCATCTGTTAACATTTTACTGTTCTCTCTTTATAACACATTTTCTAGTCACCTATCTAATTCAAATTATATACTATCCAAACATTTTCTTGCCCACTCAAGCATTCCTCTTAGACATTGCTTCATAATTGCATTATGTGCTGCTCTTATCTTTCTGTTGCTGTATCAGTTGAAGATATGTTAATTTTTCCTTCCCTGTCATAATTAGCATTGCTATCATGCTGTCTAATTCTGTTTATAAACAACTAAAAAATCTTTTAATGACATGTATTTAATTCATGATTTTCTTTTATATTTGTGCCTCCCTGCCTCCATCCCTCCCTTCCTTTCTTCTTTCAAAGAATATTTAGTGGCTATTTAAGGCATCACAGTAAATACCTAAATTAGTGAGGAAAGAGTTTTGGTACCACCCTCATGGAGCTTGCATTCTGGTTGGGGAGACAGAAGAAAACCAAACAAGTATACATACAGATAAATTAGTTGTTTTAAGTGTTAAGATAGAGAATAGCAAGGATTACACCTACATAAGGTTTTGCTGCTTCCTAAAGGAAGAGATGGATCTTGCCATGTGAGGAGAGAGTGAACTTTCAGAAAGAGTGAATGTTCAGGAAACTGAAGGAAAACAGTGGTTTATTTATTTAGTTGGGTAGAGAATAGCAAAACATGAAGTTGGAAGGATAGACAGAGGATAGATAATCTGAGACAAATATGTTTTAGAAAGAAGTTTGGATTTTTCTTTAAGTGAAAAGGAAAGGCAATGTAGGGTTTTATGCAAGAGAATTACAATTTCTTTTGCTAATTTAAGGGCAATGGGATGGAGAGGAGCATGAGAAAAAAGAGGACACCAATTTGGAGGTCTAATAATTTAAGCCAGAGATAGTCATAACCTCCGAAAGGGTTGGCAGTGGAGATGGAGAGAAGTGGGTGGATTTATGGTAGACTTTGGAGGGAGAATCAGAAAAACTTGCTGATAGATTGTTGGGAAGGACGACCTGAACTTCAAAAGACATTTTTTAGGAAGAAAGGGAATATTTATTAGCAGTATTAGGATGTTGGGAATGGGATAAAGCCAGGTTTTTGTAAAAGCTAGAAGATAGGTGGAAAGTCCTGATAAGAGATGTAAGTTTTCTGAGGAGTTTTTGAGGGTACACGATTCTCTAGAGTGCCCTGAGAATATTAGGAAATATCGAGGGCAATATAAGATTGGTAATTGGGGTGATGATATATATCTTGGGAGGCTTGGACTTCCCACAGTGACTACTGTAAACAGAGCTATTAGGCAGGATGAGATGTGCCCTTCTGGGAGGAGGAGGTCAATATGACTTAGTTGTCTTGCCTTTAATGTTGGCTCCCAAGAAGACTTCTCTCCTAGGCTGCAAAGATTCCTACGTAAAACTGTAAAAATTTATTGCTATGAAGCACTTAGAGAATATTTAATTCTTGAAGATAGAGAATGAAACACTGATTTCTCTCATTTTTTGGTAGTTTTAACATTCTGTACATGCTATATCATGTTTTCCCAACATTGTGTTTTTTAGAGTGAAAATATAAAATGAAAGAGGCAAAGTTACAGAAGTTATTAGGATATTTAGTTTGTTTTAAATCATGATTTGTATAGTTTTATTTTTTACTGTTTTCATCTTTATTAAATTTTATATTTTAATGGAAGAGATACAGCAGTTTTAAATTATTTTGTGGTATCAAGAGCATATTATTAGTAGTTAGATTTTTTAATTTGAAAGTAAATATGATGAGTTCATAGGTCACATTTTATTCCATGTTCATAATAAAATTTCATAACTAAGAATGGCCTGTCTCCCTAAAAAAATGTACTTAAAGGTTAATTTTTTAAAAAATGTGTATTACAGTTTATCAAAAACAAGATTACCAAGTTAGACACTGGCGAGTTCTGACTATGCCTAAGAATTTGATTCCTTTAGGCTATTATTTTGACTTAGATGCTTATTAAATCTTGATTTAGGATTATATCAGAACATTAGCTAATAGAGAATAATTCTGTTCATTCACAGATCAAAAGTAATAGCATAGGAAATTATTCTACTATGCAGTAAAGATCTGAAATCATACCTTGTCTACTTTTTAATCTTTAACATGAATCTTAAGTGACCATGGTAAATCTCCAACAATTGTTTCTGAATAGAATTTTGAAGATCTGTAGTGAAGAGTATTCCTCAATTACTTTTTTTTTGTATCTAGAAATTAGAATGTCTAATTCTTCCAGCAGTATCCATATGCCCCTTTGTCCCCAGCCCCACTATTACGTGTGTCTGTAATAGATGGAATGTGTTGTGCTGGAAAAACTATTGAGAGCTAATGGTATTTACTAAGAAAAGAGAATAGATGGAAATCCACAGATTACCAGTATTTAATACATAAGCAGCAAAAGAATAGCAAGTTCAAAGATTGAGAAGGGATTTTTAGGAAAAGGAGAAGACAAATTGGTATATTGGAATATAAGAAGCCATGCAAACCAAAAAAGAAGAGTTTCAGGAAGAAGTGAGGCAGAAAGATCAGATGCCACAGAGAGAAATGGTAAGAATAAAGATGGGTGAATATCTGTTACCATTGACCATTAGGAAAGAGTGACCTTCCTGAGGCATTAGTATGGTGTAGGCAGAAGGATTATATCAACATGTTGACAAAGAGACAAGAAGTGATAAAATGAAGACTGCAAATGTGAACTCTCAAAGAGCCTTAATCCCTTTCATTGAATACTACATAGTCTCTGATGACTAAATTTTGAAGCATTTGTACTTGACGTTGAAGATGTTAAATATGAACCATTCATAGCTCCTTGCACAATTGCTGGCATTTTTATATTAACGTAATAATTTGTATAAAACTAAATATTTAAAGTTCCTGAACACTTAAAGCACAGCTGAATGGAAGCCTGTAATACAAGTGCTAATTTTATTTCTTTATTTTTTTTTTTTTTAAGTCTTGGCTACTTATGATTCAGCAGACAGAGCAACTTAGTAGAATAATGAAGACACATGCAGAGGACCTAAATTCTGGACCCTTACACAGGCTCACCATGATGATCAAAGACAAGCAACAGATGAAGAAAAGTTTTATAGGTGTTCATCAGCAGACAGAGGCAGAGATGATCAAGGTTCGTCTTTCTATTCTGGAATTCTTTTTTTAATTTGATTTTGAAATTCACTGAAATATTTTATCTTGTTTGACTTTTAAAAATTGTCGGTCATCATTTTATTATTAGAAATAGGTTTTGGTGTCTCTAATAAGTAATATTTTATTCTTGTTGACTATAAAACATTATTGATTTTAAGCTGTACTGTTACTTTATATACTCTTCTGAAAGAAAAGAGTGCTTTCTTATCACTTTGAATTTTTATTTTTTAATTACTACAGTAGCTCTTTTAAGTTTTATTGTTTTATTTTTTACTATGTATATAATAGAAAAGAAAATATAGGCAAAATAGATTAGTTATGATGTTTCTAAATTTTCATCTCAGTCAGTTTGTCTTTTCTGGGTTTCTTTTTAAAATGTTTTTTATTATAAAAATTTCAAATGTACAAAAGGAGAGAGAATAGTAAAATGAACTCCCCTTGACTGATCCACCCACAGTCAAGGTTTTTTTAAATCTATACTCACCTACTTTTTTTAATACACTTGGTCATTTAAAAAATTCCAGATATCATTGTATCCATAAATATTTTAGTATATATTGCTAAAATATTCTTAAAAGTAATTATATTATCATTAGCCTACCTAAAAACAACAGCAATTCCTTAATGTTATTAAATATTCTGCCTGTGCTCAAATGATTGTTTTAAAATTTTTTTTTACAGTTGGTTCATTTAATCATGACCCAAACATGCATTTGAATAATTTTCTTTTAATCTATAGGTATCTCTCCCCTCCCATTTTTTAAAGTTTATTTATTTATTTTGAGAGAGAGAGAGCGAGAGAGCGCATACATGTGCAAGCATGGGAGGGGCAGAGAGGGAGGGAGAAAGAGAATCCCAAGAAGGTTCAGCACTGTCAGTGCAGAACCCAATGTGGGGCTTGATCACACAAACCCTGAGATCATGACCTGAACCACAATCAAGAGTTGGGCACCTACCACTCCCAACCTTTTTAAAATGCTATTTATTTGTGGAAGAAACTGGATAATTTGCTCTATAGAATTGAAATTCTTTAATTTTTTATTTTATTGTTAGCATCTTGTGATATGATTTCACATATTCCTTCATCCTTCAATTTTTCTGTAAACTGGAGATTAATTAGATCTAGAGGCTTGATAACATTCTATTTATTTTGGGCAGGAATACATGATAGGTGCTAGTATAGATGCCCTGTTTCTTCCCTGTCAGAGATATCTAATGTCATCTTGTTTATCTCTTCGTGATGTTAATCTTGACTAATAGGTTCCAGTGCTACTAGCCTGATCAACCTATATAAAAAGTTTCTCTTCAGACATTTACCTAACAGTTTTAGAAACAATTGATATTTACTGCTTAGATCCATTATTTTACTAAAGGTTGTCAAATGGCAGTATTTTACTTCTATCATCCTAATATGATTGTTAGCTATAATTTTTTAATAAAAAGTTTTCTTGTATCAACTGCTTGGCTACCCTGAGGTATAGTTCATATACAACAGTCAGGATAAATGCTTGCTTTGTACAATTAATTAGCCAGTTTGAGAACAATGAATTGGTTCTTTAACAACTTCAGAAGTTAAGACTTGCAGTTTCCAGTCTGGCATGTAAGAAGATTAGAAGCTGTCGCTGAGTCCTAACAAAGAGTTAAAATTTGAACAAATTGAAAAATCACTAACGGTTTTTAGATCCTTAAGATAAATGATGTGACAGGGCAAGTGGTCCCCCACTAAAATGGAGAGACAGACAAGCGAATACAGAGAATCACAACTTAACAGAGCAAAAGCCTCTTTGGGAAACAGTACTGGTTATAGAAAAACCTGGACTGTAACTGACAAATTCTGGATGCTCAGTGTGGACAACTCTGACAGTTAAAACCTCCAGGAGGAGCCAGTTATTGGAGGGCCTCCACACTTCTGTGAGTTTTACCTCCCAGATCTCTACCAGGTTCTCACAGTGAATATTGGAGAAAAATCTCATGCTCCAGGACGGGCGGAGGGGAAAAGGAACCATTTTGATAAATGCCAAAGCATTCTGTTCTTAATAGTCTGCTCTGAGGAGAAACTGCTTACCCGTGATCTAACTAATCCGGGACAAGGGGGCTTCATAACTCCTGCCCACTCTGAGTGGGGAGTGGGCTAGTCAGCTGAATAGCACATGGGAAGTTCACAGCCAGAGGCACAGGTTCAGTAAAAAACTGAGACCTAATCATAGGGTTTAAAATACTTCCCCTTTTTCTGACAGCTTATCGCCACATTAGTAAAGGCTTATTTAATCAGTTCCATTTTCCCGGCATATCCTGCTTGGCAATCAAGAAAAAATAACAAGGCATACCAAAATCCAAACATACATGATTGGAAGAGACAGAACAAGCATCAGAACCAGATGCAGCAGGAATGTTGGAATTATCAGACCAGGAATTTAAAACAACTATGAATAATATGCTAAGGGCTCTAATGGATAAAGTAAAAAGTGTGAAAGAACAGATGGGTGATGTAAGCATAAAGATGGAAATCTTAAGAAAGGACCAAAAAGAAATGCTAGAGATCTAAAATACTGTAACAGAAGTGAAGAATGACTTTGATGGGTTTAATAGGAGATTAGACACAATTGAGGAAAGAATCTCTGAAGTTGAGGATATATCAGTAGCAATTTATAAAACTTAAAGCAGAGAATAAAGACTGAAAAAAAATGGAATAGAATATCCAAGAACTGTGGGGCAACTACAAAAGGTGTAACATATATATAATGGGAATACCTGTAGGAGAAGAAAGAGAGAAAGGAACAAGAAATATTTGAAACAATAATGACCGAGAATCTCCCCAAATTAATGTCAGACTGAAACAACAGATAGCTCAGGTAGCTCAGAGAACACCAAGCAGAATAAATGACCAAAAAACTACACCCTAGACGTGTGTATTTTGAACTACAGATAATCAAAGATAAAGAAAAAATCCTGAAAGAAGCCTGAGTACAAAAGCACCTTACCTATACAAGAACAAATATAAGAATTACATCTGACTTCTCCTCAGAATTAAGTAGGCAAGAAGAGGGTGGAATGAAATATTTAAGTGTTGAGAGTAAAAACCCACTATCCTAGAATTCTGTGCCCTGTGAAATTACCCTTCAAAAATGAAATAAAGACTTTCTTTGACAAACAAATTGAACTTTTTAGCCAGTGGACTGAGAAGGAAAATAATATAGGTCAGAAACTCAGATCTACATCAAGAAAGGAAGAGCACTGGGGAAGGAATGTGAAGATAAAATAAAAACTTATTTTTCTCATTCTTAATTTAACATGTAACACTTTATTGAGAATAATAACAGCAACAATATTAGATTATGTACAGTCATGAATATATCTTGTGTGTACATATATAAATATATATATATAAATTTATGTATGCTTATATGTAAGTGAAATGAATAACAGCAATGATACAAGGGATGGGAAGGAGGAATTAGGATTGTTTTGTTATTGTAAGATACTCATGTGATATGGTGGTCTTTGAAATGTGGTATAGTGGTCTTTGAAAGTAGGCTTGTATTAGTTATAAATACATATTGTAAACTCTAGGGCACCTACTAAAAAAAGTTAAAAAAGAAATATAGCTGATACACACAGAAATAAGATAGGTTGGAATTATATAAAATACTCGCTTAAAACCACAGAAAAATAGAAAAAGAGTGGAAGACAAAAATGGGAACAAATACCAAGGGTAACAAATAGGAAACTAACAAATAATGATACTTATTAATCAAAGTATATGAATAAGTACTTTGAAGGTCAGTGGTCTAAATGAGCCCATTAAGGGACAGTTATTATCAGAGTGGATTTACAAACAAGACTCAAGTATATGTTGTCTACAGTAAACCCATTTTAAATATTAAGACACATATGGATTGATAGTAAATGGATGGAGAAGGATATACTATTCTAATCCTAATCAAAAGAAAACAGAAGTAACTATATTAATTTCAGACAGAGCAGACTTCAAAGCAAGGAGACTTCTTGGAGATAAAAGGGGAACTACATAATGATAAAGCAATCAGTTCTGCAAGAAGACATAATCCCTAAGTTGTGTATGCCCAACAACATGATAACAAAATACTGATGGAACTGCAAAAACTGATAGAATTGCAAGGAAATAGATGCAAATAGATGAATGCTCTATTGCAACTGGAGACTTCAACATCCCCACTCAGAAATGGAAGACCTACCAGGCAGAAAATCAGTAAGGACATAGGTGAAATTAGCGGTAATAATACCATTAATCATTTAGATATAATAAACATCTATAGACTACGTCAACAATAGCAGAAGACCCATTCTTTGAAACTCATATGGAAGATTCAACATATAGACCACGTTCTAGATTAGTCATACCTTAATAAATTTAGAAGAATAGAAATCATCCAGTCTGCTGTGAGACCACAGTGGAAATAATTACAAATTAGTAATAGAAAGGTAGCTGGATCATAGTGTTGTTCTATTTTTAACTTTTTGAGGAACCTCCATACTGTTTTCCAAAGTGGCTGTACCAGTTTGCATTCCTACCAACAGTGAAGAAGGCTCCCCTTTTCTTTCATCCTTGCCAGCACCCTTTGTTTCCTGTGTTATTAATTTTAGCGATTTTCACTGGTGTGAGGCGATACCTTATTGTAATTTTGGTTTGCCTTTCCCTGATGATGAGTGATGTTGAGCATATTTTCATGTGTCTGTTGTCCATCTTTATGTCTTCTTCAGAAAAGATTAAATAACATACTTCTCAATGGCACATAGATCAAAGAAGAAATCTCAAGAGAAATCAAAAATATTTTGAACTAAATGAAAATGAAAATAAAACATAGCAAAGTTTATGGAATGCGAAAGCAGTGTTTAAATGGAAATTTATAGCATTGAATACATGTTAGAAAAGAAAAAAAGATCTAAAATCAATCATCTAAACTTCTACCTTAGGATATTAGAAAAAAAAAAAAGAAAGAGCAAATGGAATCCAAAGTACGCAGAAGAAAAGAAATAATACAAATTAGAGTGGAAATCAGTGAAAGTGAAAACATAAAATCAATTGAAAAATCAGCAAAACCAAAATTGGTTCTTTTAAAAGATCAATAAAATCAATAAGCTTGTAGCCAGGCTAACTAATAAAAACAATGTGGGCACAAATTACTAATACCAGAAACGAAAGAGGGGACATCACTATATAGTCCATATTAAAAGGGTAATGAGGGAATACTATGAACAACTCTGTGCCCACAAATTTGATTACCTTTGAGAAATTTGCCAATTCTCTGGAGAACACAGTTTGCTAAAAACTCAGACAAGAAGAAATAGACAATCTGACAGGGCATCTATCTATTAAAGAAATTGAATCAATGATTAATAACCTTTCAAAACAGAAATCTCCGGGCTTAGATGGTGAATTCTATCAAAGATTTAAGGAAGAAATCATACCAATTCTCTATGAACTCTTTCAGGGAAAGAAATTGAGGGATACTTCCTAACTCATTCTATGAGACCAGGTTTACCAAACCAGACAATCACATTAGAGGAAAAGAAAACTACAGACCAATATCTGTCGTGAACATAGACTCAAAAATCCTATGCAAACTATTAGGAAATCAGATCTAACAATGTATGAAAAGAATTGTACATCATGACGAAGTGGGATTCATTTCAGGTATGCAAGTCTGGTACATTTGAAAATTAGTGGAACCCATTACATGAACAGATTAAAAAAAGAAAAATCACATGAGCATGCAAATAGATGCAGAAAAAGCACTTGACAAAATTTGACAAAATCCAGTACTCATTCATGATAAAAACTCTCAGTAAGCTAGGAAAAGAGGAAACCTTTTTCAATTTGATAAAGAATATCTACAAAAAACGTACAGCTAACCCCATGCTTAATGGTAAGAAAATTGAAACTTTCCTGCTAAGGAAAGGATCTTGCCTGATCTGATCCTGCTAAGATCAGAAGTAAGGCAAGAATGCTTTCTCTTACCATTACTTGTTAACATCATACCAGAAATCTTAGCCAATGTAGTACCACAGGAAAAAGAAATAAAATACATACAGATTGGGAACAAAGAAATAAGGCTGTCTTTGTCTATGTAGAATTGTCTATGTAGAAAATCCAAGAGAGTCAACACAAAAACTTGGAATAAGTGATTATAGCAAGGTTGCAGCATACAATGTTAACATACAAAAGTCAGTTACTTTTCTATACATCAACAATAAACAAATGGAATATGAAATTAAAAACAATACTATTTTCATTAATACCTCCAAAAATGAAATACTTAGGTATAAATTTAACAAAGTATGTACAAGATCTATAGGAGGAAGACAACCGAACTCCAATGAGAGAAATCAATTAATTGAAATAATTTGAGAGATATCCCATATTTGTGGGTGAGAAGACTCGGTATTGTCATGTCAGTTGTTCCCAGCTTGCTCTTTAGATTTAACACGATCCCAATCCACAAGTTATTTTGTGGACATTGATAAACTGATTCTAAAGTTTATATGGAAGGCAAAAGACCCAGAATAGTCAACAGAATATTGAATATGGAATATTATTTAATGCTCAAAGAAAGGAGCTATTAAGCCACAAAGAGACATGGAAGAAACTTACATACATATTACTAAATGAAAGAAAACAATCTGAAAAGGGTACATACTGCATGTTTCTAATTATATGATATTCTGGAAAAGACAAACTATGGAGACAATAAGATTAGTGGTTGCCGTGGGTTAGGGGAGAGGGATGAGTAGGTGGAGCACAGAGGATTTTATGACAGTGAAACTACTTTGTATGATACTATAATGGTGGATATGTGCTGTTTTATTTGTTCACATCCATAGCATGAACACCAGGAATGAAACTAATGGACTTTGGGTGATAATGGTGTGTCACTGTAGGTTCATCTACTGTAACAAATGTACCCCTCTAATGGGGGATGACTGTGCATCAGTGTGTATAGAAGGTATATGGGAAATCTCTTATCTTTTGCTCAGTTTTGCTGTGAAACTAAATCTCTAAAAAATATAAAGTCCATTAAAAAAGTTAATTATTGAGTTTTCTTTATTTTTGAATGATTCACATTCATTTATGTCTTTATCATACCTGTTCATATTTTTGGTTTATTTTGTACAATATTATCCTCTGTGCCATCAAGAACAATTATGCTGCAGAGTTTGTTAAAAGTGAACTCTGGGATATTCTATCAAGTTGCTAATGCCCTTTTTGTAAGTTTTCCATGCTGCTGATATCTTAGTCTTCTCAAAGGTATATTAGAAGTTTTTCAGATACCATCTAGGACTCTTATTTTGTCCCTTAAAGGCTATTTAAATGGTTTTTGACTACCGAATCGAGGACCTGCTTTTGTTGAGTCTTTCTATAGATGTAATATCCAAATTCATGTATGAATGTAATGACCACCGTCATGATTATTATGTAGCCAGTAGTGATTGTTAGATACATCTTCTTTTCAGTGATGTTATAATATCTGAAAAACCCAAAACACAAAACTGAAAAACTCATGTTAAAACTGGTAAATTATAACAATTACCAGTTAAAGTAAATATTTTTTAGAAAAAATATTTTATACATAGTAATCTATTGGTCTTTAAATTTTAGATGATGACAGCACTATTTCTTGATTTGCTTTTCTTTTAAGAGATGGTTTTCTTTTTTTATATGGTGTTGAATTTATCATTGATCTAAACCAGTTTTTAATATATTGTCTATAATGTATATTAAGGAGCAATTCTGATCTATAAGCAGTGAAAATATATATATCAGTTAATGCTTTGGGACTTAAGTTCTTGACACCTATAACTTTAAGCATTTAAATTTTGTTCTGAATTTTTTTTGACAGGTTACAAAGACAGAATTAGAGAAATTAAAGTCCAGCTATAGACAGTTAATAAAAGAAATGAATTCTGCCAGAGAGAAATATAAAGAAGCTTTAGCTAAAGGTATGGCAAAATTATGAAAAATGTTTATTTTAGTGATTTTTATTCTTACCATTCGAAAATTGTCTTTATAAGTAGCAGAATAATTCAACTTAGATCAATTCACATTTAAAAAATATCAAAATATGTCAAAATAGACTGTCACACTGTTTCTAAGTCTTTTTATTTTTTGTTTATTTTTTTGAAATGATGTATTTTTGTGTAGTTCATACTAAATGGAATTACGTAGCACTTGTAAATAGAATGCAGAATATTTAAAAATTTCTTTCTAGCATCAGATTTACTTAATTACTAAGTATAAGTAAGGAGAAGAAGGTTGTATTTGTTTAGATACCTTTTTTAGCCCTCTTTTTGCTTGTGGCATTTAAAAGCCACTAAAACAGCCAGATCATTTTATAGCATTACTTTGCCTTTGTAGCTTAGTTTTATATGCTTATATTGTCCTAACATTTTCATAAGAAGCTTTGGAAGTAAATAGGAAGAGAAACATATTATTTATGTTTTAAACAAGGATTTATGGTTATGAGTCTTTAAGTGTGGGTAAACAGTCTTCATATTTTGATTTTTTTATTGATAAAAGTTGGACGTGTTTTAAAAAATTTCTTTCTGTCTAAATATAAATGTTACTAGTAACTCTTCTTTTTTTTTTTTTTTTTTTTTTTTTTACTAATGTATTTCTTTTGGTCATTTACTTGTGTATTATATGCTTATTTTGTGGAGGTAAATGAAATAAACAGCTCCTACATTTGAATATATCTTGTACAATGAGAACACAATGTTTTATGCTGTTAATATTCAGTAGAGTAAAAGAGACACTGCTTAAGAGGCAGTTCTCCCTCCTTCCCTTTCTTATCTCTTTGTAATGATACAGTTTATTTTGGCTTAAAAAATGAAATCTAAATCTGAAGTCATAAGAAAATTTTAAATAGTTCTTGTACATAGTACTTACACTATCAAAGATTTTTCACAGATAATAATTGTTCCTTATTGTTTTATTACTTTTAATCTAGATAAAATTCCACTTAGTATTGTATTAGTAGTACAAAGGCAACTAGAAAATCTGAAGACTGTTTTTTTGTTTGTTTGTTTTTAATAAAGTGTATTTATTTATTTTGAGAGACAGAGGGAGCAGGGGAAGGGCAGAGAAAGACTCCCAAGCAGGCTCTGCACAGTCAGCACGGAGCCTGATGTGGGGCTCAAACTCATGAACCATAAGATCATGACCTGAGCCAGAATCAGGAGTGGGTTGCTCAATCAACTGAGCCACTCAGGCGTCCCCTGAAGACTGTAGTTTTAATTAGTCCCAAGAAATTTATATTTGGCTGAATCTCCTGAAATTAAAATATGTGAACGTATTTACATTTCTCCTTCTAAAGGTATTAGTGATAATGTTTTCCTATTTTTAAGTATTTGCTGCCCTTAAGTCAACTTATAATCTATGGAATATATATTTTTAAAATACCTTCTTATATTATTGTGTTTGACACATGACACATATGTGAATTTCTCTTTTTATAATCAACACTATCTTTATATTCCCGTTTGTGTGAAAAAGTATAAAATTATATTTTTGAATAACTTGTTTCTGTTATCAAAGTGTTTTTTATGTTTAACATGGGAATAAATAGGGATTCTTTTGTGAAGTTATTTATTCTTTATAAGGATGGTATGATGGCAAATCTTCCAACATTTGCTGACTTTATGTCAGAGCTTTAGTTCATTGTATAGGTTAGACCAGGGCAGTTCTGAAATGGGGCCTAGAGATAGCTAGGCAGTGATGGTGAATACCCCCAGTATGGCTCTAACATCCAGTCATTACTTTAGATATTAGGGGATCTTAAAAACCCAGTCTAACATATAGCTTTCAGCTAGAGAAGGTAAGGCTTTGAGGGAGACAAGGCTTTGGGGGAAACAAGGCCTGAAAATAATTTCTGTAGTAAAAAGAGTTAAATTCTGGATTTGATTGAGAATGGGTTCAGAGTCAAGGGCTCAGTTACTGTAACTGGAGGTTTAGCAGTAGTAGATCAGCAGGAAGGCTAGGTTAATGCTGAAATTCCAAATTCCTGACCCCTGCTGTGTGGATTACACAAAGTACTTTAAATTTTGAATATTAAAATTTATACCCAAAGGAACATTAGTTTATTTTGTCTAATGTAAAATAGTACACTCATTTGCAATTTGACTGCAGCATTTTAATTAATTTATTTTTTTGTAATATACCTTAACTATTAACCTTGTTTTGCTCTGTGCTGGGCTGAGAAAGCAAATATTTGTCTTAAATTGACTTGGACTAATTTGTACATAGTTTGTTGGTAATTATTTATAACATCTAAACTGAGAACAACCAAAGTAAGTTTAGCTAGCCTATTGAGCTAAAGATAGTAATTCAGAATGTTTCTTGATAGCAGCATAGAATAATAAGTTCTTATTGCAAAATACACAGGTTTTACTTTCTTATTGTGGATTTAATTTGGTTGAGCACCTGTTTAGGTTTAACCATAAAACAGTTTTGTGAATCTATAAGTAAATGACTTCGCAAAAGAACTCTTACTGGATCATATTGTCTGTAACTAGAGAAAGTTTTACTTTTCCTTTCCAATCTGGATATCTTTTTTTTTCCTTTTCTTGCCTAATTGCCTTCACTAGAACCTCTAGTGTAATGTTGAATAGAAGTAGAAAGAGCAAAGATGTCTGTCTTATTCCTCAACTTAGGGGGAAAGTCTTTCAAAATCAAGTATTAAGTTAGCTATAGTTTCAAAATTCTTTTTAATTTGGTTGAAGTTCCTTTCTCTTCCTACTTTATTTATTAAAAATTTTTTTAATGCTTATTTTTGAGAGAGAAAGAGAGAGACAGACCGCAAGTGGGGGAGGGACAGAGAAAGAAGGAGACACAGAATCCAAAGAACGCTCCAGGCTGTGAGCTGTCAGCCCAGAGCCTGACTCAGGGCTTGAACCCACAAACCATGAGATCATGACCTGAGCCAAAGTTGGATGCTTGACTGACTGAGCAATCCAGGCACCTCTCTCTTCCTGCTTTAGAGTAGATGTTGGATTTTGTTAAATGCTTCCTTTGTATCTACTGAGAGAGATATTTTTTCTTCTTTTTGTTTGATATGAATTATTTTGATTGATTTTCACATGTTTCAAATATACACCAACCTCACATTCCTGGGATAAACTCCTCTTTGTTATGCTGCATTGTCATTTTTTATAATGTTGGATATGTTGGCTAAGTTTTTTTTTAAATAATTTTTATCTGTATCTTTGTTTCTTGTATTTTTGTCTTATTTTAATATAAAAGTAATATTATTCTGTGAATGGTTACCTCCTGTAACGTTTTTAGAAACATTTATGTTCAATTGGTAATGGTTCTCAAATAATGGTAGAATTTACTTGTGAAGCCATCTGAGTCTGCTTGTTTTTTATTTTTTACTTTTTTTGCAAAGATTTTAAAACTATAAACTCAATTTTTTGATTGATATAGGCTATTTAGTTTATCTGTTTCTTTTTGTTTGAATTTCAATAGGTTGTATCCTTCAAGAAAATGTCTATTTCATCTAAGTTGTTGAATTTATTGGTATTACATTGTTTATAATTTTCCTTAATCACCTTTTTAAATTTATAGAATCTCTGGTGACATTTTCTTTCCTATTCTTGATATTGGTGATATTGGTATTTTATGTCTCTTTTCTTTTTTTTTCCCTAATCATTCTGGCTAGAGGTTTATCAATTTTATTAATCTTCTCAAAGATCAGCTTTTTGCTTTACTTCTGTTTTTCTGCTTTCTATTTAATTGACTTATGCTCTAATCTTTATTATTTCTTTCTTTCTGCTTGTTTTAGGCTTAGTTTGCACCATTTAAAACATTTTTACATGTTCTTAATGTGGAAGCTAAAGTCTTGATTTGAGAACTATCTTTTTTTCTAATACAGGCATTTTGTGCTATGAATTTCCCTAAGCACTGTTTTAGCAATGTTCCCCAAATATTCATAGACTGTCTTCATTGTCATTCAGTTCAAAATACTTTCTAGGGTCCCTTTTGGTTTTTTCTTTGAGCTATAGGTTATTTAAAAGTGTGTGATTTAGTTTTCTAAAGTTTTGGCATTTTTCTAGAGATGTTTATATTTTTGATTTATAATTTAATTCCATTTTGATCTGAGAATTTTTTTATGACATCATTTCTTTAAATTTATGTGTATATGTAATCTGGCCCACAGTTTGGTGTGTTTCCATAAATGCTCCATTTTCACTTGAAGAGAATGTGTATTCTGCTGCTGTTGGTTGGAGTGGTCTATATTGTCAGCTTGGTTCAGTTAGCTAATAGTGTTTTTTGATTTTTTTATGTTGTTATGGATTTCTGTCTACTTGTTCTATTATAATGATTGAGAGAGGGCAGTTGAAATCTCCCACTGTAATTGTGGGTTAGTCGATTTCTTCTTGTAGTTGTTGGTGTTTTTTTTTTTTCCATGTATTTTGAAACACTGTTATTAGGTGACTAAGTAGTTACAATTCTTACATCCACTTGATGACTTGACCCCTTTATTATTATAAAATAATCTTTATTATCCCTGGTAGTATTCTTTGCTGTGTTATCTATTCTGATATTAATATAGCCACTCCAGCATTACTTTGATTAGTGTTTACACAGTCTTTCTGTTTTTCATTCTTTATTCTGTTTCAGTTTTTATTTTTGAATTACATTTCTTGTAAGCAGCATATAGTTAGGTCTTGCTTTTTTAGTTCGTTAATCTCTACCTTTTAACTGGGATCATTAAACTGTATTTAATGTGACTTTTGATAATGTTAATGTTTAAATGCGTCATTTTGCTCATTGTTTTCTTTTTTTTCTATTTACTCTTTATTTTCCTTTTCATTTTATCTGCTGCCTTTTGGATGAATTGAAACATTTTCTTGATTGCTTTTTTTCCTATTTTGCTGTCTTATTACCTATAACTGTTTTGTTGGGTTATCTTTAATTTACGATGGTGTATCTTCAAGTGATATTATTACACTTTGCTTTTAACATGGAATCCTTCAAATAGTGTCATCTTTCGGTCTGTGTGCTATTGTTGTAATATATTCTACTTTTGCATATGTTGGAAACTCCACACTACCTTGTTAATGTTTCTGTGTTTGTTTAAGTAGTTATTTTTAAAATTACAACAGAACATTTCATATATTTATCTGTGTCGTTATCTTTTCTAGCATTTTGTATTTCATCTGGCGTCATTTTACATTTGTCTGAATTACTTACTTTAATGTTTCTTGTAACGTAGTCTGTAAGTAATAAATTCTTTCAGTTTTGGATGTTTGAAAAAGGTTTTATTTCATCTTTGTATTTGAAATATATCTTTGTTGGGTATAGAGTTCTATTTTGTCATTTTTTTCCCTCTTTAGGTCTTTAAAGATATGCTAGTGTTATGTCAGAGAAATCTACTCTGCACATTTTATTTTCCTTTGGTAGCTTTTAGCTACTCTTTTTATCATTGGTTTTAAGCATTTGGTCATGATATACATTGCTATAGTTTTTTTTTCTTTTGGTTTTTGAGCCACTTTTATCTGAGAACTTAGAGTTTTCATCAAATTTGGAAAACTTTCAGCCATTATTTCTTCACATATATTTTCTGTGTCCCCCTCTGTTCTCTGCTAGAGACTCTTGCTGCATGTATCTTAGGCTGCTTATAGTTGTCTCACAGCCTACTGATACTCTTCATTTTTTTCCCACTTGTCTTATTTTCTCTTTCTGTTTCATTTTGTTAGTTTCTATGGCTCTCTTTGCAAGTGTACTCATCTTATTTTCTACAGTGTCTATCTCTCTTTAATCCCATGTAATGTAGCTTTCATTTTAGGTGTTGTAGATTATGCCTGAATAATTGTGATATGGATCTTTTCTTAAATCTTCCAGGTATCTGCTTAACACATTAACCTAAGTTTAGGGTCTTAGTGGACTTCACGAACCTTCATCATTTGTTCTGAGAGTTGTATGAGATTAGTCATTCCCAGATTTTTTAAAACTCACTATAATTTTCCACTTGCTTATGTTTTAAAAAATATACATAATCTTGACCTTATATAGACCTACATGCAGTCCCTTGTTCATATGCCATGTAGCATTTTTTCCAGAGTTAAAATATATTTTTTAAGGGTTGAACCATATGGTATTAAGTGAATTTAAATACAATTTTGCTTTGAAGTTTTATAGTTTGCTTGAAGATATACTGAAATATCAGAAAAGCTGTTCAAAATAACTCTCATAATTATATATTCTGATATAGCCTATTTAATTGATTCTGTATGACTACAATAATGCTGGGGTTTTATATTTACCAAGACTCAAAATACCACAATAACATTGGTGGGGGTTTCTCTTATATGAGTACAAGTCTGAATGCTTCTGCTTTATCACACATCATATTTCAGGAAAAAGAAACAGGATGAGCTACTCCACATTACACATGCTCATAATAGTCAGTGTAGAGAAGTTTAAAAGGAGCTCTCTCCACCCACTTTTATAACAAGAGTAGGGAAACAAACTTTTTGAAATTTTCTTTCTTTATGGAAAACAAAACAGAGTGCTAAGAGATTTGTAAATTCCCTGATTATGTACAGGCCCTCACTTAACCTATGCAGACAGAATAAGAAGATACCTACTGCTAGAACTGTGGGGAGTTCGCTACAAGTCTCATTCAAAAGTAATTTTTTCTGTAATTGGGAAGTAGATTTTCTTAAATTGCCGCTTCATGCATTATGAATAGTTCTGTGGTATTTTATAGCCAATTAAAATTGATTAGATCCATTGAGTTGTCTCTTTAGAGTACTTTAATTATGAAAACCAGTTGGAAATGAGTCCATATTTGAGACAGATGGTTAAATTTATGTTTAAATAAATCCAAATTAAAAAAAATGAGTAAAACTTTTTAAAGGCTCTTTTAGTCCTTTTGGATTTTCTCATTTTTAGTCCAACAAGAATGGCCTTCTTATTCAATAATCTCTAAATCTTGGAGTTTTTAAAAATCACAATCATGTGTGCATGATATGTGGAGGTCCCCTAGACAAATATTCTGAAATTCAAATTTACCTCTCAGTTCAACATAAGGAAGAAATGTATTTTGGATATGTGACTTGCTAAAGACCAAAGCTGATAAGTTCAAGCTATGTTTGTTGATCATCATTTCTGTTGATGTGGCTTGAAAGTGAGAGGTTTTCTTTTCTTTTCTTTTTCTTTTTTGGACCTACTTATTAATACATGATATATCAGCAGCTAACTTATGGCATGAATGCTTTTACTGCCTGGAGTTTAATATGATAGGAACTTTACAAGGTCATAAAGAGTAATGACACTCTTCATTATTAATCTAATTTGCATTGGGTTAAAGTTGCAGAAATTGGAGTGACAGTTATAATATTCTCATTAGATACTGAAATACTATGTGGGATGGAATATGCTGCATGATTCATTTATATTCTGCAAATAACGTCCTAAAATGAAAATAAAATTAAAGCACAATAGTTTGATTTGTCCCTATTTTTCTTAGTTTTATTAAATGAACAAAGCTAAATTTCATATACAAAGAGATTAAGAGAAATTATAATCTTTTGCTGATTTTCCTCTATATTTTGTAGGTAAGCTCCTTAACAATATTAGTTTTGGACTTAATTACTAGAAAGATGATAAAAACAGATGCAGAAGGTAATCTTTCTATAACTTTTAACTTTTTAAAAATTTTAGTTAAGCTTAAATTTATTTTTTAATAATAAGGACTGTAGCAATTTATGCATTTTCTTTTCATGTGCCAGGCACTGTTATTTGCGCTGGGGATACTGTAGATAACAAACCGTACAAAAATTCCTGCCTCTATCAGGCCTACATTTTAGAGAAGAAGGTAGCTAATTAACACAATAAATAAGTGAAACATATAGTATGTTAGATGGTGATAAATACCATGGAGAAAAATGAAACATAGAAGGTGGATAGGATGTTGGGAGAATGATCATGTCAGGCCTCATGGAAAAAGAGACTTTTAATTCAAGAATGAAGGAAGTGAGTAAGTGAAGTGTATGGTTAGCTGGGGCAGAGAGTACTCCAGGTAGAGGGAATAGCCAAAGCAAGTTCATTGGGAGGGGATCATGTCTGGAATACTGGAGGAGTAGTGCAAATGCCTGTGTGGCTTCAACTGGGGGACCAATAAAGGAAAGAGATGAAATCAGAGAGGAAGAGTGATGGTGAGTGGTGAGGGAGGCACAGATTGTAGATGATTTTGGTGATTCTTTTAAAGTACTTTGGCATTTACTCTAAGTAAAATGGGCAGCCATGTTGGGTTTTGAGCAGAAGAATGACAGGAAATGACCAGTATTTTAATGGGATAATTTGGCAGCCTTGTTGAGACTCCTCTGAGGGGTGGAGGGAGGATGGAAGTGAGGAGATTACTTCCAGGCTATTGGAGAAATCTAGGCAAGCGTTCATGCTGAGCTGGACCTGGGGTGGTAGTAACAGGTGGTGAGAAGTGGCCAATTTCTGGATATACAGTTGATTCTTGTTATTTACAGTAGTTACGTTCTGTGAAATCACTCTGAACACTAAATTAGCACTAGCTGAGTACTCAATCATTGCCCCTAGTGGACATAACATTAGGGGTTAAGTTCCTGTAAGCAAGGTCACAACATTTTTGGTGACTGATGAATACATCATCTTTTTTAATGTATGTGTCTGTTTAAAGACACCTTGTTAAATGTATGTTGTTGATTTATTAACACTGAACTCAAAACCAGCCGTGCTATATCTCATGGCTAAACAGAGGTGTCTGACATACATATTTTCCCTATAAAGCATATTGTAGCCTTCTTAGTCATAAGAGTACTAAACAGCACGTTAGTATTAATTTTGACCATTTTAAACAGCAAAATAATCAAGTAAAAACACAGAAATGCAATAAATGTGGAACTAAATAGATTGCAGAATGGACAGCTTACAGTATGGGAACTGAAACAAAAAGGCAGACGTAGCCTTTTTTGACCTCTCTTGGGAACATGTGTACCAAACGACTCCTGTGCTGTTCTGCATATGTGTATATCTGCAATTGGCCTGGAAAGCATTTTGTATATTGATTTGAGGATTACAAATGATTTAGGCAGTAGGTGGATTCAGAAATATGGAATCCATGTATGTATATATTGAAAATAGAGCCTAAAGGATTTGCTGATGAACTGGATGTTGTGTGTGAGAGAAAGAAGTCAAGGATTATTTCAAGATTTTTGGTCTGAACAACTGGAAAGACGGGTAACTGAGGTGAAGAAAAATATATGAGTAGCAGATTTGGAGTTGAAGATCAGGAGTTTGGTTTTTAGATTCTTTTTAGATATCTGGGTAGATATGTCAAGTTTGTACTTGAATTTCTAGCTCTGAAGAATTCCTGGGAGAGGTCTGGATTAAAAGTATAAAGTGGAATGTTAGTTGGTATTCAAGCCATGCTTTTTGATGATATTACTAAGGGTGTTCATTAAGATAGAAAAGAGAAGGGTCCTCAGACTGAGCCCAACATTAAGAAGTCATGGAAATGAGGAAGAAATTATAAAGAACATCAAGATAAAAGGAAAACTAAAACAATGTGTTATTCTGGAAGCCGCATGGGGAAGGAAAGGATTTTGAGAAAGAACAAGAAATCAACTAGGTTAAGTAGTACTAAAACATAAGATGAGGACCAAGATCTGGGTTTTGTGAAGTGTAGGTTATTGGAGACTTTGAAAAGAACAGTTTCAAAATTATAGTAGAGGGAAAAGCTTAAATGGGATGGGTTTAAAAAAGAATGAGAAGAAAGAAACTGGAGATCACTGCTATAGACAAATCTTTTCAGGAGTTTTGCAGTAAAGGAAAGAGAGGGAGGTAACTAAAAGTAGTCAAGGGAGGATGGTTCCTTTTCTTTCTTTTAAAGATTAGGAGCAATTACAGCTTGTTTGCTGTTGAAAATGCTCTGAGAGAAAAGGAAAAGCTGATGAGGTAGCAGAATGAAGGAAGAATGGCTGTAGCAGTGTCCTTGAGTAGTTATGAGGTGATGAATCCAGTACCCAAGTGCATGGATTGGTTTTAGCTACGAGCAACGGCTGTTGTTTCATAGTAGTAGTCTAAGAGAAGGCCAAACATATAGCTTTATACAGATAAGTAGGTAGATATTTTGGTTATAGTTTGTTGAAGTTTTCTTGAGATCCTTTTTTTAAGGGAGTTCATGGGCTCCCTCTTCACACTTAATGTACATGATTCCAAACTCAAAATCACAAGATATAGGCCAGTAAGTATATAGTGAAAGGTTTTTCTCTTACCTGTCACCTATTTATACTTTGTTTCGTCCTGTAACTTTTAAGCCACTTACTTAAAGGTATTCATCAACTTATTAGATAACCTTGTGTATTATAGTACATTATTTGGAGTTTGAGGCCAATTACTGGTTGGTTATTCATGCTAAATAAACGGTGATCTCTACACTTCCTCCTCTATAATTATATCCTAACATTATGATGGCTGTTTTGTGAGCCTGTGTTTTAATTTTTTTGTCAAGCATCTTTTGGGAAAAGACTGTCTGTCCTTCACAGACCTAAAACACCATGGTATATGGATAAAGATTTAAAGGATGAAAGCCCTTAATTTGCTGGAAATGTTGTTATTCCACACACTTGACGAGTCTTATAAAGCAGAATGATGATTGTGTTTTGTTTTGTTTTGTTTTCATTCTGGCTATATTTATGTATTAATAATCTTAATAGTGGAAACATACCTTCTTTGAGACATACATATTGAAACCAAGTTTTCCTTTTTAGGAAATAAGTGTTTTGATATTTAAAGAACAGGTCATTGAGATGTTTAATCTCTAAACTAAATAACTCTAATTTTTTTAGATTTAATAAATACTCTGATACTTTTGACTTTTGATCAGATTTTCATATCTTTCAATTTTTAACTTTTATTTTGACATTATTTCAGATTTACAGATCTATTGAAAGAGTACAAAGAAAAGAAAAGCTTCACTCATACTCCCCAAATATTAATATTTCACCACATTTGCTTTATCATTTCTTTCTTTGTATGTGAGAGAGAGAAACTCAAAATGGCTCCTTTTGATGTGTTCTTGTCATTCATGGAGCACTTATTTTCTGGCTCATCTTATACTTTTCATGCTCTCGATCCTGTTCCATTTCTCTAAGGAACCATAGTTTCTTTTAGTGGTTTTCCATTTAGTCTTTAGAAACCATTATTTGGCATTAGATGTGCTCATTGCTATGGGAGTATCTTTGTTCTAGGTCCTTTCAGTGCACAGAGATAAGAAATAAGAAAGCACACAAGTGTATCGGTACCTGTTTCTATATCTGTTGATGTATCTATCTATATATATTAAAACTAAAGAGTTTATATTGATACTTCCAGTTCTAGTCCAAATGCCATGTGTTCATTCTGCGTTTTCCTATTTGTGTATTTGCAGCTTCTTTTTCTGACAGTGGGAAACCTGGCTTCTGTTATTCACCATCTATTTATTTACTTGCTCAATCCTAAAATAACAGAAAATCATTTCAGAATTGCTAACTCATATCTCTTAAAGAAATTAAAATTCGTTGTTCTTGAGAGCTCTTTTTGTCTTTAGTCTTTCATTGTAATCAAATATTGTTTCCTGAAGTTAACTTAGATTCATTCTTTTCTTCCCCATCCTTTCAGTGTGATTGTGTTATTCACTGGAAATACAGTTTGGTTCATTTGTTTCTGTTGTATCCCATTTTAAGTTGTTTTGTTCTCTCTTATTCTTGTTTTTTGTTTATCTGCCTCATTAATGATTAAACATTAATGGTTCTAAAAGTCAGTACTATATAAAACTATATACTTAGAGAACTATTATCTTCTATAATTATTTCTCTCAGGTCATGAGATCATGACCTGAGCAGAAATCAAGAGGTGGACACTTAACTGACTGAGCCACCCAGGCATCCCAAATTTTAAGAATTTTTCAGTATATTACAATGAATATCACTTTATCTGTTATTTATGGTACATAGATTTTTTACTAGTTTGTTGATTGTCATTTGGCTTTATTTAATGTGTTGCCCCCACCAATGAATGATGATCCTCTAGCTACTGATAATTGCTTTCAAAAATAAACTGTCCTTTGTTTCTGTCCCAGGACTTGTGTCCTTCTGCCCACCTCCATGAAGTTGAGGCAGACTGATATGTTAGCTTGCATGTAGAGTAAAATCCTGTATCCTTCATGCTCTTGACAAAGATTGATGTGTCCTTTTATTTATCTATTTTTCTTTTCATTTTTTTCCTACAGGATTTTTTTCTCTCTTTCTTTTTTGTTCCTTCACACTTTCCCAAGTTCTTTCATTTTAACCATTTCTCCCTCTGAAGTGTTCCCTTTGTAAGACCATGTCTCATGCCTTTCACATGCACTTTTAGTTCCCTGTTGAACGGTCAGTTCTATAATCTACCATTACGCTTTTCTAGTATTTTCACATATAGAATGAACTTGCTTTTCCTGCTAGTAATTTAGACCAGTCTTAAGCATACTGCCACCTTTTCTCTTCTCTCTTTAGTTCATTTTTCTTGTTTTCAGAACAGTCCTTAATATCCACGAAGGCTTGCGGTGGGAAGGTGAGAGATCTTTTGCAGTAATTCAGTGTTTATTTTTCCACTCAGAGACAAGTTTTTAAAAAATATTTATTTATTTATTTTGAGAGAGAGACAGAATCCCAAGCAGTTTCTGAACTAACAGGTGACGTGGGGCTCGATTTCACGAACCAAACCGTGAGTTCATGACTTGAGCTAAAATCAAGAGTCAGACGCTTAATGTACTGAGCCACCCAGGCAGCCCTCTACTCACAGACAATTTAAAATTTGGACAATCTCTGCCTACTATGCTGAGGATGCGGGTTTATTTATTTTTCTTTTTGTTCTTTATTAAATTTTCAGATGCTCTGTGGGAAATTCAGAATTATGCTGTTGCTTCATCCCAGCTACACAGAATCCTCCCCTTCACAGCTTTGTTACATTATAGAATATAGATTTGAGCATGCATATTTTTCAATTTATAGGTTATTAAAAGATTGTTGGTCAGTTGAATCTAGCAATCACTGTATGTAAGGAAATGATACTGTACGGTTAGAGAGTTTGCTCTTGAAAGGTATTTTGTTGTATTTTTAAATAAAATATCACTGTTTTAGTTCCTTGAATAGTTTAAAGTCCATAACACATGTTCAGTAAATATTACTTGATTGATAGATCAGTTTTTCTTATACCAGGAACTTTATTAAAAGCACACTGTATGTGTATATATATGTGTGTGTGTGTGTGTGTGTATGTACCTACTGTATTTTTTAGTGCTTTATAGGAGCATATAATCAAAAGGTTTTTTTCAGCTCTCCAACTCTATGCCCTCCTTAGACTTTGCTGTTGCATTTTGACAACCTTTGTGCCATTCAATCTCCATCACAACCCAGTGATTGAGAAGGACAGATAATTTCACTTCCAGGATTAGAAATTAGAAGCTAAAATTTAGATTATACGACTTGCTTGGGTTGCATGGCTAATCAAAGGAGAAGCTGAGACAAAAAAATGACTTCTTAACTTTGGTTTTGTGTGAACAGCACTGAGTTAAATAGGTAGCTCATTCATTGTTCCCACATGGCATACTTGAATTTTAACTTCCATGTGAAAAAACATATGTGGACATTTGTCCCAGATAACTTATAAGTTAGGATGAATTCTTGTTCATTTTCTTCTTTCTCAGCGCAATAAGTAGAAATTATGTAGTTGAGGAATGTTTTGACAGGAAGGAAAAATATAAGATGGTAGAATATTTAGTTATCCAAATCAAAGCAGAGTCTACGTGTAGGCATTTTGCTTTTTGAAAATAATCAGTTCTCATTTATTATCAGGAGGCTTTCCATCATAATATTTCGCAAATGGTAAACACTTCTGAAGTTTATAATAAAAAATACTTGACTTTCTAGACTAGCTGAATGAGTAGTCTTGCCTGAATCTTGTAAATGTCAAACTTACGTAATTGAGTTTTGCTAGCTTCATAATATTGTTTATGGCATGGCATGTTGTGTATACACTGTTATTACAAACATTAAACAGATTTGTCAACAAGTGGTGACAAAAGAATTATAATACAATCTCCTTGTGAAATTCATTATGTGGTGGAGGAAAAACTGGATGTTTTCCTTCCTGTTAATTGACACATAGGACAACTCCATGCCCTGCTTCAATGCCTCTCATTATTAAAAAAAAAAAAGTCATATGACAACAGAGTTATAATTCTGTGTCTGTCAAGAAGAATTTACTTACTCTGCATACTTCATATTAATTTTAAGCTCAAATGTAATTATTTAAAAGTTAAGAAAGTGATAGTGATGTGAAATATTCTGCATGAAGAAGTGATGTGGCAAGAATTGTGTTACTGCTTTTTGCAGCATATTTTGGTAAGTGAATGGAAGAGAAAATATTTTATTTTAACTTTGGTTTTGAAAGAGTATTACTATTTCTTGAATTTATTTATATAGTTTGTATGGGACCTAAATAATTATTTTAAAGCAAATCAGGAAAAATTTAATAAAAGCCTTTTCAAAATCATAGCAAGTGAGCATGTTTTTGATACTTTTTATTTATTTCTACAGGGGAGGGAGGGTATGAGGGAGATATAGATAGTTTCATCAACTGATTGATTGACAGTTACATATACAAGTACATCATATAACCAAATGCATATGTGTATGTGACCTGTAGAGTACAAAAGCAAACAAACCAAAAACCTACTAAAACATGCCCTCAGATTCAGTTTTAAACCCAAAGCTCTTATTAAAGACTTTATTATTATTAGTAGTATTTTAATGTAATAAATTCTACCTTGGATATTTTCAAAGGCATTTAATTTTTTATACATTGTGTTAGTGACCACTGAGAAACTGTTGATAATTTGATATGGTTGTAATAATCTTTTTCAGATTGTTTGTCATATACTGGGTATGATAAAGAAAAAAAAGTGAGAAATTCTTAACTTTTCTAATATCACTTTAGATTATAAAATCTTAGCCGAGTGTTACATATTTAGTGCATCATTTTCCACCAGCTAGAAAGACAGATGGGTAGTGTGCAGTTTAAAAATCTGCACAAATAGGAGGACAGATGGGTGATTTAAATGTCTCCATGAAAATGTTTGTGTGGAGAGCTTGACTCCTGAAGTTATACTAAAAAATCCAAGAAATTAATTAGGAATAATAAAGTTCAAATAAAAAGTAATATTTTAAAAAAATGACATAAAATATGGAATTTACTACATAGTTATGCTTTTTGAATTTGCAATAATGATGAACAAATTAGAACACAGTACTTAAATATTCTTGCTTGGTAGATGCTTGCCTTATTTTCTTATAATCAACATGTAGACTCTAGGAAACTTCTTTATTACTTCAAATCAATTTGGCTGCCTAATTGTTTATGACTGTTGGAATTTCTATCAGAATTTGCTGAATTTTAAGTAACATATACTTAAACTAGCTTAAAAATGATAAATGCAATTAAAAAAAAAAAGAAAAGAAAAGGGTCTAAGAAAGGGCTGTTCTGGCAGCTTCTGCAGCAGGTGTTTGTGGACTTTTCGCTCTCGTTCAGACATTAATGTGACTTAGCCCCCAGCCAAAAATGGATTTCAGTTTGGTTGGGTATCCACTTTGGCTCTTGGGTATTAGCTTCATTATAGGAGCCTCATAAGTTCCTAAGAAACTTAAAAATCATTCATGATTAGTATTACTGAGGTAATTTGGTAATTAGTTAAAAAGGTTATCCCTAGTGCTATACAGAATGACTTAAAATTTATGTAGGGATTTATATTAACTGAGGCAAAAAAATTTATTAGGTTCTCAACAAAGATTTAAAAAAATTAAAAATTCAAATATAACAGAACTTTTTAAAAATATCAGGGCATCCTTCATAGCAAGGGTCTGAAGAGTTATTTCATGAATTTATTTTAATTATATATTTAAAATGTATATGATAATTGGATCATGAAATAAAATATATTATCCTATGAGTTGTAGTCCAAAAGTCAGAAAATCCATTTCTTTAGTGGCTCATGTTACTTTTTTCTGATTCCTTCAGATCAAAAATGAATTAATATATTTGCTCCCATCCTCCTGGTGTTAGAACCTGTTTCCAGACAGCAGTGAGAAGGGTTAGGAAAGACACTCTGGTGTTTAAAATATTTTCTCCTTGAAAAGTTCTTTATGTTATAAAGCAAAATAGGTTTTCTAGGGAAACAATTTGCAAATAACTTGGGAAATTAATAATGTCCCCGTGTGCAGGAACCAGCTGATGGGCTATGGCTTAGAGAATTATGCTTTGTAAAACAATTCTATGCAGCTTCCTGGAAGTCAGTGGTGGTTCCGGTACTAGGAACCACTAGAATTTGTAGGGTAGCAGGGACCTACCAATATGCTGGGAAGATTTTCTTTTCCACCTGCTAGATGTGGTTTTTATGAGAATTGGAGGGGAGATGAGAAAGGCAAGGGAATTCTCATTCTCATTCCGTTGCCTTGCTTGTGCATGTCTGAGGGTCTGAAGGTCTCCCCTCTTCACAGTAACACTGCCTATACTCTTCTTTTGGTCCTTAGCTAGAGATATTGTCCAACAGGGAATGCTTTTCTGACTCCTGCCTATAGGGAATACTTAGATGGGTGCTGAGCCTAAACAAAGTGGCAGCACAGGAGAGCCTGTGGAATCAAAATTTCTCAACATAGAGGCGCCTGGGTGGCTCAGTTGGTTAAACATCTGACTCTTGATTTTAGCTCAGTCATGATCTCACGGTTCGTGGGTTCAAGCGCGGTGTCATAGTCTATACTGACAGTGCAAAACGTACTTGGGATTCTCTCTCTCCCTTTCTCTCTGCCCTTCCTCTGATTGCTCTCTCTCTCTCTCTTTCAAAAATGAAATAAACTTAAAAAAAAGTCTCAACATAATAAATATTTTGAAAAGTTTATTTCCTAAATCTAAGTAATTGACAAAAAATATTTGTTCAGTTTACATTGAAAATTGAAGATGTGCTTAAAAATTTCATTTATTTAGGGGCTTCTGGGTGGATCAGTCAGTTAAGCATCTCACTTTGGCTCAGGTCATGGTCTTGCAGTTTGTGAGTTCGAGCCCATGGCAGGCTCTGTGCTGACAGCTTGGAGCCTGGAGCCTGCTTCAGATTCAGTGTCTCCCTCTCTCTCTGCCCCTTCTCTGCTCATTCTCTCCCCCTCCCTTCTCTCTCTCTCTCTCTTCTCTCTCAAAAATAAATAAACATTAAAACATTTTTTCATTTATTTATATAGTTGTTTATGTTGTCAATCTGTGAATATTTTCTGAATGATTTTAGTAAAGGTACCACAGAAAGTTTTGATTCATAATATTATCAATATCTCCTGGACTTTTCCCATGTCAAGTTTAAATTTCTCTGCTTGATTTTCAAGTCATTCACAACCTAAAGCTGCCCTACTTATACAGACATATTTCCTTCACTTTGTTAAAACTTACTCTCGGAACTTATTTCTTTGCTTGCCTATGTAATTTTGCTTATTCTCTATTTTCTCTCATGTTCTAATTCACCAGGGGTGTTAAGTCGAGGACTCTGTTTTGCTAGGTACTGAATTCCCAGTGTTTAGCACAGTTCCTGGTGGTGATCAGTGGATAATATTCATTGAATGAAAGGAAGAAAGGTGGAGAAGGTGGATGAGAGGAAGGAATTATTGTCCATTCTGTCTTTCTTATACCTTCCTGGACATGCCCCACTTTTAATGTTTGTTTTTTCTACATAGCCACCTCTGACTCCCCTTGTCTTTATTGAAACCTCAAACACTGACCTCAAAATTTAACATTTTTTACAAACTTTCTTGTTTTCTTGGTTATACTGTTTCATGTGCATTGTTGTTCCAATTTGATGTAAGCTTCTTGAAGGTAAGAAAGATCACTTTTATGTGTAATTTCATAAAAAAATTATACATTTACTTTCATTCATCAAACATTTGCTGTAATATATGCCTCCTTCATAGCAGCCTGTCTGCAAAATACTGACAAAGAAGCAGTACTGTGCATAGAGCTGGGTATGTAGTATTGTGTCCAATAAAATTTTGTTATTCCTAAAATGTGTGAAATAATATAAAATAGTGGTCACTCAGTTTGCATATAGTGAATATAAAACTTCTTTATCTCTTTGACTTTCTTCAATTTTTCTTCAGGGAAAGAAACTGAAAAGGCTAAGGAACGATACGACAAAGCCACAATGAAACTTCATATGTTGCATAATCAGTATGTATTGGCATTGAAAGGGGCACAGCTTCATCAGAATCAGTATTATGACACCACACTTCCTTTGCTTTTGGACTCCTTACAGAAGATGCAGGAAGAAATGATAAAAGCACTGTAAGATACATTTCCTATTTGGCGTAAAATCCCTTCATGAAATGATTTTAACATTATTTTCTCTAGTTAAGCTTTTGGATTGAAGTTGTCTGTCTTTTGTGAACTTCATTATTGACTTGCCCAATGTGTATTTCACATCTGTTTTACCTTGGTCCTTCTTGATTTTCACTTCTAGTCTCCCTTCAGTTTATTATCATCTCCTAAACCTTCTGGCTAGCCTAAGAATGGTCCTTCTTTTTGTATGTTTTTGTTCTACTCCCAAGCTGGAAATTTAGGTGAAAAAAAAAATTCTTTAGTTGACAAGTGTTAAGAAGTGAATATCTTCAGAGGATTGAGTGTTCAAATATTGAGCAACTGAAAAGTCCAAAGGAAAGAATTGTTTTTGTTAAGCTTTTAATTTTAATTCCAGTATAGTTAACATATCAGTGTTATATTAGTTTCAGGTGTAGAATGCAGTGACTCAACAATTCTCTACATTACTCAGTGCTCTTTATCCCTAGCACCTATTCCACCCATCCCCCACCCCACCTCCCCCCTGGTAACCACCTGTTGTTCTTCAAATTACAGTCTGTTTCTTTTAGACAGAATTTGTCTCTCTCTTTTTCCCCTTTGCTTGTTTTTTGTTTGTTTGTTTATAATTTCACATATGAGTGAAATCGTATGGTATTTGTCTTTCTCTGACTGACTTATTTCACTTAGCATTACGCTCTGTAACTCCATCAAAGGAAAGAATTTTTTGAAGGTTTATTTGCCAGCTTATTATGTCAAGTTAACATCAGCAGATGTTTATTGCAGTTCTACTGTATGCAGAACACACTGCCTGTGCATTGGCCACAATTTTTGTCTTCAAGGAGCTAATAATATATTTTGGCCAGTAAGTCAAGAGCACAGGTTTACCATAGACATCAAAACAAGACACCAGAAAAAGATAAGCCATGTTTGGTAGATTTCATCTCCTTTGTGCTGGTTTAGGTGATTTCCCATCTTTCCAGTAAAAAGATAAAAAAGGGTTTTTAGCTGACTTGAATATGTAAACTTTGAAGGGTATTGATAAAATAGTAAAATATCTACTTAAAATATTTAATTTATAAATTTAGTTATGTCTACTTTAAATATTGTTGATTCAGAAATACTTCCTTTCCTACTCACATGAATCAGTATTATTTCAAACTCTTCACATGAATCCTCAATGACATCTTCATCATTACTAGATATCTTTTTGAGACAGTAGTTTCCTATTTTTTGAGACATAGTAGTTTTCTATAGCATATTATCTTTAACTTCTAATAAATTATTTTAGATCTAGCATTTAAAATATCCAAGCATGACTTCAGTGCAGTTGAATTCATGTCAAATTGATGTAACATTAGGAGACTTCTTTCTTTTTAATTCCATTTGTCTGAAGGTGGATATTAATAATAACCTCCACATCGTATTATGGTATTGCTTTATGAGAGTTATCTAGATAGGTTCATTTACATTAATATTATTCAGTACTTTCACTTAATGTGGGTCATAAGCCTGGGTCATAAAACTAAGTCTGTTTTAAATTTCTCTGCCTCTCCTTTTTCTTTAAATTTTGTCAGGTAAATTCTGTAATCCTTACAAACCAGAATTGCCTGAAGCAGTTTAAATCTTTTTTTTTTAAATTTTATTATTTATTTTGAGAGAGCAATAGAGCATGTGAGTGGGGGTAGGAGCAGAGAGAGGGAGGGAGAGAGAGAGGCAGAGAGAAAACAGCAAGAATCCCAAGCAGGCCCTGAGCTGTCAGTGCAAGCCTGATGTGGGCTTGACCTTAGGAATGGTGAGATCATGACCTGAGGCAAAATCAGGGGTCAGACTTTTTTTTTAAGTTTATTTATTTATTTTTAGAGAGAGCGGGGAGGATGGAGGGACAGAGAGAGAATCCCAAGCAAGCTCTCTGCTGTCAGCGCAGAGCCCCATGCAGTACTTGAACTCATGAATTGTGGGATCATGACCTGAGCTGAAATCAAGAGTTGGACGCTTAGCTGACTGAGCCACCCATGTGACCCCAAATCTTTTTTTTTCTTAACCAAACAATATTTGGCTATTTACAATAAAATACTTTGGAGAATATTAAGAGAAATTTTGTAAGTAATAAATTTTTATGAGTAATGCTTTTGGAAAAGAAAAGCAAACAAAGCCTAATATTTATTTGGGAAAAGGCAGGAAAAGCTTGTGTGTCCACACTTCTTATTGAGGCCATTCTTGACTGGTGGTATATTTTTACAGCATAACATTCTTAAGTTGGAGATTGGGTCTTTGCTACAGAATAGTTTTTCCTTTTGTATTCAGTAGAGCTAATATATTAAAAAAACTTTTTTTAATGTTTGTTTATTTTTGAGACAAAGACAGAGCATGAGTAGGGGAGGGGCAGAGAGAGAGAGAGGGAGACACAGAATCCGAAGCAGGCTCCAGGCTCAGAGCTCCGAGCTATCAGCACAGAGCCTTACGCGGGGCTTGAACTCACAGACTGAGATCCTGACCTGAGCCAAAGTCGGACACTTAATCGACTGAGCCACCCAGGTGCTCCATAGAGCTAATATATTTTGTGACATTTTTCCTACTGAAGGGAGGTCAGGAGAAGAGATCAAGTTGTCATTGAAGGACAGAACCAGTTGAACTCTATACTTAAGATACAGAAAAGAGCAGAGGCCCAGGAGCAAGAGAAGAACCAAGGGGTATGGCATTTGAGGAAGTAGCAGCCACTGGAAAGAAACGTTGAAGAGACAGGAATTGATCCACAGTTCTGTATAATGGAATTGAACATTTCTGTGACAGCATTTAGAAATAGAAAGTCATCAACACTGATCTTACATTTTGAACATGTCAAGTACATGTTGGAAAAAGTAATACCTTATTCTAGATCATTTGCTATTATTATGATATATGAAATGTAAATTGTGAATCTGTGCATTTATATAATCCCTTTACTTTATGATTCAGGTGTATGAAATAAGGTGATGCATGAAACCACCCTCTGTAAATATTGATATTACATTTCTTACATTTATGGTTCTGAATTCTTTTTGGGCTGTGTTTCCTTTGAAAGCTTAAAAATGTTATAAAATTTTATTTTTGTTTTCAGAAAAGGTATATTTGATGAATACAGCCAGATAACCAGTCTTGTTACAGAGGAAATAGTGAATGTCCATAAAGAGATTAAAATGTCAGTTGAACAGATAGACCCTAGCACGGAATATAATAATTTCATAGATGTTCATAGGTATGTATAATATTTTCACTCTTCTTTCATTATTTGTGATGTTATTATTTTTTTTCTACCATACAGTATTTAACCAAATTAAAATAAGATATTATATTGTTAGGACATAGGATGTTACTGATTAATTTGTTTCTAACTATTTTAAAAGTTCTTTCTTGATGATAACTCTTTAATTTATATAATTACCTTTATTAAGTTTTTTAATGTTTATTTATTTTTGAGAGAGACAGAGACAGAGACAGAGTGCAAGCTGGGGAAGGGCCGAGAGAGAGAGGGAGACACAAAATCCAAAACAGGTTCCAAGGTGTCAGCACAGAGCCTGATGCAGGGCTCGAATTCATGGACCATGAGATCATGACCTGACCTAAAGTTGGACGCTTAACTGATTGAGCCACCCAGGCGCCCCTGTATAATTATCTTTAAAAATTTGTCAGTTGTTACTACATCATTGCTTAACACTGTATTTAATCCATGAAATTATATATATTTAACATTTCTATAATGATAATGCTATGACGTTATATGTGTATTGAATTTATGATACATCAATTACTTATCCATGCATACTTATTACCGCTGTAACAGGAATGAACAGGTTAATGTCCATATCTACCAATGAGGAAATTAAGGCTGAAATTACATGACTAGATCTTGGTGCCTGGGTTTAACTTGATTTATTATGTTTGTATTTGCTCTATTTTGTAAACATAATTTTGGATAATATACATTCTGCCTTTGATGTGTACTAAGATGATAGTATATTCATATTGATCAAAATTATTTGGTATGCTTTATTAGAACAACAGCTGCTAAAGAACAAGAAATTGAGTTTGATACTTCCTTACTAGAAGAAAATGAAAATCTTCAGGCAAATGAAATTATGTGGAATAATTTAACAGCAGAAAGTTTGCAAGTAATGTAAGTATTTTGAAAAGCTGGTCAGTTTAAATATTAGTGTTATTATTTATAAATTTACTTTTCAGATTTAAAATTCCAGTGTTTATTTTTTACAAGTAATGAAAAGTAAATTAAAATTGAACTGATTGTTGTTTGGTCAGAAATAAATATTTTGAGAAATATGTTAACTTTATTCATTGTGATCACTAATTTTGGTAATTCTGAAAATCAAAATTCTGTGTGATGTTATGTTCATTTGCCCTGTTATTGCTAATATCTTATATTGGAATAATGGTTCATTCTATCTATGTATATCTATATCTATATCTATATCTTTCCCATTCAGTGCTCAAAACTTTTTGGCAGAACTATTTTTGAAATGAGGACATTGAGTGTTAAAGAAGAGACTCATAGATGTCAGAAGTTTTTAGTTCAAAATGTTGACTTCTCATTGAGTTATTTTCTCTTTAAGCAGCAATGTCTTCTTTATAGACATATATAAATTCTTTCTTCATTTTGTTGTTTTTGTTGCCTAATATTTTAAGGGAGTTTTGGGAAATCTTATTGTGTTTAGTCCTTTTCAAATATTAGAGGCTATTAATAGCATATTTTTTTAAATGTTTATTTAATTTTGAGAGTGACAGAGCAGGAGTGGGGGAGGAACAGAGAGAGTGGCACAGAATCAGAAGCAGGCTCCAGGCTCTGAGCTGACAGATGTTAAATAAATTTGCGGGGCTCAAACCCATGAACTGCAAGATCATGATGCAAGCCGAAGTTGGCCACTTAACCAACTGAGCCACCCAGGCGCCCCAATAGCATATTTTTAAATTTAGAAAACAATGAAGGCATTCTACTTTTAAATATTTAACTCATCCCGTGATTGTTTTAGGAGCAATACAAACTCTTATTAATAATAAGTATTGTATGTATTTGTGTTTTGGGTCAGAACCACAGCTAGGAATGATTATGCACTCATTTTCTCTTCAATATTGGACATGTTATACCATTTGACCTGTTGGCACTTTACCTCAGAAGTCTGAGCCTAAAGTCCCCATCTAATATAATTAAACAATCTCCTTTCTATTGTTCAGTAATATTGTACTGTTATAGGTAATTAACTGAGTGATAGGATCCTGGAACTAGCTCTTGGAAAGGAGTTTAATAATTTTAAAGTTAGGCAGATGGGACTGAAGAAACTAACAAATCCTTGTTGAATCACCCGTCCAAATTGAAGGCTTAAAAATTATGGTGGATTGACTGTGATGAGTAGAATGGAGGTGTGGGAGTACATGAGGGAGATTTTTCTAGCAGCCATATTGGGATCCTTGAAGGTATTCCCAGGTTCTGAAGTCATTCACATGAGTCTCACTTTGGGTTTAGATATTCTCTTATAATGTCAGCTGTCTTTAAACCAGTGGTTCTCACTGCCTCCTGGGGACATTTGACAATATCTGGAGACATTTTTCTCTATCAGGTGGGAAGGCACTGTTGGTAACTAGTGGGTAGAGGCCATGGATGCTGCTAAATGTCCTGTAGTGCATAGAATAGCTTCCTGCAACAAAGAATTACAGGGTGAGATGTTAATAGTGCTAAGATTGAGAAACCCTGCTGTGAACAACAGAGTTGGGTTCATGGCAAAAAATGAAGAAAAAAAAAAGTTTCTCAATTCTTGTACAGTGACACATTTCATTTTTTGATTCCTGTGCTGCTTGGTGAAGGACTATGATGTAAATTACTCCTGTTTTTTTAAATCATTGTGTTGCTCCCCTAAAATTTATTCATTTATTCATCAGATATATTTACTGTATATTTCAGGTTGCAAGGGTAATACCTTCAAGGTGTTTATGCTAAAATTGATCAAGTAATTTTAATAAACAGCAAGAAGGATGAGCATAGAGATATTGGAGTATAATAGGGTAAAATTAAAAATAGCTACCTGATATAAGCTTATGTAAAATAGGAGATTTTGTGACTAAATTATAATTTGTTTTATTGCTTTTCAGGGTATAATGAGAATAAAACAGTTATGCACATAAATCATTATTTCTTAATTATGATGATGAACCAATGAAGAAAAAATAATAAATTAAGGATAATAAATCTTTGATAACGTGATACAAGATTTAATTGCTTATATCTTACTGAGGCAAAACTTCAGCTACATTTCATTGAACAGTGTCTGAATTCAGGATAGGAGTTTAAGAGTAGGCTTTTCTCAAGAATTTTATTCCATGAATAAGTTATTCAGTGTGTCTCTTGGCACTGCTAAAATAATCTAAGGTATTTCCATTAAGTATATGCATATATATATATATATATATATATACACACACACACACACACACACTCACACACACACATGTATATATTTAATGTAATCCAAAGTCTCACTTTTTTTTTTTAACATAACATTAATGCTTTAAAGCTTAGCTAATTTCTTTCTTGAGGCATTATTAATTTTGTTGTTGTGTTGAAATATTATATCCAAAAGAAATGAATGAAACAAATGAACAGATAGCTTTGGAAAAATAAATACAAATGACCAATAGTCCTGTGACAATTAAGGAAATACCAATTTTTATATCTTATTTTTATTTTTTAAATGATTATGTGTTTATTTTGAGAGAGAGAGAGCTTGAGCAGAGGAGGGACAGAAAGAGGCACAGAATTCGAAGTAGGCTTCAGGCTCTGAGCTGTCAGCACAGAGCCCATCGCAGGGCTGGAACCCAGGAACCGTGAATGAGATCATGACCTGAGCCGAAGTCAGTCACTTAACCAACTGAGCCACCCAGGTGTCCCAAGGAAATATCAATTTTTAAAAAGGAAGGTATTTCACCTACCAGTTTGGCAAAGATTAAATAATTTGATAATATCCACTCTTATGTAGGATATGGAGAAATAAGCCCTCTTATAAAGTCTTGGCAGAAAAGTAAATTTGTAAAAGCTTTTTGGAGGATAATGTGGCAATATATACCAAAATTCAGCTTGCTAATATCCTCTGAGTTAGAAATTTTATTTCTAGAACTTTAGCTTATAAGTAAGCAAAGACATACATATAAGCATAACATGGCAGGTTGCCTTGTTCTGAATCCCAACAGTATGGTTATTACTTCTGTGAAATTGGACAGATTACTTAGTCCCTTTGTGTGTCATTTTCCTCAAATATAAAACGGTAATAATAATGGCACCCAACTCATAGTGTTGTTGTAAAGCTTACATGCATAAGTAAATGTAGAATATTTAGAATAGTCCTTGGCACGAAGCAAGTTCTATGTATTGGTTTTTGTTGTTTTTAAATTATAGCTTGGGGTGGTTTTATACATTGAGGACTCCAAGCACAATGCTTAAGGTTTTCAGGGGCTTTTTGGAATACTTGAGATCTGAAAACTTTTTGTTAATTCCTAAATATGAAAAGAATACTATGTTCTAAGTTAATCTATGTCACTTTCATTAATTATTAAATTTAGTAACACAAAAATATATCAAAATTCATAGGTTAGATTTTCTTTTTTTTCTTCTAGTTAACAATCAGAGTTATATTAGTTTTAGGTATACAATATAGTTAGATTTTAATATCTACATAAATGTGGATTTCTGAAAAACCACATTTTAGTATATGTGATATTAATTTGGGTAGAGACCAAGGACTATAAAGGTTTTAAAACAGTCCCTTTATTTTGTCAAAACACTGGAAACATTTGAAATATTCACTCATAAGAGATCAGTTGAATTATAGTATATCCATACCTGAGCCTCAATTTTTCTATGTTATGCAGGTTTTAAATAAAGTAGGATAGGTTTCTATATAGGTAAGCCTGTATGGAAAGATCTCCAAAGTATATGATAAAGAGCCAAAACAAGTTACAGAGTAATATTTATGGAATGAATCTATTAATTAAAAATATAGTACATATATGTGTTTGTATATATGTAGATCAGTATCACGTAGATCATATGTTGGAATGGAGATGAATGGATGAGGTGAGTGGAGAAGCTTGTTGAGGCCAGTGTTTATAATAATGTTAAATAAATGTGTTTTTATTTCTCAAATCTTTGTAGTTTTATTGGTTAGTATGACTCTTTCCAGAATATTAGCTATTTGTTTTTCCTCCCCTTGTGTTAGTTCCTTATCCTTTTCCTAAATGTTTGTCCTTAAATCACATTGCTCTATATAGTTTTAGAATAGAATGCTTTCAAAAGCTCTATTTGAAAATGAAAATATATTATGGCCTGTGCTTCCCTGGGTTTTCCTGAGCCAATCCATGAGCTGTAATAAGAAATTATATAGGAAAACTTCAGAATCATTTTGTTTTGTTTTGCATTCCTTTATGTTTGTTTAAGTGGTCTGGTGACCCTGTCCTTTGTGAAAGTTTCCATTAATTTGGAAATGAGAATCATTAGTATTTGACTCCTGAAGAATTTTTCTAATAATGCAAGCCATACTGGCAATCTGCCAGACTGGCGATTAGTAGTGACTGTGAAACAAAGAAAAAACTGGACTACATTTCTCTTGGATTCTTCAAAAATTTTGGGTAGATGTCAGATGTTGCAAATGATTAATTAACATCTTTGTTGAATGAATGAGTGAATGAAAGGGTTTTATGGAGATTTCAGGGAGTTTTTGAATACTGGATCTCATCCTCTCTGGCTTTATCAGGATAACTTAAGGAGCTTTAAAAAATACTGACCTAACTCAAACCAATTAAATCAGATTTTGTGAGGGTAAGGTCTATGCATTGGGATTTTTTTGTGAACTTTCCAGGTGATTTTAATGTGTGGACTGGATTGAAAATGTGTGTAAATCCAGTAAAATTGTGTGTAGAAATGTGTGCGGCACCTTATGGGGGTGAATCCATGCAAATTTTCAGAGGGCTTCATGACCCAAAATGGCTAAGGACTACTACTCTACTTAAGTATTTACTTTACATATATAAAGAATGTCTTTTTGTTAAACCTTTCTAATGAATTTATATTCCTCAAGTTTATAGTGTTATTGGAGAAAAATTAGCATTTTTACAATAGATTCCTTTTTGACTCTTTGTTTTTTCTTCTCCAATGTCGTACTTCTGGGTCAGTGTTGAATTGTAAGATATTTGAAGCTCAAATCGATACCCTTTTGCTAAGATAATATTTCACTTTGCTATTGATAGACAGATACATTTAATTTGGGGGGGTCTTTTTTTTTAAGATTCCTAAATGTAACATATAGATTGTTGTTGTTACTTGTAGAAACTTACTCATAAATTTAATAATTTATATTCTTGGTTCCTATTTATGGTATCACATAGATTTTTCTCAAATAAGCATAAGAGGTTCTGAAATTATTACACAATATTACATATTATTACACATATAAATATCCCAAAGAAGATTATACAGTGTTGCTGCCTGCTCCTTTTTCAGGCCTTATGGAAATCTAATGCTATTATAATAGTAAATGACTAAGTTACTGCATTTACCCATCTAAATATATGCCACGAAGCATTTTATCATACTCTCATTATATGTATCAACTATATTTATAAAGGTGTGCATATATAGAAGAGTCAAACTCAATTATTTATATGATTGTTTATTTCCTACTTCTAGGAAATTTTTTTGCATGGTAGATCATGATATGGTAGAGGGCTGCTTCCTCAGCCTCTAATTATTTCTAGCACTGGACACCCGAGATTGTACACTTCCCATCACACGTGCATTTAGGTTGTATTACCTTCAGGCTTCAGTGTGAGGTTGTTTTCTTTGTCTCTGTGATTTACAACTTCTCTCCTTCCCCTTCATCACACTTGCCCTATCTGCCTCTGTTTGAATCATTCTTCTTTGCCAAATGCTAGAAAAAAAACTTTATTGATTTTAATCATCCATTTATTAAGATTATATATGCAAATATTTCCTCTCATCTAATCATTATTTAATTGAATAATTTGGGACTCAGTAATTTTAGCTTATCAGAATAACTTGAAGCTGAGTGGTCTATAAAATTTTGAATATTAGAAGAAGATATGTAAGGGTCTATTACATTGGTTTTGGCATTTGATGAGACGTCCATTTATGATCTGTGGCAAACTTAAGCAGGGTAAATGGAGTTACTACCTATCAGTAGGAAATATATTTGAATTCCAGAAGATTGTGTTAAATAGTCTTGTATTGTGAACTAAAGCCCGGCCTCAAGCCTCATGTTTCCTAGTACATTTTTTCAAAACTTAAAGTCACAATGTGTTTAGCTTTTATAATGGGATATAAATAAGATCTCTTAATTGAAGAATGCTAGTTATCTATATAGAAAAGTAATTCTCTTGGATTTTATAGGATATGAATTACCAAACTACAGTCTGTGGGCCAAATTCAATTTGCTACTTATTTTTATTCAGTCTGTGAGCTAAGAATACTGTTTACATTTTTAAATGGTTAAAAAAAGTCAACAGAAGTATTATATTTAGTGACACATGATTATATGAAATTTAGGCATCAGAGTACATAAATAAAGTTTTATTGGAACACAGCCATGCTCATTCATTTACCTATTGTCTATGGGTGATTTCTTGCTGCAATGGCAGAGTTGACATTTGTGACAGAGACCGTACTATGGTATTCCCATCGCTTCACACTGCTGCTTGGTGCCCTGCAGACCGCAGTGACACAGATATAACTGAATAGCATTTTGAATGCCACACATAATGCTGTACTACAGCATTTTAATGGTTTTTTATTATCAGCCTGTGCCTATCATGTCAAAACAAAAAATGAGAGGATAGAGTTTGAATGTTAAATTTTTTTAATTAAAAAAAATAAAAGTTTTAATTCCAGTGTAACTAACACAGTGTTATATTCATTTTAGGTGTATAATAGAGTGATTCAACAATTCTATATATTACTCAGCGCTCATCATGATAAGATGATAAAATCCATCCTAGAGTGTGGATTATTTTGTTATTGAATTAGATGGCAAAATATTGTGTTTAATTATGCAGTGACAGTACGGCTGTGCTAAAATGACACAATATATGTTGACATTACCAGTCTAAATACTCATCTCAGTATTACCAATTCACAGGAGAGCACTAGTTAGAAAAATTAGAAAATTTAAAAGGAATACCTTATCACAGGAGACTTTCTTCAAAAATTTTGAAAGTAAGGATGCAACCAAAATAAATTTCTGGGTGGCTCATTTGTTAACAGAGCAAGGAAAGGCATTTGCCAGTCAGTGTTAAAATAATTAGAGTTTCACTGCAGCAACTAAGGAAATAGGAACTGTGTCTAGAGAAAATAAACTTGTTTATGTTTGTTAGTCTTTCAGTGAGAACATTTGCTTGAAGAATTAAGAACATTGGGAGCTACATCATTAATTAATTAATTAATTTTTAATGTGTATTTATTTTTGAGAGACAGAGCACGATGGGCAGAGAGAGAGAGAGGGAGACACAGAATCTGAAACAGGCTCCAGGCTCTGAGGTGTCAGCACAGAGTCTGACGCGGGGCTTGAACTCGGGAACAGAGAGATCATGACCTAGGCTGAAGTCGGACGCCCAATCGACTGAAACACGCAGATACCCCATCATTAGTTAATTTAAAAAGATAAATGATTTCAAGTGATTTTCCCTGTCTATTAATAAGTTAGCAAGTGTAATAAAAACTGCTCAGTTTTTATTCACTTGAGGAATCAATGCCAAGTTTGAAGTTACTGAAGAATTACTCTCTATGAATAGTCTATGTGGATCAACTCCAGATAGGAATATGTTTTTTTCCAGCTATCTGTCCAACCCACTAGGGCTTTGATTGTGAGATGTGCCTAACTCATAAGCCAGTCAACCTGTGGGACAATGAAGAAGCTAGAGATGGAATTCTAGCTTCACAAGTAACTGAGAGCTGACTGTGGTAAAGCTGATCTTCTGAAAGTGATATACACCATATCCCTGGCTCACACCAACCTTCTATGTCTTCTTACTCTTGTTTACTGAAAATCCAGGGACTGGCTTCTTCTATTTTCAGTAACTGCTGCCACATACTTGTTGAAGGAGTCCACTCCCTACAAAACATGGCTGAGATAAGCATATAGGACCAGAATGAGTTATGGTTCTTAAGTTGTGAGGAAAAATAACCAGTTTTGGAAAACTGGCCTTTACTTTAAGGAGTAAAAGGCCATTATGAGAAGGCCATCAAAAGTCTCCCAGAAACAGCAAGTTCACGGACATGAAGAGAAAACAGGCAACTCTGCAGCAGGAACCAGTTGGCCATAGCAGATAGCATCCACACTGCATGAATGAATTAACACTCTCTCTGCTTAAATAGACTCCAGAGACTTTTTCTCCACTCCCCATTCCCCACAAAAAAACAAACAGAAAAAAAAAAAAGAACAAAACAAAACAGAGTATTGTCAAAGAAGTTGAGAAAACACTAAATCAGTACAGAGTGAAGTGGACTCTCTTAAGATGTGTTTACAATTGATGGTGTTAAAAATGTGTGGATCAGAAAGAGGCTTAGTTGAACAAATTTACAAAGCTGTGAAGATGTTAGGTGTTGAGATCATAGGGTTATTCATTGCATTTTTCATCAGCAGGTACTTCATGGAAAATATTTGAATTTAATCATATGTTCTTAAACTAATAGTGTCAATAATGACCTTCATTTGCTTCATGGACTTGACCATCATCACTTCCATGAATTTTTTTTCAAAAACTGAAATTGAATATCCCCACTTGCCCTGTCACATAGAATTTTGATGATTTAGAAGTAGTAAAGTTTTATTGTGTCAGAGCCAAGACTAAAATTTTTATAAATAATTATTATTTCCCTCAACCACTCTTACTGAACACTAAATTCCAAAAGCCTTGGAAAAATTAGCATGTGGTGAAGACTTGAATATTTTCCTAATGAATCCAGCCTAAAATTACAAGATAACACAGTGCTTGTATGCAGAATTTATACTGTAGTAAAAGTTATTTAGATAACAGCTAATGTTATTTGAATCATACATAATGTCAGGCTATGTATATACTTTTTATGCCATCAAACATTAAAACATGAAGCAACATTACCATTCCCACCAAATTTGAAGCTGATGTATTTTCTAAGCGCAAACTACATTTCTAGCAGTGAGTTTTGGACCTCAGTGCAAGCATTTCGGCATTTCAGAAATCCATAAAACTATGCAATTGAGGAGTCCCCACCTAAATTTCAGTTAGGAGTGATGAGTTTGCAGTGTAATGACATGCTAAAAGGCATGCAACATAATTTTATAAGTGCCTTCTAAGTAATAACTATACTCAGTTAAAGCCATGTGCTTATGATTGATACTGATGTTGGGCAGTACCCATCTATGTGAAAAGATACTTTCAAAGATGAAATAAATTTCATTATATATCTGCTTTAACAAGTGGACATTTATAGTTGAGTTTGATAATAAGCACTAAGAGTTTGATAATCACTATCTTTGAACCCCAATGGCAGGAAATATTAATATCCTCAAAATATCTTCAAAATAATAATATTAATACACTGGTGTTGCAGCAAATTGTATCCATATATTATAATTTGAATTTTTAAATAAAATTATTGTGAATATTTGTTTTCTCTTTTGTTATGTTAATACCTACATAATACCCATGATTTTACCTCTTGTTGGCAAAGCCTAAAATGTGTATTCTTCCGACCTTCATAGAAAGTGTTTGCTGACTCTTGTTGTAAGGAATGACACCAATTTAACTCATTAGACTGTTTGAATCAAACTTGTCAATCAGTGGAATGATAAATAATTCAGTACTGCCATGTTTTATGCAGGACTATAGTTTTTTCAAGTTTGGGTTTGGCTGTTCTCATTTATAGTCTTATTTCAAGTTTGGTCTTTGGTTGAACATATACTCCAGTTATGTTAGGTTGTGTTAGGGGAATACTTCTTGTGTGAGTGAATGGGAAAGATTTGGAAATATGTAAAATATTGGAAGGTAGGTGACATGTTAAAAGGATATTTTGATTAAGGGATGTAAGATACACAGAAGAAGACAGGTGGATTTGTTGGTTGGGGGTAGATGATGTTGCGTGTTAGGACATGAATATATTTAATAGAAACTCTTTAACTTTTGTTTGGTTGATTAGGAGGTATCTTCTGTTTAATCTTGAGAAAAGCTAATAAAGCTTTGTGTCATGGAATAGAAGGTCATTCATAAATCCTATGCTGCTGCAATTGTATTTTAAGAAAGAGATGTTACACACAAGAAATGTTTTATTTCTTCAATTTATGTTGCAGTAATAGAGAAAAAGAGATGTCAGAAAAATTATTTCAGGCAGCTTTACCCCTTTTCTGTTTATTTTTTTAATTAACCCAAATGTCACAATGAATGTGACAGTATTGGAAATTTATAATTTGTAGTTGTTTTTTTTTTTTTTTTAAGAAGTTAGGTCTCTGTAAGAGTGCTGTAAGATTTAGATAATGATGGCCAGTGGTTTGAAGATAGAAAAGTTATTGTAGAAGTACTGAAAACTTGTTATTGTCTACATTGTTTTTGGCTTTTGTATTTTTAAATAACATTAAATTTGAAAAAATTGTCTAATGCTTGCAGATGATAAAATCCATAAAATCTTACAAAAAGGATGTACAGTGAAAATTGAAGTTCTTCTTAAAATTTTTTTTTGATGTTTTATTTATTTTTGAGAGAGCAAGAGAGACAGAGCATGAGCAGGGGAGTGAGGGAGACACAGAATCTGAAGCAGACTCCAGATTCTGAGATGTCAGCACAGACCCCAACGTGGGGCTCGAACTCATGGATGGTGAGATCATGACCTGAGCCAAAGTCGGTTGCTTCACCAACTGAGCCACCCAGGCACCCCAAAGTTCTCCTTTTTAAAGATCCATTTCTATCTTCTGGTGTTAATTAGTGAAAAGTCATGTACTTTTCTAAACTGTATATACAAACATAAACATGTATATAAATTGTTTTCTTGACTTAAAGTGGGCTCATTCTATGTATACTTTTTTGCATTATCCTCTTTTTTAAATACATATGAAATATAGTACACAGTGTTTTGATGCTTACATGTAATAAAATTTATTTAATGTAGTTATTTACAGATGGGTATTTATTTCTATTTTTTCCTTTTGCTAAGGGGTGGATACAGGTTTTGTGGAGGCTGAAGCTTATAAAATTGGGTTGTGTGTGTGTGTGTGTGTGTGTGTCATCTTAAAACTCTAATGACTTAAAAGTGTGAAAGAAAGTGCAGAGTCTGAGAAGAGATCTTGTAGGTGTGCTGCCTGTAGGTTAGGTGTCATTAGCATCACAGAGAGTTCACCTTTGGTTTATTGTGATTATAAGCAGTGCTTCAGTAAGTATCTTTGTTTTCATATCTTTGTGTACTTGTTGAAGTATATACATTAGATAAATTTTATGAGGTGAAATTACTAAAACAGAGGATATTAGTTGTTAAGTCCATAGACTCAGGATCTAAGCTGCCTGGGCTCTGACATGTTTTTCCACTTACCAGCTCTTTCACCTTGGACATGGTCCTTAATCTCTGTGGCTCAGTTCCTCATATGTAAATGGGATAATAATAGTGTTATAAGAATGTTATGGATTTAAGTGCTTATTTAATAAGTGCTTGAAACTGTTTGGCATTCAGTAAATGTTAAGTATTATGTAAGTTTTATGAGTGTTTTTTATTAAGGCAGTGTCATGACATTTAAATGTTTTGTGTCACCTTAAGTATAACACATTTACTCTAATAATGTAAAGAATAAGCCATTTTTAACTGTTACTAGTGTATTTGTATACAAACATATGTAACAATGACATCATGGGAAAGAGTGCTTTGGAATTTGCATACTTTCCTAACAGGTATTATGTCACTGGTTCATAAAGTATAAGTACTAGAGTGTTTTCCTCTTCACTGGATCCACCCCACTCCAGGGTTTTTTTTAGGAGGATGATGGTAAAGAATGGAAAATTCTTTCCCCATATAATTCCATTCTTCTAAGATCATTTGTCTTTTCCACTTTGAATTTATAACTATGAATCTTTTGAGATTAGAAATATTAAGTTTTGACTTCAAAGACTACCTTACTTTTTTTTTTTAAATTTAGGAAGACTTTTCATAAAGGTCAGTTATGCTAAGGCAGTCAAAAAATTAAAGCCTCAAGAAGAGGTACCAATTTCTTGATCAGGAGATAGAAAAAGTAGAAACAGCTAATATTATTATTCTCTTGCCTCTGCTCTCCTCATTTCCTTACTCTTTTCTTCTTTCTTCCTATGGCCTTCTGTCCTTATTGCTAAATGTAGTAGGTGGTGAATTCTAGCTGACAGAACAGACCTGCCAGGGGACCAAAGTATTGTTAGCTCTTCTAGGCCTTTGAGTTTCTAGTGACTTTCCAGCTTTTTAGGGAATCTAGTAAGCTGTGGTAGGTTTCTTTCTTTCTGGGTTAAAGTTGTTATAGCACAAACCAGGAATTTGAAGATGAAAGACATCAAAAGTACCACCCCGTTCTTCTCACAAATGAGCTGACACATACTCAAAAAATTTAGCATATATTAAACCTCAAATTTAATTTCTCATCGAAAGCTTAGGTGGTATTTTTCAGGAGTCTAAAATGATTACTAAAGGAAGTAGAAAATCTTCGCAGATTTGGATTTTAATATACATATCTTGCTAGAGGTGCCAATGATGAATGGCATCTAAGGTACTTGAAACTTGACAGTTGACCCTGGCTTTCACCTCATTCCTCCTTTCCTAGCCTATTTCAGAGTAAATACAGCAAGTAAAAAAGAAGGCAGTGCTGTAATTAGCTAGGGAAACTGATGTTCACCACAATCAAATGTCTTCCCTTGAATTTGTCCAAATGATAAAATATGAAGGAATCAATAATAGAATTTCTCATTTTTTGCTTCCTTTTTGATATGTAGTGATATTACCACTGTTAAATCACATCAAATCAGCATGTATGTGCATGTGTCTGTGTATGCCTATGGACATACTCTTTTACCGACGATGATATAAAAAAATACAAGCTTATATTAATTTCTCATGGAACTGAAAATTTTCCCATTTCTGAACAGTTAAAGTTGTTGGAAATAACATTGTTTTAAAGGGAAAATCTTAAATATGAGTGGCTTCTCTATTTTTTATATAATGTGTTTGCAGTATTCCTTTATTTTACTTGCCCTTAATTGGGAATAATGCATAAATAATAAAAATAACCTGTTCTTGAGTTTTATTTGTAATATATTCAATTCTACCTCTGCCTTGGGAGCAACATTATTGTTTTGCACCCAGTGTTAACAAAATGTTCATAAAAGGTGGAAGGCAAAACTTAAAGTTACTTCTGAGAAAATTTTTTAATGATACTAATAAAATTGATTAATAATATAAAGTTACATTTATAGAGAACATGCCATGCTTCAAAATATGTAATAGTAACTTAAAAATGATGCACACAGTCACAAGAACTCTTTAAGTTAGTTGTAAAATTGATTTGTCTTATTAGCAGATGAAATGAAAGTTTAGAAAAACTGAGTATTGAAAGTGAGGGTGTCTGGCTGGATCTAGGGCTGTTGTTTGTCACACAAGAGTAAGGTGCTTTACAAAATGCAGTAAAGATGTAAAGTTGTCAATACAAATACTTCTGTTATTCTGGGGTGGAAAGGTGAAGTGATTCACTAGGTGATACAATTTTTACAGAAAAGGAGTCAGCCCTATACTTCCAATTATGTTCTTTGTCCATTTTCATATTAGGTTATCCTTCTTTCTAAGAGGATTTTGCTTGTAATTTGTGCTGCAAATATTTCTTGCCAGTTTGACTTTTGCTTTTGACTTTCTTTGTCATCTCTTTAACTTCCAAAATATTTAAATTTTAATGGAGTTGGATTATTTAATATTTTCTTTTGTATATTTTGAATTTCATATTTTGCTATAAAAGACTGAAGATAAAAATTTTAATGTGATAGACTATAGGCAAGATGGCAGAGAAGTAGGGAGCTCTGTAATCTCTGCCCCCCCACAACTATCAAACTGAGAAGGACTAAAGCCATAATACTCTGGTCTGCACGAATGGGAGGTGTACGCACAGAGTCCCTATAGATGACAGCCTCATGGATGCCTGAGTGAGTGCGAACTGGGACCGGAGGCTGTGAGGGAAGGGAGCGCCAGCCCAAAGCGGAGCCAGGAGAGTGCTCAGGAAGGTGGCCCAGGGCCGCAGAGGGCCATGTGTACAGAGGCGGCACAGGGCCGTGGAGGGCTGCGCGCCAAATAGCCTTGCAGACCGGTGCGTGGAACAGCCGTGCAGAGCGGCGGAGAGCCGAGGGGAAGAGAAAGAGAGACTGAAAATGCTCATAGAGTGGTCTCTGGAGAAGGAGAGACCTCGGCCTGGGACGGAGAGACACAAACATCCCATATATAGGCGCTGGACGCAGGGAGAGAAATTCGTCCCCCTGAGCGGGCTTGTTTTCCCTTGGGCTTGGTGACTTGCCGACTCCAGGCTGAGCCAGGGAAAAGCTGGCTCCCCAGTCCTCTTACTCAATCCTGGCTAAAAAAGCCACCCGCCTATGGGAAGAAATTTCATCTGGGGCGGCAGCATTAAAGTGCATGGATTAGGACTTGGAGACATGGTGGAGCTTAGGAAAAAAAATAAAAGCAATTTGGCCCGCCTGTGGCACAGGGAGATTGGACTCAAAAGAGTGGCTTGCAACGCATGGTCTGAGAAGGGCTTGGGGCGCGGCCATTCTTCTCCCCGAAACCACTAAGGCGGGGCCTCGGAGAGCAGCCCCAGATACCGACCTACCTACACCAAACCACGCCCATCCGCGCTGGAGAGCTGCCTTTTTTTTTAGTTAATTTTTTCTGTACTTATTTATTTATTTTAAATTTTTCCCTTGTTTTCTTTTTTTTTATATTCCTTTTACCTTCTTTTTTCCTTTTCCCCCTTGGAGTCTGGGAAAGACCAACATTTATGCACTGCCGTGATTAGGTCAATTCTTGCCATCCAGATATATTTTCCCTTATCTCATTCTTATCTCTCCCCTCCACAGGTTTTATGCTCTCAGACTGTTCTTTATCTTTGGCTGTTTCTGTCCCCCCTCTGCCTTCTTTTTTCTTTTCCTTTTCTTTTCTTTTCTCTTAATTTTTTCTTTTCCCTTTTGGTTTGCTTGTTTATTTGAATTGTCTGTGCGTTTGTGGTCTTTTGTTTTCTGTGTGTTTGTCTTTCTGTTTTCCTTTTCAGGGCTACCTCAAGAAACAAGCCAAAGTATACATGGTGGAGAGTCCCAAATATCACTGAGTGGGGAAATAAAATAATCAGAGCCATCACAAGAGAAACCGAGAGACCCATTAAAAGAACACTTCCTGAAAAAACAGGCCCTGGACAGTCAAAGAGCCTCCTTTAACAGAGCAATACTAACAGGAGCACAGAGAAGAATGAGCTTTTAAAACTGACAAGTGAGAGAAAACTAGCTAAAATGACGAAACAAAAGAACTCTCCTCTAAAGAAATTCCAGGAAGAAATCACAGCCACAGAGCTGCCCAAAACAGACACACGCAACATAACTGAACAAGAATTTAGAATAATTGTCATAAAATTAATCGCTGGGCTTGAAAAAAGCATGGAAGTCATCAGAGAAGCTATTGATACAAAGACTACGGACCTTAAAAATAGCTGTGACGAGTTAAAAAAGGCTATAAATGAGGTGCATAATAAAACGGAGGTGGCCACTGCACAGATTGAAGAGGCAGAGGGGAGGATAGGTGAATTAGAAGACACAGTTACAGCAAAAGAGGAGCTGAGAAAAAGAGAGAGAAATTGATACAGGAGCAGGAAAGGAGAATACGAGACCTGAGTGATACAATCAAACGGAACAATATCCGTATCATAGGAGTTCCTGAAGAAGAGGAAATAGAAAAAAGTCCTGAAGGGGTGCTTGATCAAATTATAGCCGAGAACTTCCCAAATCTGGGGAAGGAAAAAGACATTGAAATTCAAGAGGCACATAGAACTCCCCTAAGGCGTAACTTGAATCGACCTTTGGCACGACATATCATAGTGAAACTGGCAAAATATAAAGACAAAGAGAGAATTCTGAAAGCAGCTAGGGATAAAAGGGCCCTAACATACAAAGGGAAACCTATCAGAGTGGTTACAGACTTATCTAATGAAACTTGGCAGGCCAGAAAGGAATGGCAGGAAATCTTTAATGTGATTAACAGGAAAAAATGCAACCAAGAATCCATTGTCCAGCGGGCCTGTCATTCAAAATAGAAAGAGAGA
>CM053572.1:77899554-77977397 GCA_028646485.1 Cryptoprocta ferox
GAAAAGATAGTTGCAAATGACATTTAGAATAAAGGGCTAGTATCCAAAATCTACAAGGAACTCACCAATCTCCACACCCAAAAAACAAATAATCCAGTGAAGAAATGGGCAGAAGACATGAAGAGACACTTCTCCAAAGAGGACATCAAGATGGCCAACAGGCAGATGAAATGATGCTCGGTGTCACTCATCATCAGGGAAATACAAATCAAAACCACACTGAGATACCACCTCACGCCAGTCAGAGTGGCTAAAATGAACAACTCAAGAGACTATAGATGCTGGCGAGGATGTGGAGAAACGGGCACCCTCCTACACTGTTGGTGGGAATGTAAACTGGTGCAGCCACTCTGGACAACAATGTGGAGGTTCCTCAAAAAACTATCAGTAGAACTCCCCTATGACTCAGCAGTAGCACTGCTGGGGATCTACCCAAGGAATATAGAAGTGCTGATGCACAGGGGCACATGTACCCCAATGTTCATAGCAGCACTTTCAACAATAGCCAAATCATGGAAAGAGCCTAAATGTCCATCAACTGGTGAATGGATAAAGAGGATGTGGTATATATATACAATGGAATACTACATGGCCATGAGAAAGAATGAAATCTGGCCATCCGTAGCGACGTGGATGGAACTCGATGGTGTCAGGCTAAGCGAAATAAGTCAGGCAGATAAAGACAGATATCATATGTTTTCACTTATAGGTCTAACTCGAGAAACCTAACAGGAGACCATGGTAAGGGGAAGGTGGGGAAAAGTTAGGGAGGCAAATCATGAGAGACTCTTGAATACTGAAAACAAACTGAGGGCTGATGAGGGAGGAGGAAAGTGGAAGGGTGGTGTTGGTCATGGAGGGGGGCACTTGTGTGGATGAGCACTTGGTGTTATATGGAAACCAACTTGGCAATAAACTATTAAAAAATTTTAATGTGATACAATAGCTTTGTGTGTATTTTTGGTATAAATATTTCTATTCAGGAGCAAATGCATTTTATGCAACCAAAAGTGATCTGGGCTATAACTTTGTATTAGTTTTGTTTATTTGTCTTAATATCTATATGGAAAGTATCCCTAAAGCATTAATATACTATATGAAAAGAGAAATAGCTCACTATCCACTTAAATTGCCATTCAGCTGAACCTCACTGTCTCTTTTTAAAATAAGGATAAAAGTATCTATCTGATTGGTTGTTGTGAGATGCAAATGAAATAATACATGGAGCCAATCCTGGATACCATTTACTCACTGCCTACTAAGTACCAGTCATTACATATACATTAGTGTATTTGACCCTCAAAACAGTGCTTTGAAGCAGGTATTCCTGCCCTCAAATTATAAGTGAGAAAATAAATTTAATGAACTTATGCAACTTGCTCAGCATCTCATAAAAAGTGGTACAGCCAGATGTAAATGTCTGAATGTCTGAAGTCACAAACCATGGTCTTTTCACTACACTCTTCCTGCAACATTATAGGTATTTATTTGCTTTAATCCTTTCTTCTTTTTATTATTCATCATTATTTTTAATGTTTATTTATTTTTGAGAGAGCATGAGCTGGGAGGGGCTGATAGAGAGAGGGACAGAGGATCCAAAGTGGGCTCTGGTCTGAGAGCAGTGAGCCCGATGCAGGGCTCAAACTCCCGAAGCATGAGATCATGACCTGAACTGAAGTCAGATGCTTAACTGACAGAGTCACGCAGGTCCCCCTAATTCTTTGTTTCTGTTCCCCTTTTTTATTTAATGACTAAGACTCTCAGACTGTCCAAGGGTACTACTTGTGAGTATTGAATATCCTTTTTTGCACTGTCCAGTAAGGTTGCCTGCCACTAACCATATGTGTCTGTTTAGCACTTGAAATATGGTTAATGTAACTAAGAAACTGAAATTTTACTTTAATATATTTTACATTAAATTACATGTGGTTACTGCTTTGGACATCACCACCTTAGATGTATGAATGTTCAATATGTATCAAGTGAGTATAATGTATTGATTAATAATGAAACTGATCATTCTAGGTTGAAAACTTTAGCAGAGGAACTTATGCAGACACAGCAGATGCTTTTAAACAAAGAAGAGGCTGTCCTGGAGCTAGAGAAGAGAATTGAGGAATCTTCTAAGACTTACGAAAAGAAGTCTGAGTAAGTAAACCAAAAATACTTCGAAGGAAGAAAACTTAATTGATGTAATTTTGCAGAATGCTTCAGTTACATGGTATTATGAACATAAAATTTCTAGAAGCTGAAATTTCATTTTAAGTATAAAACTTTGCATAGTTGAGTTACTTTCTAGGACTCTTGAAAAATGATTCTGGATTTTGTCAATATAGTGTCCTGATCAAATGTCTCAATGTCTTAATAGTTTGAACTATTTTCTGAAAAATCCTGTTAAAAGTTGTCTTTATTCCTCTCATCAATATCCACCAGATTCACTGTGAATTTCTTTTTCAGAAAGTGGCAGATCAATGTTATCTATAAATTGGCTTCCCCTGTGTTAGAAGGAAACAAACTTATTAGAAAGTAGCAATCTTCTTAACTTAGAAAAATCCTTCTGAGATTTGCTATGCTGTTTTGTCTTACTGTTGTTGTTTCTTGCTGATTTCTGGATCTGTAAATACCTTCTTGGATCCACTTACTTACATTACTTACTTTACTTGTCTGGGGATACTGTCGTTTTCACTGATTTTAATAATTAGGTTTTCTGTTTTACAGTTTAAGTTTTGATCTGTAATTTAAAATTTATAATCTGGCTTTGGTTATTGCTTGCATCTCCAACAGGTGACTAAAGTATATACATTTCTCATTATCATACTCTCATAACTGGCTTGGTTTATCAAGATTCTCAAGGAAATTATGATGTGTCAAATTTCTCTGGTCTATACTTGTTATTTCCACATAACTTCCAAAATATTCTCCACTTCTTTCAAATCTCTGATCCTCTTATCTCCCCCATCATTGTCAGCAGGTGGATATCTTCTACATTATAGAAAAAAATTAGAATCATCAGGTGGCAACTCACATGTTTTCTATGACTAGATATCTACATCTGCTGCATTTGTACCCATTCTCTGTGCTTGCTTCCATAGCGGAACTGTTCCTTTTCTGAAGACTATTTCTTGTGCCTCTTTTTGTATCATGTCGTCTCATACTTTATCAGCAATTTTACATTATTTTTTACCTTATGTTTACCTTTTCTTCTCAATTAGATCCAGTGCTCACTTTTTATTTTTATTTATTTTATTTATTTAAGTTTATTTATATAGAGAGAGTGTTCACATGCATGTGTGCATGGTGAGGGGCAGAAAGAGAGGGAGAGAAAGAATCCCAGGCAGGCTCTGTGCTGTCAGCATAGAGCCCAACATGGAACTTGAACCCCACAAACCATGACTTGAGCCGAAACCAAGAACTGGACACTTAACTGACTCAGCCACCCAGGTGCCCCAGTGCTCACTCGTTAAATATGCTTAAGTGTTGACTCTTAAAAACAATTTCTACATCTCTGCCCACCTCAGATAACCCTTCTATAATCATATTTTCCCCCAACTGCCTTTGCCTACTGTTTTCTTTGTCATACCTATTCTCAGAGTGATTATACTCACTCATTTTTTCAATTCCCACTTAGTTCTCAACCCACATAGATCTAGCTTCTTCCCCATCACCACTGAAATAGGGATCTGTAAGATCTCCAATGACCTCTACATTGCTAAATTTAACAAGTATCTTACTTGACATCCTCTCTGTATGTGATTTTGTTGACTACATGTTCCCTTTTTTCTGTTGGTTTTTGGGACCAGGTCTTTTGCTTCTCTTTGTGGCTACTCCTTTATAAACTCATTCTCCTCACTATTCTCCTCCCAGCCTATTTTGGAGTTACTCAAGGAATGGCCCTAGGCTGCATTTTCTCCCTAGATGGTTTTCTGAAGATGACCCACATTTATTACTCTTGTTCAGATTTTTCCTCTGAACTCACTGGCCATGTAGTCAGTTGCCTACTTGACTCCTTGGATGTCTTAGAAGTACCCTAAATTTCCCATGTCTAAGGTTGAATTAACAATCTCAATACACGGGCACCCGAGTGGCTCAATCAGTGGAGTGTCCGACTCTTGATTTTGGCTCAGGTCATGATCATAGGATTGTGAGATTGTTCCCCATGTCTGGCTCCATATTGAGCATGGAGCCTTCTTAAGATTCTCTCTCTTTCTTTCTCTCTCTCTCTCCCCCACTCCGTCTTTCCTTCTGCCCCCTCCCACTTGTGCTATCTGTCTCTAAAACAAAACAAAACAAAACAAACATTTACTATTAAAAAAATCTCAATACAGCCCAACCCAATTCAACGTAGTCCACTCTTAGTATTCCTTATTCCAGTGAATGGCAACATAATCTAATTTATTGTACAGCTCAGAATATTGGGGGCCTACCTCTCCCACTTATACTATAGTTCTTATTACAATTTGGTATTAAATATTATATTACAATCAATGAGCTTTTAAAAGATGAGAACAGGAAAATTTGAGTTATTCTGGGCATTCCTTTAATAAGCCTGGAAGATTTTAGTATTGCATTAATAGAAGATTCTATTTGGATTGTAAAAATAAAATGTATTGACCATTGCACATATAAAAATCAACAAAAGGAATTACATTTTGCTTTTCTGTTTTTGGGAATAATCTCTTCATTTGTTTACAGATAGCCAAGTGGTTCTATTTTTTTATGGTTTCATAAATGCACACATTGCAAGTGACTCCTGTTTTAAAATTCAGTAGGTATAGAGAAAGACCGTAAGATGGCTGACCCTCTCATTAGCATGTTTAACTACACTGTTGAAGGAGACAATCTTAAAGGGTTTTCTTAATCTAGAAATTGTGAGATTCTTTGCCATTTTCTTGACTCAAATCTTTGACTCTCTTTTCATTTACATAATGAATGTGATCCACTCTCTTACACTTATTTATATTTATCAGGAGATTAGAAGTATAGGAAAGTGGGCTTAAAGAGTGGTGGATATCTAGGAAATAGCATTTCTTGAGTTCTTCTCTGTTCCATATATTATGCCAGATCTTTTATATATATTACCACACTGAATATTAACTTCACTACTTTTGTGTATTTGCCTGTATTTTACCTTTAAGACTTAGAGAATTTAAAAAATTACAATTACATATCTAGTCAGTGGTAGAAATTGCATGAATTTTTGACTCCACAGCATCTTTCTGATCACAGCATCTGCTTGATCTTATTATTTTAATAGTGTTCTTATGAGAGTAAGTTAGAAGAGATAAGTATGTCAAACAGTTCAGGGGATGAGTTCTGTGTAGCTCTTTGTTATCATGGAGTTGTTATTATTAGCTTCATGGCATAATCTTGAAAATGTTAAGTACGTTTATATAACTAAGCAGTCATTGTGAAATTTCATTAATTTAGATATTAGTAGGATTGAAGGTCTTTGTCTTTGATTTATATGTTAAAAATATTTTGCTGAACAGGGGTGCCTGGGTGGCTCATTTGACTCCTTGATTTTGGCTCAGGTCATGATGTCACCAGAGTTTGAGCCCTACACTGGGCCCTGCGCTTGGCAGTGCGGGGCCTGCTTGGGATTCTCTGTCTTCTCTCTCTGCCCCTTCCCTGTGCTCTCTCTCAAAAATAAATAAATAACTTAAAATTCTTTTTTTTTGCTAAGCAAGTATCCTGAAAGGGGTTCTAGTGGAAATATTTGTATTTCAGTTTCTTAATAATTCATAAACATTTCCTTTTCTGTATATGTGTATAAATCTATGTATATATTTAAATACACTTATATAATTAAAAGCAAAGTCTAGTTTTAGAAATAGATTTACAACAATTTTTACTCTGCAGTTCTTTTTTAGCTTCATATGCTGTTAATTGGAAGTATTAAAAACAATAAAAAAGAACTACAGTTCTTCACAAATGCTTAAAATATCCTAAGTTAGATATTTACATTTTTAAATTATTGCAGTTATACTGAATTTTTACCTAACAGAAAGCATTATTTGTTCTATTGAAATGCAACATAATAAGGAACTAAAGTTAAAACCTTTAAATTTGAGTTTAACATAAACGTCTCTAAAACATTTTATAGTGACAGTGAAAAAATAAATTATATGAAGAATCATTTGATAGCTTTGATTCCTATAACTGAATAATATATAGTGAAAAATAAACTTAAAGAATGGTTTTATGTGACATTAAATTCACACTAACAAGAGTAGAGTTTTAGCTTATATAAATAATGCAGGTCTTAACCGAAATGTATTTATTGTAGAATTATATTTTAAAAAATAGAGTAAAAGGAATAAAGCCAACCATGTGAAATGGTATAATTTTACTACAACACGAAAGTGTCACTGTAGTATCCATAACTTTGCTCATTACTTCTAAAGCTTATTTATTCAAGTGGAAGTAATATCAATCTTCTCCTGATTTATGACCCTTGACTACTGTATTAGAAAATAGTTTATGGGAAAACACATCAAGCATATGTCATTTATGACTCAGGGGCATAAAGAGCAAGTAATACTACTATTGGTTTTAATGCTTGGCTTCCAAAAAGTGAATGATTATTCAATTTTGTGTTGTTTTGTACCATTATCACCTAATACTTAAAAATACTTTATGTGTTCTAAGTCATAACTCTTAGAGCCATGCAGAATCTTTTTTTTTAATTAATTTTTTTTTCTTATTTACTTTTGAGAGAGAGACAGAATCCAGAACTCAGGCTCTAGGCTCTGAGTTGTCAGCACAGAGCCCAATGTAAGGCTTGAACCCACGAACTGTGATAGCAGGATCTGAATTAAGTCAGATGTTTAACCTACTGAGACACCCAGGTGCCCCAAGGCCATGCGGAATCTTAAGGGGTTATTTGTTTCAACCTCCTCGTCTTTCAAATTATGTAACATCTGAGGCCCAGAAATTTTAAGAGACTTGCAAAGTGTCACATCTAGCTTATAATTCAGGTTAAGACTTAAGCCATCTAGAGTATTGTATAGTGTGCAAATTCAGGGACCTTTTATTTTTGTCTCAGGATTTAAAATTTATGTATATTACAAAAAATGTCCTACCTAAATAGGCAATTATTTCAATAATATTTATTGCATGTCTGCTAGGTGCTATGAATACAGTGAAAGGTAAGATATTTATTGTCCCATGTCTCATAAAGCTTACACTTTTGTGGAGTAGACTAATACAAATAAGGAATTAACATTATGGTAATTGCTATAAAATAAGGAGTTCAGATAGAAGAATAATAGAGGAGCACCTACTTACGATAGATAGTCAGGGGTCTCCCAGAAATTGGCATTTTTACTAGATGTGAAGGACAGGCGGTGCCCTCCCCTGGAAAAATGCATGGGAAGAATAGTCAGAGATAGGGAGTAAGTTGCAAATGTAAAGGTCCTGATCTCATCTAGGTTTTAAATTTATTTATGGTTTTCTATTGTGTTATACAATCATTCATTTTCTATAATTTTTTTCTTACTGTAATGTGTATAGCATCTTTGCTCAATGGTGTTATAAGCATAAAAATTCATTATATAGTGTATGGTATAGTGTTACAGTAATACTTTTTAAAAAGTATTAAACAAAAGCAGGATGTTAATGTATGTGAAATTGTATCATTATTTATAAAACTCAATGAGATTAATTGGAAGCAGCTAATAATTGCTTATTAATTTCATGATCAGACATGTTGATTAAAAAAAATTAGGACTAGAGCCATGCTATAGAGCATATACCTCCCCAGCAAATCTCATTGTTCTTCCAAACCACTAAACTTAAAACCAGAAATTTATATTTTAACCCTAAATTTTGGTATTAGAATAGTGTCTCAGAATAACTAAGTGATTGCCAATATGATACAATATAACAGATATTTGGAACTCCTGAGAGGAGAATAAAAAAGGCCTATCTCTAAAACAGATTATTTAGGAATCCAAGGCATATGAGATGATAAAAACGTCACCTAACCAGAGGAAATATGATACAGCAGCAGTGATATATATTTTAATTAAATTTTTTATTTTCAGATAATTACAGATTGACAATACAGAGAGACAATTACAGAATACAGAGAGACCCCATGTACCCTACGCTCACATCTCCCCAATGGGATCATCTTGCAGAACTATAATATGATATTATAATCCAGATGTTGACATTGATATAATAATGGTACAGAACATTTCGTCACTGCGAGGATCTTTCAAGTGCTGGATTTTTATAGCTACACTGTCTTCCATCTCACACCCTTTTCTTAACTCCTGGCAACTATTAATCTGTCTTGCATTTCTACAATTTTGTCTTTTCAAGAATGTTATGTAAATGGAATAACACTGTATGTAACCTTTTGAGATTGGCTTTTTACATTCATCATAATTCATCCAGGTACTTTCATTCCTTTTGATTGTTAAATGTGTATTAGTTTTCTATGGCTCACATTACAAAGTACAAAAGTACTGCAAACTTGGTGGCTTAAAGAACAAATTTATTACTTCATAGTTCTGGAGGCCAAAGTCTGAAATGAAGTGTTGGCAGGCTGGTTTCTTCTGATGGCTCTGAGGGAGAATCTGTTCTGTGCCTCCCTCCTCTCTTCTCTAATGGCTGGCGAACCTAGGCATTCCTTGGTTTATAGAAGCATCACTTCAATCTGCCTCCATCTGCAGGTGGTATTCTGGATACTTTTCTCAGTATCCAGATTTTTTTCTTCTTACAAGGACACCAGTCATAAGAATTAAAGGCCTAGCCACTCCAATATGACCTCATCTTAATTAATTACATCTGCAACAATCCTATTTCCAAATAAGGTCACGTTTTGAGGTTCATTAGGATTTGAACATCTCTTTTTAGAGGACACAATTCAACTCATAACAGTGTGGATACTTTGTCTACCATTCACTCTTTGAAGAACATCTGATTTATTTCTAGGTTTTGGCTATTGCAAATAAAGATGCTTCAGACATTCATGTACAGATTTTTGTGTGAATGTAAGTTTTAATTTTTCTGTTATACCCATGAGAGCAATTGCTGGTTTCCTACCAGCATTTGGTGTGGTCATCATATTTTTTTTTTTTTTGAGCCATTCTAATAGATGTGTACTGATGCCTCATTTTTTTAATATTAAGACTTTATTTTTTAGAGTAGTTTAAGTTTCACAGCAAAATTGAGGGGGAGGTTCAGAGATTTTCCATATATCCCTGACCCTACACATGCATATCCTTCTCCATTATCAGTATCACTCACCAGAGTGTTATATGTTACAATTGATGAACCTATAGTGACACATCAGTATCACCCAGTCCTTAATTTATATTACATTTCACTCCTGTACATTCTTGTCAGTTTGAACAATATATAATGACATGTGTCCACCATTATGGTATAATTTTTGCCAAAAAGCCTCTGTGCCCCAGTTATTTATCCCCCACCCCAATTAACAACTGTTGTCACCTGCTGACCTTTTTATTGTCCCCATAGTTTTGCCTTTTCCAGAATGTAATGTCTTTAGAATCAGACATTATGTAGCCTTTTCAGATTGGCTTCTTTCACTAAGTAATATGCAGTTAAATTTCCTCCATGTCTTTTTGTGGCTTGGTAGCTCATTTGAGCGCTGAATAATACCCATTGTCTGGATGAATCACAGTTTATTTATCCATTCACCTACTAAAGGACGTCTTGGTTGCTTCCAGGTTTAGGCAGTTATGAATAAAGCTGCTGTATAAACATCTGTGTGCAGGCTTTTATGTGGATGTAAAATTTTAATTTTTTGAGTAAATACTAAGGAGTGTGATGCTTGATCATATGGTAAGAGTATTTCTAGTTTTGTAAGTAACTGCCAAACCATCTTTTTGAGTGGCTGCAGCATTTTGTATTCTCACCTAATGAATGAGAGCTTCTATTGCTCCACATCCTTGTCAGCATTTGATGTTGTCAGTGTTCTAGAGTTTGGTCATCTCATCAGTGCATAGAGGTATCTCGTTGTTTTAATTTGCATGTCACTGAGGACACATGGTATGGGGCATCTTTTCATGTACTTATTTTCCATGAATATATCTTCTTTGGTGAGGTGTCTGTTAAATCTTTGGCCTATTTTTTTTTAAATTTTTTTTTTGTTTATTTATTTTTGAGACAGAGACAGAGCACAAGTCGGGGAGGGACACAGAGAGAGAGGGAAACACAGAATCCGAAGCAGGCTCCAGGCTCTGAGCTCTCAGCACAGATTCCGACGTGGGGCTGGAACTCACGAACTGTGAGATCATGACCTGAGCCGAAGTCGGACGCTTAACCAACTGTGCCACCCAGGCGCCCCTTTGGCCTATTTTTTAAATTGGGTTGTTTGCTTATTGTTGACATTTAAGAGATCTTTGTGTATTTTGGGTAACAGTCCTTTATCAGATGTGTATTTTTCCTGTGTTCTCTCTCTGTCTATGGCTTATCTTACTGTTCTCTTGACATTGTCTTTCACAGAGCAAAAGTTTTTAATTTTCATAAACTGTAGTTTATCAGTGATTTCTTTCATAGATTGTGCCTTTGATGTATCTAAAAAAGCTCTCACCAGACTCAGTGTCATCGAGGTTTTCTCCTATGTATCCTCTAAGAGTTCTGTAGTTTATGTTTTACATTTAAGTCTGTGATGCATTTTGAGTTAATTTTTATGAATGGTATAAGGTCTGTTTATTTATTCATTTTTTGCATATGGATGACCACTTGTGCCACTGCCATGTGTTGAAAATACTAACTTTTCTCCCTTATGTTGATCATTTTGGAAGACCCCATTTATTATCCAGGGTAAAATAGAGGTGACGTAGTTTAATATAGAGATTATAAATGCCATGAGAAGTCATGTTTTAAAAGAGCCTTTTCTCTAAACTTTATATGTGGTTTAAAATTTTTTAATTCATTAACTTATTATTTTTATTGAAGTATAGTTGACATACAACATTATATTAGTTTCATGTGTACAACACTGTGATTCAACATTTGTATACCTTACATATAGTCACTATGATAAATCTAGTTATGTCACCATATAAAGTTATTACAATATTATTGACTATATTCCCTATGCTATACTTTACCTCTTTTTTTAAAAATTTTTTTTAATGTTTGTTTATTTTTGAGAGACAGAGCATGAGCAGGGGAGGGGCAGAGAGAGAGGGAGATACAGAATCTGAAGACAGGCTCCAGGCTCTAAGCTAGCTGTCAGCACAGAGCCTGATGCGGGGCCTGAACCCATGAACCACGAGATCATGACCTGAGCCGAAGCCAGATGCTCAACCGACTGAGCCACCCAGGCACCGCATATACTTTACCTCTTTGTGACGTATTTGTTTTATAACTGGAAGTTTGTACCTCTTAATTCCCTTTGCATATCTTGCCTGTCCTCCTATGCCCTCCCTTCTGTAACCGCCAGTTTTTTCTCTGTATTTATGAGTTTGTTTCTATTTCTGTTCTGTTTTGTTTTGTTTTTTAGATTCTCCATATAAGTGAAGTCATACGGTATTTGCTTTTCTCTGCCTGACTTATTTTACTTAGCATAATACCCTCTAGGTCCATCCATGTTGTCACGAATGGCAAGATTTCGGGCACCTGGGTGGCTCAGTCAATTGAGCATCTGACTCTTGATTTCTGTTCAGGTCATGATTCCAGGGTCATGGGATTGAGCCCTGCATGGGGCTCTGCCCTGAGCATGGAGCCTGCTTAAAATTCTCTCTCTCTCTCTCTCTCTCTCTCTCTCTCTCAGTCTGCCCCCACTCATATGCTCTTTCTCTCTTAAAAAAAAAAAGGCAAGATTTCATTCTTTTTTTGTAGCTGAGTATATATTTCATTATGTGGATATATATTATATATATATATTTTGTAAATTTTTATATAAATATATTTGAATAATATATATCCACATAACACCACATTGTCTTTATCCATTCATTATTGATGGAGACTTAGGATGCTTCCATAATTTGGCTATTGTAAATAATGCTGCAGTGAAAATAGGGGGTATGTGTATCTTTTTGAATTATTGATTTTTTGTTTTCTTTGGGTAACTATTCAGGATTGGAATTGCTGGATCGTCCAGTATTTCTACTCTTTTTTTTTTTTAATTTCAACTTTCTGTAATGGTTTAATCCTTTAAAAATTTTATTTAGTATTTAATGAAGCTAAAACTAATTTATTCACATCCTTTATGTAATATCGTCATTTTCTGGTTGAAAAATGCTTCTAACTCTTTAATATTTTTTTCCCAAGTCTATCTCCTAGTTGTTACTGGCTACTGCACACTATGCAACCATGTAATGTTTCTTATATTTCAGCCATTTAAAAACTTTTTTATTATATATATATATAAAGAGAGAATGAGCAGGGGAGAGGAGCAGAAGGAGAGAGACATTCTTAAGCAGGATCCACACTCAGCACAGACCCTGAGGTGAGGCTTGGTCCCAGGACCCTGGGATCATGACCTGAGCCGAAATCAAGAGTCAGACACCCAGGGCAACTGGATGGCTCAGTCAGTAAAGCGGCTATCTCTTAATTTTGGCTCAGGAAGTTTGTACCTCTTAATTCCCTTTGCATATTTTGTGAGTTTTGAGCCCCACGTCAGGCTCTGTGCTAACAGTACAGAGCCTGCTTGGAATTCTCTCTTTCTCCCTCTCTTTCTGCTTCTCTCTTGCCTGCTCGCACTCTCTCTTTCAAAATAATTAAATAAAAACTTACCAAAAAAATAGAGGGGTGCTCGCGTGGCTCAGTCTGTTAAGTGTCCGACTCTTGATTTTAGCACAGCTCATGATCTCCTGGTTCGTTGGTTTGAGCCCCACATCAGCTCTGTGCTGACATCGCAGAGACTGCTTGGGAGTCTCTCTCTTCCTCTATCTCTGCCCCTACCCTGCTCACTCTCTCTCTCTCTCTCTCTCAAAAAATAAACAAACAAATAAACAACAACAAAAAAACTGTGGTGCTCCTAGTTTAGCCATTTAAAATGGACCGAAAATAGATATCATATCTCTTAGGGTTTTTGTTAGTTTTCTATTCCCACTGTAATAAATTGTCACAAACTTGGTAACTTAAAACAACACAGATTTATTCTCTTATATTTCTGGAGATCAGATGTTAGAAATGAGTCATATGGGCCTATAAGCAAGTTGTTGGTGGGGCTGATTTCTTCTGCAGGCTATTGGGGAGAATCTACTTTTCTGTTTTTCCAGCTTCTAGAGACTTTTCTCATTCCTTGGCTCTTGACTCCACATTATAGTGCCTTTTCTTCCCCCCTTTTTTGGTCACATTGTCTTCTCTGACATTGTCCTTTTTACTTACTTCTTATCAGATGCTTATGTCTATATTGGGCTCACCTGGATAATCTAAAATAACTTCCCGATTCCAACATCCTTAACTTACAAAACTCCCTTTTGCTATATAAGGTAACATATTCCCAGGTTCCAGGGAGAAGGATGTAGTCATTTTGGGGGGGCCTGCCATACAATTGAAGAGATAATCAAATGTAGGTGTTTTGTTCTCATAAATGTATTTCTTTGAATTTTGTTCTAATGTTTAGTTCATATTTACTATTTTGTAATTATCGCTCCTTATTAGTAATTTCATATTTTATTTTTGAAGTTTATTTTCATTCCTTTAATTATTATTTTTTTACTTTGCATTTTTCCCTATTGGTCTTGATGAGCTTGATTTACAGAAGGTTAATGGTAGTAATAATGGTATTAGAGCATTATTATTTTCAAGTATACTTTCCTATTAATTGGTACACATTTGTGAAATTATTCACCCTCTTTTTTGGACTCATTCTGTAGATACATAAATATGTATTTTTACCATCTTACCTGGTACATTTTAAATCATTCCTTATCCTTTTGTCATGTGATTCATTTGGTGGCGAGGAGATGCAAAGAAAGAACCCTCAAGAAGCTTTAAGTTCAATATGGGTGTAATCTTTTCCAGAACTCGGTCCATATGAATTTATATTCACAAAAGTAACTTTTAAAAATCAACTTTCTCTGAAGAGATTCACAGAGAAAAAAAATCTATAACCAATTTATTATGAAAAAAGGACTTACTACCTAATATGCAAACCAGCATGAATTTATCAGGAAATCTGTGTGGATTTAGAACACAGCTCAAGGATTGTTGAATGATGGTGATGTAAATGATAATTGCTGCTTACTGAATTCTTTATGGTAGGCACTGTGCTAACTAGTTTTCAAATATTATTTCAATGTATTCAGAACAACCCTGACAATTTGGTATTATTATTAATTTTTCCAGTGCTAAAACTGAAGATGAGAAAATCAATGTGATTAAGCCATTAAGTTGAATCTGTTCTCATTTGTTATAATTATACTCTTTCCATTATGCCATCCATGATGACTTTACTTGGGAAATAATAATGAGCTCTGACAGTATGGTATATCCTTCTTCATTACTTTGGCCATGAACTCCACTGGTTAGGGGGATTTTTCTTCTGAACATTGCTAAGTTTCTGTTATAAAAAATCTTGGGCTTTCTGGGTGGCTCAGTCAGTTAAGTGTCTGACTCTTGATTTCGGCTCAGGTCATAATTTCATGGTTCATGAGATTGAGCCCCACCTTGAGCTCCGTGTTGACAGTGTGGAGCCTTCTTGGGATTCCCTCTCTCTCTGTTTCTCTCTCTCTCTCTCTCTCTCTCTCTCTCTCTGCCCTGCCCCTACTCACCTTCTCTTTCAAAATAAATAAACATTTAAAAAAATCTTACTCATTAGTTCTTTTCCCAAATTTCACTCAGTTCTCTACTTGAGTTCTCTTTTTGTCAGTTTCACCTGAAACTCATTGCAGTATAATGAGGAGATTTTAGCTCTCCTAATAGTATCTCCTGAGATTGTATCCTGTTCAATTTGGTTGGAATTGAGTTTCCAAAATATTGATCCAAATCGTATTTATAAACAGATCTCTCCTAGTGGGCATTTCTTCTGCCTATGATTACATATAAATTCCAATTTAAGAAACAAACATTTTCTGATCTTACTGTCCAGTTTCGAAGTTTTCCCTTATTGAACAGTTTATTGTTACTTACATATTAATTACCTATTTTCAGTTGTACATGGCACAGTTCTTTAAGATACTAATATACTGTATATGACATGTTTCTAGAAGTGTTCCCCACCACCACTCCCTGTTTTCTTGTGGTTTTAATGTGGGTGAATTAGTTTGAAATTCTCTTTGGGGTAGATTTCAAGGGATAAAAGGTCACAGTAAGGCAACATGTGCCTATATAGTTCTCTAAAGAATTGGGGAAGTGTATTATCTTTATAGTGATGTATTGGCAAGATCTGGGGACTTATGTAATGCCCATTTCCTCAATGCTCACTCCTCAGTCCTCATTGGAACAGCTTTCTCCGACTCTAAAAACACACCCCTCACAATATAAACACAGCTTCTTCCCAGATTGTCACCTTGATTTGATTTATTTTACCGAGGCACAGATATGAATTCAGCTATATTACATTTGAGATTTGAAATAAATTGAGGTTCTGCTTCAGTTATATTAATTCATTTTAGGCCCTACACTTCTCAACCTAAGTGTCTACTCTGTTAGGTAGATGGCTTAGTTGTAAAATACAATGAATACCATACATTATTATGTATTTCAAAGCATCTTTAATTTGCTTTTTGCTTCCAAATATTTTATTCCATTTTGCTAATGCTAACAACAGTAACTATCATGATGACATGAAGCTGTTTAGTTTTATCATTCTAATGATTTTGAAGGACTTACAAAGGTGAAAATGAAAGGAAACAGAAGTGTAATACATGTATAGCTTCCTTAAATGGGTATGTTTCTTAAAGAAGTTGAAATAATTTATATTTGATGTCTTTTTTTTTCAGTATTGTGCTTCTGCTAAGCCAAAAACAGTCACTTGAAGAGCTGAAACAGACAGTCCAGCAGTTGAGATGCACTGAGGCAAAGTTTACAGCACAGAAAGAATTACTGGAACAAAAAGTACAAGAAAATGATGGGAAAGAGCCTCCTCCAGTGGTGAATTATGAAGAAGATGCACGATCGGTTACATCTATGGTAAGCCTAAGAGTAATCAAATGAGAAACTTGAAAGAGAAATATCTAGGTAATAAATAAATACAAAAATTAATTCTTTTGCTATGACAAATTATTATTCTTATTAATATGCAAGCCCTATTAAACTTGTTTATAAATGCAAAATAGATTTGTCAGTCACGTCAGGTTACCTGGAGGACACTTTTAGGAACTACCTGTAGAGTCTGAGGGTAGAGCTCTTCTCTGGCCTTCAAAACTGAATACAAACACTACAAATGTTTCTGTTCCTAGAAGACGGAAGGTAGGGTGTTATTCTTAACATAGAAGTAAGAAATAAGGAGAAAGCTTTTTCTTATTATTTTTCCTTAAGAACAATAGAATCTTACTTATTTGAGATTGATGATATGTTTATTGTTTTCACAATACATTCGATTTTTTTTAAAAATAGATTTTTTCTTATATTCTTAAACTACAATAAACACATTCAAATCCACCAACTACATATTCAACTTCATTTTATATTTTCATGACCTGTTTAAGAATGCCTAGTATAAATAAATACTTTCCCTCCTCTTCTCCCCCTTCCTTCCTCCCTCCCTCTCTTCTTTCCTTTTTCCTTCCTCCCTTCTATCTTAGGTTGGTGGTTCTCACCAAGAGGGCAGTTTTGCCCTCCAGGGGACATCTGGCAATGTATCCAGATATTTTTGGTTGTTACAATTAGTGGTATCTGATGGGTAGAGGGCACTGATGCTTCTAAATATCCTGTAATGTACAAGACAGCCCTTGCCTTCATATTCCCAACAAAAAAGTATCCAACATAAAATATAAGTAGTGCCAAGGCTAAAAAAGCTTTGAGGTATGTCCTTGGCTTTTTCTATGAGTAGCCAAATGTGGTCCATAAATAGAACTATCATAGTTAATGATGCTATAGCTGATATTTTAGTCATTTTTAGTTTATGTGGTTCGGAATAGTACAGTATGATTGTTAAACATATTCAGATGGTTCCATTAGAAGAAAAGACAGTATTTGAAAATGTGATAAATGAATATGAAGTATTTCAATTATTATGGTTATCCCATTTTTGTTATTATTTGAGCCATACTAATCTGTATATGACATGATTTGAATTAATGGCAGTGTTCACCAGTACACTTACTCTTCAGTGGCTAATGCTTTTGTGGAAGAGTGCCTTAAGGAACTGTACCACTAAGATGGGCCGCAGATTTTGTATTCTTATACATGTGATTAAATTGTATAATCAGAGTTAGGAGTATAGTGTCAGGTCGTTAGATATATTGATGTTTATTTTGGCTATATAATTCAATTAGAATGAAAGCCCATCTATTTATTTCCAGAAATCTAAAAAAATTGTGGAGGCAGATAATCATCTCTGTCAGGAGAAACCATCTTAATGTCTTTTTTTAAACATAGATCTGATTTTGGCCAAAATATCAATGAGAGAATGATAAATATTAAGTACTGTGCAAAAATTCTCTATTGTGTGGGCATGTTTCATTTATTCATTTGAGCAATATTTATTGAGTCAAGCACATTTCTAGATGGCTTGAAATACATCAGTGAATAAAACTAATTTAAAAAAACCTCTCTTGGAGGTCACATTCTGTGGTGAGTGACAGTTAATAAATGAGTAATAAGTTATATACTATTTTGGAAGGTGGTAAATGCCAAGGAATAGAAAAAGAGCAGGGTAGAGGGTTGGGGGGTCTAGAATTTGGGACACAATTTTAAATCCAAGTCAGAATAACCATCATTGGGTAGTTGGCATTTGAAAAAAGACTGGAGACAGGGAGCTACTACCTCCCTTAATTTCTGGGGAAAGAACATTTCATTAATAGGGTGCACCTGTTGCAAAGGCTATAATGCAGGAGCATGTTGGACTATTCAAGGTATGATTAAGGAAGTTTGAGTGGAGGGGAAGGTGAGAGTATTTGGAATGAGATGAGAGAAGTATTAGAGAATAGACCTTGGGGCTTTGTGGACCATAATTAAGGATTATGGCTTTTCTCTGAGTGAAATGGGAAGCCAATGGGGTGGAGAGTAATAACAGAGAAATCACATGCTCTGACTTTTTATTTAGATGGATTGCTGTGACAACTATGTTGAGAATTTACTTAAGGGAACAAGGATGGAAGAATGAGATTATTCCATTAACCCACATTATAGGAGATCACGGTTTGAGCAAGGATGGTAGCATGGGAAGTAGAAAAAAGCATTTAGCTTCTAAATGTATTTTGAAGGTTGAGCCCAGGAGATTTCCTGTGGATTAAATGTGAGTGATGAGAGAGAATAGTCAAGAATGATTTTAAGGTTTTTAGCAGGAGAACTATAGGGATACAGTTTGTTACAACTGCATGGAGAGATTATACCCAAGCCAGCTGTGATGAGGTGGAGCAAGATTTCAGTTTGTCTTTCTTAAAAAACAAGTCATTGTCAAAATTTGGTATTTAGGCCTTGTGTTTAGGACTGCGATTTGGACTGAAGATACAAATTTGAGAGTCTAGGATTCACATGGTATTTAAAATTATTTGACTAGGGGCGCCAGGGTGGCTCAGTCGGTTAAGCGTCCAACTTCGGCTCAGGTCATGGTTTCACAGCTGGTGAGTTCTAGTCCCACATGGGGCTCTGTGCTGAGAACTCAGAGCCTGGAGCCTGTCTCAGATTCTTTGTCTCCTTTACTATCCTATCAGATAATAAGTAATTTCCTATATGTAAAAGGACCCTTTCTTGATTCTTGGTAACTAACTATGTGTATATGCATTCTTTCAGAGGAGCTTCTGAAGTGTTGTCTAATTTTACTTGGGTTTTGAAAACCTTAGCTAGTAAATCTTTTGTTCTCTGAGTGTAGTTTATAATATTTCTTTGTCTCCATGTGGGTGATTCTGTATCTCCCTGTCTCTCTGCCCCTACCCCGCTCATGTTCTGCCTCTTTCTCTCTCAAAAATAAATAAACATTAAAAAAGTAAAATAAATAAAATCATTTGACTTTAGGTGTCACCAAGTGCTCTCGATAGAATGGAGAAGAAAAGAGAAATAAGGACTGAACTCTGGGGCCCTTCAAGTTAGGTGGTCCAGAAAAGGAGGACCCAGTAGGAGACTAAGGAGTGACCAGTGAGGTAGTAGAAAAATCAAAGTAATTTGGTATCCTTCAAGTGTTCCAAGGAGAAATGAGTTCCAGAATTTGGGACATGCCGGATTAAGGCAAACGAAACCTTTGTACTAACTGCAGGATTTTTGGAACTTTTAATATCCATTGCCTGTGAGGGGAGATAGAGCATGGAATATAGTGTCTCTGAAAATATTGACCTAATTCATTTTCAAAGAGTATACTAAAGGGACCACAGTGAAATGGAATATACTTTGGGAATACTGAATTAGAAGATAAATCCTTTCTTATCTGGTTGGTAATCTGTTGACAGATAAATGTGCTGATAATTCTAAAGGCATTTTGAGTTATTTAAATATTCTCTAAACCCAAAGATTATTTTATTTTGTTTTATCCTTCAATTCTAGTTCTGCAGGACAGAGGAATCTGCCTTTTGGAGAATATTAGGAAGGTGAACTCTTTGTTGGCTGTCCTTGGATACTCATGGAAATACCAGAATTTTCTAATCGCTGAGTATCGTTAGCTGACTTTCCTATTTTTAAAATTAATTAATTAATTTAAAAGTATCACCTTCCTTCATGTTTGTTTTTAGTTGTCTAGTTGTAAGAACATAAGTTTTCAATCAGTATCTGTTGAATTAAGGACTTGATTTCTTTTTCACTCCAGAGTAATCTAGTTTTGTTTTACTTTGTAATAGCATGTGCTATGCACCAAATATAATAATTTTTGTTGAAGCGTTCTTATCTTTCGGATATATCTAGAATTGATCTCACTATATAATGAGTTCTTACTTTTTAAATATGGTTAGCTATTCTGTAACCATAGGCAGAATAACAAAGATAATTGCCTTTACTTTGATGTTTCTGAAATTGCACATTTTTAAGCTCTTTTGCTAGACTAATATGCAATATATATTTATCTTCTCTGCAAATTTTACTAAGTTCTGCTTAGTTGAACAGCACTATCAATAAAATCCTGTTTTGTCATATTTGCAACCAACAAAATATATGGTTTGTTGACTAAATATTGTCTGTCATTATGACTCAATAGTAGTCCATTTTACTGTAGTGTCTGATACATTTTCAATTTTATAGTTAAACACTGAAATGGACTGCTCTCAGTTGAGGTTGACAGCATCATTGAAGGTTTTTCTGTTTTCGTTATCAGGTACACTTTCTTTTTTTAAATACATAAGATCAATGTTAATTCAGAGACTTGCTCATCAACTACGTTGAGAAAAGTACAAGACAAAAAATCAGGAGACCTGAATTGAGCTTTGCCTCTGCTTTGTAACCACAGTCAGTTTCCTTCACCTTTCTGAGTTTTCCTGTCTGTAAAATGAGGAAATGAATATATATCCACCTTGCCTGATAAGATTTCTATGACACTGAAATGAGATAATGTATATAACATATTACTAAAACACAGATTTTATTTTTTTCTAATAATATACCTTAGTTCACATGTAAATTAATTAGTAGATACTGAGTTATAAATTATAGGATTTTCTCTCGGATTATCTTATGTATTTCTTATTTATAAAGGCAAAACCTTAATTTCTCTGAGTAGGTAGTACAGGTACATGTACAAATAAAGGGGTCTTTGTGTCTCTTTTTTAGTTTCCCAGTTTTCTACCTCAGAGGTGACCCTTCAGAAGCATTGATGCAAATAAAAACATAAATGTTCATTATATGCTTCCTGCTCTTACACAAATGGTAGTGTATACAACAATGTTATTTTGTACTTTACTTTTTAACCTAGTATATCTTAGGTATCATTTCATAATAGCGCATATACAGTTGCTTCCTTTTTCTTTTTCATTTGTTCAAACAACAAATATTTATTGTCAGATATCATATGTAATTTTAGTTTGGAGGATGTAGTAGTGTACAAGATAAACACTTATTTCTGTTCTCATGAACTTTCCACTCTACCTCGATACAGACAAACAGTTAAATATATAAATAAATAGTAAATATATTAAATATTTAACATATAATTAAATATATATGTCAAGTGGTGGTACGTTCTTCAGAGAAGAGTAAAAAAAGATAGAAGGAAAAGGGTGATGGGAGGTGTCTTTAAGAAATTTACTTATTTATTTTTGAAAGAGAGAGAACAGGAGAGGGACAGAGAGAGAGGGAGACAGAGAATCCCAAGCAGGCTCCGTGCTAATAACAGAGAGCCTGATGCAGGGCTCAGAGTCACAAACCATGAGATCATGACTGAGCTGAAGTTGGCTGCTTAACTGTCTGAGCCACCCAGGCACCCTGGGAGATGTTTTTATATATAGGGTTGTCAAGGAAGCCTTTACTAATAAAGTGGTATTTATGCAAAGATCTGAAAGAACTAAGGGAGCAATTGATGAGACTGCCTGAGATGAGAATATTCCAGAGGAGAGTGAGAAAGAATAAATAAGAGATGGGGTCAGAGAAGTAGCAGGCATTTAGATCATACAGTCATGCAGATTATTGCAAAGACTTTGATGCTAACTGTTAGAGAAATTAGAAGCCGTTAAAGATTCTCAGCAAACGAATGACATGTTTACATGGTTTTCACCCTTTTGTTATTATAAAGACAGCTTTGGTGACTGACGACAATGTCAGTTATAGATGTTGATTATATTAATATTGAATTAATATATCAGTTTTGTAGATTAATAAATTTTTGCTTCTAGCTTTCCTATGGCATGAATTTTATCATGCTGAACTTTCAGTGGCTTTGTAGGCCATTACTATTATTAAATTATTCTAGGATCTGATACCTGAAGTATATTTATAGCTATATGTTATGCTTTGTGTTTATTTATGTATACATTTCTAATACATAAAACAGAGAAGTTAGGAGATGATTGTCATTATGTTACAAGAGCCTTGTTGACTTTTCCAAATGATTCAAGTCAAGATTCATTAAATTCACTGAACATCAGGGAAATGCCGATCAAAACCACAATGAGGTATTACTTCACGTCTGTTAGAAGGGCTATTACCAAAAAGATGCAAAAGAAAAGTGTTAGTGAGGATGTGGAGAAAAAGGAACCCGTGTGCACTGTTGGTGGGAATGCAAACTGGTTCAGCCACTGTGGAAAACAATATGGAGTTTTCTCAAAAAAATTTAAAATAGAACTTACCATATGATCCAGCAATTCCATTTCTGGGTATTTATCTGAAGAAAACAAAAATACTAACTTGAGAAGATATCTCACCCCAATGTTCATAGCAGCATTATTCATAACAGCCAAGATATGGAGACAACCTGAGTGTCCATCAGTGGTTTAAATAAAAAGAAGAGGTGATATATATACATACACATACATACAATGAAATATTATTAATGATAAAAGAGAATGAAATCTTGCTATTTGTGACAACATGGATGGACCTTGAGGGATTATGCTAAGTGAAATAAGTAAGATAAAGAAAGATTATACTGTATGATACATCTGGAATTAAAAAAAAGAAAACTTAGCTCACAGTTACAGAAAACAGATTGGTGGTTGCCAGAGACAGGGGTGGGATATAGGCAAATGGTTGAAGATGGTCAAAAGGTACTGACTTAAGTTGTAAAATATGTAATTCCTGGGTATATAATGTATATCAGGGTATCTATAGTTAGTAATAGTCTATTATGTATTTGAAAGTTGCTAAGAGAGTAGATCTTTAAAGTTTTCAGTATAAGAAAAAAATTTGTAACTATTTTTGGTGATTTATGTTAACTAGACTTACTGTTATTATTTCACATTATACACAAATATCAAATCACACCTAGAACTAATATAATGCTTTATATCAATTATGTTTCAATTAAAAAAAAGAATTCCTTTAAATATTCATTTTTCTTCGGTTCATACAAATGAAGTCATTTCATAGGATGGGCCAATTAACAGATGGTGCTAGTAAGATGAAGGCTGTAGTATCTTCAGTATCAGGGGTACAAAACCCTTGACATTTCAAAATGCTCTCAACTTATATTTTAACTATTGTCTGTGCTCATATGACTATGCAGTGTATATACAGGCCAAATCAAATAAATAGTAAAAGAAAAGTAACTTTTTCATCTATATATGCCTATATGTTTATATGTGTGTTTATGTGTAGCACAAACCAAATGAAAAAGGTGCTTTTCATTTATATATATATGTATTCATATGTAAAAATATGTATATATATATTTCAAAATTATCTTTTAAATTATGGATTTATTAATATCTCAGCACAAACCAATGGCCAGAGGTTAATTAGCCCTAAAAGGAAAAAAGTAAAAGGAGAAAGGCAAGAATTAAATATCTACTATGATTAATATAAATAAAAAGGCTTAATCACCCAGAGTCATTTAGTCATTTGGGATTCATCAAGTGTTTTATGATTACTTAGTACATGAATATTATTTATGGGTTTTTTTGGAAGGGTGGGTCAAAGATAAAATAGACTTAGACCTTGCCATAGGGTTTGGTGGGGGGAGATGGAACAGAAGTAATTGGTTAATAATTAATTGAAAATTGAGTGCATTTTGACTTTTATGTATCCATGCATGAAAACATTTCAAAAAATTTAGTACCTAGCAGTACCTAGATATACACTTAGCAAATGATTATAGAGGAAGGACATGAATAGGTACAGAATTTCAAAATATCTTTTGGCAGGTTATAATTGATGCCACTCAGTTAAAAAAATGGATTAAATGTTGAAGTTGGTTTCTATGAAATATTTCTCACTTTATAAATAATAATGGCAGTGATATTTTACCAGAGTGACAAAGTCTTTAGTGGTTACAGAGTTAATGATTGCAATGTGTGACTGCAGTAGAACAAAAGTGTGCTCCAGCTGCAGAGCCCGGCTGCTTGGGTTTGTATCACTGCTCTAGCACTTAATAAGTGTGTGACGTTAGGCAAGTTAAGGGACTTTTCCCACCATCCTTTCCCAATGTGTAACATGAGAGTTACAGTTTATCTACTCTTGGGTTCACTGTGAGAAATGGTTAAGTTTACACATTGAAAGCACATAGAATAGTCCCTGCCACTTACCAAACTATTATTTTCTTTTAATTTTTATTATTTTTTTTAATGTTTATTATATTTTTGAGGAGTGGGGAGGGACAGAGGGAGAGAGAGACACAGAACCTGAAGCAGGCTTCAGGCTCTGTGCTGTCAGCACAGAGCCCGATGCGGGGCTCGAACTCACAAACCACGAGATCATGACCTGAGCCAAAGTCAGTGGCTCAGTTGCCCTTTGTCAACTGAGGCACCCAGGCCCCCTACTATTGTCTTTTAATAGCTGATACTTGACTGTTTGATTATCACAGAAATGATCATGATTTAATGTGTGTGCCTATTCTTCTGCTAGTCTTCATTCGTTAGTCTTTTAAAAATTTTTTATGAGAGCCAGCCACATTTTATTTTATTATTTTATTTTATTTTATTTTATTTTATTATTTATTTATTTACTTATTTTGAGAAAGAGGGCATGAGTGAGTGCAAGATGGGGAGAGGCAGAAAGAGGAGAGAGAGAATGCCAAGCAGGCTCCACGTTGTCACCACAGAGCTCAGTGCGGGGCTCAATCCCACAAACTGCGATCATGACCTGAGCCAAAATCTAGAGTTGGATGCTTAACTGACTGAGCCACCCAGGTGTCCCTATTCCTTAGTCTTGATATTATTTTTCATTAAGCATAAATGTGTTCTTTTAAAAATGTATACTATTAATTTTTAGATGATAGATAAGCATGTTTGGGGTCTACTCTCTACCTAAAGTATGTTGTCTTTTGGCCACAATAGATTACAAAATATTTATTTATTTTTGAGAGAGAATGTGAGAGGGGGAGGTACAGAGAAAGAGAGGGCGACAGAGGATCTGAATCAGGCTCCACGCTGACAACAGAGAGCTTGATGTGGGGCTCAAATATACGAACCATGACATCATGGCCTGAGCCTAAGTCAGACTCTCAACTGACTAAGCTACCCAGGTTCCCCAGTTACAGTATTTCACTCAGGATTTATGTATTGCTGATATAAATAGGGTTGACCACCTAATCTTTTTTTTTTTTTTGAAAGATAGAGAAAGAGAGATTGAGCACGGGAGAGGGGTGCAGACCTAGGGAAAAACTTAAGCATGCTTAGTGTGGAGGCGGATCCCATGACCCTGGGATTATGACCTGAGCTGAAATCAATAGTCAGATACTTAATTGACTGAGCCACCCAGGCACCCCCACCTAACTTTAAAAAGAAATTTTTAGGGTTATTAGTTTAATTACTTGAAGCTTACTTTTTCCTTCTCCTACACTATTAAAGTTTGTGTTTAAAATTTTGTACAAAGCATTTTTTATAAAATTATCACTTACAATCACATTTTAATGCCAGTTTCTTTTTATAGTTTAATGTGAATGAAAGAAAAAAATCCTTAAATACCATTATATTTTATGATTATTCATTCATGAAATAACATTTTACTCTTAAGTTTGCAATTATGGAAAATTAAATTAACAGATTTTAATACTCACATTGACTTTTAAAAATAACTCTTCTTGTAAATTTATGCAATACTATATTCATTCTAACAGTTGAAATCTGGTTTTATTCATACTTCTTTTGTCCTTTCCTGTGAGTATTATTTAAAGGTTCTTTTTGTAGCAGAAGGGCAGGGTGGAGGAACTGAGAATTTGACTGAAATCCTTCTGAGTTTATTTGCCTTTAGGTGATTTTTTATACCCCCCCCCCAACGTCAGTTTCTTCATCTGTAAAATGTGGTTATTAATATGCACCTTATAGGATCCTTATTAGTACTAAAGAATGAATGCAAAGGCAAAGGCATGTTATAGAGTGCTAGACACAGTTAGAAAGGTGCTTGGTGTACATTTGGCTTTTCTTCCTTTTCTTTCCTGTTTTGCCTTTTCTGTCTTTCTCTCTTTTGTCTTTTCTACCTTTACTGGCATTTCTCCTCCTTTCTCCTCCTTTCTCCTCTGCCTATTAAATATAATTAACCAACTTCTATGAATATTGTATGCCATGTACGGAGACACCTGGGGATAATAGATAAAGTCTCTGCATTCATACAGAAAATGACAATAAACAACTGATTAACAAAAAACCATCAGAGTTAAATGCTGTGATGAAATTGACCATTAACATTCCTTAGGCTTTAGCCCTCAGCCCTTGGTTTTCAATCTTTTCTTTGTAGTCATGTATTTGTGGGCTTTTCTCCTCTTCAGTCATGACTTAAACAACAGATGATAACTCCCTAATCTTCAGTTCCAAGGAAATTGGGAATACTGGAATGCCAGTCAACATAAAGATGAAAAATGAAAGCAGAGAAATTAAAGGACTTATACAAGTTCACGCAAAAAAGATTAAATATAATACAGCATTTAAATTTAATGGGGCGCCTGGGTGGCTCAGTCCGTTAAGCATCCAACTTTAGCTCGTCATGATTTCACAGTCCCTGGGTTCGAGCCCCACGTAGGGCTCCGTGCTGACAGCTCAGAGCCTGGAGCCTGCTTCGGATTCTGTGCCTCCCTCTCTCTCTGCCCCTCCCCCGCTCGCTCTCTGCCTCTCTCTCTCAAAATAAAATAAAGACATAAAAAAATTGAGGACGATTGGGAAAAGGATGTTGCCTTAAACAGCTCTTTTAAATTCTAAATGCCTCTTGGGAAAGTAGCCTATTAAGCATTGTGAGATATTAATATATACCTCAAATCAAGGGCTTAGAAAGCTGAAAAAAGTAGGATTCACCTTGGAAAATGGGTTGTGCAAGCATGGCAGTTCTAATATAGGCAGCCTAGTGAGTGGGTGTGGTATTGGAAAGGAAAGTTAGAGACGCTGAATATGAATTTAGTCTATTTCACAATTTTGTCTAAGCCTGGCTGGTCCCTTTTCAAAAGTGCTTTAGATTGAGAGAAGTCTCTGGACAAAAAAGAGAATAGAGAATGTGAAAGAAACAGTCTTAAACGTTGGAAAGGAGAACCGACTTCTGTAGTATAGTCACGAATGTGAGGGGGCTACAGGTGGAAACAAATGGGCTTAGCAAGGGCAAGAAAGATATGGAGAAGGCGGGTAACTTGAGAGGTAATTGAAATGCAGTAGGCTGTAGATTATGACGGGTGGCTAGTTTCAGAAGTCAGTGACCAAAGGACTAGGAACAGGATTGGTAGAGATAGAAGCACAGGCAAAATCCAGTGAGATCCCACTTGGCAAGAAAAAGGTTTGGTTGTCTTTTGAGAAGTTTAATTTATCTAATAGTCACTAGAATCTTAGTTGTCCCAAATAGAAACTACTGAAACTGTGGCAGTTTAAATGGTTTATGTTCTTTTTCTTTTCTTTTTTACATATTAGATTTAGTCTCTATGGAGCCAGAACATTGTTCGTATCCCACAAAGGAGTTTTGTGGTTTTGACAAGGGGATAAGTTAGGCTCTTCCAATTAAAATTTGATTTGGAGGGAATTCCTCTTCCCTTCCATCCTTTGTCATTAAGGCTGTTAAGGAATAATCAAGAAATGAAAAAAAAGAGAGAGAGTTCAGGTGAGGGGAGAAACGAGCAACAGGTGAGGGGAAGAAGAAGCTAAACAGAGGTGAAGAACATTAAAGGTAAAGAACTGAAGGGACAAAAGAAAATACAGAAATAAGAGGTAGATCAAAGTTGAAAGAGAAGGGGACTAGGGAAAAACAACTGACAGAGGAGAGCACATGAAATTAAAATAAAACTATTGAAGCAAGCTAACTTAAGTGTGTCAAAATTTTTGCTTTAAATAGATAAGTAAAATCTGGGGCGCCTGGGTGTCTGAGTTGGTTAAGCGTCTGACTTCAGCTTGGGTCATGATCTTGCTCTTCATGAGTTCGAGCCCTGCTTCGGGTTCTGTGCTGCCAGCTCGGAGCCTGGAACCTGCTTCCAATTCTGTGTCTCCCTCTCTCTCTGCCGCTCCCCTGCTCATGCTCTGTCTCTGTCTCTCAAAAATAAATAAATTTAAAAAAATAAAAAATATAAAAAAAAAAGTTCTGTAAAAATCTATCAATGGATACAATTTGTGGTTTAGATACTCAGTAAAATTCATTCTCATATTTTCAAATTTTAAGTCAAGAGCCAAATTATATTAACTTTAGAAAATTGGTTTCTATCTAGTTATTTGATTAACACTAAATTCAGTTATTCATTCCCAAATGTTTTTGTTGGGTTATTGGGTGGTATTTAAGAGGAAAATGTTACAGTGGACCATTTTGACGTTTACTCTAATAATGTATTCCCTCCCAAAAGAAATCTGAAATATCATAATTTATTATGGCATTTGTGGGTAGACGGTATGGATGAGTAACGACTTTAATTATACATAAAGTTACTTCTATTTGCTATTAATTATGTCACAGTTATTTAGATAGAGCTTATGTTAGCAATGTTTATTATTACAGATATCTATACTTTTTGATATTATGAGCCTTTTTCATTTTTATTACTTATAAAATATTCATAGCCTTTGACATTTATTAGTCTTCATGCAGGTGTCTATTAGAAAAAAATTGCTAGATAGCTCTTATCATGTTCACTCGTGTTTAGATAACATGAAATTCAAATCATCTTGAAAACTCTTACTGAGATCCTTTTTGTCCTCCCTTTGTGCATAATAGAATTATATAGACTTTCTGTAACTATAATCAATTTCATATCATAATTGATGTTTTCAAGGATTTAATTTCTAAACTTAAAATATAGAAACTAATTGAACATAGGGTTCTATATTTTGATCAGGTAGTCTTTTTTAGTATGATACAATGAATATTTTGTGTCATCCTTTATTTGTATAATTGTCATTTATTAAACATGTATTTAATCACAAAGGCTCTTTGCCAGTCTATCTTGATAATAATGAAAATCTATGAAGTTTCTTTTTTTTATTTCAGAGACTAACAGTAGAGATATACTATTCAAACGTGTTGATTTTGACGTTTCACTAGCTATTGCACTTACCAAGAGAAGTTAATACCTATGCACTTTCTAATATCTTATGACAGCATACAATTTAGAGGTCTCCTTTTAATTTAATGATTCCTTATTATAATTCAAAAATAGTGCTAGAGAATGAAAGCATAATTATTTCTATTTTGAAAGATATACCATGCTTTTAAGGTGTTGGAGCCAATTGTGCAGAAAACCTAAGATATTTGGTATATGAGAAGTAAAACCAACATGGACTAGACATACTGTGAAACAACACCGGTCTTTTGTTCTCCTTAGGAATGCGAAAACCTAATTTAATTTGTGTCTGCCTTTCCTGATAGGCTTTTTGGGTGATCTTTAGGGATGTTGCCTCTTTGTCAGCTCCCAAAGTCGAAGTCAGAGACAGCTTTGACTTTTAGCAGCTGTACAACATGACTTGGGATTCAAATGATAAAAACCAAAGAACATGGGGGAGTCTTCCTGTGTCCTTCCAGTTTTCCTTATAGCCCTTCAACTGACTGGCAGGAATTGAAAAAGATCTAATGCTTTAAGGTTCAGCAGTATCTTTTCTAAGAAAGGTAACCCAGGAGCACCTGGGGGCTTAGTGGGTTGGGCATCCAACTCTTGATTTTGGCTCAGCTGTTGATCTCAGGATTGTGGAGTTGGGTTCTGCAGTGAGCATGGATCCTGTTATGGATTATCTCTCTTTCTCTTTTTCTCTGGAAAAAAAAAAAAGCCTTTAAAAAGAAAAGCAGCCCATTAGAATGACCATGTGCAGGGGACTGAAGGTGGCAGGGAGCATGATGTCACCAATTATAAGTTATCAGGTTTATGTCTTAAATTGTTAGGAGAAAAGTCTGTCAGCTCTGGGACTGTGTAAACTGCAGGTTACAAGGCTTTTCATATAGATTTATATTTGCTCGTTTATATGCTTATGTTCATTCACTCATTCATTCATTTTCTGCCTTAGTCCCCTGAGTATTTGAGGTAGCTAATGGTAACAAAATTCAGCAAAATGTAAACAGAAACTAAAATCAGAACCAGGAAAAATAGAGTTTGTAACACATTATCAAGACTAGGGAAAAGACTATATAGATCATAGCATGTAGTTACTACACTAGAGCTATTATTTTGTCTCTAAGCTTCCCAAAGGCCAGAATGAAAAATGAGATAATGTCATATAACACTAACTATTAAATAAAAGAAAGCATGTCACATTGCAGGGAAAGCAAAGCTTTTCATTGCGTTTAGCTCTAATAGAATTTCTTACTGGAGGCTTTAACACTGACTTTTGCAGTGACAGTGCCCTTGACAGTATCACCACAGCTAATGCAGGAAGGAGATTCATAATGCCATCTCTTGCAGAATGTAGAATCCCTCAGTGGAGGTGGAGACCATAACATCAAAATCAGTTCTGTGGAGGTCTAAGAATGCAGCTGTTTATAAACTGGTTTTATCCAAGAAGTTTTTGTCCGAAGGTGAATGTGTAAGATTAGAAGAATTTACTAGTAGATTTATTAGATTTTTTTTTTAAACTGAAAGCCTGTTCTTTTCTTTGAAAGTTATTGGAAATATTTGATATGTGAAAATAATTTGTATATGTTTGTGAAAATATAACCTCCATAAAATTATTCAAACCTTATTTCTTATTATGATTAAAAAATATTACTGATAATTAAAGGGAAGTTGTCAGTATCAAACTTCAACTTTTGCTTGTAATTTTTATGATATACTGTACTTTATTAATGTCTTACTGTTTTCCACCTCATCATTCTTAATTTCACTTTGTAATTTTTTTTGTTGGGCTTAGGTGTGGTCACTCTTTGTGCAGACTTTAAAGTTAAATAGTTTAAAAGGGCTAAAATTCCAACTATTATATGAAACGTGTTCCATTTTGGAGGGAGTCGTTTTCTTTTTCCTTTTGTTTCTTTTTTTAAAGGTTTATTTTATTATTATTATTAGTTTTTTTTTATGTTTTTGAGAGAGAGAGCATGAGTAGGGAAGGGACAGAGAGAGAGGGGAGCAGAGAGTCTGAAGTGGGCTCTGCACTAACAGCAACAAGCCTGATGAGGGGCTCCAACTTACTAACTGTGAGATGGTGACCTGAACCAAAGTCGGATGTTCAACTGACTGAGCCACCCTGGTCCCCCGGAGGGAGTAGTTTTCTAAACAGTATTATAAAAATCTATTGCAATTCAAAATTTAAAATTTTGCAGGAGATCAAAGACACGTGATTTGGGTCATTTACATTTGGCAGTGTAAAGCCTCTAATATGTCATTTAAGGAAAATTACTGAAAGAAAGGAACTGATGTGTGCTAGACATAAAAAATTATTACTGGCAAATAATACTGCAGGGAAGGTGTTATTCCTACATTTCATATGAGAATATTGAAGCTTAAAGAGGTTAAGGGGTTTGTTCAGAATCAGAGTGGCAGATTCAAACTCAAAATTTTCTGAGTGTATAGCTTAAATTCTATCTGAGCAGTGTTGCCTGTTTGCTAAACCAACTGACTTGTATTCAGAGAGAAATTAGTTCAAATCCTCTCTATGCTATTAAATATATGACCACAGGCAAAGTTATACAATCCCTCTGAGCTCGATTTCCTTATGGGTAAAATGTGGTAAGTCATAGAAACCTCACAGAATTATTTTGGAAATTAATGAGGTAATGTTTGTATAAATTAGCACAGTTCCTGGCTTGTAACTAAACTCAATAAATGGTAGCTATAAGGAAAGAATAACTTACCATGATATCTCCTAAGTGAGTTTTTTCAGTATACTTCGGTTGGAGGCTATATTTCACTGTAACGTATTGTAATTATTTTTCATAATATAATACTTAAAGATAAGAAATTACCCAACCTAAAGCTAAGAAATTACCAGCAGGTGGAGCTCAGTGTCAGAGAAACCAAATTTCTGAAATTGGGATATTTTTCACTTTCTGTTTTAAAAATAAAACTAAATAAATGCATATTGTTTTGAAATTTATATGTGACAGTTTTCTATTTTTAACATGCCTGCCAGAAGTCATCACCCTGCAACATAGTTCTTAAGTATGTAAAGATAATGCTTAGTTATTGGTATCATAATGCATTCTTTGTTGTATCATGACTGTTCACATGCACGAGTAAGACATGCTTAAAGTGAACTTCATTTGTATGGACTGGCTTAGAATTTGATAATTTCATTCAGTAATTGGACTGATAATCTCAAATTTAACTGGTCCAAATGTGCCACTCTCACAGTTTCCACTTCTTAGTAAATGGTATCACTTGTAATCAGCTGCTCAAGCCAAAATCTTGAAAATCACTTTGTGTTCACTGTTTCTCAAATCTCACATCCACTCCATCAGCAAGTTTTTTTCTTGCTGCCACCTCCAAAATAAAACCCAAATCCCACCTCCTGTCAGTGTCTCCACTGTGATCATCCTAATAAAAAGCAGCATAAATTGTGGCCTGGACTACCTGCTTGTTCCCTTGCTCTTCCTCCATTTTATTTTCTGTACAGTAACTAGAGTGATCTCATTGTGATCTTATCTGTCTCCTGCTTACACCCTCCAGTGGCTTCCCTGTGTAACTAACAAAGACTTCAAATTTCTTATCATCGCCTAAACTACACGATCTTGTCCCTACCTGTCTCCTCCCAGTATAGTCTGCCTCCTTCTCATCTCCATACTCTAGCCTTTCTGACCATGTTGCTCCTCACTTGCCAAGCTTCTTCTCATCTCAGGGCCTTTCAGTTTTCTCTCTCTTTAATATTCTTTCACCAGTTTTTCATATGACTGACTGTCTTCTTTCCATTATTTCAGCTTAAATAACATTCCTTTGAGGTATCTCTCACTCCTGTAGCTCTAATAATGGGCTCTCTTATTATCTGTCTACCCCTGCCCTCATTATTTATCCTACTACCCTTTTTTACTTCTTAGGTAGCACTTACTTCTAGTGTCTTTACTCCTCCTCCTCCTCCTCCTCCTATTTTGTTGGCTAATATTTACTATGTAGTAGGATTCTTCTAAGCATTTCTATGCATCAGATACTTTAACCTGTGAATTTATATGTAGTAACTCATTTACTTATGGTATTTGTTTATGTGTATGTCTTTAGGATCTATTTTCTTCCCCTGTAAGTCCTGCCAGCTTCCCAGACCATAGCTCCAAGAAGACAGGCATTTTCATTTTGTTTACTGCTGTTTCCTTAGCTTTGTGCGTACTTGGCACATAGAACAGAGTCTGTAAATATTTTTTGAGTACTGGCAAGCTCTTAGAACCCATAGTAACAAATAGAATCATCAAATATTAAAATAGTCTCCTAGGGGAAAGAGAACATTTTCTAAGGAAGAAATCATGCCTGACTGATTATTCTTAGAGTTCTTTTATATGAAGATAATAGAGCATAAACTTAGGTTTTAGAAAAGACTTTGGCAGTGCTCTTTACCAGAGATGACTAAATAGTAAGTCACCATTGGATGGGAAATATGCTTTTAGCATGACCCAAGAAAAGTATCAGAAACCAAAGGGTAAGAATAAATGCGTATTTAGTTAACTGGAAAAATTAAAGATCAAGGTGCTTCAGCAATTAATAATCACATCTATTATGGGTTGAATCGCATCCTGCAAATAGAGATCTTAAAATCCTAATACCCAGTACCTTTAAATATGACCTTATTTGGATGTGATATATAGATGTAATGAAGTTAAGATGAGGTCATCAGAGTAGGCTGTAATCCAAAATGACTGGCGTCTTCAATAAGAGAAGAGAGACTGACCTACAGAGAATATAGCCATGTGAAGACAGAGGCAGAGATTGGAGTTATGCTGCCATAAGCAAAGGGTTGACTGCAGCTCCCAGAAGCTATTAAGATACAAGGAAGGATCCTCCTCCAGAAGTTTTGGAGGGAGCATGGTCCTGCTGACACTTGGATTTCAGACACTGAATTCTAGATCTCTGAGAAAATAAATTTCTGTTATCTTAAGCCCAGTTTGTGGTACTTCATTATAGCAGCTCTAGGACATTAATACAACATCCACTGTGTTTGTTATCTTTATAAGTGATCTGGAAGATTGCCTGGTGAGGTCTCTAAATGACATTAAAATTTTCTATTCTGAAAAGCAAAACCAATGGGTATTAGATGATCATAGGAGGCATACCTGAATTAGCTTTCCTTGGCTAGACCAAGAAGCAAAAAATCTAGTTGCCGTATTTTATATTCCTTGACTGTGAACATCAGTTTTGATTTATTTTATCTGCAAGATTGTTTCCAGATTTAAATTTTGTAATTTTTATGAGCCTATGAATTTATATGCCAGGTACCTAGTAAATGCTAAATGAATATTGAAAGAATAAGTGAATAAGACCAAACAGGAAATAAGAGAACAAGGTAGGAAATACAGGTGAATCTGTAGATGTAAAAATGTGAACTATGTTTAAAATGATCTAGGGGGAAAATGAGACCATTTTAGGAATGGTCTTAGGAAAGACTATTGAGAATTGGTATGTATTGTTTCTTGAATATATCAACTCTATGGCAGAAAGACAAAATTAGTAAGTTGCTGATACACCCTTTGAGACTCTTTCTTGGCAACAGCATACTTTTGGCGAGGTAGAGCAGGGGTGTAGCTTAAGTAACATGGTATAATGGTTAAGTGCATGGATTCTGGCACAGAGTTGCTTGGATTTGAATTGTGGGTTAGCCACTTACTGGCCATGTAACCATGGCAATTCTGTGCCACCAAACTTTCTATGCTTCAGTTTTCTCATCTGTAAACTGGGGCTTAGAACCTATTGCATAGGACTATTAGAGGTGATTAAGTGAGATAATCCACCTAAAATGTTTAGAACAATGGCTGGTCCATAAGAAGCTCCCTAGCCCATGTTGTCTATTATTATTTATTAAATGCAACATTTTATATAATTATTCTCAAAATATAAAATAGAAGACTTTCCCCTGATGGATTTGATTGAAAGGTGAATTGTTATGGACAACAAAATCAAAATGTGGGTATATTTAAAATAGAAGAATAAAGGAAATTATACAAAGAGGTAAATTTTATTCTTTTTATTTATTTTTAAATTACATTGACTTAGAAAGGGAGACTGAGGGCTTAAAGGAGGAGATGTTATGACAGAATTGTGAACCCAGGAAAGTTTTACTTAGTAAGACTTTTGTATAGTAGGTTTTTCTTGCTTTACCTTTTTTTCTTATTTAAGAAATAATTAATTTAAAAGCCTTGGATTAAGAAAATCTTTGTAGCACAGCTGCTCATACAGTGTTGTTTTAAGAAGTGCTTAAAAATTTGGTTTATTCTCAGAGATCTCAAGATCCAAGTTCTTGAAGCAGAAAGACTTGTTTAGGTTATATAGGAAGAAAACTACTTATTTCAAAAAAACCCCAATCAACTGGAAAATAGATCTATTTCTTAAATAATAGATCTTCACTTAAAGCATGAGGATTTTCTCTTCATTGCTGGATAGACAGTAACATTTGTTGGATGTATCAATTCCTCTTACGCAGAGCTGACGGTATACTTCCATGCCAACAGGGGGAGATAGTATCAAATAGGAGATCCGATCTATGTCTTTTCTATCTTGCATTTGGCTCTGACAGGAAGATCTGTGGACGAGTTGATTTCTGTGGGCCCACCATCAACAGCTCTTGCTAAGATTTGAGATGGAGAAGAAAGAGACATGTTTGTATTGTGAGAATAAGCTGGAGCCTGGTTGTGTCTCCCAGTCCTGTAAAAATTGTGCTTTAAGGCACAACTTTGAGGCTTCTTCTCCTTCCACATCAGAAGTCAAAAGAGATCAGGTAAGAGGGAAGGCTGTCTCAGGCCTACTTTTAGTCAGACACAGAAATCATCCCAAGGGTCCAGCGAATCGTCCACTTTAAGCTGCCACTTCAAATGGGAAGAGTAATTTTTCTTGATTGCTTAATATGATAGTGGATAAAATTCTTTTGAAGGAATACTAGCACTCAGATTCCAAATGAGCCCATTAAAAAATGAAAGTGGCTTGTTTTCTGTTTCTCTTTAATTTTATTTATTTTCTTTATTTACTGCTCACAGTTGAGAAAAATATGTGATTCCTACTACACCAAAACATGGGAAGGGGAAAAAAGTGTACTTTTGTGCAATATCTGAGGAGAAGATTGTTCAATTTAAAGTCTGTGAGGGTATTAGGATTTTTGTTTTCCAAATTTCAGTTTTTTTATCAGCCGGTGAGTGCAGTTTTACCTTCATATTTTCAGTTCTGTGAGGAAGGGAATATAATATTTTTCTTCTTGATAGGTAATAAAAATTGATGACAGTACAAGATAAAGCTTTTCACTATGATGTATAACTATATATTTCAATATTAATTTTATAATCAATTCTTATGGTTGCTTAATTTAGTAACCCGGAACACTAATTTCTTAATATTTTAATATATAACATATAATTCCTATGAATAAGAGGAATGGAGTCCTATCTTCAAAGTATTATGTTAGTAAAGAATTATATTTACACATTATTTTGCAGTTTAAACTTAATTGCCTGCATCCTTCAAATTCCTTAATTAAAGCCCCTATTGTAGGCTGTCATTCTTCCACATTCATTATGTTAGGACAAACAAATTCTGGCCTTCAAATAAGAATGGAAAATGCTAAAAGAGTACTCAATGATTCTATACCTAAATACATTTTTTCTTCTATTTGTTGAGAGTTGTAGTAAATGTATAATTCCTATTTTAATGTCACCAAATTGAACATTTAAGTTATGGTGTTCTAAATATTAGTGTCCTGTAATCATTGAGTAAGTACTATTCATAAGTGTGAGAATCATTCCTTACATTTGTAAATTTTGTGTTATCTTGATTTATGGAGTCATAAAAATATCAGAGGATGTAGAATCCATTGGTATCATCTTATTCAGTCTGTCATTTTATATACAATGATGTCTTCGAAGCCCAAGATAATTGGTGACTCACAGCTAGCTAGTGACTTGTACAACTCTGATTTTCTAAAGCTTTGAAGCAATGTCTTGCTTCCTTTTTATTCTTCATTTCCAGATACTGTATACATTTTTATGACCCTTATTTGATATTTTTCTGTATTTATATTTTTATTTTTTATATCTCATCATTTAAAACAATTTATGCTCTTTATTTCTTGTTTTTGACATTGTTTTTAATTCTCTTAATTTCTATTCATTTTTCTTTTCTTTTGTTTCCACCCAGAACTCTAATAGTTTATCTTCACTTATTAGCCGTTCACCTAAATATAATGAGATTACTTATGGTAAATCTCTAAATATACTTTTAAACACTTAAGCGTTTATCATTGTCATTCTGCTTTGTCAGATGTTCCTACCCTCAGTCAGACACACACATATTCAGATTCACATATAATAGCTTATGTGATGATTTGATACCTGAACTGATCAAAGGAGGGTTTTCTATTCCTAAGGAGTCACTAACCTTTCATAGGAATGTTCTGAGACCTTTGGTTTTTACTCTCTGATATTCTTTTATGATGTTTCCAGTGAATCCTTATCACCACAAGATGCATACTGACTCATGATGGCTTATTTTAGGCAGGAGTCTTCCATTTTACTAGGAACTCAGATTCCCCTAGAAATGGGACCTTGTCCGGGGCTAGATTGTCTTCCCTTGGTGAGCTTTCACCTCCCCACCCCTGACCCCACCCCAGTGTGTTGCTGTTCTTAGCCATCTCTTCTCTCCTTTAAATAGTCTTATTATTTTTTAAAGTTTAATGCTTTTATTTATTTTTGAGAGACAAAGACAGAGCATGAGTGGTGGGGGGCACAAAGAGAGGGAGACAAAGAATCTGACCTAGGTTCCAGGTTCCAAGCTGTCAGCACAGAGCCCAGTGTGGGGCTTGAACTCATGAACTGCGAGGTCATGACCTGAGCCGAAGTCAGACACTTAACCAACCGAGCCACCCAGGCGCCCCTCCTTTAAATAGTCTTATTAATGTCAAACTAATTCTGCATTATATATGTCAGATTCATTCTTGACTATTTTTTCACTTCCCTAAAGCATCCTCATACAGCTCTCCATCTTCTCAAAATTTTTTATTATATCCTCTGGAATCTTGTTTTAGTAAGCACACTTCTTTTTTCAAGACAAGATTACTCATTCTTCCCTATTCCATGTAACTCAGCATTGAGAAGTAGTCCTTTTTATTAATGCTGCCTTTTTATTCTTTCAACCTTATGTGAAAGCCTCAGTGTTTTAAAGGTTTGTGGAGTTTGGTGGTACTATAGTTACTCTTTCTTACTGATGGACTCTTTCACACTTCTGTTCATTCCCTGTTGTTGATCAAAGAATAAGCACTCTGGTTTACTGTCTCTTTTTTTTTACCCTGAGTCATTTGGCATGACTTGATTATTCATATGGAAGACCCATCCCAAACCTTAGTTTCTATATTCATCAATCTAAAAATAGTATTTATTGAGGGATAGTAGCTGATAAACAAGTTTAGGTCAAGCGGCCTTTTGTAAAGATGGAAGAAGGCTCTTTGGCCCTTGTTGTCCCTCTTGAAGAACTGGCACCAGCTCTGGACTGCTTACTTTACAGACTTCTTGTTTCATAAGAAACATAAAACCTTATTTGGTAGGTTAATTTTAGACATGTTTTTGCCACACATATAGCTGAATTTAATTCAGACTGAAAGATTAAGTAAAATTTTAGTGAAAATAGAAAAATAAAACTCAGCATAGTACTGATATTTTTATTGTTATTGTTTATTTGTATGTTGTAGAAGTTACTTGACCACAGGAGGTTATTATAGCACTGTTTATTAAAGTAGAGGAATTTTGGTGCATCAATAAATATTATTGTAGATTCTAATATTTTAAAATCTGGCTCCCATATGTTGTCTTTAGTGAATATCTATATTTTGAAGGTATGGATTCCCTTTCCCCTCAGAGCCCTAGTTTCTGGTTAAATTTTTCAGAAGACTAATTGGTCCTGCCAATTGACAACATGTCAGAAGATGTTACTTACTTACTTACTTACTTATTTATTTACATCCAAGTTAGTGTATAGTGCAATAATGATTTCAGGCGTAGATTCCTGTGATACATCCCTTATGTATAACGCTCAGTGCTCATCCCAAGTGTCTTCCTTAATGCCCCTTGCCCACTTAGTCCATCCCCCCACCCACAACCCCTCCAGCAAGTTTGTTCTCTATATTCGAGAGTCTCTTATGGTTTGTCCTCCTCCTGTTTTTATATTATTTTTGCTTTCCTTCCCTTGTGTTCATCTGTTTTGTGTCTTAAAGTCCTTATATGAGTGAAGTCATATGATATTTGTCTTTCTCTGACTGACTTATTTCGCTAGCATAATACCCTCTAGTTTCATCCATGTAGTCGCAAAAGGCAAGATGTCATTCTTTTTGATTGCTGAGTAATACTCCATTGTATATACATTTTAAAGTTATATACATTTTTCACTGTTCAGTGATATGATAACAATATTTGTGAAAATAATTAAATTGATGTGCTCTTGATACGTATTGTAGAATTTCCTTTTTTCATAAGAATGAAAACAGATTTTAATTATTTTAAGAGCTATTATATATGTTAAGAGAAAACAAGGTAGTTGTGCATATTTCAGATAGTCCTTGCAAATTGTATAGTTTTAGATTGTTACTTTTTTTAATTTTAAAGAGAGAGAGACAGACAGGGGAAGGGGCCAAGGGAAAGAGAGACAGACAGAGAGAGAGAGAGAGAGAATTCCAAGCAAGCCCCACACTCAGCACAGAGCCCGACGTTGGCTCATTTCCATGACCTTGGTATCATGACCTGAGCCAAAATCAAAAGTCAGACGCTCAGCTGACTGAGCCACCCATGCGCCCCTAGATTATTACTTTATAGGCTCAATTTCTAATTAATCTCTGATAAAAGATTTATTGTAGCTATGGATGATGTAATTTTTATATGGTTTCTCCCTGGAAAGTATACATATACTAAGACTGTTTTTGCTCTTCTCTTGAAGAAGAGAATGAGAGGAAGTAGAAGTGGTAGAAAGCATGGTCAGAATTATAAAATAATACAAAAGCATAGATGATAAGTGAACACTTTAGACTCTATATCTAGTTACTTAGCCAAATAATCACTGAGACCCTTATAGTTTACTTTCTGTTATGCTTTTCTATGGATTTTTTAAAAAAATTATTTACATGAACTTTATTCTGATTAAGCAACATATCTACAGACGTATGAGAATATTAAATATATAGTGAAAGTTCATCACAGAATATAGACTCTAGTGCCTCTGTAGGGACTGGGGATACAGGAAGGGGATGAAATATTTTTTTTTTTTTGCCTTCTCATTCCATCATAGCAGATGAAGTATTTCTGCATTCCTAATATTATAAAGTATATAACCTACATTAATTAGTAAAAACTAATTTTTTTTGTTTGTGGTAGCAAGAAAGCATTGTCTGTCTTAAAGCTGATGTTTGCCAAGGGAAAAAAAAAAAGTCATACACTGAAGAACAACCCAAAAATAGATGGCTTTCTTCCAGAATGTATTATTGCTAATCTACTTTAAGTGGTGACAGAACCAAGGGCAAATTAGATACAGCCACATCTTGCAAGTTATTTCCCATCATCACTATATGTTTCCAGTTGGAATCTAGATACCATTCAAGATACTGTTTACTAGAATTCCAGAAATCCTTGGTGACATGGTTTATCTACTGCATATCTCAACCAATGAAGGGTTAGCTTTTTCTTTGTTTTTAAGTTAATGAAATAAGACACTCGAGCATTATTAGGAACTGACCTTATAAATGTTATAGGGTGTTTGTTTGTTTGGTAAAGGTAAAGTGGCCAGGAGTGCATGGCCAACAAAAAATGAAAAAAAACTCTATAATTTGCCAATGATGGTTGTAATGAGAAGAGCAGGAATAGAGTAAAATTTGATTTAAAAATTGTTTCAGAATTTTTAATTCTGGTCTCATCTCAAAGTTAAGAATAGTTTAAATATAGTAGTAAACTGTGTTTTTTTCAAGAATGATCATGAAAAATGGTAGGCCAACTATTAATTCTTTTAAAATTATAATTCCCTACTGAATCACAAATGTATGCTATTAATCACTTTGAAATATATACAGAATACTTATTATAAACATAAAGACTCCACAATTAGTTGATTGTTCATATAAATATTAACATTTAGTCTAGGTTTCGGTTAGATGTTAATATTTGTATCTTATAAATTATTACAGTTTTTTTTTAATCGAAGGCAAAAAAAGCAAGTATAATTTCGAAGGGACTAATAGAGAAGGAAAGAGTGAATAACTGCTCCGTGGAGTGAATGAAAAGGAGACGCATAGGTATGAGTGGAGGATGGCTACCAGACACTTGGGTGACTGAGGTCCTACTGGTTCTGCTCAGTGGGTAACTGGAGCAGGAGGAGCAGATGGGAGCTAATCATTTCAGTTTGGGATGCTAAGCCGAATGCATCCTGAACTTTCTGGTAGACATGACTGGCAGGTAGTTTGGTATGTCTTTCTGAACCTGGAGATCACGATTTGGGGGTGATCTGTGTAATTAAGGCAGAGAGAGGACAAAGAAAATGAAGAAATATGAATTATACAAGGACTGAAAAGCTTTCTTTGATTTTGGCAAATTAGGAGGTTGTTTGTGATTTCAGTGGAAATAGTATCTGTGGAATGGGGAGGGCAGCGGTCAGGTTGCAGTGGGTATAGTGGTGAGTGGGGTGAAGAAGTGAGGTTTCATTTGAGAAACAGTTTTAGGATATTTAAGAAAAATGTATATTAGCATTTAAGTCCAGAATGGGGAACTTCAGACAAGTCCCTTCACTTTTCTGAGTCTGAGCTTTCCCATTTGTAATATGGGGATAATAATCATTAGTTCGTATGTTTTTAAAGGATTAAATGATAACGTGGGAAAATTGCTTTTCACTTTGCTTTATCCAAAAAAATTGCATCTAATAATTGTAATTATTAACAGAAGCCAGTGAATGTACACTACTTAGGAGAATTTTGGATAAGCAGGAAAAGAGAGTAATGACATAGTTGTTTGAAAGATACACAGGGTCAGGAAAGTGTTATTTCTTAGTTTGAAAGAGATAGGAGAGATGACTTTGCTCACAGAATCAGTAGATACAGAATTACAGATGACTTCCACTTACAGAATTTCATTTGTAGAATTATAGATGACTTTGCTTACAGGAATCAGGAAAGAGGAAGAATCAGTAGAGAGGAAGACATTGAAGATTCAGATGAAAGAGGAACAACTAATGGAGTGAGATTTAAAGAAAGTAGAAGGGCATTGTAGGATAGATAGAAAAGTTGGTCTTGAAGAGAATCCAAGCCATCTCCCGAAGAGAGGGAGGGAAGAAAGATGTGTATATAGATGCATTCGAAAGTACAGGGTAAAATACTAAGTTCAGTGAAAATAATAAGTGATTGTAAGAGACTTTTGAGGATCTCAGTGGAGAAATCTGCAAGACAGCTGGCCATTTGAGTCTGGAACACAGGAGACAAGTTTGTCTTGGTTGTCATAGACAAAGGAGTCATCTATGAACACTCCACAGGAACAGGAATTTTTTTCTATTTTTTTCCCCCTCACCAGTAGCTCCACAGAGCCTGGATTACTGTCTGGAGTCATGTAGTTGTTCAACAAGCATTTGCTTAAAAAAAATGAAAATGTAAAATAAAATAAAATAAAATCACCTAGGAAGAGGAAAAAGTGAAGGCTGGAGGCTTGGGGAACACTAGGTGGGTTGGGAAAGTAAAGCTTTCAGTGGAGACTGGGGAGTAATAGGAGAGGGGACAGAGTGATCTAAGAGAACAGATGTTTCATGAAGAATTTCAGGTAAGGGGCAGTCAGTAAGAGGCAAATGCTGGGAGAGCTTGGATTAGTTTTTCTATGCTCTGTAACCAAACACAAACTTTATGGCTTACAAGAAGACCTGTTTATTAGTTTGCAGTTCTGTGGGTCAGAAATCCAGTCATGGCATCTGAGTTGTTTGCTCAGGGTCTTGTGAGAATAAAGTCAAGGCATTGGTTGGGCTGCATTTTCATTTGGAGCTAGGGGTTTTCTGCAGTCTCATCTGGTTGTGGTAGAATTCAGTTCTTTGCAGTTGTAGAATTGAGGTCCTCACTTCCGGAGACCACTTGTAGCTTTCAGAGGCCACCAGAATACCTGGCTGTGTAGCCTCCTCCAGCAATGGAGAAACTTCCTCACATTGAATATCTTTCATAGTTTGAATCCCTGCCTTCGAGAAGAGACAATCTCTCTCTTTTTATCTAAAAAAGTTTTTCTAATGTTTATTTATTTTTGAGAGAGAGAGGAGTATGGGAGGGGCAGAAAGAGAGGGAGACACAGAATCTGAAGCAGTCTCCAGGCTCTGAGCTGTCAGCATAGAGGCTGACACAGCACTTGAACTCACTAACCGTGAGATCATGATCTGAGCCAAAGTCAGAGACTTAACCAACTGAGCCACCAGGTGCCCCCCCATCTCTCTCTCTTTTTTCTTTTTTAAGGTTTATGGCTTTTTTTTTAAAAGCGTATTTTGGGAAAGAGAGAGAGAAAGAGACAGTGTGAGTGAGACGGGGGTGGGGGGGAGAGAGAGAGAGAGAGAGAGAAAATCCTGAGCAGGCTCCACACTGTCAGCACAGCGCCTCATGCGGGGCCTCGAACTCAGGAACCATGAGATCATGACCCGAGCTGAAATTAAGAGTTGGACATTTAACCAACTGAGCCCCTTGGGTGCCCTAGAGACAGTCTCTTTTAAGGGGTTACCTGGTCATGTCACATACACTCAGAGTAATCTCAATGAGATTTCACAGATGAATGTAACTAAGTTCACATCATAAAGATCATAATCTCTACTCAGCATGAATCCTAGAACTTCTTGCTCATATTTAGAAACAGTTCTAATGAACTTACTTTCATGATTTCTAAAAGTATCATAGAATAAAAACGTGCAATGGTAAATGGCGAGTGCAGATGTGGGGTAAGTAGAGGAGTAGAGTCAGGCATTGTCGGTGGCAGAAGTAATAACTTCTGCTAAATATTTTAATAAGTAATTTCTAATAAATATTTCAATAGCAAGGGAGGAATCTGGAAAAAAGGTATAAAATATAGATGAAAGAAATTCCCAAGTTGAGTCTTACAGCCTTGACTCAGCAAGGTAAAGTCAAATTATGTTCATTTTGAACTGTGTAAGAAGACAGAAATACATAATTCACTTTCTGAGGGGTAAACCTTTTTTAAAGATATGGCCAAATGAGACATCTCATTAGTGCTATTTAGTTACAAAATAAATCATTTTTTAAAAAATTCTGAATTTGGGGTCACTTGGGTGGCTCAGTTGGTTAAGTATCCAACTCTTGGTTTTGGCTCAAATCATGATCTCACAGTTTGGTTTGTGAGTTCAAGCCTCACATTGGCATCTGCTCTGACAGCACAGAGCCTGCTTGGGATTTCTCTTTCCCTCTCTCTCTCTTTGCCCCTCCTTTGCTTGCACACATGTACACTCTTTCTCTCAAAAGAATAAACATAAATAAATAAATAAAATCTAGAATTCTGAATTTTTACTCAAGTTTTAAGATATTAAGTTAGCTACTTGGTTCTTTTTTATAACTTTGAAACCTAAAGAGAGTTTATGGATATTAAAAAAAAAACCTATGTATAATTCTTAATTCTTGGAACAGTGAAGTTGAGTTTTAAAAATTCCAGTTATTAATTCTTTAGTCCTGTAAGTTATCTTGTTGCTGCCCAAACAGCATAGGGAAGAGAAGAAATGATTTGATTTAGATTACATTATAGATTTGAACTTATTATTTTTGTCATTGGAAAAGTTATTTTACCACTCCAAGCTTTGGCTTTCTAATCTATAAAATGAGGATAACAGGACTTGCTATATAGTGTTACAGACAGTTAAATGTCCAGAACAATGCATGTATGTTCAGAGCACAGTTACCGTTCAATAAATGTTAGGTACTTTCAGTGTTAGAGCCATTTTTCTAAGACGGTTAGTTCTTTTTTCAGCAGAGTGTCTTCTTTGACATAGCCCTTGAAACTTAGCAATAGTGGTGTTACTCTTACTTTGATTCATGTATTGGACAATATTTAACAAAAAAATAATTTGGCTTTTTAAACTGAACTACTTTGAGATTTAATAAATTAATAAGCCACTGAATGAAGCATTTCTGAAATATGGATCCAGACTTTCCTGTGTCTGTATTCAAAAGCCTCTCCCCTACCTTAGTGTTTTATCTTTAATTTTAAAGAAGATCATTTTATCTGTCATTAATATTTTGTTGTTTTCAGCCATGTCTAACCTTTCACCATTCCAGACCAATAATGACTGTGTGTGTGTGTGTGTGTGTGTGTGTGTATGTATGTGTATGCATGCATGTGTCTTCATAGTAGCAGCATCCTTAAGTCTTATAATTATTTTTAATTAAGTTTTACTGGTTTCTGTTTCACTATATTCTTGAGATGTGGTATTGAAAATAGTGCATCATTTTTTAGGTGTAAATGAACTACAGTTTTATACTTAATGTTATAAATTTGAATGTGATCATTGTTTCAGTGTAACAATTCAATTCCAGTGTAATTAGATACACCCCCTCACCCCCATTAAATTTTTGAGTAAGTGAACAATGCCCTGCATTTGGTTGACTCTCTGGATGAAATCTAGGCAATGTGTTATAGTGGAAAGGGGAGTAAGGGAAGAGGTAGCTTTGTCATCATATGTGTGTCATGGGGCAGGTCATTTCACCCCTCTGACCTCCAATTTCTCATCTATTATGAGGTGAAAAGGTTGAAATAGAAACTCTTTAGCTTAGAAGGATTCCTTCTGCCACCAATTCTATATGAAACAGTTTTGTAATAAAACTGCTTTTTGAAAAAAAAGTAATAGAATGAAGACTATGGCCCTGTAATTATTATACTTATTTTCAATGCTAATCTTTTTAATATATGCCCTATGTGCATAAACTGTTATTGATTGACTTATTTTTTTTTTTTTTTTTGTCCTGGGAGTTAGCTGACATTGAAATTTCTTATTTGCTGGCACCTTATTATCAGAAACAATATTGGGCTCCAAAATATCAAAAGAAACTTCAAACCAAATGTTCTAATTAGTGTGAAGGTGGATGTTAGCAAAGCAATGATAAAGGTAGCCAGTGTTTCACTACTGCCCTGTAGGGTGAATCAAAAGCCAATGAGAGAAAATCTTGGGACCTTGGTAATGCTGAGCTGTGAATATTTCTGTGTAGTTTCTGGAATTATTGGGATACCCCCTGAGAAAAACTATCTTGGAGACTACAGCAATACCTCTTGACAGTAGATTTTGGCACAAGGTGTTGTTCTAATCAGAGATAAGTTTCTAAAACCTGCAGTGGGAAATGAAAGAGAAAAAAATGCCTAAATGCACATTTTAATCTTACTGTATGGAATTTATGAGAATAATGCAGTCTTTGACCAGTTTTCCTGACCAGTTTTCCTGATTAAGGGTCTTATTTGTTTGTTTGTTTGTTTATTAAATTTAAAGTCAAGTTAGATAACGTACAGCATAGTCTTAGCCACAGGAGCAGATACCTGTGATTTATCACTTACATATAACACCCAGTGCTCATCCCGACAAGGCCCTCCTTAATGCCCATCACCTGGTTAACCCACCTCCCCTACATCAACCCTCAATTTGTTCTCTCTATTTAAGAGTCTCTAATGGCTTGTCTTCTTCCCTGTTTTTATCTTACATATTAAGGGCCATTATTTTTTATTGTTTAGGGTAGCTGATGATTACTTTACAGAATAAATATCTGCTTGTTTCTTTGTCAGCTATGTATTAGTTTCCTAACAAATTACGTACCACAGACTTGGTGGCTTAAAAAGAACCTAAATTTATTTTATCACAGTTCTGGAGGCCAGAAGTCCAAAATCAGGATGTCCGTAGAATTGTTTTCTTCTGGAGACTCATGAGTGGGAACTATTCCATGCCTCCTTCCTAGCTCCTCATGGCAACTGGCGATCTTTGGTGGTGATGTGAAGACAAATCTCTCCAGTCTCTGTCTTTTTCTTCACATTGCCTTTTCTTCTGTGTTTTTTCCTCTTCGAAGTCTACTTATAAGGACCTTTGTCACTGGATTTAGGACTCACCTGGGTAATCCTAGAAGATCTCATTTTAAGAATCTTAATTTAATTATATCTGCAAAATAATTTTTTCCAGGTAAGGTCAAATTCACATGTCTTTTGAGGGGTCACACCCAATCTATTACAGTTTATGTGTGTCTCTCTTTGATTATCAAGAAAGTTTTTAGGAGTTAAAGCTTTGATTGTGGGTGAGACTTTTAATTTTGAGAGAAGCTAGTTCTTTTTGCCTTTCATTCAAGTATTTTTTGAGTACCTACTCTGTGAGTCCCAGAAATATTAAGTAAATTTGCCCAAGGTCAAGCAGCTGAAATTTAAATTCAGCTTTGATACCATATTTTTGCTTTTAATCAGTATGTTATTTGTCTTCCTGTAATTGTTTTTGTCAGCCCTTCGCCTCATATCTCTCAAGAACTCTTTCCCAAATACCTCAAAAAGAAATGTGTCTTAAATTTTGGTCAATACATTTCTGTTTAGTTGCTACAAAGGTACAATAAATGGAGGACTTTCTGGGCTCATAATATAGATGGAAACACTTGCTTCTAGTCCTGGCTTTGATTCTAACTCAGAGTTGGATCACAAAAATCTCTAAGCTTCTGGTAAAATAGGATTATTTTTATAGCATCTTCCAGTTCTGAAATGTTATGACTGTTTTTTAAAACAGATTTTCTCTAATTTTGCAAAATTTCTCTAATTTTGGAGGTAGAATGTCTTTGTATATTATAATACATACTTGTATGAAATGGAACTCTTCCTGTAGTTTGATTATGGTGGCAGCAGTAGCATATTTAGAGAGGATTTATTAGTTATGGGTGGCAGGAGCTTTGTTAAATCCTTCCCATGCCATATAAAATTCTTATTTAATGACATTACATAGAACTATTACTATTCCTAATAGGCAGTACTATTATTATTCCCAATTTATAGAAAGGAAATTGGTATACAGGGAACCAAGCAACTTGTCCAAAGTCATATAGATCAGAAGTGGTAGGACTAGGATTTGAACCCTTACAGTCTGACCCCAGAATCTGTCCTCTTATTGATTGCTTATATAGCCTGTGTTGTATGGTTCCTATAATTTGAGTGATGTAATATAACAAAGGTTGGAAACTGTCACCCATGGACCAAATCTGGCCAACTGCCTATATTTTTGTGGCCTACAAGCTAAGAATTGTTTTTACATTTTTAAGTAAATTGAAAAAAAAAAAAGGACAATGTTTTGTGACATACAAAAATTATGTGCAATTGAGATTTCAACATCCACAAATAAAAGTTTATTGGAACATAGCCATGTTCATTTGTTGATGTAATGGCTATGGCTGCTTTCATGCTGCAGTGCTATGTGGGCAGAGTTGACTAGTGGTAACAGAGACCATATGGCCTAGATAGTTCCTATCTAGCTCTTTACAGAAAAAAAAAGGGCTAACCAGTATAATATTGCTGGTTATTTATTTGTTATTTTTATGTTTTGTTGTTCTTTTAAAAAAGGCATTAAGGAGAACTTTTTAGGTAATATACTATCTTTTTTTAAAAGGCATGTTTTAGATAAAGTTTTAGATTATTTTACATTTCTTTGTGTGTGTCTATATATTAGAGGTATAATTGACATATAACATTACATAAATTTCTTTTTAATACTGCATGACAGAATAAACATTTGTCATTAACTCAAGGAATAGTAAACATATTTAGGAAATTTTATTATTGAGGATTCTGTATGAAAAATGCATGTATAGGCATATTACCAATAGTTTATTTTTAAATTTTCATAGACTTTTATATTAAATTTATAATGAATGCAGTATCCAAAAGTATATTAAATATTTTCTGTTTGAGGTAATTCTCTCTCTATAGTACAATATCCCCTTGTTTCTTTTGATGACTCATATTTAGTGATTCATATTTGAGATTCACATTTGTCATTGATGAACTTAGTTTATCCTTATTATGAAGAAAGTGAAACCATTAAGTCTCAAGTGAAAAAGTTATTATTTAGTAAATGTAATAACTGTCCTTAAGTTAATAATCCAGTTGGCTAATCACAAGTAGCCATTCCACACAGGTTTCTTATTAAATCTGCCTCAGATATCTTTTTAAGAACACCACATGTTGTGTTTCTGGTGAAATTATATTCTTGTATTAATCTACCAAATGATTCTAATAAACTAGGACATGCCCATTGAAGGCAGAATTAAGTATGAAATTGTAATAGATCTCATGAAGACTAGCCAGATGAGTTTAATCTATGTAGTTGTATGTTTGTTTTCTGTCCTGGTTTATGTAAGTATTGTTTATATAAAAACAGAACTGGTTAAGAAAGCAGTTTCTTTACTCTCTTAGGCCTTCTGATTAGGAATCACCATTTCATAATACCCAATGAATTGAAGTCCAAATGATTAGCATTATATTTGCATGGCTTGTATTTTGCTTCATTTCTTCATATCTTTTAACATGAATTTTAAAACAACGAGTTCTTAACTTTTTTACCTAATAATATCCAAATAACATTGCTTTCTGTTAAAGGTTAATGCAAGATAAGGATAAACTGTAGAATCAGAGTTATTTGCAGCTGATTTGAATGGGGTTCCTCAAAAATATAGGTTTATTTAAACTTAGTTTTTCAAGAATCTTTACCAATCTGATGATTCAGTATGCTTGAGTACTTTACTGGTTGAATTGCTTTGCTAAAAATTCATTGGCTGATACAGTTTTTATTATACTTTTAACTTGTTCACTCTTTTGTAAAGGTTTTAAAATAATGAGAAATATGTATAATATGCCAGTCAGCTTTTAATTTATGTGTATTTATTTAAGAAAAAAGTTTTCCAGTATTATGGTGTTTTATGATTCAAATAAAAGAACTTCTGAAGAATAATTTTACAAGTAAACATAAGTAAATGATAGGACAAATATCTGTGTTCATTAAACTGTAAAGAGCCAGTTAAGATACTTTGTTCTAATACAGAGATTATTTCTTTATGTAATAGCTCTGGAACTTTCCATCGCAACAGCAGACATTTAGAAAATTTTATTTCATTGAAAGATTTTAGAGACACCTTCTCATGTTGCTTTTGCAAACCAATCTTTATAATCTGTTTTTATAATAACATAGTTATTAGTTTATATCAGTTCATTAAGATACCATAATATACTAGTTTTAATGGAAGCCAGAGATGGAATGATTTTAAGTCAGAGAAGGGGATATGAATTTTCTTGTCAGGAAAAAAAAGTGTGGCTTTTCTTAAGTCAGTAAAGGAACTTAGGTATATTGAATTTTATATTAGAAATTTGGACAAGCTTAGGGGAAGAAAGTTAAAATATCTCTTTGAGTTGAAACTTCTCATCCAAAGAGAGATGGAAAATTGAAGATGACCAGGGAAAAGAATTTAAAAGAGTTATGGTTAACTAGAGCTAGGTTTAATGTAGACTCAGTACTTGATTATCTACTTTCTAAGTTTTTTTATGGAATCATATCTCATTGTCACATAACTGAATATCATGGTGCTAAATGGAGATTACCTTATGAGATTCAATAGAAATACACCAATGAGCTTGATAATATCTGTAGTCTTGTGGACCGCCTTTACCCATGCCTCTATCTTGCCTTGGTGACTTACTGTGCTTCAGTGTCCTCATCTATACAGAAGAGAAAATAGTAGTACCTACTTCATATATTGTTGTGAGGATAACATGAGTTAATACTGTCAAGGTCTTTTAATACGTAGTGAGTACTAGCTCTGATTATTTTTATCTTCTTCACCTTCATCATTATTTTTTCCGTTTGAGTATTCATTATTCATTTGTCTAATAAATATATTTAAGATTTGTCTTGTTTATAATTCCTGTTTCAAAGACTCTGAATTACAAAAAAATTATATATATATAATAATTTAAGTCAGTTTAACTGACTATACTTAGTTTGACCTCAATATAATTATATATATAACATTAATATAATTATATATGTATACATATATATAACATCCTTCCTTTCTTATATGAACTATATCAGCAAATAATTATTATTGATAAATCAGATGATAGATGACGGAAAGCATCTTTTGATAGAAATATTCTAACTAATAAGTGAAAATGATAGAATTTGAAGGAATATCACCATTTTATAATATACAGTGAGTTAATGGGTATAGACATTGAGCATCAATAGCTGCAGATAACCACAAAAAGAGAGATATGCAGACATTATTTAATTTCCTGATACATGCCACCATGATTTCACTAAAGGTACTGAATCTGAGTCTGACCTCGCCTCTGATCCCAGCTGCCAGTTTGTAGGAAAGAGGGCAGCAGACATGATGGACTGTCCTATGTTACAAAATCATCAAAATCCAGGCTGTGGCAAACTATGTCAAGTGGCTGATTTTTTTAAACAGCTAAATTATAGGGAAAGTGTAGGGCTAGAGAAGGAAATTATAGATTAAAAAATGCTTAAAGATTCATTAAATACCAATTTTTGAAATGATCAAAACTAAACTACAGTGTGTAGGGATATACACTAGAGACTAAAAATAAGACTAAAAATAATGCATATAGTAAGTAATTACTATAGAGGTCATGATGATTATTTCTTTGAAGGAAGGGACATAGGTGATTGTGATTAGAACTGGTCCCATGGAGGCCTTCTGCAGTATTTGGTAAAGTTCTATATATAATTATATTGAGTTCAAACTAAGTAAAGTCAGTTCTTTGGTAATGAACTCTGTAAGAGTTCTGCCCTATCCACCAAATCTAACTTATGGAGTATGCTTGATTTGGGAAATTGATTCATTGATTCATGTGTATTATTCACGTGTATATGTGTGTTGTATGTTTGTGTACAGTGTGTGTATGTGTGTATTTGTATGCTATAGAGAGGCACTGTACTGGCTAACTACTGCTGTGTAACAGATCACTGCAAAACTTAAAGACTTAAAATAATAATCATTAATTTTCTCATTAATTTCCATTTGGGAAGAGTTCCATGCAGAAGACTTACACCACCTCCATGTGTTGTCAGCTGGAACAGCTGGACTAGAGGCCTTAGGATCTACCTCTAATATGATTCACTCACATGATGGCAGTTTGGGCACTGGTGGCTAGGAGCCCATCTAACCTCTGTTAATCTCCTTGGGATATCTGTCTGTGGATTGCCTGAGCTTTCTTATAGCTAGGGTAGCTGGCTCTAAGAATGTATCCCAAGAGAACCAGCAGTAAGCTGTTTTTATGACCTAGCTTTGGAATTAATGTAATGTCACTTCTACCACAGTCACATGACTGCCCAAATTCAAGTGTAGGGAACATAGACCCCACTCCTCAATGGAAGGAGTGTCAAAGTCTTTATTGCAAGAACATGTGTGATGGGGATATTGTTGTGCCCATTTTGGAAACTGCAGTATGCCATCCACACTGTCTTAGCTTTGTGTACAAAGCTAAATGAGATAAAGGCCTAGTCCCAAAGGAGCTCACAGTTTAGTGAAAGACAAGTTAAGAGGTAATTTTAACAAGAGTGTGATGAGTTCTGTAAGAGTAAATGCTGAGTGCTATCAGAGTACATAAGAAGGGTGCCCTAGATTTAGGGTGCCTGATCTCAGGGTGGAATTTTGGATGTCTGTTTTGGGTCTTAAAGGTAGGTAAGAGGTGTCCAACTCCCCCTCCCCCACCAAGAAAAAAGTGGAACAGTATTTTAGGAAAAGTAAGAAGCATCATATATTGCTCAGGGAAGTGAAAATACTGTGCATCCTAAATCGTTAGTATTTATATATGACTAGATTATAGGCATGGAAGGTGGAATGGTGAGAGACGGGATTGGCTTAAGTGTGTAAGGTCTGTATTATGGAAAAACCTTTGTGTGCCAATTGGGACTTTATGGTGAACTCAATGGGGGAGCCATTGAAAGATGGTAAGCTGCAGAATAAAAGGATTTCCTTTACATTTTTACAAAGGGCACTGTGGGGCTATGTAGGGGACAGTGGCAAAGGTCAGTCCAGGAGGATTGCTGATGCCTGAGCTAGTCATGCCATGGAGTACCAAAAGAAGGGGACTGGTTTTAGAGGTACTTTACAGATACAAATCTTTGGCGACTGATTGGATATGGATATGAGGGAGAAGATACATCAAAGCTGACCTCCAGATCTCTGAATTGGAAATTTTGTATTTGTTGGTGTTGCTCCTAAAAGATGAAGATCACAGGAATAGAAGTAGACGAGATGTGGGGAAGGATGATGAGTCCTAGTTAGAGATCTGACCTTGAGATACAGCTTTTGGGAATGATCAGCAAGTAGATGGTAATTGAAGTGATGGAGATAAACATGTTCACTTAGGGAGGGAGAAGAGAGGAGGGTCAAGGATAGGAGTGTTGGGTCATCAGCCTTTAAGAGGCAAGCAGTGAAAGAGGACGTTGTAAAAGAGAATGTAATAGAGCAGCTGGATAGATAGGAGGAAAACCAAGAGACAGTGATGTCACTGAAGCCTAGGGAAAAGAGGGAAGGAATCAATGGGAACATGTTGTGTAGAAAAATCCAAGTGCCTCAAAAGTTTAGTGATGTAGAGGTCATATGGGGGTGGCAGGCTGAGCCAGTGAGATGATAAATGTTACTGAGTGGATAACAAGGAAAAAGCCAAGATGGTTATATTTTTTTCCTTTTCCCTAGTAGCACTTTCAGGTAGCTAAGTTTTGGAGGAAAGGGAAAGTTAGGATAATGATCTATGGGCAGAGAGAGTTAAAATTGTTCGATTTTTTAAAAATAGTACTGGAAGCAAAGAACCAGCAGAGAATAGGGGGAGTCTTCAGGCCAGAGAGGACTCCCTCGTGGGCCCCAGTCCTGAGGACAGCAGGGAAAGAGTGGAGTGAGTAGGAGAGCATTGTCTGGAGACTGGAGGCCCTTCACCCAGGCAGGAAGGAAGAGTTATATTTGTCAGTAGGAGGATGGGGAAGAGCAGAAAGTTCAAGGAATTCCCATCTGATCATTTCTATTTTCTGGGAGGCCATTAGTGGGGAATAAAGGTGGTGGTGGAACAGGTGCTTAGAAAAAGATGAAGTTTTAGGGGAAAATTGTTGGTAATGAGAAAAGTTCACAGGAATATGGAGTAAAAGATTGTATTTGCCTTAGTAATTTTTCAGTCTCTAAAGAGATTATCCTGACTATTCTTAATTCAGGAGATTATTTGAATTGCTGAATTATTTCAATTGTAAAACTCTATGTGGAAAACAAAGTAGTGTGACAACTATATAATTAATGAAAATTATTTAGTTGGACCATTATACCAGTGTTGAGAATGATCATTGGAGGAGTTGTTGGCCTTTCACCCATTGACAGATTATGCCCTAATTGTGTGCTGTTCTTGTATAATTTTCCTCAATTAACTTAATCTGCCTTATTTTATCAGATGAAGCAGAAAGGCAATAGGTTGGGGGCTTCTGGTAATGCCTTTATATTGCCTCTGGTGTATGTTTTTTTGTTTTTGTTTTGTTTCTTAATGGGAAGGAAATTACAGATTCCTTTATTAAAATTAATTTATTTTTTGGTGAGATCACAATTTATTTATTATTTGTTCAGGATTATTGTTTAATTAAGATTCATTCTTTATTGTTTCTCTTGGTATTATTTCAAATGAAAATATTGTGTATCTCTCAATTATATAGATATTGTACTACAGTTTGAATAGTGCTGATAAAAGATCAGGATTTTACTTGGAATAAACTATAGTTATGCAAATGTATTCTGATTAGAAATAATACAAATAATACAAATATAATGCAGTTGTATAATTTCAATGACTGAGACTATGGCTAAGGAAATAATTGATATTTTTTCCTTCAATTTCCTTAATTTTCCTGAAAATTAGAAAAAGTAATGCCTGTCTTTTCCCAGGATCACATCAGTTAGAGATAAAGTTCTTTACATTCTTTGCATTTGAAATGCTAATTGTGAATTTATCAGGGATTAAAGAGGTTTAAATATACTCTCTAAGGAGTGAATTTTGACTGCTGAAAAGCACTGGTTGATTTTGGCGAAATGGTATTGTGGGGCTTCGGACGAATTTTTGCACTAACACCAGGAAAGCATGTCTTAGAATCAAATGCCCTGCACCTATAGACTATTATTCAAATTCTCATGGACATGTATATAAACAAACAAATAAATAAATAAATAAAAATCTGCTGAGGTTGCTGTGGGCTTTCGGGCATAGCAGCTAGTGTAAAATAGGCCTAGATTGGCTCTGAACAGCCTTCTCTTTTTCTTGCCTATCTTGGAAATTGTGAATTCATCTGATTATGACAAGACATGACAAATATTTGTAGCAGCTTTTCTCCTCTTCTCCCTAACCTTTTCTGGATCTCAGATAAAACACATTGCAGCTGCTCATAAGGTGGGAAATTAATGCTTGGCAAGGAGAGAATATTTAGGGTATATCTTGAAATAGGACAGCTAGCCTGACAAAGGACCGAAGATAGTGAAAAATAATTATAGTTCCTTTAAAAGTTATACTCTATAAGATACGTAGGTCATGTGAACATAGGGAAATTTAGTTAAGAGATACATGAGAATATATACTCCCTTTGGCCATTCTTTTAATAAAATAGAGCCTCTCCATATTCAGCGCTGCCACTTTTAATTCAACAAATCAGGTTTTTACTCTAATTACATCTTGAGTCAGAAAATATATAATCAGAGCCCAAAAGAATGGTGTGGGGTTGAACTCTCAACAGGAATAAAAATTTAAGCACCCTTCATAACTTTTCAGGTACTTTATTAGAATCTTCACAAGGTTTTGCTTTAAATGAGTTAGCCACAGGAAACCGTTCTAGAGAGGCCTTATTTGGGGATTTTGTCAGCTCTGTAGTCAGAGCTATATAGAACCTTTGCCTCAAGCTGATGGGTGAAATGAGATTTGTTATTATTTTTTTTCTATGAGCATTTCACATAGGTTTAGGTTGCAATATTCTTTTCTTTAAGGACAGAGATGGCCAAAACTAGTTATAAAATCACTGGGGAACTTAGTAGGAGCAAAGAGATTTGGTGAATGTTCAAATTCTCAGTCTTTAAACTTTTTCTTCAATGTAATGATTCTGCTTAATAAAAAATACCATGTAAAGTATTAACGGCCATTTTTGTACCTTTAATAATTTTGTGAAACCTTTGATATGGTTATGTAGTAAGTACCCATTTTTAAGTTTCACATGAAAAATTATGGTTTGGATGAAGACACTTAGTCAAAGATATTCATATGATTTCAAGTATGATATTTGGAGTTATGCCTGACTACTCTAGGCCTGTAGTTTAGTATGATATTCATTTTTGTTGATTCTACACTGCTTATTGCTCATTGATGAAATAGTTAATGAGCTTCTGAAAATAACCAGTGTAACCAGTGGTTGCTTTATTAGCGTAAGCAGAGTAGAGCCTATTGTATAAGGAACAGAGACCTGGTACTGAGATTTCTAGCATATTGATAAAAAGTAAGCACTGGAGGTAGTATTTAACTTTAACTGGCAAATTATGATTAAATAATACATTCTTATTTCTGGATACATATTATGCCATTTCTGAACCTGTTTTTAATAAGTTAAATGTTCTTTTTACCAAAGTTTTGAGCTATTTATGAATACAGTTAGCTAGTTTCCAATTCAAAATCATTGGAAGAATCAATCTTTTTGAAAAATGTTAAAGGGAAAAATATTTCAACTCCTAAGATAGTCTTCTGTTGCTTTTGAATGTTTCCCAAAATTCAAACAAATATAACTAAAGATTTCTTAAAGTCAGTATGAGTTAGAATGTTAGGTGTAATTGGAATGCCTGGTTAATTTCAGCCTGTCGGTGTTGTTTTTCTCATAAGAGGACTTTGAGATTCTTTAGCACAAAAGTGTAGTTCAAATAAACCTACTCTTTTATTTATTTATTACTGTTACTATTAAGCTACTGTCTTGCTTAAATATCATTAGTATGTAATATTTATTTAATGTTTAGGTAATTTGAATAAAAAAGTGATAAGGCCCTCTGATCTTTTGGAGTTTATATTGTGAGTGTGAGTTTGGGCTTCAAGATCCTGGCTTGTATAACAGAATGATTAATACCATTCCTTGAAATGAGAGACTCCCAAAAGAGGGCAGTTTGGAAGTTTTGAGTTCAGTACGAAATATATTGACTTTTTTTTGTCTTTGCAGTAACCAAGTAGAGAAGTCACACGGATGTTTGGTGTGTGTGTGTGTGTGTGTGTGTGTGTATGTATATATATATATATATATATATATATATATATACCATTGAGCTACAAACCTAATAAACGTATTATAGGTAAAGCCTCATTTGGAGATTTAAATTCTGAGTGGGCTTGGCTTAGGTGGTAATTGAAGTTGGGACATGTAAAATGTTACCTAGGGAGGAAGTATAGAGTGAGGAGAGGAGACCTGAGGCCAGTGGATCTTAAAAGCACATGACCATGTTATGCCTATAGAGGGAGAGTAGGTCAGGGCAATAAATGTTTCATGTAAGAGTATATGGTCAAAAGAGGAGAATTTTCCCATGTCGTCAAGTACAACAGTAAGAAATGTCTTTTGTCAGATTAGTAAAATGAAGTTTGTTGGTTTCTTAAAAGCATGTGCTTTGCTGAGTGATGAGATGAATGCCAAAAGGGAGCAGATTGAGGAATGAGTGGGAGGAGAGAAAAGTGAAAACAGGAAGCATAGATAATTCTTATAGGAACTTTGTTTATGGGTAATAAGCAGTAGCAGGAAGAGGGTGTGTGGTGAAGGGAGAAGTTCATCCCTTCTCTTCATCCTTCCCTCCCTACTCTTCTCCATCCTTTCTCACTTACTACTTCACCTTTTTTTTCCTCTAAGAGCAATTTAAACATGTATAAAAGCTGACGGAATAGGAAAAAAAAACAAGTTTTCAGAGAGAGAGAGAAAGAGAGATCTTTTAGGTTCTTGTAAGGTGTAATGTTTTGGGAGAGCAGGAGGGGATGAGGTACAAAGTAGTAGTAGAGGGGTCAGCCACAAATGAGACAGCCCCATATATTCAATGGGAAAACAGATTAGAAGGGAAGAGAAGTAATAGATTTGTAGGTCTGAAAAGGCAATATGAAGGGGTTTCTGGCTTGTAGTTTCTTTCTAAAGAAGCTGGACGGGATAGAATGAGACAGTTTTAGGCAAAAGAAGAGTGGGGAAGGTTTGAAATGGTTGGCAGTAAGAAGTGAGTTGACCAGAGAAATGTAGAGGTACTGTCAGATATTTGGGGTCCATTTGAAAGTAGTAATCATGTGATTCTCTCCAGTTATGATGAATTTCTTGAGTGCATGCTCAGAGAGAGCAGATAGTTGGATATATCCAACCGTCCAGGATTGGGGTTTGCTACATGGGTGCAACTAAGAGATAGAATAGCAAAAGATTTAGAATATTAGCAAGAGCATCACTGAAATGATATATTATGGCCTCTCAGTTAGATTAAAGAGAGAAGAGAAGAGAAGAGAAGAGGAAGTGATCAATTGGGAGAAACAAGAAGACTCAAAGCTTTAGGGTCCAGTGAGGTTGAAAAATGGTTATAGTGGTACTGGTTGAAAGCAAACTAACGAGATAAGAGATTGTGGCCAGAAAGAGAGGTGCTTTAATTAGTTAATTTGGTGCTGTTATATGTGATGATAATATCCAAGAAGAAGCCACGTGTGATGTAAAGTAGAAGAAAATGTTTCCCCTTTTAACCCCACGGAATGAAAGCTTTGTGATGTTTCTTGAAGTGAATTTCGCAGAGTAATATTTCCTCCCCCAAAAGAGGACATGTACTAATGTGTTATTAAGGCTCTGAGACATACTGCATTTAAGAAACCTATTTAAATTTGATTAATAGAGCAGTTCTAAAATTTATGGGACTACTGAACCTTTTGTGGTATAACATCTGTTAATCATCAAAACAAGGGCTTTTCCAAACATGTTGAGCAATTATTTTGAATTTCATGTGCTGAAACTGTTAAATTAATAGGAATAAGTAAAAGTAATTCTCACAACATAATACAACATAACACAATAAGTATTTTTTACAAAGAATTTTTATAATTATATTAGTGTATTTCAATATCAGAAGATTTATTTTCCTACTAAAAGTAAATATATGTCCAAAACATAAAAAGGTAAGTTAGTGTATTATTTTGTTAGTGACAGTTGTGACTTTTATCATTTCTTATTGGGCATCTTCAATTACTAGTAGAGAGTCTAGGAAACTCTGCTGTAGTAGTTCCATGTAACAGTCAACCAAGGCAGTATAGTTAAAGCACAGAAGAGAGTTTATCTACTCATCTACCTGGGTATATCCAGAGATTCCAACCATGTCACCAAGAATTTGTCTGTCATCATTTCTCAGCTCCACCCAGTGTTGTACTGACCTCATTCTCAGGCAGTCAGTTCCAGTAGTCCTATAGGGTGGCAGCTTCTCTCAGAGGGCTGAGGGTGAGACAAATGCCTGGAACCCAATGGACTTCTTCCTAACACAGATCTCCCGGTTGGATTTTATTTGCTGATGATAGATGTGCAATATTATAGGTACCCCATTCCTGTCTTTAACATTAATTATGTTCTGTTGTTTTAATTAAAACTTAGGATTTTCCTTTAGGTCCCACAGTTTCTGATTCTAATAATAAAATCTTGACTGAGGCCTTAAAACTCTAACCATTCCTAGTTACTAGTTCCAGTAACGAAAGGTGCTCCGAACTGATAGCAGGATTACTGATGCATGTGCACTATGAGAATACGAAAAAGTGAAACCATTCAGGGAACTTTTTAGATGAAGTTGGAAACTTAAAACATAGTTCGTACAAAGCTGAAGTATATATATAGTAGACTTTACAGTGTCCTTCTAAGGTCCTCTGCTCCAAATACAAAACCAGTCTAACTCCTCTTCCCTATTCCCCAAATGCAATAAACAAAAGAAAACCAACGAAACCAAAATAATATGAATGAATACTTTTTAGATGACTGGAGGTTAAGCCTTTAAATGATCTTCTGAGGAGTATAGGTTCGAATTCTAAAGACCTTTTCTGGCAATTGACTGCCTTAGAAAATGGTAGTCAGATACAAGTCTGTAACTTTTGATAAATTAGTGGCCTTTTTCTTTGTCATACTGAAGATCCTTGACTTGTGTCTTTGTACATTTTCTTGGTTTGTGAATAAAGCTGATAAAAAGATGACTGATAGATTACTTGTCTTATAAAATGCATATGAATTTCTGTATCCAGTTTGGATATGAAAAGTCACAAGAGACCATATGTAAGGGCTGTCAGTTATCTTCTTAGATACATACAGTAGTGGGTGTCAAGCAAAAAGAACACACCTCACTGCTAGCACACCCCCACTGCTCCCCCAAAGAAACTGCAAAGCTTGGACAGATAGTCTGTAGTCTCTAAAGCTGGTGGATTGACTTTGAAGCTTAATCAGGATACTGGAATCTTGCCAGGGCTCAGGTTCCATTCCTAGCTGAAGGGAAATTCCTGATATAGCTCTTAGAATGTTTGAAGCTGGTGGTGAACTGATTCAAATTAAAGCTACAGCAAAGGCCAGACCCAGCTTGTTACCTACAGCCCCAACCTCTCAGCCTGACAGAAAAGGGAGTATGTGTCCCTCTTTCTTGAGGTAAATATTATTGGATTCACATTCTACTGTTCTTTGATACAAACCATTCAGCACGCAGTAAAAAATAATGTAGCACTAAAAAGAGTAATAGACAAATAAGAAATGTGACTCATAGCTAAGAAAACAAACAGATGCAGGTGGCTGGAATTACCAATGTCTTTAGTTAGCTATTATAAAAAGGCTAAGAGATCTAGTAGAAAAGATGGGCAATGTGTGTGAAAGGTGGGGTATCAAAGCAGTGATGTGGATGCTATAAAAATGGAAATTCTAGAAATGAAAAATATTAGAACTAAGGAATTTATTAAATGGAATCATTTGTAGTAGATCAGATGGAAAGTATCCAAACTAAAACAAAAGGGTAAAGAAAAACAGAGTATTTGAGATCACGAGGTGGTATGTGAACAAACATAGACGTAATTAGAATCTAAGGAGAGGAGAGAGAGACAGGAGTAAAAAACATATCTGAAGAGACATTGGTCAAGTGTTTTCTAACACTTTTGACCCAAAATCCATGAAATTTAACAAACTCTGAGCAGGATAATTAAAATGAAATTACATTTACTTATATCCTTGTTTATTATAAAAGCAGCCACGGAAACATACTTATTATGTAGAGGGGAATAATGACATGAATTATAGCTGACTTCACACAGAAACACTAGAGACCTCAAGACAAAGTGCTGAAGGAGAGAAAAAAAGCCCATCTACTTTGAATTCTATATCCAGTAAAAGAGAGAGAGAGAGAGAGAAACAAAGTCCTTTAAAAATGAAGGCAAGGAGTACTTCACACCCACTAGGATTGAGGATAGCTATAATCAGAAAAACGGAAAGAAATGAGTTTCAACAAGGATGTGCAGAAATTGGAAGCCTCATACGTTGCTCGTGGGAATGTAAAATGGTTCAGCTATTGTAGAAAATAGCTGGGCTGTTCCTCAAAAAGCTAAACACAGAATTACCATATGACCCAGCAATTCCATTCCTACATATAACCCCCAAAGAGTGGAAAACAGGTACTCGAGTACATGTGGATGTGTTGCGGCAGTACCATTCACAGCAGCCAAAGGATGTTTTTGTCAGTATTAAGAAAACTAAAACAATAATGGCTAATGTTTCTAAGTATTCGTTATGGGGGGGGGGGGAGAGGGAAAAGAAGGGAAAATGGGAGACCGAGGCTGTGGAGAGAGGCAAGATAAGGAAGCTGCTGAGGGAAACACATGAGCAGCTTATACAGGAAATGGCAAAGGGATTATTTTGACCTGATCAAAATAAGTTGTTAAATAGAGTGGTGAGCTCTGGAGTTTGTGTGAGTGTGGCTGGAGTTGGCAAAGTGCCTCGATTTCTTGACATAGGGACCTCTAATGAAATATTACTTTTGCTCTCATTTTAATGTATTCTTTGTCTTATTCATTTAAGCAAAGAAGATACATGTCTTGACTTATTATGTCCCTTAGGAGTTTTAAAGGAAGAATCTCAGTTAAGATGAGTCTTGATAATTTTAATCAGAATAGTATGATTAAAAAAAACAACAACTCTGAAATGCACAGTTGTTTACTGAACAGAGCCTATTAGCACTTGAATGGTAGAGACAGTGAGGTGCTCATAAGGAAACTGGTTGGTGTGCATTTTGCACTATTAGATAATTTATGAAAAGAGTATCTGTAGCCATTTTGCTTATCCATTTGAGAAAAGCACCACAGAACATGGATTGTACTTAGGTATTACATAGGAAAGGAGCTGAGTATAGCCTCTTGCTTGGGTCTTGTTTCTCTAGAGATATCATTTTAGTTAAGAGATACACAGTCAAGAAAGCAAGAAGAACAATTTGACATTTAAAACCTCGGTTTCAGCGAACTCTGTTCTATTATACTGTAAATTTTCTTAGCATTCTTATTTTAAGACAAAATCTTAACTATCATTCAAATGTTCGTTTTGCACATTTGGCTTCCAATTTCATTATATCAGAATATGAAAAGGCTTGACTTAGCAAGCAGTCCGTCTTTCTTTTAATAAATATTCTTAATATGCAAGCATCAAAGAAAAACAGCATGACAAACTAGGTTACTAGGCAGTGAATGCTTCTAAATGATTTGTCTTCAGTCAGACTCCAATTGCTAAAATAAATCATTTACAAACTGTTTCAATACTTAAATTCTATATCCTGGTGGGAATAAAAACTCTGTATTCTTCCTTCTTCCCAGCAAATCAACACCTGTAAAAGACTAAGTTATTTATTTATAAATGCATTCCTTTTTATGAAGGACATATCAATATTTGCAGTATTTCATTTACATTATGGAGTCATTTATCAACAGACCAGAAGTTTTTTCAGGAGACAATCTTCTCTGAGGTCATAATTTCCCTGTAGTTATTTCTCACAAAATCTCTCCAAATTTCATGGCTGCTTTGCATAAGTAGTCTCAAAGATATTTGGCCCTCAGCCTGGAGCTTAGCATGAATATTGTTATCTTTCTTGATCCTTATTGCCTCTGATTTGAATATGTATCTGACTGTTCCTACAGGGCCAAATAATTACTTTAATTGTTCCTTCCAAGAATGTTATTAGATTGGCATTATTTACAGAAGTCTTTGAGAAATAATATTTGGTTATTGTTTTAATGACTTATTATTAGCATAAAAAATGTCCCAGTGGCATGTTTCACATTTGCCTTCCTGTTGGAGGTCAAGTTTGAGGACACCTCAGGGAGAATATGACTTAATGCTCTAAGGGAGCCTGATACATGGAACTCTTCTGTGGGAATTTTGCCAATGGTCAATGCAATGCAGATAAGTGGGGAGTTGGACAATAGTCCCAGAAATTTTGAAATGAAGATTTTATCTAGTCCAGTTACTGTGTACTGATATAGAAAATGAAAGCCAAGGTAGTGAAGTAATTTGTCCACATTCATACTCTGTATCCCATCTGATATCAAGAACCTTAATTCTTTCTACCTTAGTGCCTCCTTTAGGAGTCTTGCTCTGAGAACTGTTACCTGCTTTTTGGTTAAAGTCATTAATTTGTAACATACTATGCCATGCAGATACTTGTCATTTGGAAGAGCTGCTGATTTTGTCATTTACTCCAATCAGGAAAGTCTTGATTCTTGCCTTTTCTGTCTTTGCCTGTGCTTCAGACAGCAGAGGATGGAGGTAACCTGAGAGCCTGCTTTTTATTGCAATTTAGGAGTTTTAGTGAAGAATAATTTCAAAACCTGATAGATACAGTTTTACTTGAATTGTAAGTAGTTTAGGTAATTTTTTAGAGTTCTTTTTTATAAATAGATAATAGGAAAACTTTTAATAATTATGAAACATTTATATGTATATATGGAGGGAGAGACTGAGGGAGACAGAATTGTGAGACCCTTCAGTTAATTTTAAAATAATGTAAATGAAAAACTATTTTTGAATGAGATGTGAAACTGATACCGCATCTAGAACTTTTCTTTCAAGATAGGTTTAGAGCTACACTTAAGACATCTTTCTAGGCATCTCATCAGAATATTATTTCATGATATCTCCCTTCCCAACCCCCCTTCACTGACCCCCAATTCCCTCCACTGTGAGGGGCTGTCCTGTTGCCAGAGCTAATAATACCTGTTTGTTTGTTTGTTTTTAATCTGGAGAAAGTTCTTTACCTTGTCACTATTTGAGGTGCATAAAAGAAGTGCATCATTGGCAGCCCTAGCAGGCCTACAGGTAGTATTAGTCATTGTATCCATGGTAATCGAAGGGAAGATTTTCAGTTTTAATTTCTGAAAGTAGCCATGTAATTCACTGATTCAAAAATCAACTGTCAGTGAATTTAGCACAGTCTGATGTATTATGTGACCGTAATTTAAAGTTGATACATAACGCTATGTAGACCAGCTTTAGCAAGTGAGTTTCACATTTTATTTGTGAATATTTGGGCACCAGTGAGCTGACTTTGGTTAAAGTTTTGTATAAACTTTATTTGTATTTAATTTTTCCTGTACAAAAACGTAAGGTCTACTTATTGTTTGTGATAACACACTTTTTAGATCAACCTATTTAAAGAGTACCTTTATTTTTTTAAAGTTTATTCATTTATTTTGAGAGAGAAGGGAAGAGCAGAGAGAGAGGAAGAGAAAGAGAGGATCCCAAGCAGGCTCTGCAGAGCCCGATGTAGGGCTTGAACTCATGCACTGTGAGATCATGACCTGAGCTGAAACCAAGAGTCAGATACTCAACCAACTGAGCCACCCAGGCACCCTTAAAGAGTACCTTTAAATGAAAGGATTTTTTTTTTATTAATTGTATCCCTTTGAACTTAATACAAATACACTTAATACAAAAGAAGCAGGTTTTGAAGTGTTCTTTACCCCATACCTGGACGACTTGTCTGGTGTTTGTTCGTTAAGAATATGATTTCTTTTTTGATATTAACAAAAGGTTTTGGAGGAAATGGTTATCTTTCCTGTCATAAGGTTTGATGCCCAAGATGTAGCTTGAGGAGAATTACTGTTGTTGTTCCTGTGCATATTATTAAATCATATACAAATAAAATGCTGTCTAATAAGTAAAACTCTCCCCTGAATTTTCGACTTTTTTGCATAATTGCTTTTCAGTTCTTACAGTATTTTTATGGTAGCACCATACTCTCGCTAGTATTTGAAGAGCATTAACTCAAAAGAGAAGCCTAAATATGCAATTGAGGTGCTTCCTGTTCTCCTGTGAAGCTTTCATTGCCAAACAGGTGACGTTAGCTCCCTCGTCTCATCTTCAGCAGCAGGATCAACAGTAGTGTCACTGCTCCTGCTGACAACCACTCACAGTCAGGGGGAGAAATTCCCCAAAGGAAGAAATAGGGAAATTGGACTGGGGAGTAGAAAACTGTAGCCACGACAGTACTTTTCAGTATGTGTGCTATATATAATTAAATTACTATATAAAAACACATTATACTATATATTACACTATAAATACTATAAGTATAAATGTGTATAAACATATTACATACTATAATTATACTATATATAAACATATTGCTATATATTACGCATGTGTTACCATTTTAATATATTTTATAATACAGTCTACAACTGCTCTGTATGCCTTACTCCTCGTTGTTCTCTTCACCATATTCTGGCTACACCTTTTATCAGGTTTTACCTTCCCAAACACTTTTTTTATTTTTCAGAAGACTTCTCAAGCACCAGAAATAGTTTTTTTAAATTTGAAGATGGGACATGCATTAAAGAAAGTTCACTATACTCTTTCAGTATTTCCAGACTGTCCTTTCAGAGATTCTTGTGACTCAGATATAGTGATTTTTACTAGAAAGTAAAGTGAAGCTACAAGCTAAGGTTATGTCTGTAGAATGTATGCTCACATGCCCAAGGTGATGACCATCTGTATTATCGTAAACATTTATTTTTTAAAGTAAATTTTATTAAATATGTACATGCTTTTAACATGTTAATTTTTAATCATGTGCAGTAACTTATAAGTACCCTCTGAGGAAGGTTAGTATTAATGTTTTATTATAGGGATGACCAAAATGAGGTATAGATGGTGCTTTGCATGGAATCTAAGCACGTTAGTAAAGTAACTGATGAAGGTGAAAAAGAAGTTGAGATCTTTTGTTCTGTTAGGTTATTGTAAGATTATTTTAAATGACTAATATGCATCTATTTATAGAATGATAAGAATATTAGTACTGCAACTATTAGAATGAAAAGTAAATAAAGTGGGAGACAGAAGCGGAGTTTCAAAAATACAGTGTTTATCAGAGAGCATATGGCTACAAATGCCTGCATTTACTACAGAGAGACACATACCCAGCATGTTAGAGACAAAGGAAACAAGATGTTATTTGTGGCATGCCTAAGTTATTTTCCAGGGATAAGGAAAACTGAGCATCACGACTGATAGAAGAACTGGAAATTCAGCATGTGGCAATAGGGTCTCGAGTTCTTTTGCGTGCTGTTGATTAACAGTTGAAATGTACTCATTATTGGAAAATTAACTACCTTCCATTACAAGCCCTCACACATGCTTCCTTATTACCTTTTGGTTTTCATTTTTGTTCTTCTTTTTCTTCTTTTCTACCCTCTTACCCAACCCTTCACTTGCATTTGTTAAATGGATCTAAAGATATGAAATTTCAGGAAAAGTTTCCTTCAGTTGTGGTGCATGATACTTGGAAATACGCATCCTAAAGCAAGTAGCAGTCTGAATCGACTTTCCCTTAGTGGAGTTCTACCATTACCCCCTTCCTGTCTTACTTTTTCATCCTCCTCCTCCTCCAGTGATGGGGTCGTCGTCATCATCATCATCATGATTGAATCTTTGTGAAATTGCCTAGCTACTTAGGCAACTGTGGAGTTCACTGTTTAAAAAAAATGTGTTCAATATAGTTTTCCTCCTCTTTTTTCCCTATTATTTTCTTTTTTGAAAATCCCTTACAACTACAGTGCTATCTGAAATCTGTGTTAGATTCCTTTTAGCTTGTGTCTTTTTTTTTTCCTCCTGCTTGTTATTACTTGGTTTCCCATGAATTTCCTTTGCATTTCTTATTTTGTCTCTTCTTATGAATTTTTATTTCTTTCTTATTGTTCCCCAAATCCAGACATTTTTTGAGGGAGCAGGAAAGTAGAAAACTATAGAGTTTATATGCATTTGTTTATTTGTCATCTTAAATGTAAGGAAGGTTATGTTTTATTTTAGTTGAAAGATGTGGTAAGCTGTGGATAAATACCTAAATACCCATCACAACTGTGTGTAAACTAGTTTACTATTGCTGAAGGCTTCTTTCTTAATCTCTCCAGGAAAGAAAGGAGAGGCTATCCAAGTTTGAGTCTATTCGTCATTCAATTGCTGGAATAATTAGGTCTCCAAAATCTGCACTGAGCTCTTCAACAGTAAGTAGGATGAACTCTATGTGCTACTAAAAATAGTCATTGTCTAGCTTCTTTCTTTTCTTTTGTTTTCCTTAGCTTCTTTCTGATAAGCAGTGAATGTCGTATATAAATTTGTTCTTACAAATAGAAAACCATGTAGATTATATAGCTCTTTGTATGCATATGAATCTGTTCATATATGTATAGTAAAATTACATGTAACACTGATATGGGGGGAAAGAAATAAACTTTTACTGCATACGTCCTGTACTACAGATCAGTAATTCTAGGAAATATTTAATGTATTTTGAGGCTTTATTAGGAGAACATAGAAAATTTCTTTTCCAGTGAAACATATTTTTATAATAGGAATTATTATATATGTATTTTTAAATATATCAGTTTATATTTTTTAGAACATTTTAATTATTCAAGTCTGTTTGAAATTTGGGTTTGGCATAACACTGTGCTGCATGGATTACTATAAATTTCTAGTTAATAGCAGCCATAGGCAAGCAAGATGAAGTATATTCTTTTTCCATTTATATAGTAAAATTTTAAAGTATTTTTCTTCATTACCTTTCAAACTAAATTATCAAACTTTTTTTCCTAGCTATCCCTCATTCACAATAGAGCTTTAAGATGATGGTTTTATTGAATAATGGTCAAAACAATAGTCTTCAGTACAAATTAATTATGTGCTTTCCCTCCCATCTTTTCCAAGTTTTTACATAATATCTTAATATTATTTTTATTCTTTAAAAGTTTAGCTGTTTAAAAAATGTGACCTAGTCTTATTTAGAAAAACAAAGTGTTTCCTAACTATAGATTAGTTAATTGCTATGATTCCTTTTGAATATGTAACACATGTTCCCATATTTATTCCATTTAAACAACATTCTTTTTATTACATAATCGAGGCAAAGCACTGGGTATTTTAATTAACAAGAAAGAAAATTATATTTGTATGTAAAAGAGATTTTCTACTTCAGTGTTAGCCTTCAGTGCTCCTATTGTCATTTCTGATATCTAGAAGTATTCTATGGCAATAGGGAGGGTCTGTGAACTCATCAGACTATCTCTGGTGGCATTAATAGCAAATGAAAATGAAAATAATTATAGGCAAAAACTGCATGATCGAGTAAGCCTCTTTTAAGACCCATATCCTACTTTTGTTTTCGTAAGTTAATGATTTACAACTTCACAGATAAATAGTAGTTCATAGGACTTAATTTATTATGATTTGACATTCAAAATAAAGTGTAAGAGACTTGATTAGCAATCTGGCAAATTCTAGAGACTATGAGGACAGGTTTTGATAACTTATTAGAAGAAAAGAAAGAAGAGTTCTTGAAAATGAATATTTAAAACATTTTTTAAAAAAGAAAAAAATAGTTCTTAAAAGGAAACGTTAAAATCTGTTCTTCAAAAAAGAAAAGAAAACATCAGTTCTTAAAAAGAAACATTCAAATACCTCATTTACACTTCATAAAATTATTTAACGTGAAAATAGGTCAGTGAAACATGTGACCTAGTTGTCATTGACTCACCTTTATTTCACTTAGGTCAATGGTCTTTTTGCCAGCACTAGTAGCAGTTTATGGGGTGAGCTAATTTGTGAAAGGTGTTCCCCCTGTCCAGTTTTCCTTTAGTGAAGTATTTTAAATACTTGAAAACGAAAACCTGTTATAAACACAAGTTTATCTTCAGCAATATTCTTATGTGTAAAATTAGGAGAGTGGAATTTAGAGCTTCAGATTTTAGCTAGTGACAGAAAAATAAGAATTCTATGATAATAGACATGGGCGAACACTCCCAATATTTGTTCTTTTGTTTCCCCCATGACCTGGGATGCCCTCGGAGACAGTTGTCTAGGAGTGCAGCAGTGGCTTCTGAAGCTTCTTCATGTTACAGACATCACTTTGAAGGTCATAGTTATGAGAACTTCTGCTTTTGGCTGCAGCCAGAGCCTGTTTTGATAAATCAGGGTCGATTAGAGGGCGAGAGGATTTTTTCTTTTATGTATGGAAAGACATGCTCATTTACATATACAAACAGAAGAAATACAGTTAGTTCAGTATGATGAAGTTATACAGGGTTGGCTATCCTAAAATTATGTCAGGCATAATATGCACAATTGAATTAATGGTACAGATCATAACTTTTTAATCATTGAAGGTGTTTGCATGTTATTTTCTCCATTTAAGAATGGTCTTTACTTTATTCTTAAGTGACATTACCAAACTGACAGTGACAGACATGGATAAAAGTTTGGTGTTAACAAACTGCTGCTAGCTGAAATAAATTGAAGTGCCTTTCCCACAAAGCATGTACCTCATTCAAATATACATTGTCATCCATTTTTCATAAATCATCAACATCCTCAAAGCTATGAAATGCCCATTTCTTCTGAGAAAATATTCCCTCTGTAACTCAGAATTCTAGAGAATGTTCACTTCCTCAGGGCCCAGTTGGTCCATCTTCATGCTGAAGGCAATCATTACTTTTATCAGTTAAGTGCCCTTTGGTATTTCCTGATTTATTTAGAAATCTCATGAACCAAAAAGATTGAGGCAGTCTGCATTTATGATGCTATTCTTCACTAGGAATAAATGTACATAGACTTTTCTCTAAAATGTGTTAGTTTTCTTAACATTATTTGAAGAAGGGGTTTTTCCCTCAAACAAGTAATTGAGGGATTGAGTCTTAATACAAATGTGAAGGTTTCAGGTGTCAAGTGTGATAATCTAAGTAGATGATCTAAGTCTTAGAGACTTCTTAATCATAATTAAAACTTTTTTATGACACAATATGATATTTTTTAGAGTATTCTTATTTTATAAATATAAAATAGAAAGAATTTTTTATTGTTCTAAATGAATTTTTTCTATAAAAAACTTTTAAAAACTTACCAAAATTGCATGGTTAAGCATATTTAAAATATTTTATAGTGGTGTACCTCACGTAACATGAAATTCACGATTTTATTTATTTATTTATTTTTAATTAAAAATTTTTTTTAATGTTTTATTTATTTTTGAGAGAGAGAGAGAGAGAGAGATAGTGTGAGCAGGGGAGGGTCAGAGAGAGAGGGAGACACAGAATCTGAAGACAGGCTCCAGGCTCTGAGCTAGCTTTCAGCACAGAGCCTGACGCGGGGCTCGAACCGAGGAACCGTGAGATCATGACCTGAGCTGAGGTCAGAAGCTCAACCGACTGAGCCACCCAGGTGCCCCGAAATTCACCATTTTAAAGGATACACTTAGTGGTTTTTAGTATACTCACTATGTTGTGCAACCATCACTACTGTCTGCTTCCAGAACATTTCCATCTCCCTTATAGGATACTCCATACCTAGTTGTAGTTAGTCTCAGTTTCCTCCTTTTCCCATTTTCTGGCAATCACTAATCCACTTTTGATCCCTAAGGATATGCCTGTTCTGGACATTTCACATAAATAGAATCCTATAATACGTGACTTTTTGTGTCTAGTCTTTTCCAACTAGTTTAATGTTTTCAAGGTTCTTCTGTGTCGTAGCATGTAACGATACTTCATTCTTTTTATGACTGGATAATGTTTCATTGTATGAATTTATCACATATTGTTTATCCATTCATCAACTGATGGACATTTGGGTTGTCTCCACTTTTTGGCTATTAGGAATAATGCTGCAGTTAACATTGATGTACAGGTTTTTACGTGAACATGTGTTTTCAATTCTCTTCATTATATATCTAGAAATTGCTTGGTTATATGGTGATTCTTTGTTTTTTTTTTTTGAAGAACTACCCAAGAGTTTTCCACAGTGGTTGCACTGTCTTACATTTCCACTAGCAATATATGAATGTTCTAATTTCCCTGCAGTGTCATCAACACTTGTTATTTTCCATTTTTAAAATTATAGTCATACTAGTGGATGTGAAGTGGTATATCTTTTATTTGCATATTCCTAATAACTAAGATGTTGAACATCTTTTCCCATGCTTATTAGCCACTTGTATACATTCTGCAGAGATATGACTGTTCATTTTCTTTGAACATTTTTTAGTTGGATTGCTTTTTAATTCTTGAGTTATAAGAGTTCTTCATGTTTTTGGATACAAATCACTTATCAGATACTTTGCAAATTTTTTTTCTCATTTTGTAGATTGTCTTTCATTTTCTTGATTGTATCCTTTGACAAAAGTTTTTAATTTTAACAAAGTCTAACTTATCCAGTTTTCTTTGTTGGTATGTTTTTGGTCTCATAGCTAAAAAACCATTGTCTAATCTGAGACCATACAAATTTTCACCTTTATTTTCTTCTGAGTGTTTTATAGTTTTAGCATATATATATATATATATATATATGCGCATATGTGTTTATATATATATATATATATATATATGTCTTTGATGCATTATGTATATGGTGCACAGCGGAGGTCCAAATCCATTCTTTTGTATGTGGAAACATTTAATTTAAAATCCTAAAAAAGTAACAACTATGAAATCACTCTTTCTTTATTCAAATGAACATTTAAAAATTAGAATTATAAAATATAATTTTAGATAAAATAAGGCAATTAATCACATTTTACATAGGGGAATGAAATTAGTATTAATCTTAATATTATTCCCATTGGACTTGCCATAGCTATTTATTTCAACATTTGTAATAGTGTGGCTAAAATGTAGAGCTTATTTGAAGACAGTCTCATGGAATACATCCATCAATAGTATTGATGGAAGGGAGAGTGTAAGATAATTAGGTGATAGATGAATTTGGTTTTAATTGAAGTATAGTATCTGATGGTATATGATTAATACTTATTGTTATGATCAGAATAGTATTTTAATATAACAGCTGCAAGAATGTGTTCTTTTCTCAGTGTACTAAAAGCTTTAACTAACCAACCATTAGTACCTTTGGACTATGAGAACTACTCTGTATCCAGCGTCTTCCCATGCTGCAGGAGGTTATAATTTTGCTTTGAGAACTATTTCTCAGAGACTGCTTCTGAAGTCAGGGCCAGAGATATGAGGATTAATTGTATAATCTGGAAGCCTACTGGTAATCATGCGTGTTCATTTCCATTGGAAGTCTTCAAGCCACATTATATTTAATGAGATCTGTTCTAGTCTTATCAAGAATACTTCCCTTTCTCAGAGCCATCTGTTTACTGCAAGTGTTTGAGCAAATAACTTGTCCATCTTACAGTCACTTGTGAGTACTAGTTGTAACACTGGAGAGTATAACACCTTTCTAATTGTACCACTGTTTGAAAAATGTACTTTAAAACCAGAATAAAGCACATCTTGGGTGGCTCAGTCGGTTAAGCATCTGGCTTTGGCTCAGGTCATGATCTAGTGGTTAGTGGGTTCGAGCCCCGCATCATGTTCTGTGTTGACAGTTCAGAGCCTGGAGCCTGTTTCAGATTCTGTGTCTCCCTCTCTCTCTGCCCCTCCCTCACTCATGCTCTGTCTCTCTCTGTCTCAAAAATAGATAAACTATATATATAAAAAAAGAATTCTTATTCAACTCTTGCCTTCTTAAAATTCATGTTTTTCTGTACTGTTTTGGCATATATACTATTTCAATTTTAGAATTACTTCGTGCTAGAATTTAGAAAATAAAAACATTGGAAAATAAAGATATGCTCCCATTATATAGAATAATATAGCAAAAAGATATGCTTGCTTGTTTCTTTTAAAAAAATTAGAAAATTATAGTTCAGCTATGTTTAAGTTGTACAGCATTATAATATTAGTAGTATTAAAATGCTTGGCCACCACCATTGGCACAGGGAAATACAGTTCTTTTCATGCATAACATAATAAACTGCTTATGTTCTTTAGTGTTCTCCTTTAAGCCTAGGAGAGTAACCTTGTACTTCCTTTAACAATATATATTATTAAATTCAGGTTAAATATTATATATTCCAAACCTTAGTTGTTTTTGTTTATTCTTATGGTTTTAATTTATCTCCCTTTTTACCACTCCTGTCCCCCAGACACTAAGATATAGAAAAATGAGAAAAAAGGGAAAATAAAAATAAAAATTCTTGCATCTTATCACTGTCATACATACACTGAATAGTTAGTCATGTTTAGGAAAACTAAGTTTTATTCTCAGAATTGCTAGTTTTGAATCACTATCACACATAATTTTTAAGAAAGACTTATCAGATTTATTTTCTATAGCCTATAATTTTATGGTATAGAGAGCAAATATCTTTTTTTTTTACTCTTTTTAAAATGTTTTTTATTTTTAGAGAAGGAGACGGTGGGAACCGGGGGTGGGGGGGTGGCGACAGAGAGAGGGAGACACAGAATCTGAAGCAGTCTCCAGTCTCTAGCTGTCAGCACAGAGCCTGACATAGTGCTCGAAATCACAAACTGCAAGATCATGATCTGAGCTGAAGTCGATGCTTACCAACTGAGCCACCCAGGCTCCCTCTTCTTTTACATGTTTGAGCAAATGCTTAAAATAATGATCTGATCATGTTAGACTGATACTGTATTCTTCACAAGCAATCACAACTTGATGATGAACATTTAAATTTCCTAACATATGAGTTAGAATGATCTAGTAATAGTTTTAGTTGATATGTATAACATGAAATTAGCACTGAATACAGTTAATTTACTAAAATGTGTTACTATTGATATTGTAGCACATTTTATATATACTATTGTATGAGCTTAAGGAAAGAATATTTGTTAATGAAAATATAAAATTGTAGAAAACATGCAGTGAAATGACCAGATAAAAGAGGATGCATGAGAGTCACAAATACAGTTGGGAAAAGCAAATGGGTAAAAATAATAAAGTGAAAAAAATGATTACTAATAAAGAAAAGAAGAGTAAGGGAATTAAAGAAGCAAGAAAAAAAAAGTCAGAGGAAATCAGAAGGTATAGGAGGAAGCAGAGGTATTAAACCAAAAATAAAAGACCTTTAGAAAATATATTTTGCTAGAAGATTATGTCTCTAATGAGAGCTCCAAGAAGGTGCACAAAAAGGCAATCAAGGAAATGGGAAGTTGTAGAAGTAAGGTAATATTTGAATTTGGCCTACTTGTCTAACTTTTTAGGTAAAGTTTTGTAAAGAATTGCATGAAAATGCAAATCTCTGATCAGCATGTAATTCTGCCTAGTTATGATGCTAGACAACAGTTATGTTATTAACTAAGGACTAAACAAACTCAGGTTCTCAAAAAGTACACAATCAGGAAGTTAGTGAATAAGAGTTTTGTTGCTAGTTTCATCGTGAAAGATAAACATTAGGTGAAGTATCTTTGTTTTGGTTAAAGATACCAGTGCGTGAAAAAAAAAGTGATCAATTCTACTTTATTGTTAAAAACATTAGAATTTGTAGAATACAGATAGACCTTAGTGCCTCATAAAGACAGAACCCTGCTCTAATTAACTTACATCCTGTTTGTCTAGCCTGAGGCAATGATCATGAAGATCAAATACCTCTAATATTTTTTATTTTTCATTGTTTTAAGAATTAACTCATTCAGGGGCGCCTGGGTGGCTCAGTGGGTTAAGCGTCCGACTCTTGATTTTGGCTCAAGTCATGATCTCATGGTTCGTGGGTTCGAGGCCCGCGTCAGGCTCTGTGCTGACAGCTCAGAGCCTGGAGCCTACTTCACATTCTGTGTCTCCTCCTCTCTCTGACCTTCCCCTGCTCACGCTGTCTCTCAAAAATAAATAAAAACATTAAAAAAAAAGAATTAACTCATTCAATAAATTCAAAATGGAATTATTTAGAAATTTGAAAAAAAATATGGCAGGAAGAACATTATTATTCATGTTCTCATTTTATGTTAAATATTTGTTCAACTGTCAAACTCTAAATGATATAAAATATATTTTTACCTATGGTTACATTTTCCTTTCACTGAAAATAGCTTTTACTACCACCAGGCAGATTCCTATTCAGTAGACCCTTTTCAACGTTTTACAACTCTTTGGTGATTTTCTTACTTCTGAGTGTATGATGTTTGATTTCTAATCTAAAATTTTCCAGTGATAAAATTAAAGGGGTCTTTATGGAATTTTTGAGAAATGTTTAAAATCCTGAGTTACTTGGTGTCACCCTGGTATAATATTAAATTAGATTTGAAATAATTCTTTACTTAGATTATTAAATTAATGGCTAAATTTATATAAGAATAAAAAATAATTAAATGTCATTTTTATAATTAAAAAATTATTAAACATTTTTATGTTTGTGTTGAAACTTTAGCTTGTTCAAGTTCCTTGAGAGATTTACTTATATATTTTCCATCCTGTTTTATTTTAGTATTTTTTAAAATCATTTCTTAATTGGGTGCCTAATTTTAATAGAATATAGACTTTGATTTTTTTAAGGATTTTATTTTATTTTTTAAGTAATCTCTTCACCCACATGCTCAAACCTACAACCCTGAGATCAAGAGTCACATGCTTTACCGACTGAGCCAGCCAGGCATTCTTGATTTTTTTAAAAATATTTTTCTTTACTTCTCCAAAAGGACTTCATATGGAACTGAAATTTTTGACATAAAGGCATACAAATCTTCGGTACATACTTGAAAATTATCCCTAAATAGGGTAAGAAAAAAAAAAGACTCTTATTCTTTCCTCAAGGAGAAAACATCTTCATTTTCTAGTACTGACTCCCCAATGCCTCTTCATTTATACCAATTATTTTATTTCACTAAACCCAGTATGTTTTTACTGGAATATCTTTTAAAAACAAGGCCCAGGGAAAATAACTAAACAGCTAGCCCAACTAATCAGGAAAGATTGTCTTAATCAAGTACAACTAATTAATTAGATTAGGTTAACTATAACTTAAAAAAAAGAAGGTCCCTCCTCCCCATGTCTTGGGCAAAAATTTTAGACAATTTACTGACAAGGAAAAATCTTTCCCTACTGATATTTGAAGTAAAAAGCTTTATTTCCTTTTTGATGTAATTATGACAGCTCTTGGGATGTTAGATTTTGTTGCTGAAACATTCTATATTCTGTTACTAACAAGCTTGCAACATTGTATTGGAATTTAATTAAAATCATATTAATAAAAAGATTCCTTCCAACGCTTGCAGAGAAGTCCCTGTAAGACCTGATAGACTAGCACAGGGGATATATGCGGACTTTCCTACATACATGTAGTACACAGTAGTGCACACTCACAGTTCAGCTTATGTTTTATAACGGTATTGTCTTGTCTAAGGGCTGGGGAACAGCATATCTCTGTTCCAAAGAAACTAGTAAATCCAAACAACTGGTGTATAATTCCTGTGAAATAATAATAGAAACTTCTTCCCATTCACTTCGTTTTTTAAAGCAAGCAAATAAACAAACTTAGATGTTCTTTCCAGATGATTTTTCCCCCCGAAACAGATTCCTCACATTCAAATCCTTAAATGAATTTCTTGGTGTTAGCTGAGCTTTTGTGCTTCAGATGCCTTTCTGACTTAATGAATTCTACAGGCTCTACATTTTTCCAATTCTAAATAAATCAAAATTTGGGAGGATAGGTTGAATAGGATAAGGAATCAAGCACATGACTTTCTTGTTTGTGATGCCTTTTTAATAGGTAGACCTTCTTGAAAGATAATGATAAAAGCAAGTTCTTTGTAACAAGGTGACATTGAATTTCTTATTTTATTGATCTTTTTATGGAAAAACATTTTTTGCCATGGGAAATGCTTGGAAATATTTATATTACAGTAGAAATTTTGGTGTTTGTTTTAGTGAGATACACTGTGAAAAATTTTTGGAAAAGATATATTTAATAATTTTGGCTACCTACTTTAAGAATTATAAACTATTATTATCAGTATATATAAAAAGTTAATTTTGTGTGGTTAATGCATTTGTTTTTTTTTTTGTTTTTGGTTTTTTTTTGTTGTTGTTGCATTAGTCAGCTTATATATATTTTTTAAACTTTAAAGTTTATTGTCAGGTTGGTTTCCATATAACACCCAGTGCTCTTCCCCCCAAGTGATCTCCACTAAGACCATCACCCCCCATTACCTTTCCCCCTTCCCCCCTCAGTTTGTTTTCAGTATTCAAGAGTCTCTCGTGTTTTGTCTCCCTCCCTCTCCCTAACTCTTTTCCTCTTTCCCCTCCCCATGGTCCTCTGTTGGGTTTCTCCTGT
>CM053572.1:77977897-78156704 GCA_028646485.1 Cryptoprocta ferox
GCCGCCGCCACTTCCGGTGCGGCTTGGAGTGGATGCCGCTGCCGCTGTGCCCAAGGAAGAATTCGCCGGGCAGATGGGATGGATTTCCCTCCCGGCGCTCGGCAGTTACATATGGGGAGACGGGCGAGTTTTTCCTCCCTTAGAGATGGTTCTAGGTGCGTTTTCCGTCTCTCTTTCTCTTCCCCTGGTCTCTCCTGGGCACAGCGCGGTCTCCCTGTGTTGGGCTCAGGGGCTCCTTCCCCTGCACCACCAGGACCCGCCCGTCCCCTAATTTCCCAGATCATAGTCACTCACTCAGGCATCTTTGAGGTTGTCTTCTTTCTGGCGTCTGTTTCTTCTTTCCCCCACTTGCAAATCCAAGTTTTATCCCTTCAGTCCTTCTCAGTTCAATCCGTACGGGCGTGCGCGGATTACAGAGCTCCCTGCTTCTCCGCCATCTTGCCTGCTCTCTACCTGCATTTGTTTTTAAGGGCACTATTATCTTATGATTGTGGCTGGTTCTTTATATAATTTGTTCTTTAAATCCTTTTTGGGGAACACGATTAAAATTTTTTTTGAAATATTATTTGTTCATGATTAGTACTAAAAGAGTCTTATTTCCCTTACAAAAAATTTTTATATTTCTGTGTAAGTCATACAATGTATATATCAAAGGAATTAAGTATATCATAAGTGGAAGAAATAGAAACCAAAATCTGAACTCTTCTTTGAAGTCTATTTGGGATTTTTCAAGGTCCTTTTTTTAAATAATTAGGATGGGTTTTTAAATATAAAATGGAACTTGTAGCAATAACTTTTGGGTCTTCAGTGGTACAAAACAATGAAGATTATCTTCAGAACTAGTTTCATTTACCACAAAGATTCATACTTTGTCCCTATATAGAGTTCATAATATCAGCCTGAGAATCCTCATGTATGAATATTTGCCTTTCATTTATTATTAATTCTAATTTTTCCAATTTATATAAATTGGAGGAATTTCTCATGAGACATTGTGTATATTGTATTCTAAGAACCCTAAGAGTTAGTACACATTTTTGTACCTTTGCCATTGAGTACTCTTAACATCTGGAGCAATTTAGTTCTTTGGTTGATAAAAACAGACCTTTTACTTGTAAGTAGAAAATGTATGTCCATCTATTATCAATTAGAAAATTTCAAGGAGATATAATTAGTTCTTTAGTTGTCTGTTATTTGGTATTAGTATATGGCCTCCTAAAATAACAGATAATTCTGCCATGCTCATGGCTAATATTTCTCCTTCGTTTTTTGCCACATGTTTGTAATTCATGTTAGTGATTTTCAATGATGTTGTCTCTCCTAAGGCTTTCTTGGCCATTGCTGTACAGGATCAGGACCAGACATGTGACGGAGGTGATGGTTAAGGAAGTCAGGGGAATGAGGGCAAGAATGGAAAGGTACAGCAGCAAGGCAGCATCTAATGAAGCCTTAGATATTGCTTCTGGAACATAGCACATGGGCAGTCTACCGCCCATGTCATTGAGAGTTTTTTCATAAAAATAATTAACTCAGCTTTTAATTTAAATAAAAATGAAGTAGTTTTGTGACATTTCTCTGATAATACCTCTTTTATCGTAATTATCTGGTTGGTAAATTATATATATATATGGATTTATTTTATGATATGGTGAATAAGACTATAAACTCTAACACTGAATGCTAATATTGTGCCTCAGGAGAAATTTTCTTTAAAAATTATAAAAAATTCAGATTCATCATCTGACTTTTAGTCAGTCAATTAAAAGGAAGAAAGTAAGTAAGAAGTATGTATAATTACTATAAATTTTACCAGCAAGAATTCCTATTTTCTCTAATTTAGTTTTTTTTTCTTTTTCTCAATGTTTGCTCAAGTACTCTGATTCAGTTTCCATAAGCGAGAAGCCCCTGGCAGAACAGGACTGGTACCATGGCGCAATTCCACGAATAGAAGCACAAGAACTTTTAAAACAACAAGGAGACTTCTTGGTGCGAGAAAGTCATGGGAAACCTGGTGAATATGTCCTTTCTGTATATTCTGATGGACAAAGGAGACACTTTATCATACAGTTTGTTGATGTACGTTTCCAGTTTAGTTTATATGTATATTTTGATATAGTTCATTGCAGTAAAATTATAATAAAAGGGTGAATAGTTTGTGATAAATGTCTGTAACACTTTATGTTTAATATTTAGTTTTACTTTGTTCTGTATTCCTTCAATAATATAGTGTGCCAAAATTCACTAAAATGTTAATCTTGTTAAGGAAATACATATTTTTAAACATGAGAAATTAAAAATAGTTGTTCCAAATTTATTTTTGAAGTTTATTAATTTATTTAAAGTTTATTTATATTTAGAGAGAGAGAGCGTGAGCAGGGCAAAGGCAGAGAGAGGGAGAGGGAATCCCAAGCAGACTCTGCACTGTCAGTGGGGAGTCCCGTGAGGGGCTTGAACCCTTGAACCACAAGGTCATGACCTGAGCCGAAATTAAGAGTCGGATGCTTAACCAACTGAGCCACCCAGGCGTCCCTCAAACACTTCATTTATTAATTCATTGTTAATTTTGTATAGTATTCAAACGTCACCTTGATAATCATATTTTCCTACTTTCATGAATCCAACCTACTGTTTCTAATAGTATGTCATTCCTCATATCTTTGGAAAACTCTTATAATTTGTATGTGCCTTTAAGTTATGGATTTAGATAAACTTTGCTATTATAATCGGTGACCATGTTGGCATTATTTATAAAATGGTATGTGAATTACAGAAGGAAAGGTCATAGGTAAACTGTAAACTAAAATTTATATGAATGTTTCCATCTATTTACTAAGCTCTAACAGCTCCTATTTTAAAAATATGTCATACATTAAGTAATTCTGAAATATATCCCTTATTACCACATAGTTTAAAATATAACTATAAAATTTTAAATTATTATTCTTAGAAACAAAAGGACAAGTTCTACTTGCAAATTATCACTTGTCTTTAATATCACCATTTTGTTTTAAGTGACTAAAATGAAAAGCGTAATATATTCTAAAAATAAGACTTTGTTACAGGTTTATATTTGAAGATTTTATTCAGCTTCCTTCTGTCACTGAAATTTTGCAAAGATCTCTGTTACAGATGAAAGTGCCTGTATTTCTGTAAATGTCTCAGGTTTTTCACTGCCTAATTTATTTATTTCTCACTGTGTAATGTTGAGCTCTTAAATTAGTTGAAGATAGAAGTTTTAAGGTGATATGGACTGTTTAGGGAGGTTTAAATTCTTTTTCAATTTGTGTAGGTAAATCTTTCATGAGCTAAACTTATCCCATTTCATTCCTCATATACCTGTTGACTGAAAGGGGCCAAAAATGGGGGAATTCATTATGAGATATTTAGTGATTGCCTATTATAGTACAATCAAGGAGTTTATAATCCAATAAGATTATAAAAGCTGTTTGTAAATAAGGGAACAGGTGTACTAAGAGAGGAAGACATAAAGAAAAATGAGAGTTTAGAAAGTAGGAAAAATGCCAAAAAGTCAGTCAATGAAAAAAAGTACTGAACTTGGTATCATAAGACTTGGGTTTCTGTCCCAGTTCTGTACTTTAGAAACTCTCTGGTTTGGGGAATAATGGGGGTAATAGCCAGTATTGTGAGTATCAAATCAGTAAATATGTATGTCATAAGGTATAGTGTGCTATGCAAATATTAGACATTTTTACCAATGTTTGATGACATCACTTGAGAAAAAATAAAATGTACTTTGTATGAACTATCCCTATAATTGGATAAGTTCATTTAAAAAGTTCCTTTCCAGTTTCCATGAGATTTATTTGTGAAATTTAAATAGTGATGATTGTGTTGTTATGGAATTTATGAATTAAAGTTTGAGGTATTCACCAATCACAAGTAATGCTATTTTTAGCAACATTGTCTCTGTCAACTACAGTGTAGGATGGCAATTGTTTTGAAGCTTTTTTTTTTTATTACAAATTACAATTACTTTTTGTTGTTTGTTCTTTTTGAGAGAGAGGGAGAGGATATGGGAGCAGGGGAGGGGCAGAGAGAGAGAGGGACAGAGAAAGAGTCCCAAGCAGGCTCCATACCCTGTGCAGAGCCCAATGCAGGGCTCAGTGCCATGACCCTGTGATCATGACCTGAGCCGAAATCAAGAGTCAGATGCTTAACTGACTGAGCCAGCCAGGTGCCCCCATATTACAGTTACTTTTTTTTAAAGTTTATTTATTTATTTTGAGAGAGAGAAAGAGAGATGGTGGGGTTGGGGAGGGAGGGAGGGAGGGGGAGAAAGGGAGAGGGAGAGAGAGAGAGAGAGAGAGGGAGAGAACGAGTGGGGGAGGGGCAGGCTCCACAGTCTGTAGTAAGCCCTACTTGGGGCTTGGTCTTAGGACCACAAGATTATGACCTGAGCCAAAATTGAGAATCGGAGGCTTAACTGACTGAGCCACCCAGCAGCCCCTGCAGTTACTTTTTAACAAGGTGTGAAACTCTGCTTGCTGTGAACATTATGTGAATACTATGAATGATCAAGATGGACACAGATACTTCTAATTTTTACAGTTTTTACTGCTCTAGGAGAGAATATCTAACTTTTGTCTTATCTCGTTCAAGCAAGAAGAATTGTACTTTCTTTTAATTATTTTTTATTTAATTTTTTTGTTTTTATTTTATTTTTGTGAGAGAGACAGAGTACGAGCAGGGGAGGGGCAGAGAGAGGAAAACAGAACCTGAAGCAGTCTCCAGGCTTTGAGCTGTCAGTGCAGAGCCTGATGCAGGGCTCGAACTCATGGACTGTGAGATCATGACCTGAGCTGAAGTCTGATGCTTAACCGACTGAGCCACCTAGGCATCCCGAGTTGTACTTTTTATTGGACACTAAATTTATTAATTTTGTAAATACATATATATGTGTGTGTGTGTGTATGTATGTATATATATATGTGTGTGTATATATATATGTATGTGTGTGTGTGTATATATATATATGTATGTGCCTATGTAGGAGTATCTGAATCTCAGTGTAATCCTCATGTTATTCACTGACCTATTCCATAGGTACTAGCCTGTTTAGGATGCTTGATGTAATAGACTGCATCTAAACATCTTTAGCATTTATAGCTAAAACTGTTTATTTTGTGTCATAAATGTTGATAGATTTTCACAGAGATTTAAATGGCTTTGTTCCATTTGATAAGAAAATATATACACAAATCTTTGTTTTTGTGTATGGTAAAACAAAAATGCATATAGTAGGACAAAAGTACTCCAGAAAGAACTTCTTACTATTAATAGGAAAGTGCCAATTTATATTTCTCTAATTTATTTATATGACAAGCATTTGCTAAAAATCATTTTTGCAGAGTACCATGTTATTCAGTTTAAGGACATGGAACTGAAAAATGTATGGCCTACTTCTCAGTGAACTTAAAACCTAGCAAGTGAGACATTGGTAGAATTCACGAACAGAGAAATATTAAAGATGCAGAATTAGGAATGATTGAACTGAGAAATTTGAATTAATATATGGTGATGAATTAAAAATAAGAACATAATGATAAATATTTTAAAACAAAAAAATCTCTGTTTAATGGCATATCATCACCTTTTATTTCCTTATCCATTCATTCAGCAAATACTAATTGAGCGAGTAGTGTGTAAGGCCCAGGGATATGAGTCAATAAAACAAAAATAACCCAAAAGTGGAGGTTATAATTACTGTGTGAAATTGGTAGCTCAAGGTATTAAATCATTGATTTATTCAAAAGGTATTTATTGGATGTCTATCATATGCTAAATTCCAGTTAGATCTGGGAGAGTCAGTCTCGGAACATACCACATGGGTTTACTTTGTTCTTTTACCACAATCTCTGGGCTCTTTGAACTACATGTATTTTTAAATTCATGCCATGAACCTTAAGGAAAACTAAGTACAAGTGAGTAAATCCAAAACTTGTTTAAATGACAGTCGGTTCCAAGTTTGTGCCTTATTGTTATATACTTAAATACTTTGAATCATTTTAATATCTCTACTACCACTCAAAGACTCTAGAGAAGGCACTAAATACCTTGAAGTCAAAATGAAACTGTCACAAGATACCGTTTTCTGTGTCCCTAATACACAATTAAAGACTTAGAAGACTTTCTTCTTAACAACTAAAGCCATTCCAAAACCTCATTAATGTTAATTTTCAGGAAATACTGATTGAGCAAGCACTTTTAAGGCCCAGGGATGTTACTGTGGAGCTTATAGTTTAGAGGGGAGGTTAACAGTCATTTAGAAATCACATGTGCTATATACAATTATTAACAGTAAAAAGAAATGTAAAGTAGATATATATTGCTATAAAAGGTTTTAATTGGGAAACTTAAGGAAGTTAATTTGAGACAACATCTGAAGAATGAATAAACGTTAACTTAGTTTTTTAGGAAAACCAAACTTTTTCCCAAACTCTCTAACAATCCTTCCTGTGTACTGGTTTAATGAGTTATTATTAAGTATTCCATGAGCTGTTTTAATTTGAGAAAGCTAGAGCTTATGTTTTATATTTTCATTTTAAGGTATTTTATTAAGAAAAGGAGTGTTTTAGTTTTTGTTTTTTATTTGGCATATTCATCTCAGCCTCTTTCAGAAATGATCTTCCTTCCTTCCTTCCTTTCCTCCTACTGCCTGCTTGTTCTCAGTTCTTTTTCAGGGGCTCTACTCAGGCATATTATTTCAAATTATATATTCATTGAAGCCCCTTCTCATTTTTGTATGCTTATTCTGTTCTGTCTGACTTTCTTGTAAACAGTCCTCTGGAAGTATGTATAGCAACAGAATCTGATTGTGTTTTTTTATGTATTTATCATCCATATGCATATTTGATTCTTAAGTATCACAGTGATAACTCAGAAACAAATCTAGATGTAGCAAATGTGTTATGAAAAGATACCAGTTCCGTGTCTATTCCTTGAGATTTTTTGTATATATCTTAATTATAAGTATCTATATAATTTTTATTTTACAAAATTTGAGTTATATTTTTTATTCATACTTTTTATTTTAATGTTACATGATATTTAATCCTATAAAACAAATGATGATCAACAAATTGATCTTTGTAGAAATTTGCAAAACTTTATTTTCTACTACTATTTTTTATTATTTCTTTTGGAATTTGCCTAAGAGATCGTTAGTAGCAACCTTTGCTCCAAAGAAAAGTGTCTTATTTAAGGATTAGTCTGGGGGCACCTGGGTGGCTAAGTTGGTCAAGCATCCAACTTCGGCTCAGGTTATGGTCTCACTGTTTGTGAGTTTGAGCCCTGCATCGGCTCTGTGCTTACAGCTCATAGTCTGGAGCCTGCTTTGGATTCTGTGTCTCCCTCTTTCTCTCCCCCTCCCCCCCTTGCACTATGTCTCTCTCTCTTTCAAAAATAAATAATAAACATTAAGTTTTTTAAAAATTTATAGATTAGTCTGGATTCTCTGTGATATCATTGTCAAAGCCATGTAAAAAAAAACTTAAAAAAGAATCCATTTGTGTGTGAACCAAACTTCATGTCATCTGAGCTACAAGAAATTTATACAGATTTATACAATGTCAAATTATAATATTCAGAATTTTGAGAGTATCAATAAACAAGTCCTCAACAGTTTTTGTGAATGTATTATTTTTTGTGAATGTACTATTTTTGACCTCAGTTTGATGCTTAGCTGAACTTTATAAGCATATGTCTTAGCATCATTTTTAGATTCATTACTTTATCTTCATCTTTAAGAAAGTGAGTTAATTGGTTTTGCACAGTTAGGACTCTGAGAACTTCACTGATGTCAATGTGATTGCTTTAAAAAGATAATTGCTAGAAATCAGTTTCTTCTTTCAGCCCATGAAGTAAGTACCACTACTTGTGTCACTGTATTCAGCCATCATGATTACTATGTCAATGGCAGAAAACTATCTTTAAACTGAAAGCTAGATATGTTCTTAAATGAAAATTCCCATGATTATATTCAAATGTTTCTCTAATTAGAGATGTATATTAGAATTTTATATAAGACATTATGACACTAGTGGCTGATTTGAAATTTTTTCTGTGTGAATTTTATTATGTTACTTTTTATTCAACATTGTACTTCACTAACTTGGGTTTGCATGTGTGTGAACTTTTCAGTATTGATTTCCAGGTTATCTTACTTGTCTCTTTAACTTCAGTTATTTTATGCATTATATTTCATTCATTTATACATGCTTATTGATCTAGGAAATATATGCCAGGCACTGTTCTAGACCAGACTGTGATACTGTGATGAGCAAAGCAAATGTAAAAATTTATCACCTCATGAGTTTACATTCTAGAGAAGATAGACAATGAGCAAGATAAAAAGTAAAATATATGTGATGTTAGATGTTGATAAGTTCTGAGGAGAGAAATTCAATAAGGAAAAGGAGATAAGAAATTTAGTTGGGGTGAGAAAATGGATTCTGAATATTGTGTAGGGTGGCCAAAGAAGACCTCACTGAAAGACGACATATGCTGAAAGACTGGAGGAAGTAGGGGGTCCATTACCCATATGTCCATCTGAGAAACTATTCAAGCAACAAATGTAAACTCCCTGAGAACGGAGTGTATATAGCATGTTTTAAAAGAAGAAGGAAATGAGGGGGACTGGAGGGAAGTGGAGGGGAGTGGAAGTGGTTAGAAATGAGGTAAGAGAGATGATCGAGGACAGATTATATATAGAGTCCTATAGACCGTGGTAAAGACTTTAGCTTTTATTCTGAGGGAGATAAGAATATAAGCCAAGTAATGGAATGATCTGCTCTAACAGGATCCCCTGCTGCTGTGGTAAGAGTAAACTGAATGAAGACAAAGGGAGAAGCAGTGTGTATATTTTTAACTTTATGGAGAAATAAATTGTCAATAAATATTGACAAATTTAGTTGTATACATTTAATATGTGCAACATGAGGGTTTGATAGACATACATTGTAAAATGATTACCAGGATCAAGACAATTAACACGTTCAGTGCACCTCATACAGTTAAATACTTTTGTGTGTGTATGGTGAGAATGCTTAACATTTACTCTTAGCATCTTTCAAGTTATGATACTGTATATTTGGTTGAAATTTTATGGTTGTTTATATTGTTATCACATGTTACATTTCTGTAACCTTTTACATTTCTTCATTTCTTAATCAATTTCATGTAAGAACGCCTTCCAAGATATTTGATTACTTAACAAACAATGATGATCCCTGGAAAAAATGTAATTTGCACTTTTAAGTATTCTTTGAAAATGTTTCTTTTCCTATATCTGGGTTTGGAATAATTTTTTTTTAATCCAAGGATTCTTATTGCTTTGGTGATTTAATATTTGAGTGTGTACCATATGCCATATACTGGGCAAAGCGTTTTGCATATTGATACTTGGTCAAGCCTCATGCTCCTTCTTTGAGGAGATCCAAATAATATTTGTTTCACCAATGAATAAACTGAGACACTGAGAGAACTTGCTCAGTGCACTGCATGCCTAATAATATATTAGTGTCTTCAGTATGAAATATTCTTAAACATCATTGTCAGTATATCACAATGTCAGGTCTGGCTGCTATGTACAAAAATTCTTTAGGCAATTTATTAACAACTGCCCTGAACTGATTCTAACACAAACTGCCTTGGGTTGATATGGTTAGGTGTTACAGTAAGCTAACTTCTGTTAGCTTAAACAAATATCCATTTAAAGGTTGTATATAAATTAAATTCTGGTAAACTGAATCTTATTTTATACTATGGAAAAAAAGCTTTAATTTTTTAAATATTTTAACTAGGAAAGTAATATTCCAGGAATGTAGATAACATCAAATTTTGGTAGTTTTTAAAGTTCTTTTTTCTTAACATAGTTTTCTTAGAGCATATTCATATTGGTATCTGTACATATCACCTGTTTATATATGGGCAAACACTTTGTAAACAATCAAAAAAAGTTTTTATTACATTACATTGCACTCCATTGCTTCCTGCATTGAAAAGTGTGGCCAGTGAGATATTTTTTATTTCTTAAATTTATTGCTATCAATTCATCCATATGATAACTATATGCCTATTTTAAATAGGAAGACAGAGAAAAGGGATTGTGTCAGAGTTTGAGAAAATGTTACCTATCTGATGTTTTAAAATCACAAAGTGTAAGAGTGGAGCATGCTGATATTTGCAGTTTTGTCACTGTGCATTTTATTTCTTTGTCATTGTTGTGTGAATGACTAGGTGCTTTTAGTGAAAGAATAACACATGAATAACCCCAGTAATAGATATACCAATTACTACTATATTGATAAGTAGGAAATAGTGATCATCTGAGACGTTCTTCAGATATTTATTACTATATTGGATATAATATAATATCTTCAAACTTTTGACATTTTTTATTTTGGAGGATTTATTAAATGGGACGTATATAAACCTAATGTAAATGCATTTCTAGTTCATTAACTCAAATATATCTCGTGCTTTATTTCTTTTGGTTATCATTTGGCAAAATGCATTCCAGGTACTTGTTAGTTTTTCATTTTCTTCCTTTCTTGTTTTTTCTCTTTTAACAATTTGAATTTTGTTTAATCATTATAAAAAGTAATTTCTTGATGGAAAGATAAAATTTTTCAGCACGTTGGAGTTTTACTTATCTACTTAGTTTTACTTTCACCAGCTTATGTATTCACTAGTGTTAAGTATATTCATATTGTTGTGCAGTAATAAGTTTTCTTATTGGAACTTAATTTATTGCTGATGTAGTCTTGCTGAAGTAATGTCTTCATATTTATTCTACTTTATTGTTCTTTCTTCAGAATCTGTATCGATTTGAAGGCACTGGTTTTTCAAACATTCCTCAACTAATAGAACATCACTATGCAACAAAACAGGTCATCACTAAGAAATCAGGTGTAGTTCTGCTGAATCCTATACCTAAGGTGAGTGCATGTATATGTGTATATATTTTTTAATTTTTTTAATGTTTTATTTATTTTTTTGAGAGAGAGAGACAGCGTGAGCAGGGGAGGGTCAGAGAAAGAGGGAGACACATAATCCGAAGAAAGGCTCCTGGCTCTGAGTTAGCTGTCAGCACAGAGCCTGACGCGGGGCTCGAACCCACTAATGCGAGATCATGACCTGAGTGGAAGCCGGACGCTCCACCGACTGAGCAACCCAGGAGCCCCTATTTTTTTTTTTTTTAAGGAATGTTTTGTGAGTTAACATTTACCATGACAAATAAAGTTCTTAGGTTATTTATAGAAGTTTGGAAACATAAGGACTTTGTGATTACCGCTAGTGCTAATATAACTAAACCAGCTAATTCCTTGGTTTTATTAGGATGGGTTGCCTTTTTATTCAGTGTTTGCTCGGTTACAAATGGCCCGTTCTTTTTTTAATTTCCTTCCCCATTTTCTTTGAAAAACTTGAGGCCTTTCTTTTACTTTATAAGGTTCAGATTTGGAAAAGTTCAGTTTATGAAAGATTCTAAAATGTAAAAGTCAAAGAATATGTCCAGCAATTATGAGTAAATTAGAATTTTAATTTTGGGTGTTAAGTTTACACTATGTTATAAGACATTGGAAATTTTAAAAAACTATACTACTTTCTTCAGATATAGTAAATTATAAATTTCTTATGTGGAGCCAGGCATCTAGGTGAGAGATTGTTCTAGGTAATTTTTGCCTCTAAGATCTAACACAGAACGTGTTACTTTCATGTGCTTTAAGAGATTAGTGAGGTTAGGAATGGGTGTGAAGAAGGTTAGTGTTTTAAAATAAAATCTGTGGGGCTTGGACCAAAATGCAGCAATGGAGCTGGGTTGGCTTCTGAGGAGTACTCTTGATGTTTCAGAAATCGATCTGGGGTAGGTAAGAGACCTCTTCTTTGAGGGCCATTTACTATGAAGAACAAAGTAGCCATAAATAGCCATAAAACCTGGTGGGTTAATACCTGCTAATTTGATGTTTATATATCTAGCGATGACTTTTAATATGAAGTAAGTGTTATTCCCAAGAATGCTAATGTATAATCGAAATTCAGATAAAGAAATAAAAAAAAAACTTGCTATCCTTTGTTAGTGTAGAACTAATGTCTGTATTTGTTCTCACATTCTATTACTCAGTCATTACTGAGGGGCTGAGCCTTAATACTGCTTTTACAGAAGATTTTGACAGTCAGTTGCTAAACACTAATTCTGTGGCTAAGAAATTGGCCTTCTTTCACAGTTTTCTAGAACTATGTGATTGGCTAATTCTTCATTTATATATTTCTATTTACTTCCCCCCCATTTTAATTTCAGAACACCTTATAAAAAATCTGTTAGTTTGAAACAGGTTGTCATATTTTTCTGAAGTAAAAAGAGGTGTCTGTCAGTGTTTCCTCTTCCATCAATGGATAACTGCTGTTATTCTGCAGAATTCTAGGGATTCTTTTCTTTGATTAAGATGATCTATTCCTGTGGCTTCATGTACTGTTTACATATCAGTGACTTCCAAATTTATATTTCTAGCTTACATTTATACCTCTCCCAAAAGACATGAGATTTTTCTACTCTTTACCTAAAACTGATTTTATCACCTTTAACTCCAAAATTTCCTCTTCCTTTTTTAGTAAATGGTACAAGTGTTCCTCACTATCCAAAGGTAGAGCATTTCTCTGAAATCTTTCGTAAGCAAAAAAGACATAACACAAAGAAGCAATTACCACTTCATAAAAGTGAAAATCCTCTTCGAATTTCTTTTGATTAGCAAAAACAGGTACTAATGTAAGCCTTCTGTAAAAGCAGAGTGGAATAAAGCAAACATTTGGATAATGGGGGAAACCTGTACCACCAAATATTTAGCTTCTCAAACCATAAACCGGGGGGTTGTCTTCGACATCTCTACCACTGCTCTCTCACTAGCACTATAAGTGACAGGAGTTTTGTGTACTTCCTTCTACATGTAAAAGTATGACCTTTAATTCCAGTATAAAATAAAATTCAGTGCAGTTTTAGCCATGTTAGGTCAACAAGATATACAACTGGGTTTTCAGAGATATTGATAGCCCATTTTAGACCCAATGAAATACTTGCATTTTCTACTTGCTTAGCCAGGTCTAAATTGAGAGACCAAAGCCATAAAAGAGAAACATAAAAATGCAGATGTGGGCTTTTGTAGGAATATATAATTTCAAATAAAGCTATATCCTTCTTTATATAAAATTTTCCATGAAATGAGTCTAGATAAATGGAGTAGATTCTCTGGACTGTTGCATGGCGAATTATTCTCTTTCTCTCAAACTCCCTACACTGGCTATAGAGCTGATTATCTATCTCATCATTTTATATAGCACTGGCTATGAAAATAACATCTACATACTGAAAGCTCTAGAAGATTAAGGAGCTATGTATGATTATTTTATGACAGAAATTTGAAGTTTATCCAGTTGCCTCTTAACCTGATCTAAAGTGCTGGTACTGGAAATACGCAGGTCATCTGTTTATTGTAAATATTGTTATGCATTTTATTTAATGAATCATATTATTCTTTTAAAAGAAAATCACAAACCAGAGTTGTAAAAATTAACAGTTTTCAATTATGAGTGAAGAAAAAATTGACATGGATTTTATTATGGTGGTATTATCTGTTATATATCTTCCTTTGAGAAATTATTTATAGTCTTATAACTGGAATCTATTTCTTGATTTAATTTGTGCAAGAAGTTAATGTCTTTGACCATATAATATGCTGTAAAACGTCTCATTTCCATCATGCCAGTCTTCATTTTTAACCTACATCAAGAATGCTATTTTGGTCTCAATATAATTTCTGTTTATAGCAACCGACTTCTAACTTCCTATTTATTTCTTTCTTACCCATGAAAATATATCATCATAATGCCTAACTGGAGGACACTGTGGCCAAAGGATTATCTTTCTTATCTTCAGAAGTACAGGAAACTAGACAATCTAGAATTAGAGGAATTATTTAACTTTCTCATGATAATAAAGCTAGCGGGTACCCAAGCCATTCCTCCCTCACCCTCCACTTGCTGATTTCTCCTATGCTGTTTCCCACAGTTTGTGAAAATGTATGGAGGATAAAAGTCACTGTTGTAAACGGGGGTTATCGATCACCCATCACCGTCCTTCTGCCAGCAATCACATTGGAGATGCACAGACCCTGTTCTTACTGAGTTCAGTTTCTGTTCCAATGTTATTTTTCACAGAGGCCTTTTCTGGCTACCTTGTGTGAAATAACACCTCATTTCATTATTCCCCTCTTCTGCTTCTTAATGTCTCTTTGCTGCGGTTGTATTTACTTGAAATTATTTTATATGATATAGTTTTACTTATCTGTCTTCCCCAAGTGGAATACATTTAACAATTACATTTAACAATTAGTGCATCTGTAGCCCCAGTGCCTAGAACAGTGCTCCCCCAAAGCGGGTGTTCATTAAATACTTGTTGAAGCATTGAATTTATTGAGCAATTGCTGGAAACCAGGGTCTTGCTGAGCTTTTCGTGTGCATTATCTCATTTAGTCCTTACACATTCCTATGAAGTATTATAACTAGCCTCATATAAGATTAGTGTTTTTTTAACCCCATACCATATTATGAATGAGGAGCTGAAGCTTAAAATCATAAAGACTTGCAGAAGATAGCGGAACAGTTACGAGGTAGGGCTGAGATGTGAGCCCATGTTCTTACCTACTATCTGCACAGACTAGAGTCTAGACTTGAGAGATAGAATAAACTGCTTATTTTAAGGAACAAGGGTGTGGGTTTAAGGAAAAGGAAGTATCTTTGATTTCATAAATGTTAAATTGAAAAAGACTTTTTAACATATCAAAAACTATAACCTGAGTCTTTATGAAAGGAAAATCAATAAATAGTAATATTGGGTGGCCGAGCTGGGATAGGAGGTAAACTGTAAGGCTTGATAAAATTCAGTTATGAAAGACACATAGGCCAACATTAGCATTTAAATGGTGACTTGAAAGTTTATTTTCCTTGTTAAGTTTAATATTTCTTCAGATTTAGCTTTTTTTTTTTTAAAGAAATTTCTTTTAGACTGGAAGTTAAAGTTCATGAATAAATTCAGGTGAGTTAGGCAATGAGGCATTAAGTTGAACTTTAGACAAATGACTTGCCTGCCAGCTTAAATCAAGTAATTGTGGCTTTTTATCAGAATTTGGTGTGGGATGCCAGAACAGTAGAGGCAGGTTTTTGCACAGAGTAACCCTTCCTTCCTTCCTTCCTTCCTTCCTTCCTTTTCTTTAATGTTTATTGTAGAGAGAGAGAGCGCACAGGCAGGGTAGGGACAGAGTGAGTGGGGAGGGGGGCAGAGAATCCGAAGCAGGCTCTGCACTGACAGCAGTGAGCCTGACTCAGGGCTCGACATGGGGCTTGATATGGGGCTTGAACTCACGAACCAGGAGATCATGACCTGAGCTGAAACCAAGAGTGGGACACTTAACCGACAAGCCAACCATGTGTCCCAAGAGTAAGTCTTTCTGTGACAGAGACTAACTTGTTGTGAGGAGACAGGTCTGTGGCAACCACATTCATGTTGAACACATGCATACAAACAACAGTTCATACAAGAGAAAAGCTGTACTTTTAATTAGGTCTTCTCTTCATGTTCTTAGTTTCAGATCATTTAAAGACTGTTTATTTTACTTTATAGTTAAGTAACATAGCTTGCTTCTTCCAGTATTACTGTTTAGTAATTTTCCTCTTATAGAAACTTGTGATACAGTTTTTGATATATTGAAGTCTGTTTCAATTTAACATTTTATGAAATTAAAGAGACTTCTTTTTCCTTAAATCTATATCCATGTTCCTTAATTATGTAATTAAATTATTAAAATGATATAAAAATTTAATAAAGACTGGAAAATATATGTGATTTAATATTTATTCATTTAGCAAATATTTACTTAACACACACTCTCTGCTGAGCAGTGATCTATATATTATGTCAGAGTGCAATAAATGCTATGAAAATGAAGCCTGTCAAGGAGATAATGACCTGAGCATGATGGTGAAGTCAGAAGTTAGGTGATGTGTGTGTGTGTGTGTGTGTGTGTGTGTGTGTGTGTCTAGGGAACAGTTGGTTTTTTAAATCATTGTGATCCAAGAAGGCCTTCTAATGAATTTTGAAGAGAAAAATGAACCAAACCAAAGGCTTGTCTGAATGGTTTTATGCGAGAGCAGTATAAAAGCATTTAACAGTGCAGCCTGAATTCTGACTGGCCTATGGGAACAGATGGCGACTCCAACGTGCTAGAGCCATGCTGGTGTTTTATTGGCTCAATATCTTCCCTGAGCATCTGGAGATAGTGTTCTAGGTATAACTGAGGAGCTTCAGACACTAGTGTGGCAGGAACAGTGTGTGCAAATGGGGGAGTGACTGGAGGTAAGCGCAGATTTGTATTAATTAATGTATATTATCTTAAAAGGTCAATTGTTTATTATATAATTTAAGAAATTCACTTCATTTGGGTAGAAGTTCCATATAAATTTTTTTGTAAGTTTTCTTGGTAAGTCTCTTCAAAACAAAGGATTTATGTTCCATAGTGTTAGTGAGTTTCAAGGGAATATTTTTGTAGTCATATGGCCATCTAAATAAATTTGAGTAAAACCCATGTTTTTAATATCTAAGAGTGTTTTCCCTAGCCTATTGTTGTTTTTTTAAATTTTGGTTTGTTTGTACCTCACTCCTATCCGCCTTGCCACCAAGCAGTTAATTCATTTCGGACACTATCTGCCTGGACATAGAGTCAGATCCCATAGGTTAAGGGCTCACACCTAAAAGACTCTCCCCTTCTCTGCCCAACTTCAGATGCCAGTCTTAAATCCAGCTTGTCACCTGTGCTTCTGATATCCTGGTGATAGATTGGAGGTTCTGACAACCTTCGCAGTAGGTTCAGTTAATTTGCTAGAGTGCCTCCCAGAACTCAGAAAAACATTCTACTTAGTAGATGATCAGTTTGTTACAAAAGGACATAACTAAGGAACAGCCAGATGTCAGAGATGCATAACGCAAGGTATGTGGGAAGGGGAACGGCACTTTCTTGATTTCTATGGGCACAACTGTTCCCCAATTTCCACACCTTTATCAACCTGGAAGTTCTCCCGGCCCTGTCTTTTTGGGTTTATATGGAGGCTTCATTACGTAGGCATGATTGATTAAATCATCAACAGCTGGGGTTTGAACTCAGTACCCAGCCTCTCTTCCCTCCCTGTAGGTTAAGGGAGTAGGACTGAAAATTCGAATCCTCAAATCACAAAGTTGGTTTTCATGACACTAGCCCTATCCTTAGGTTACCTAGAGGCTGTCCAACCATCACTCATGTAACAAAAGACACCTTTGTGGCTCTCAGCACTTAGGAATTTCTAAGGGTTTTAGGAGCCTTGTGCCAGAAATGGAGACAAAGACAAAAATACAATTTCTTAAATTTATTATGGTAAATCATAATATCACACTCAGTAATATTATTTTAGAAGGCATCTAGCTACCTGTGCTTTTGCTATTAATCCTCTTATGCTGTCAGTTTATATGGGATTTTTAAAAAGTGCTGTGTGCTTAAAATTTGAAGACAGATAAGTGATTTATTTATTTATTTTTAGCTCTTGAAAGTGAGATATCATGTGAAATTAGATTTCCAATTACAGAAACCACAGTTTGGAAAAAAAAATAAGTTCTGATATAGAATGCTTGCTCTTAAGATTTCTATTTAATTGCCTCTTTTAGATCAATTATTAGGTCTATTGAGAATAGAACACAAAAAATTACAAAATATCCTCCTTAGGATAAACTCATCAAGAATACATAAATCTCCCTGTGGCCATCTGAACTGAGCAGTAACAGTCCACTTTTAAATGCCAATTTTCACCGCTCCCAACCATGTGGTCTAGGGCAAGTCAACCCCCAAGTCATTTTCTACCTACAATAATCCTACCTGGTTGTTGTAAATATCGTGTAAGAAAATCTATGTGGATATATGTTGGAAACTGTAAAATGCCATATTATTACTTCTTTAAAAACTTTTTCACGTGATAAATAAATCACAACCAAAGATTTGGTAAAGGTAAAATTTGGAAGATTTTAAATTATGAAGGAAGAACAAAACATTCATTGAGTGCATAGTCTGGTGATAACATTCTACTTCTGTTATTTTATTAAATCTTGTCAGCAACTGTGAATTGACTATTATTATCCATATTATTAGATTAGGAAAGTCAAAGATTATAATTTATCCTAAATCACATTTCGTGTAAATTTTCGAGATGTGTCCTGAAACTGATTCTGTTCTATTTATCACCTTTTTACTATAACCTCCACTAGCGTAAGTTATAAACTGTAGCCTCAGTAACGTCAGTAGTTTAACAACATTTTTTTTTTTTTTTTTTTGCTATATCCCAAGACTCTAGCACTAGGATATAACAGTGAACTGACAGTTATGGTGTCATCCTTTATGAAAATTAGTCCAGCAGGAACTATATAACATGTTGTGCTAAGGGAAATAGAGGGTAATATTTGAATGTTTAGCCTTCATTTAGCATAGTCAGGGACATCAAATTAAACTTGGATTTCAGGCTTGATCCGTTTAATAAAAGAACCCTGTCATAGTACTATAATACATAGACTGACTTCCAGTTTTTTATCTCAAACTTTACCAACAGTTATTTTGAGGAAGAGCAATGTTCGACTTAAAAAAATTAATAGGCCTTGGAGACCACTAATGTTCCTTAAATGACCTCTCAGGGGTATTTCATCCATAAACCTACCTCATACTTTCTTAAATATTATGATTTTTCAGTCGAAGGAGCTATATTTTAAACTAATCCTTCCGTATATTTCTTTTAGGCATGATAGGAATAACTCATTGGAATTAAAATAAAATTTTTTTTACAATGTTAATTTTTTTTGAGAGACAGAAACAGAGTGTGAGTGGAGAAGAGGCAGAGAGAGGGAGACACAGAATCCAAAGCAGGCTCGAGGCTTGAACTGTCAGCACAGAGCCTGACATGGGGTTTGAACCCACAAACCATGAGATCTTGAACTCGGACGCTTAACTGACTGAGCCACCCAGGTGCCCCTCCTTAGAATTTTTTAAGTGCAAGTAGAAGGGCAGGATTTGGTATAAATAGCACAAGCATTGTCTGAAGTGTGTCATTTCATCATTTTAAAGTATTTATGTAAACTTTTTATGTGCATGGACACAGAGAAGCATGTAGAAATGTTTAAGAAGATATATAAGAAGATTTGTGGTATGAACATGGTTGTGTGACTTAGAAAATTTTTCCCTGTTCCCTGCTGGAAACCATAGCAAAGAAAACAACAAAAGTAAAATGTCCATAAAATGCATTCTTCATGAAACTAACAACTGTATGTAATTCATTGACTTCAAAGTACATGTTATCATAGCCAACCTTCGACTGGCCAGAAGTCGTGTAGCACAAAGTTAAGACATGACCAGATAGCCCAGCTGCCGTAGATCTCACCGAGCTCCAGCCAAAGTACCTTTGAAAGAGGAATTTACCAGGCCACCTGGGTGGCTCAGTCGGTTGAGCGTCTGTCCGACTTCGGCTCAGGTCTTGATCCCACGGATCATGGGTTCGAGCCCCGTGTCAGGCTCTGTGCTGACAGCTAGTTCAGAGCCTGGAGCCTGTCTTCAGATTCTGTGTCTCCCTCTCTCTCTGACCCTACCCTGCTCACTCTCTCTCTCTCTCTCTCTCTCTCTCTCTCTCTCTCTCTCTCTCTCTCAAAAATAAATAAAACATTAAAAAAAAGAAAGGAATTTACCCTAAAGGTATATATTCTTTGCTTGCATCAATGATGTGGAAAATGGGTGGGGGAAATAAAATTTTATATATAAATTAAGTGTTTCAGCCAAACTTGCACTCAGAAGAAAATTTAGAGCCAATGAAACAACATTGGGTGAAACATACAGCTCAAAAAATTAGGGAAAACAAATACACAAATAAAAGTAAAGCGGAAATAATAAATCAATAAACATGGCCAACCAACACATGAAAAAATGCTCAACATTACTCATCATCAAGGAAATACAAATCAAAACCACAATGAGATACCACCTCACACCTGTCAGAATGGCTAACATTAACTACTCAGGCAACAACAGATGTTGGCGAGGATGTGGAAAAAGAGGATCTCTTTTGCACTGCTGGTGGGAATGCAAACTGGTGCAGCCACTCTGGAAAACAGTATGGAGGTTCCTCAAAAAATTAAAAATATAACTACCCTGTGACTCAGCAATTGCACTACTAGGTATTTATCCAAGGGATACAGGTATGCTGTTTCGAAGGGGCACATGCAACCCAGTGTTTATAGCAGCGCTATCGACAAGAGCCAAAGTATTGAAAGAGCCCAAATGTCCATCGATGTATGAGGATAAAGAAGAACTGGTATATATATACAGTGGAGTAATACTCAGGAATCAAAAAGAATGAAATCTTGCCATTTGCAACGACGTGGATGGGACTAGAGGGTATTATGCTAAACGAAATTAGTCAGAGAAAGACAAATATATGACTTCACTCGTATGAGGACTTTAATATACAAAACAGATGAACATAAGGGAAGGGAAGAAAGAATAATATAAAAACAGGGAGGGGGACAAAACAGAAGAGACTTAAATATGGAGAACAAACAGAAGGTTACTGGAGAGATTGTGGGAGGGGGGTGGGCTACATGGGTAAGAAGCATTAAGGAACCTACTCCTGAAATCATTGTTGTACTATATGCTAACTAACTTGGATGTAAATTAAAAATAAATAAATAAATAAATAATAAAGAGTGAAGAATAAATTAAAAATATAAAACCATAAAGAGATGAGTTAGAAAAAGAGAAAACAAATATATATAACTGCTTTTAGAAAGATCAATACATAATTAAAAACACTTGCTAATTAAATCAATAAAACTCATACTACAAGAATACCCATCCCTTTAATATACAAAGAGCCTCTAGAAGTTGTTTAAAAAAAGAGAGCGATAATCAAATAGAAAAATTGGCAATGGGTATGAGTGGATAGTTCAAAAAATAAAAATACAAATGGCTTTTAAAGATATGGTAGGTAATTACTTAACTCAGTTGAATAAATGGAAATTAAAACTATAAGGAAATATTTTTTCACTTATTAGATTGACATGAACTTACAGTTTAATAATTCAGTTTCTTGGTAAAGATATGCAAAAAAGCCCTTAGATACTTTGCTAGTGAGAATATAAATTAGAAAAATCTCTGTAGAAGGCAAATTGGCAAAATCCATCAAAATTATAAAATGTATGTATACCTTTGACTTAGCATTAACACTTTTATAATCTGTTCTTTAATAGTGTTTGTATATGTATGAAATGGTGTCAGTACAAGGTTAATCACTGCAGCATTGTTTGTAATATTGGAAATAATTGAAATGTTCATCAATAGGCATCTAATTAAATCAACCATGGTACCCTATCTGATGGAGTATTGTAAATGAGGAGCTCCGAGGTGCATTGTGGGTTTTTTAAATTTTTTATTTTTTTATGTTGATTTAATTTTTTTACAGAGAAAGAGAGTGCCAGTGGGGAAGGAGAGAGAGGAAGAGAGAGAATCCCAAGCAATCTCCACGCTGTCATTGAGACAAACTGTGAGATCATGACCTGAACTGAAATCAAGAGTTCATGCTTAACTGACTGAGCCACTCAGGTGCCCCCATGGTGCATTGTTAATAAAAGAAACTAAAGGGGCATCTGGGTGGCTCAGTTGGTTAAGCTTCCGACTTTGGCTCAGGTCATGATCTCCCAGTTCATGAGTTTGAGCCCTGCATCAGGCTTTGCACTGGTGGTGCAGAGCCTGCTTCGGATTCTCTCTCTCTCTCTCTCTCTCTCTCTCTGCCTTTTCCTCACTTGCATGTGCTCTGTCTCACAAAATAAATTAATGAACTTTAAAAAAATAAAAGAAAGTAAACTATAAAACTTTATGTTATGTTATCTTTTGTATAAAAAGTGTGGGGAATATAAAGTTATGTGTCTGGGTTTGCTTTTTAATGATAAAGAAACTTTAAAAATATACTCAAGAAACTACCACTAATGATGATACCTAATAGAGAATACATAATTTGGTGAGTTTGAAATTGTCAGCAGAGGTTTAAGGGAAATTTTTTTACCATTTACATTTATTGTATTTTACTGTTTATATCTGTTTTATTTTTTGAAAACACTGTGAATGTTCTATACATTCAAACTTTAAAAAAAATATTGAAACCATGTCACCTGCTCTTAAGGAGTTATAAGTTTTCAGGGAGATGCTTTATTGAGAGACTATTGTTAAAGGGATAAAATGTTCATGTTCTATATTATTAAAGAAGAAAAAATAATTTGTAAAATAGTGTTATGGTATTTTCAAAAAATGAAATGTACATACACATAGAAAATGTATGTACATATGTATACAAAAAATTGAAAGACTGTACTCCAGAATATTATGATTATCTCTAAATAGAGGAGTTATGGGTAACTTTTTTTGGCTTAAGTTTGGTTTTTAGATTTTTCTATTGAACACGTTATCTTGGTAATGTTAAATTTTTTCCAAAACAATATTATATGATAATGTTTTGTAGAACACTATAAAGCAGCATTTTTTAAATTTTTATTTTATTTTTAGAGAGAGAGAAACCATGGGTGGGGGAGAGGACTATGGGGGGTGGGAGGGAGAGAGAGAGAGAGAAAGAATGAGTGAGAGAAAGAGAGTGAATGAGAGAATCTTAAGCAGGTTCCACTCCCAGTGTGGATCCCAGCATGGGACTCGATCCCACCACCCTGGGATCATGACCTGAGCTGAAATTAAGAGTCAGCTGCTTAAAGGACTGAGTCACCCAGGTGCCCTAAGATTGATTTTTAAAGTACTGATAGGTGTTACAGGAACTCAGAAGAAGAACAAATGGGCGTGGATTCATAGAGGAAGATGGACTTGAAGTAGGTCTTGAGGATAAGCAGGAGTAAGGAAACTTTTTGTGGTTATGGCAAGGGAATTATCTAAAAAATGAGATGTATTTTAAGGAAGTCAAGATTAGTTTGACAGAAGCAGATGATTTAGAAAGGTGAGTAATCTCAAAGGTTTTGGTAAAGTCAGATTTTTTAGATCTTTGCATTCCAACATTAGGATTTATCTATGGAAAATGTCATTCTATTGCAGGTTTATAAGCAAGGGGAAATGTGAACTAAGCATATCTAAAGTATAGTTGGTGATATGACATACTCCACTAAAATATTGAGACTATTTTCCCTTTTAATTGCTTGAAGAAGTTAAGTCATTTATTGGCACATTAAAAAAATAAATCAATTTTTATTTTTCTATGTTTCAGAAAGAACCTGTGTAGCCATAATCAAATTATATGACAGTGAGTAATGTTAAAGTAGAAAATAGAAAACAACTTATTAGTACCAGTGAAAAATAAGTAATGGTAGACATTTAACCATGCCAAAAAAAAAAAAAATGCAGGCTCTTAAAGACCTTTAATAATTTCTGTGTTGAGTATGAACTATTTAGATGCAAACCAATACAGAAAAAGAGTTAACTAATTTCATGGTTAGAGAGGAGGAAGGATATTAATTTGTTTAAAACAAAGTTTTACTACCAGTAAGTTCTAAATGAAAATTCTCTCTTGGGATTTTAGTTATAACAAATGTCTTCAACAACATTTCTGCAAAAGTTTAGGAAGAGATTTTATTGGTTGTTGCTTTTAGTGCTTTAATAATAGCCAAGGGCATAATATAAAATACAACTTAATATAAATCATTCTGCATCAGCATTTTTTCCTCTTTTTAATTTTTGCTGAAGAGAATAGTAAAATTCTCTAGGATCCAGATTTATGATTAAAGTATTAATAAAATTAGCATTAAATATATTAAAATGTTTAAACAAGTTCCAAAATACCAAAAGATTACACCTATGACATTTACAAATGTCTCATCTTAATTATATACCTGAGCAATTTAACATTTAGCTAAGTTTGTGGAGGATCCATGCACTGATGAAAAAAAAAATCTTAACATGGAATGGCATGTTGCTGAGTTTTGTTTTGATTCACACTTTACCCATACGAAAAAAGTCCACAATATGTTGTTAATAATTTATTTCATTTTGGAAATTAGCAGTGCTAAATAATTTAATGGAGGATCACTTTTTAATATCTTTTAATGTCTTTTCAGATCTTGAACTTAGACATGGGGAGCTTCTTTGATAATCTCTGGGTCTAAGGTAGTGAGATCTAGAAAGCTAGAAATGGCTCTATCAAAGAAAAGACAAAGGCACTCTGATAGAGAATATTGATACTTGTGTAAGTCAAGCAGGAGAGAAGGAGTCACTAGAATAGAAGAGCAAGGAGTGGTAAGGTAAGGAGTAGGTGAGGTGAGTTGGTAAGACATAGAAGTACACCAGATAGTGTCTTCAGCCACATCACCCCTCTTTACAACTACTCTCCTCTTGCTGGCCCTACAGCCTGCAGCCTGCAACAGCTTCTGAGGTAGAAAACCTCTGATAATGAGGTGCAATTTCCATTTTAATTTGTCAACTTTATATAATAATAGATGTTTATAAAGTGTTCAATAAAAATGTCCTCTTCTTCTGGGCTCACCTTGAACTTTGCCATAGTTAACAGTACTTTATTCAGTCAGCTGTCATTGTTAGTTTTGTCTGAGATCCCTACTAGCTAATAACCCCCTTGAGAGCAATAAAGATATGTTTACTCATTTTTATGCATCTCAGGGTCTGATGCGTCATTCAGGAAATATCTGATGTTATTTTTGAGAAATTCTGCCATTTAATAAATACTTGATATAATATTTGAAAAATATAGTAATTGAGACTTTTTATTGTTCTAGAACAATATAGAAATTTTAGCTTTTAATATTTCCAAAGTGGAGCATGGTTGAGGTTTATGAATGAGATCCCTTTGGAAATAAGATATGTTCTGTTTCAGTTCCATTTGTGCAATAGTTTATGTTCCATATTTTCGCTTTCTTCTTTCATGTTTTTATATTAGAAGTTACTTTTTCATGTGGTTATCATGCTCTTAGCAAACTTCATAGCTACTTTTAAGTAGAGATGAAAAATATTTCTGGTGTACTCTTTTGGCTTGTCTGTATTTTATACTGTTGTGGATGACATATTATTTGTTCTATAAAATTCATTTGACACCTGGATGAGACTTCTCTCTGATATTAACTTTAAAGCAGTAAAGCAATCTTACATAATATTTAATATCCCTTATTTGCAATTACTGTCCTGTATTTACCCATTTTAAAAGTGGAAACAAAATACGAGAACAGGCATTGCTTGTTTTCACATTTTAAAAAAACCATTTATCTTTCTTTTTACCGTATTAACTAAATTAGTGTTCCTCTTCTGCTATGTTGTCCTTGAAGGTAATAATTTAATTGTGCCACAAAAGACTTGTCCCACATTCTACTTTATGTAGACTAAATATGCATGCTAAGAATTTTAATGACTTCGAGATAATAGGAATTAAATTAGAAAGACCAAGGACATTAAAAAGATATCTGCAAGTGATTTTTTAAAATGGAAAGCCTCATTCATCTATAAGCCTTAGAGAAAATGAAACTTTAAGTTTTTCCTTCTGTTATTTATGTAACAACTGCTATATATTAAAACTAGACCAAAAAATGAGGTTTTAAAACAGAAATACTGGTAGAGAGAAATTATCTTGTGGGATGTCCTGAAGACATTGATTGGTGACTGTGTAATAAGAAATAGAATTAAGATTAGCAAAGTTCCTTTATAATTTCTTGAGTATCTCTTAGTAATAAAGAACTCTCATGTTCAAATCCTGGCCCTCACTGTTTTGTGGTTTGCCATTACAGATATTTCCTAATGGTGGACTCAGGAGTTAATAATTTTACCAATACTTTCTGGCAATGCAGTGTTCTCTTTTGACTAATAAATCTGTGTCTTCTTTTGCCTCTGGAATCACTTTCAGTTGGAGACCATAATAATCATTTTATAACATCCATAAGACTAGACTGTGAGAGTGTACAGTTTTTTTAATCTTCTCTAGAAATAACTTTTAAGTGACTGCTATTATAGTCATCAGTGTGGGGTTTCTGGAAGGTCATCACTGTTCATAAATAAATAGGTCAGAATTTTCCAGGTATCCACAGATTTTCAGCATGTCTCTGACTGGCTCTTCAGTTAGCAATCAGCAAATACATATTTAATGCCTATTCTATGGTGGAAACTAGGTACTAAAGATACTTTGATGACTATCACAATCTTTGTCCCAGAAGAAATTAGTCTAATTGGGAAGACAGATAAGTAAATAAGAACTATGATTGAGGTGATAAGCCTTATTCAACAGTTTACCCATCTGAAGTAGAAAATATACTAGTAGTCAGGAGAAATGGAAAGAAGAGGTGTGGTAGGAAGAATAATATGGCCTTCCAAATGCAGCTATGTCCTAATCCCCAGGACCTGTGGATGTGTTCTGTACACAGCAAAAGAGACTTGGCAGAGGTGATTATGTTAAGCATCTTGAGATGGATAGATTATCCTGGATTATCTAGGTGGGCTCAATGTCACTGCCAAACATAATCACAGGGATCCTTATAAGGGAAAGAAGGAAGCAGGAGAGGCAGAGACAGATAAGGAAATGTGAATATAGAAGTAATGGTTGGTTGGAGTCATGTGTCCAAGAGACCAGGAGTGCAGGCTGCCTCTAAGGAGCTGGAGAAGGCAAGGAGCACATTCTCCCCTAGAGCCTCGAGAAGGAGTGCAGTTCTGCCAACATCTTCATTTTAACCCTTGGAGACCCATTTTGAACCTCTGAGCCCCATAATTGTTAAGAAATTTGTGTGGCTTTAAGCCACTAGATTGGTTATAATTGTTAACAGCAGCAATAGAAAACTAGTATAAGGAAATGAGATTGGAGAAGTTAAAAGGTGCCAAGTAATAACTACTCCATGCTAAAGGCTTTGGTCTTTGTCTTGGAGGTACTAGGGAACTCTCAATAGTTTTATGATGGGGAAAGTCATACTCAGATATGTATTTTATAAAGACCTTATGGCTTCATTGTGGAAACCAATTAGTGAGTGAGTGACAGGTGCGAGATGGAAGTGGCAATGAATGGAAAGGGTAGTTATGGAACTTAAGGAATTGTTGGGTGTTTGCAGAGGCAGTGATGGTGGGGTGAAATTGCACATGATTAGCTTAGTTACCAGAGCTAACAGGACTTGTCAAAGAATGTGGTGAGTGAGAGAGAGGTTTTGAGGATTATTTTTCTTTTTTTTTCTTTTTTCTTCTCTTAATTTAAATTCAAATTAGTTAACATATAGTGTAATAATGATTTCAGGAGTAGTACCCATTGGTTCATTACTTTTGTGTATAACACCCAGTGCTCATCCCAACAAGTGCTGTCTTTAATGCCCATCACCCATTTAGCCCATCCCCCTACCAACTACCCCTCTAGCAACCCTCAGTTTGTTCTGTGTATTTAAGAGTCTCTTCTAGTTTGCCTCCCTCTCTATTTTTATCTTATTTTTTCCTCCCCTTCCCGTGTTTATCTGTTTTGTTTCTCAAATCCCACATATGAGTGAAATCCTACGATATTTGTCTTTCTCTGACTTATTTTGCTAAGCATAATATATTCTAGCTCCATCCACATTGTTGCAAATGGCAAGATTTCATCCTTTTTCATCACTGAGTAATATTCAGTTGTATGTGTATATATGTGTGTGTGTGTGTGTGTGTGTGTGTGTGCACGCACGCGCGTGCACACGTGTGTATCTTCTTTATCCATTCATAAAGTCAATGGACATTTGGGCTCTTTCCATAATTTGGCTATGGTTGATACACCACTATAGATAATGGGGTGCATGTACTCCTTTGAATCAGCATTTTTGTATTCTTTGGGTACATACCTAGTGGTGCAATTGCTGGGTCATAGGGTATACTTCAGAGTCACCAACATGAGAAGAAGGCCTTGGATAGGTAGCCCAGGAAGAAAGAGGAGACCTCATTCCTTCCTCTCCACTCCTTTTGACTTTATAATCACACAGGCTTTTATCACTCTTTAAACCTTATATTGGTGACAGTTTATTTACTTGTCTTTCTCTTAGGATCTTTTTGCCCCTTTTACTACTAGACTTATCTTTTTAAAATAACATTTTATCATATCAGGTTCCTATTTTATTTTTTTTTAATTTTTTAACGTTTTTATTTGTTATTGAGAGACAGAGACAGAACATGAGCATGGGAGGGGCAGAGAGAGGGGGAGACACAGAATCAAAAACAGGCTCAAGGCTCTGAGCTGTCAGAGCCCCTAGGTGGGGCTCGAACTCACAAACAGTGAGATCATGTCCTGAGCTGAAGTTGGATGCTTAACCGACTGAGCCACCCAGGCACCCCATCAGGTTCCTGTTTTACACACCTATGTTACTGTTTTTTCTTTCATGAATCAATGCAGACTTCTTAGTAATTCAGGACTTTCTCTAATCTTATCCTAGTTTGTTTGTCCAATTTACCCTTTTCTCCTTGTCTCTGTTATTCCCTTTCTTTTAGTCATTCTGTTAGAAAGCATGCATAAGAATAGAACCTCAGACCCATCACGATGATTCACTCCTTCATTCTCCCACTGGGCCTGCTTCTCATTCTTGGTTTCTGTTAACACCATCCATTCTGGCATGAAGGCTTTAAAAAATATTTGGAACATTCATATACTCCTCATTTTCCCTTATCTTTCACAGTAATGAGTCATGAATTCTTTCTACCTCATAAATGGCTTTCAGGTCTGTTACCTATTTTACATCCTTCCTAATGGACTTTAAATGAGACCTTCATTGTTATGGGTCTGAGACTCGTGAAGACTCTGTTTCTCATGCTTGCTAATCTTTGAACTCTTGCCATATTTATTTAGATGTTTAGAACCTTCAAGGTAATAACTCATCATGTCACTTAAATGTTTAATGTACTCTAAAGAATGTATACTTCCTATTGGTCAGGTTGAAACATTCTAGCATACAAGGACCCTTTGTGATCTAGCTCCTTTAAGCTTTTCCAGTTGTTTCTCCTGCTAATCCTTCTTTTTTCTTTAAAAAGGATTTTTTAAGTTTATTTATTTTTGAGAGAGACAGAGACAGAGCACGAGTTGGGGAGGGGCAGAGAGAGAGGGAGACACAGAATTCGAAGCAGGCTTCAGGCTCTGCACTGTCAGCACAGAGCCCGAGGTGGGGCCCGAACCCACAAACTGTGAGATCATGACCTGAGCCGAAGTTAGATGCTTAACCGACTGAGCCACCCAGGTGCCCTGATCCTTCGAAATTGCAACTTGTCAAAATCCTTTTCATTTTTCAGAATGTGATCTCCTGTTTCATACTTTTAAAAAAAATCTTTCATTTCCTAGAGTATATTTTAAGCATCATTTCCTGTTTAAAGTCTTTCTTAACCCCACCAGTTCAAATTAGGTCCTCCTTTCTCTGAGCTTCCATAGAATTCTGTAGAAACCATGATTATAACACTTATTTTGTAGTGTCAGAATTATTTTATTTTTAAGTAAGCTTTTCACCCAATGTGTGTCTTGAACTCACAACCCCAAGATCAAGAGTTACATGCTCTACCAACTGAGCCAGCCAGGTGCTCCTGTTTTTTATATACTTGTAGTTGTAGATCTGCAAATTCAAAGACTATATTAATTTACTTTTGACCTCCTTGTACTGGTTTAATGGTGGCACATAAAAGGTGCTCAATAATTACAAGTTGAAAGAATATTTTAAAGAACATAGGATGATGTGAAATGTACATGCAATTGTGCACAAAAAGTCCAAAAAAATCTATGTTTTAATAGGAAAGTTATAATTAATTAAACAGAGGTGATAGTCTGGTCCTTATTCAAAGCAGATAGTAGGACCTAAATGCTTTGGATTATAATTTTAGTAGCCACTTTTCAAGAAAGAGCAATGAAACTAGAAAAGGTCCAACTTGGGAGAAATTATAGGAATTACTAATTTGGAAATGTTATAGGACCACTAATAGTTAAGGAAACAATTATTGGTCAATGATTCAGTGACTTTTTGAGTATGTCATCCTTTCATGACCTATTTGTAGATAATTGAGTAAATTTCTAAGGTGGTAAGATTGTGGAGATTATTCCCAGCTACCATAGACCTTGTGAATCAAAGTGTTTTTTTGGATATTTGGAAAAGCCCAAAATTTGATTGATGGCAAGTTGCATTTCCTTTATTAACCCCTTAGAAATTCTGTTTTGGAGTTAGAGGCAATTAAAGCAATGTTCTTCCCTTATGGGTTTTCCCCAATTATTTCCTGGAGTTGAGTAGGCAAGAAAGCCTGTTCAGAGGCTAATTTAGCTTGGCATCTCCTCTACCAAATGTATCCTCACTAGATTATTTTCCTTACAAGACTTGAGACAATATATTTGATCTCTTTGAAACCCATATTCTTTTTCTGTATCTACTTTATCTACCTACCTTGTTGTGGAAAAGACAAGGTAGTGAAAGCAGTTCGTAAACTCTCAAGCACTTTAAAAATGTCACTTATTTTCATATGTACACAGTGCAATTATGGCTATCTGGGTTGGAAAGTATAGAATCTATTGATTTGGGAAAATGTGTTATCCACTATGCTTTGGAAGCTTTAAAAAAATCAAGATATCTGGATAGTAGGTCATCTTTTTCATAATAGCACTAAATTCTCTTAATATCCATTAGGTTCCTGTTACAGAAATATAAATTTGACCTAGATATATTAAACAGAAATGCTTGCAATCTGGGACAAAAGACAGGAGACACTATATATCAATGTGTGGGTTAGAGATTGAACTAATGAGTTATACTGAATTCATTCTGAAAATAGAAAAGAATTTAGGTGTATTTTGATGGTGAGCTCTCCCATTTAATAAACTTTAAGAAAATAGTGGAAAAGGAAGTGGAAGTCAGAGTTATTAAAATGGGAAAGTAGAACAGTAACTGGAAAGTGAAGAATTTGGAAAGTTAGTGTTTGTAAGTTACAGGTTGAGTAACAGATGTATTTCACATTTAAATATCAAGTCAAATTCAAGAGTTCAAGAAATGTTGTACAGCATTACTTTAAGTAAAGAGAAAGACAGAATTTTTAAAAGTTATTTTAAAAAGTGAACCATATTATAATATTCATTTCATATCTAAGTATATCATTAAGTGTGGTATATAATCATCCTATTAACCCTATTAATACTGGATATTATACAGTATTAGTTCTCTCCATTGTTGGTAAAAAATAATTCATACTATAGGCCAATTTTACTATGTCAACTAAGAGGCTATGAAAGACATCATCACCTGTTTAGATAAAGTCTTGTAATTTTTCTGATTTCTTTATCTAATAGAAACCATTCAAACCAAAATGCCACGTAAAACCATTTCTTCAGTGCCATTTCACCTGAATTATATTAACATGTGAAACTTTAACCTGGATTTCCATATCAAGAATGAATATATTTGAAATTGTTTTGAAACTGGTTGACTTGTCAGGGCTCTTGGCAAGATAATAGGATACAGTTAGAAGTCATAGTGAAGAAAAATGTTTGAGGGTTTGGACCAATTTAAAAAAATGTGTGAAGTTCTAGAAATTCTGCGACAGATTGAACATATTAATATTGTCACTCTATTCCCATAGCTCTTAAGTGGTCATTGAATATCCCCAGTGGCTCCTAGTAGTGTTATTACTGAGTGATGTAAAGAAGCAAAAGAAACAGGTAAACTCTGACCTTAGTTACTTTGTTGCACAGACATGACATGCAACCTGATAAGGTCTCCTGCTATTTGCTTAGATTTTAGCAAATACTGAATATGTTTGCTAAAAGGGCAAAAGAATGACTTATTCAGTGGAGTTTCTTTTTTTAATTTTTTTTTTTTTTATTTATTATTGAGACAGAAACAGAGCATGATCGGGGGAGGGGCAGAGAGAGAGGGAGACACAGAATCTGAAGCAGGCTCCAGGCTCTGAGCTGTCAGCACAGAGCCGTCGCGGGGCTCGAACCCACGAACTGTGAGATCATGACCTGAGCTGAAGTCAGCCGCTTAACCAACTGAGCCACCCAGGCGCCCATGGAGTTTCTTATAAAATGTTTTCTAGAAGGGATTTGGGTCATCTTTTGAAGTAGATGCATGGGACAGCATATTATACTTCATGGTTGTGTCAAAGGCAGTAAAGTATATTAGTTGAAGTCACTTTTTAATTCAAATACCTAATTAAAGTGTAAAATGTTTTAGTATACTTGTGTGTTTAATAATTATAGTATTTAAACATTGGGAAAAAATCAGAGCTTTACTATTTATTAGCAGATTGACTTATATATGTTTTGCTTCATTCCAACAAAGGATTTGGAGGCTCTTGCAAAAATGTGTTTAATAAAACAGACTAAAAATGAGGGGTTGATAAACTGGAATAAAGAGAAAAAAGCATAGAACATTTAGTGAACCAGAAGCTCCTATATAAGTGGATATAGGCTAGAAATTGAGATCTGAGTTAATAAACAATGGAAGTGGGATAAAAAAGGAAGCTGCTTTAGGAGGACAGCTGTGCATAGTTCTGAAATCTGAGGAAGAGTGTCAGAAAGTCTTTATTGAGAAGACCAGCTTTTATTTAATAAACTCTTGTGGATATCATAAGTCAGACATTGTTGTAAGTGCTTTCCTCTTTCAAATCTCATAAATTAACTGATATGAGTCTTAATATTTTCGCAATTTTATACATGAGGAAACTGAGGCACAGAGAAGTAATTTTCTCAAGAAAACCTACCTATTAAGTAGCAGAGCTTAGATTCCAACTCAAGCATTTTGCCTTCAGGATGTTTGCTCTCTCTTTTTTTTTAAATTAATTTATTTATTTTGAGGGAGAAAGAGAGAGAGAGAGAGAGAAAGAATGTGTGTGTGTACACGGGAGGGGCAGAGAGAGGGGGACAGAGAAAAACCCAAGCAGGCTCTGCACTGTCAGTGCATGGAGCCTGACATGGGGCTCAAACTCATGAACCCGTGAGATCATGATATGAGCCAAAGTCAAGAGTCAGACACTTAACCAACTGAGCCACCCAGGCACTTCAGGGTATTTGCTCTTAAACACTGTGCCGTGCTGCCTCTTCAAGTGCAATAGAAGTGGACGGTGCCTGTAATTTCAACTTTATAATAAGTATACTGAGTTTTATGTGACTGTTTCTCATTATGACCATCACTGATGCTAATGAAGGACCAGGGAAATTTAGTTAATGTAGGAAATACAGGTATTTTTCCACCTTTAGTGGCGGGTCTTCCCAAGGGTCACCTCCTAGATCTGTGATTTTGAAAATGCATTCCCTAATTCGACATCCCTTGGGAGCTTGTTAGAAATGCAGATTTTCCGGGCACCTGGGTGGCTCAGTCGGTTAAGCGGCCGACTTTGGCTCAGGTCATAATCTCACAACTTGTGGGTTCGAGCCCCACGTGGGGCACTGTGCTGACAGCTCAGAGCCTGTACCTGCTTTGGATTCTGTGTCTCCCTCTGTCTCTGCCCATCCCCTGCTCACGCTCTATCTCTCTCTCTCTCTCAAAAATAAATAAACATTAAAAAATTAAAAAAAGAAAAGAAATACAGATTTTCTGGCCTCACACCAGACCTACAAAATCAGAAACCCTGGAAGTGGGGCCTTTAACAAGTCTTCTAAATGCTTTTAGATGCTTCCTAAAATGTGCTAACCACTAATCTAGGTAGAAAGAAAAAAAAAGAACTATCCTGAACTATAAATTCTCTCCATTACCTTATTTCTGTAATTTAGGTAGGGAGAATATAGGAGGGATTTGGAATAAAAGTACATGTATTCTACCCTTGGAAATAAGAGAAGTCACATTTATCAGGGAATAGACTGGTAATTATTTGAGGTATAAGCAATGACCTCTATAAACCTTAATCACCTCAAAGCATCCTAATGATCAAGAACCAGTGAAGCAGAAATGCCTATTTTATGGCTTTTTGGAGAAGTTGATGTTCCAAAATTGATTTTCACAGCCTCATCAGAATTCAAAAGAAGATATCTAAAATGATATTCTGCATGAACACTATTTTTTTGGTCTTCCCTTTATGAGCTGTGTATTCACTGCAATCATTCTGAAGTGATTTTATGGCAGAAAATGTTAAAAGTCATCACTGTAAGAATTACCATTTTTAAGCCTGTGTTTGGTCAGTCACAATTTTAGATTGATCAAGAAAGCTAAACTATAAACATTAGTATTTCAGAGAAATGTCCCTGACTTCTAAGCAAAATCACATGCCCCACAACCCACTTTAAATTTTCTCTTCAACACTTTGAATTTTTTGTAATTATACATTTACTAGTGTGAACCTTTTTAAGCCTCATTTCCTTACCCATAAAATGGTGATGATCTTACCTTATCGGCTCCATTATCTCAAATGAGATAACACATGCAAGGGAAATTTGTAGTTGTTTTTGTAGTTATTTGTTTATACCACTAATATTGTAATGTCACTACACAGTAATCCTCTTGTGGGTGAGAATTAGTATATATTTTGTGTCATTGTGTTCCCGAGTAGTTCGTAAGGACTCAATGTTTGTTGAATGAATTGATGGCTTAATGATTCTAATCTTGATGAGATGCTTTGTAATGTGGAAGTATATACAGGGCCAGAAACAATTTTAGAGACAATTGAGCATCACATTTGGCACTTCTAGGGAAGTAGTTACTAGCACGAAATTAAAAGACTGACTGCATCTCTGACCAAGATTTATACTTAGACCATGGTATAACATGTTCTACCAGTTTTATCTCTTTCTGGCTTCCTCAGAACCCCTATTCTCTTACTTTACTGTCTGCTTCATTAAAATGTTTTGGTGCTTTGGGTCTAAACCAAGTTGAAATCTAATTATGGTTTAAAATTGAGCTGATTTTTGGCAGAAATATGTACACTTGATTCGTCGTACTCTTCTAGGTATGAAATATATGCGAAGTAGTTAAGTAACTTTTGTCATCTTATGACAGTGAAGTTTTTGACATGACAGTCATTCTTTGCAGTTTTGTCAACACAGCAAGCAGTTGGTATGGAACTCCTAAGATAAGAACACGGAGTTACTGGTCTGGAGTCTGTCATCAAAATTTGAGTTTAGGCATTTTCAAATTTTATTAGCAGAGTCAAGGTCACAGAGGAGCAAGAGAAGCAGCAGCATTCAAGGTTACAGAGACCAAGAGAGAAATGGTGGCTTAAAAAGTTTTAAGTCCTTTTGGGTCAACTAAAGTCCTTCTTCCAAAAATAGGTAGGATTGTAAGACAATAAATCTCAAGGCACAGTAACACAGATACACATTTTCCTTCACAGTCTTTGCCCCTTGACTCTATCACCTCCTCTTTCTCCTTGTGCCCTTTTCATCTCTTTCATACAATAAACATATTTACTGAGTACCTACTATGCATGTAGTACTGACTTGGAGTAAAAGACAAAATATACATGTTGCCAACTCTTATTGAAACGTATATTGTCAGGACTGTTACACGATTTTTTCAAAAAGGTTCCCTTAGGCCACCTAATCCTACTAGTACATGTTTTGTCTTCTGAAAAGACTTCCTAGAACCTCTATTCTTATCTTTCTTATTCAAACTTCTCCTCATGTAGAGTTAAAGTTAGTGAAGGTAAAGATCTAGAGGAATATAGAAAAAGGAGTTGAGAATATGCCACCACATTTACAGAAACAACTTGATTAGTCAAGTTAATAATAACTTAGAAGATAAAAATATAAAACATTGAATAAAAAGCCCCACCAAAACCAGATAATTACATGTCCAAGTATAAGTACTTTTAGAGATTAAAACTAAAAATATAAAATTGGAATAAAGAAGTAAGCATATTTGAAAATACAGAAGAAAAATACCTAGGAAATTAAATTTCTTACCCCAAGACATGATACTGGAGATTGAGTACCTTACCAGTCAGTATTTATTTCTATAAATTCACCAGTCAGTAGTTATTTCTATAAATTCTTCGTAGTTAGATTTCATTGAGATTTATGCTCATGTCTTTTCATTATGCTTAAAAACACACAGATGTGACAAATTACTATTCATCTGGAAGTATCTGGAGAAAATATGATAAAGGATGTATCTAAAAGTCACTTGGGAAGAGGATTATCTCTCAATCATTGGTGGTGTCGTAAACTGGTTATGCAGCAATTTAGACACTGCTTCTCATAGTTTTACCCACTATATAAGAATTACATATAAATATGAAATCATAACGTGGAAGAAAATCAAATTTAATATGTCTAAATATCTGAAGTTAGAGATGAGACTTTCAAAGGTTAGAAAATATACAGAAAATAAAAAAGGATAATATAAGCAATTTTGAGTATCTAATAATACACTAATCTTAAATAGCAAAAGAAAAAGGTTCCAAGATAATAAGACAATCACAAATTAGGACTATGCATATCATAGAATAACCCCCCAAAATGAGGATAAACATGCTAAAATCTAAGACATAAATGGACAAAGGACATGGGCTAACAGCTCACAAAAAAAGGACTACAATTGTTTAACCAAATAAATATAGATTGTGGCAGTTCAATATAAATGTATTTGCACATAAAGCTGTAATTAGGTTTTATTTTTAAACATTTCTAACAAAATTTAAAACCGATAAGATGACATCTTTGCAGTAAATGGTTATATAAAGTGTTCCATTGTTTGATCTCTTAATCTTTCTGCCAGCAATCAGTCTGAGGGAAATAATCTTGAAATGGGAAAAAGCTGGATGCCCAAATTTACTCATCATGTTGTTATTTGTAATAGGAAAAGAAATTAGAACTAGTAATTATTGAAAAGATTATGAGAGCTCATGAAGGGCTGATAATACTGATCTGTTGTTTTTTGTGGATTCCTTAATATAGAGCCACAAGTATCACCAAACTCCATTCTAAAATAACATTTAAGTTCAGGTGTTGTATATTATAAATATTATAAATATATGAAAATAATGAAGAAATATTAAGTTCTAAATAGATATTATATCTGTAAATTCAGTGATATATGGGCATTTATGAGCATACTGAATACTTTGAAAAATCATAGGTCATTTGGTACATTCTTTTCTTTCATGTGTGAAATATTACCCATCTTTCCATTTTTTTAAAGGTGAAATAATGCTGCATGTGTGTATTTTTCTTTATTTGATCAGTTTAGGATTTTTTAAATTTTATATTTCTTGTATCTGACTACTCACCCTTTGTGCCTTTTTTTTAAGCTTATTTATTTTGAGAGAAACAGAGACAGTGCAAGTGGGGGAGGGGCAGAAAGAGGGAGAGAGCAGATCCCAAGCAGGCTCCATGTTGTCAGCTCAAGGCCCAACGTAGGGTTCAAACTCATAAAACTGTGAGATCATGACTTGAGCCAAAACCAAGACTTGGACACTTAAGCAACTGAGCCACCCAGGTGCTCCTTCCCATGTGTCTTGATGATTAATATAAGCCTTTGAAAACTATCCAAGAAAGCAGTTATGCAAATATAGTTATTTTAATAGTGTTTCCATGATAAAAATTACATGTGGAGCAAGCATGAGAATACATAACTATTAATATGAAGGAGTTGAATATGACATGGCTAGGCATTTAATAAATTTCTGTTCGTTTCAATGAGATCATTTGTACTTTATCACCAATATTTGTTTTAGTTATTTGTAAGCATTTCATTGACCCTGTAATCAGTCTAAGATCAAGGAGTATATCATAATAATTTTGTATCCCTATAGCTCCTTGTGCTTAGTAGGGACTTAGTACATATTTCAAGAACTGATTAGGTGACTCAAGCCATGCCACAGATACAATCTATTTGATATTTTTCACTACAGACATAGAAAATAAAGAGCTAATTACCATTAACTTATATTAGTAAGAACAAAAAAAATTTAATTAGTTGAATCTGAAAGCAAGTTAATACTTATATGATTCCTTTAGTAGTCACTCAACTCAGGCAATATTAGAAGAAAAATGTATGATTTTGCTAACTTGTTTTATCCTGATGGTTCTCATTTATATTCCACTTGTGCAGCTAGATACTGTTTTCAAATTGAAAAAGTCTGGTTGATAATAAGCTTCAAAGTGTGAGACCCATATTCTGTAAAAAGTATTGTGAATGACATTTTGACTTAAAAAAGACTCAGCTTAGAAAATTATTCTGAGGTTTGTTATAGTATTGGTGTATATGTATGTGTGTGTGTACATGCCATCATAATGGCCCACTGAATACAGTTCTAAGAAACTCACAAAGGTAAGGGGATTTTTAAAAAAATTGCAGGTGAAGAGAGAATGAAGAAAATGGATGAGAAGATAACAGAAACTATGATAATACTACATGAATATTTTAGAGATGTCAATAGGAAATGACATTTTTGGTAGTTGAAAAAGATGAAATGAGAAATAGTCTCAAAATAGACATGGAACACATCTTTATAAGGCCAGAAATAAGAGAGAAAATGATGAGAGTAATTCAGTGAAATAGAGAGAGCTGTCACCTTCATTAACATCTGTAAAAGGAAGCTTAAATGAAGTGAAGCAGTACAGACATCCTCTACCCAAGTATATTGCAGATCTAAAATGTTCTTACACTAGCATTCATGATTGTTCACATAGATAACTACTAAAACAGTCTTAGTACTCTACGCTTAGCATTAAAATATGTAGATAACTTATGTGGCATGAAATAAGGCTTTACTGAAAACTAGGAGTATGTCACTGTGAGTTGGACCTAAATATTGTGTATATATATATTATATATATCATATAATATATGTGTATATTATTTAAATTTAAATTCAAGTTAGTTAAAATACAGAGTGGTATTGGTTGCAGGAGGAGAACCCAGTGATTCATCACTTACATATAATACCCAGTGCGCATCTGAACAGGTGCCCTCCTTAATGCCCATCACCTGTTAAGTCCAACCCCCACACACCTCCCCTCCTGCCCCACACACCTGAGGCAACCCTCAGTTTGTTCTTTGTATTTAAGAATTTCTTATGGTTCCCCCTCCCTCTCTGTTTTTATCTTATTTTTGCTTCCCTTTCCCTATGTTCATCTGTTATGTTTCTTAAATTCCACATGAGTGAAATCATATATTTGTCTTTCTCTGAGTTATTTAACTTAGCATAATATATTATATTTCCATCCATGTTGTTGCAAATGGCAAGATTTCATTCTTTTTCATCACTGAGTAGTATTCCTTTGTATGTATATGTATGTATGTATGTATGTATGTGTATTTATATACACACACACACAAAGAAATTGAATCAGTTATCAAAAATCTCCCAAGAAACAAGAGTCCTAGGCCAGATGGCTTCCCAGGGGAATTCTACCAGACATTTAAAGTAGAGTTAATACCTATTTTTCTCAAACTGTTCTAGAAAATAGAAATGGATGGTAAACTTCCAAACTCTTTTTATGAAGTCGGCATTACCTTGATTCCAAAACCAGACAAAGACCCCACTAAAAAGGAGAACTACAGGCCAATATTCCTGATGAGACTGGATGCAAAAATTCTCAACTAACAAATCAAATTCATTGGTACATTAAAAGAATTATTCACCATGATCAAGTTGGGATTTTTTCCTGGGCTTCAGGGCTGATTCAGTATTCACAAATCAATCAATGTGATACACTACGTTAATAAAAGAAAGGATAAGAACCATATGATTCTCTCAATAAGATGCAGAAAAAGTGTTTGTCAAAAGTACAGCATCCTTTCTTGATAAAAACTCTCAAGAAAGTAGGGAGAGAAGGAAAATATTTCAACATCATCAAGTCCATATATGAAAGACCCACAGCTAAGATCATCTTCAATGGGGAAAAACTGAGAGCTTTCCCCCTAATATCAGGAACATGACAGGGATATCCACTCTTACCACTGTTGTCCAACAGAATATTGGAAGTCCTAGCCTCAGCAATCAGACAACAAAAGGAAATGAAAGGCATACAGAATGGCAAGGAAGAAGTCAAACTTTCACTCTTCACAGATGACATGATACTCTGTGGAAAAATTGCTAGAACTGATACATGAATTCAGCAAAGTTGCAGGATATAAAATCAATATACAGAAATTAGTTACATTTCTATACACCAATAATGAAGCAGCAGAAAGAGAAATCAAGGAATCAGTCCCATTTATAATTGTACCAAAAACCATAAAAATACCTAGGAATAAACCTAACCAAAGAGGTAAAGGATATGTATGCTGAAAACTATAGAAAGCTTATGAAAGAAATTCAAGACACAAAGAGATAGAAAAGCATCCCATGCTCATGGATTAGAAGAACAAATATTGTTAAAATGTGTATGCTACCCAAAGAAATCTACACATTGAATGCAATCCCTATCAAAATAACACCAGCATTCTTCACAGAGCTAGAACAAACAATCCTAAAATATGTATGGAACCACAAAAAAACCCAAATAGCCAAAGCAATCCTGAAAAAGAAAACCAAAGGCATCACAATTCCGTACTTCAAGCTGTATTATTACAAAGCTAATCATCAAGGCAGTATGATACTAGCACAAAAACAGACACATAGATCAATGGAACTGGATAGAGAACCCAGAATGGAACCCACATATGTATGGCCAACTAATCTTTGACAAAGCAGGAAGGAATGTCCAATGGAAAAAAGACATTCTCTTCAGCAAATGGTGTTGGGAAAACTGGACGGCTACATGCAGACGAATGAAACTTGACCATTTTCTTACACCCTACACAAAAATAAATTCAAAGTGGATGAAAGACCTAAATAAGACAGGAAACCATCATAATCCTAGAAGAGAAAGCAGGCAGCAACCTCTGTGACTTCAGCCACAGCAACTTCTTACTAGATATGTCTCAGAAGGGAAGAGAAACAAAAGCAAAAATGAACTGTTGGTACCTCATCAAGATAAAAGCTCTGCACAGCAAAGGAAACAATCAAGAAAACTATAAGGCACTCAGTGGAATGGGAGAAGATATTTGCAAATGACATATCGGATAAAGGGTTAGTATCCCAAATCTATAAAGAACTTATCAAACTCAACAGCCAAAAAACAAATAATCCAAGGAAGAAATGGGCAGAAGACATGAATATACACTTTTCCAAAGAAGACTTCCAAATGGCTAAGAGACTCGTGAAAAGATGCTCAGCATCACTCATCATCAGGGAAATCCAAATCAAAACCACAATGAGATACTCCTGTCAGAATGGCTATAATGAACAACCGAGGAAATGACAGATATTGGCGAGGATATGGAGAAATAGGAACCCTCTTGCACTGTTGGAATGCAAACTGATGCAGTCACTCTGGAAAACAGTATGGAAGTTCCTCAAAAAAATAAAAATAGAACTACCCTACAAGCTCAGCAAATGCACTACTAGGTGTTTATCCAAAGGATACAAAATGCTGATTTGAAGGGGCATATGTACACCCAATATTTATAGCAATGCTATAAACAATAGCCAAAGAATGGAAAGAGCCCAAATGACCATCGACTGATGAATGGATAAATAAAATGTGATATATAAACATTTTATATGTATACATATATATGTATAGATATGTAAATATATAGCACACATATACACAGATATATCTTATGCAGATATATCTTACTCTTATTTATAATGAAACAGGAAGAATGTTAGTAATACAACATATTGGAGAAAATGTCAATATTGAGGTTAAATACAGAGATTAACTATACACTTGTGTGTGTGTGTGTGTGTGTGTGTGTGTGTGTGTGTATGTATTTCACCTGGCTTCTGGCTTATCACTAATGAAGTTGATTAGATTATTACATTTAATTGCTTCAGTTATCAGTAAGCAAAAGTATAGTATACATATACTGTAATATACAAATACTGTAGTATGGTATCAGTATACAAAATGTATAGCCATATTTTGTAGTCCTGAGTAAGTAGAGACAATGAGCTACAATGGCTCCTCTAAAACAAGCACACTGAGAAAACTCAAATTAACCAGAAATTTATTTGATCATCTAAGACTTTAAAATTTAATGAAAATCTGCAGGTCAAAGGAAATAAGTTTTTCAGATGGTTGGACCAACCTTGATCTCTTATTTTTTGAGGGTTATATATGATTTTAAAGATTGCCACTTAACACCACATTTGTGTAATCTTTGTAATCTGAAACAGATGTACATTATTTAGGTACTTTAAGAACTACTTCTGTATTTTTTTTCATTCATTTATTCATTTAATAAGCTTTTATTAAGTGCTTTTATTTAGTATTTCCTACTTAGGAAAAATGCTAAGCAATTTCAAGCTCTCAAGCTATAGGTTAGCCATAGAAATATATTATATCATCTCAAAATTTTCTCTTTCTTTGGCTGAATAATTCCAGTTCTTTTCCCTTTTCATATATCTCAAATTCAAGATGAGCATGTTCTTCTGGTATTAAATAGTTGAATGAAGTGTATTGTCCCAAAACCCAAAGTTATCTGTCTTTGTATTGAAATCTTAATGTCAAACTTGAGACAGTTTTCGAAGGTGAATGAAAGGAAAGGAACTTTGAGCTTGATATTTGACATTTAAATATCATTTTGTGCCCTGTACTTTGTGGAGATGCTTGATGAACACTAAACAATAGTGATAATAAATAAAATGGATAATATGAATTGAAGTGAGGCTAGAAACTGGAAACAGTCTTACAGAGATGCAACAGAAACCAAAGTCCTTAAGGAGGAAAATCTAGTCTCTATAAAAAAAAGGAAATTAACAAAGAGTTAGTGAAAGGTTAAGATTAAAAAAACAAAAAAACAACAAAATAGGATAAGAGATGCAACTTAGATAAGGGAATTAGAAAGGGAAATCATTGCTGTTTTTCCTGTATTTAACACCTGAAAAAGAAAACAGATAATCGAGGGAACACTGTTATCTTCTGGTCTGCAAGGAGGAACGCCAAATAACAATAACATTCTAAATCTGTGAAATTCCTGCTATCCTGTCACTACCAATGTTAGTTTACTTATATTCTCATATTAGTTCTATATGAAGCAATCTATATGAAGTATACATAGCATTTCCTAAGTGAATGTTTTAGATTTTTCAATGAATGTGAACTTCCAAACTGCTTTTTGGAATTTAAAAATGTGAATTTCAGATTAATGTTTTTGTATATATTTACTATTTTTAAAGTTATATATAGTAAAATTAACTCTGTTGTACAGTCCTCTGAGTTCTGACAAATATTTTGAGTCATGTGATCGCTACAGGACTCAAGATCCAGTATTTTTTTTTTCAACTCAAAAAGTTCTTTTGTGCTCCCCCTTTGTAGTCAACCTCTCCCCCTTAGCGTCTAGCAAGTTCTGACCTGTTTTTTTGTCCCTATCATTTTGACATTTCCAGAATGTCATATAAACAGAATCTTGGCATATAGGCAACTTGAGGGTGAGCAGGGGACTTGTGTTTCAAGTGAAGGTCAAGCAGTTTCTAAGAGCAGCATGTTGGGATGCTGCTACGTTTGTTTGCCACACTTCCATGAACTTGGTTGGTAGAGAAACAGCTAGCCAGATAGATGTAGACAGTCTGTTAGTGGCATGGCAGCAGTCTGAACTTTGTATCAGTTCCTCTTAAAACAGATCATGAGGGGAGACTATTCTTTGTTTCTAAGGCTGTCTGCTGTATAAATGTCCTTAAAAAGACAGAGTGAAATGTGTAGAAATGCCATGCACAGGTGCCTCAGTCAGTTAAGCGTCTGACTTTGGCTCAGGTCATGATCTTGTGGTTCATGAGTTCGAGCCCTGAGTTGGGCTCTGTGCTTACAGCTCAGAGCCTGGAGCCTGCTTTTGATTCTGTGTCTCCCTCTCTCAGCCCCTCCCCTGCTCTCGCTCTCTCTCACTCTCTCTCTCTCTCTCTCTCAAAAATAAATAAACATTAAAAAATAAAATAAAAATTAAGAAGTGCCATGGACATACACCTCCTAACATTGTGTTATATCATATACAAAATTATGGGATCATCTTCTGCAGCTGTTTTCTCTCAAGATGACTGCCATACTCTCTTATTTCCATATCTTCCATTTCTTCTGGCTATGAAGAGGGGTTTGTCTTGGAGTTTCAGCTGTTTTTGCTGTTGTGCAGTTCCACTTGACCAGGAAAAGGGTAAGAGAAAAGCAAGAGAAGAAAATATCAAGAAATCCCCCCAGCACTTTTGGAAACACCAAGTTGCCTTTTCCTATTTCCCTTGGGGAAGTGGTGTTTAGGTATTGCCCTCATTGTGACCACAGCGGTGTAGACCTGTGACTGAAGCCACTTTCAGGGACAGGTCTGCTGGGAGAGAAGCAAAAGGAAAAAATAAAAAGGTAAATGCTCTCCCCACTCTCTGACTGTTAGAGGCCTGCTTTCCTGGTTCCCTGGAGGAAAGGCAGGGTTTCTCTTAAGTTTTCTGTGTCCTTTACTGTTACGGATTTCCTCTCTCAATTCCTCTTTGGGTCGAAGTCAGGAGACAACAGAAGAAAAATAACCAGCAAAGTCATCCTTGCTATGAGTTTTTATAAGTTTTGCATCTCCTCCCCAATCTGCCTGCTATTGTTAGCTTTTCAGTGTCCTCAGGTAATTGGTTTGTGTTTTGTCCAGACTTGTAGTTGTAGGAGAGACAGATGGTAGTGGAATTACTCCATTTCATTTGTTACTGGAAGTCCGCTCACATTGCTTCATTAGTGATTTATATACATCTTATTTTGGATAAGATTTTGGAGAAATCTTCGTAGATTATTTTTTTGTTTTGTAATGTAAGTTATTTCAAATATGAAAAATACCCATATCCAAAGTCATTTTTTCCAACATTTTACGATACTTAACATTTTTTAGAAATAAGAATTGAAACAATATGGATAAACTTTGCAGACAAGAATTCTACTACTGAACCACCAGTGCAACAATATGAATGAACTTGAAGCCATCCTTGATTCTATTTACTTTTCTAGTCCCAGTGTTACTTAACTTCTCTGATTTATCTTTCCTTATATTTTTATGCTCTAACTATACTGTGCTATTTGCACTATCCTTAAGCACTGTTTATTTTTATGTTTTGCATTTATTGCATGTTTTTAAATCTTCATAAAAAGTTTATCATTCTGCAACTTGCCTTTCATATTTAATATTTTTAAATTTTGTTTCCTCATACTGATAGTGTAGCTCTGGTTCATTTATTTTAACTGGTTTCAATTTTTAAATCAGTTTATAAATTTTATGGATATAGCACAGTTCATGCGTTTTCTTGTTAATGAATATTTGGATTTTTAAAAAATTTGTTGTGCTTTTAATTTTCACTAATACAAACAATGCACAAAGAGCATCCTTGTGTAGATGTGAGATATGTGGGAGTTTCTCTTATTTATACTTGGACATAGAGGAGCAAGATGAAAGGGTATGCACTCTTTAATTTTGTTAGATATTGCTAAAGTTGTTTCCCAATATGTTTATGTCAGTTTATACTCCCATCAATAGGGCGAATTACATCTGTACAATGCTTACTATTTTTATTATTTTGGTAGATAATCGTTTTAATGGTATCCCCTGATAATTGGAGAGACCCTTCTGGTTTCAACTTCTATGACTTGTATATTTGCTGTTTGAAGCAGGGATCCTGGATCTGTTTTCAGTTCCTTTTACTAAGTAGGAGGAAAGTCCTTTATTAAAATTGTCTAATTCCTGACAGGTAACACACAGAAGCACACCAAGTTTGGAACATCAACTCTACTTTTTTGTCTTTCTTTTTTGAAAGTATTTATTTTGTTTCTGAGTCTAACACAGCCTTTTTTTAAATGTTTATTTATTTTGAAGAGAGAGAGGGAGAGAGAAAAAGAGAGAGAGACAGAGAGAGAGAGAATCCCAAGCAGGCTGTCAGTGGAGAGCTCATGAAGGGCTCTATCTTACCAACCATGAAATCGACCTGAGCTGAAAAGAGAGCTGCATGCTTAACTGAAGGAGCCACCCAGGCACCCCCTTTTGATTAGCAAAATCACCCTTGATTAGCACCCCTGCACAGCCTTTTTTATTATTTCTTTTTATATTTTATCTGTCATTACTATGTGTTGAGGCAAGGGTAGTGTTTTAAAGTAAAAATCCATTGTTTCCTTTTGACCTTTTGTTTTCATAAAGGTGATAGATAAATTATGTGTAAGTTGACTTCAGACGTTATCTAAATTGGTTTGGGATAAAGACACAAACATAAGATCAATACAGTTGCATTAAAATATAAAATTTTTGTATATCAGAAAGCAGAATTAGAAAATTATTTGCAGCAGATATGGCAGTCGTTAAATATTTAACATATAGGGTATGTTTATTCTAAGAAAATCAAACTCTCTAGTAGAAATGTGGGCAGTCATGAAGAAAAACAGAATACATGAAAAAAGTGTTCAAAAAGATATAAATGAGAAAGGAATTACACTCCATCTTTTCCTAACAGATTGACAAATGTAGGAAAACAATGAGTGATGTTACTCATGATGGTCTGAGGAAACAGGCATTCTCTTTCCCTGCTGTTGAAATGTAAATCGCTACAACTTTTCCGCATGGTAATTGGGCATTGGGTATGTAGTGCTGTGCCTGTGTAATACTAAATAGCCACCAGTTACACTGGCTATTTATTCAATATTTATTTCCTTATTCTCATTCGCCACACTTCAAGTGCTCAATGAACACATTGGACTAGCGGCTGCATATTGCACACAGCAGACATAGAACATTCCCACAATCACAGAGTATTTTATTGAATATCATTCATCAGTAGTTTCAAAATAGTCATATCCTTTCCCCAACAATCCTACTTCTAAGAATATATTCTAAAGAAATATTAGAAGTTTAGGGATCAATACCAAAGCATTGAAAACAATAGTAAAGATTTAGAAATAATCCAAATTTGCAAAAAAGGAATCAATGATTATAAATTCACATAATAGAATGTTATCCAGCCTATTAAGTGTGTATTTGTATTAATGTTATAGTAGTATGCTCATAATATGTTGTTAACTGAATAGGCTACAAAACATTATTTACAGCATTGATTATAAGTCTCCTTTAAAACATTTTAAAATTTATAGTACAAAGCATGGTAGTGTTGGCAGTTTCTCTTTGCAATATTTCCTATCAGACACACACATGCGTATTACTTTTATAGTCATAAAAAATGAAAAGTACATTGCTTTTGAACTCTATGAAGGAATTCATAATCATGGCCATTTTGGGTGGTTACTGTCTTTTGAAATTTAGTGTTGGTTTGTATATTTATATATTGAAGTATCATATTGCATATGTTTGGGTGGTGTGTGTGTGTGTGTGTGTGTGTAGAGGCCTGGTAGAAAACAACAAAACCCAGATTGTGGTAGAGTCCCCTCCCTAAGGAGAGGGAAAAAAAAAAGAAAACTTCAAGGTAACCTGGCTATGTGCCTATGTGACAACATCCTTCATGACCTTCCAAACTGAGACTGCTTAATCAGACTGCATGTTTATGTGTGTTTCCACATATGGGAGACAAAGAAATAGAAAATATATAAAAAAACTATGCCACGTGACATTCGGTGCTCAATTCTTCAGGTACGAACCCAACTGAGTATGCCAGCAAGAATAAAGTTGCTCCCTGTAAATTAAAAAGCCTCCGTGTCAGGACTCTCTGTGCGAGAATTCTGCTACAAGATGGCTTAAATGAAGAGATTTTTTAAAATAAAGAAATTACTAATGGAATCATGGGCAGGGGGAAGGGAGCAAAGTAGGGATGGTTAGTTGCCCAGAAACTCAACACAGTAAGTCATTACTATCCCTAGGAGTAAAGGGATGAGAGGTGGAAATAGAATTGCCAGAGCACAGGGTGTGCTGGAACTTTACAAGTGGGGCTTCCCAGCAGAAGTTTCAATCATGAAGACATGCAGCAACCGCTGAAAACATGGCACCAAGCAAGAGTGCAAGTGTATGGTGTTCTTTACCCTTTGTTTATTGTGCTTTGCAGATACTGCATTTTCTACAGTTGAAGGTTTGTGGCAGTCCTGCATCCAGCCAGTCTATTGGTATCATTTTTTAATAGCATTTGCTCAGTTTATATCTCTGTATCACATCTTGGTAATTCTTGCAGTACTTCAATTTTTTCATTACCATTATATATGTTACAGTAATCTGTCCAGTGATTATGACTCACTGAAAGATTGGATAATGATCAGTATTTGTTAGCAGTAAAGCATTTTTTAATTAAGGTATGCACATTGGTTTTTTAGACATAATGCTATTGCTCACTTACTAGATTATAGTATAACTTTTATAAGCACTGGGAAACCAAGAAATTAATTTGACTTGCTTTATTGTGATATTCACTTTATTACGGTGGCATAGAAATGAACGTATATAAATATATGTGGAAAATAAAGTAATTGTGATGTGTATATGGCAGAAAGCTCTTCTCTAACTCTCTCCCCTTAGTTAAGATCATTAAAGAAATATTGATTCCAAGAGCAAGTTTGTAGAGGAAAAGCTTTGGTTAAAAATTCTCTGTATTTCTTTGTTTTAAATGTTTAACTTTGGTATTGAATAAAATTACAGTACTGTGGAATCTGTGCTTTATATACTATGATGTGCTCACCAAATGCCATTATTATTGGAAAAGCTCTAGTTCACATTTTTTAATAGATGGGTTATTTGAAAAATTGAGAAATAATCTTTAACTCTATGTTATTTAGGTTTAAAAAGCCATTTTAATTATATGATTTATAGGTATTTGTTCAATGCGGTTTTGAAATAAGAGTTTACATTCTAAAATACACGAGGTATTAACATTATATTAGTATAGTGATCCTGTTGTGTTTTGGCCAAAAATAGCATGAGACAGTAGTATTTGTAGTATCATTTTATTTTGAAAAGGTACTTTACATTTTTTCAGTCATACATATAGATGGTAATTTATATGGAAATATGTCAAAATTAATCCTTTTTAGCTTATATTTTAATCAGTTTAGTTAAACAAGTGGATATAGTTGTGTATCTACTACCACAGTCAAATTATAGAATAGTTCCATCACCCTCTAGAATTCTCCTGTGCTCCTTTGTCAACCCAGCCATTTGAAACTAACCAAGAATGTCATGTACAAAGAATCATATGGCATATTTCCTTTGAGTTTGACTTTATTTCATTGAGCAGTGTGCAGTTGAGATTCATCCACATTGTTGCATGGATCACTAATTTTCTCCTTTTTATTGTTGAGTAGCAGTCTGTTGTGTGACTATACCACAGTCTGTTTATCCATTCCCCAGTTAAAAGATATTTCCAACTTTTGACAGTTTTGAAGAATAACAACTGTAAATGTTAAAGTACAGGTTTTCATGTGAACATACTTCTCTTGAATATAGTCCTAGGAATGGAACTGGTGGTTTGTCCAGTAAATGTGTATTGATAAGAAAGTGCCAAACTGTTTTCCAGAGTGGCTATACAATTTTACATTCCCATCAATAATACATGAGTATTCTCATCACTCCACATTCTTGCCAGTGCTTAATTTTGTCAATTAATAAAAGTAAATTAATTACTTTTAGCCATTCCCATAGGTATATAGTGGTATCTCATTGTGTTAATTTGCATTTCCCTAATGCCAAAGATGATTAGCATCATTTCTTGTGCTTGTAATCCATGTATTATCTTTGGTGGGTGCTTTACTTTTAACAGCCACAAAAGACAGAAACCAATGGATATATAAGAATAGTGTCTTGTACTCAGGAAGGAAATATTACTTTATTGAATTTATTAATACATGAAATTGATTCAAAAAACACTATTTTTATTGTCTATTTGAGTAACAAAATGGTCATTCTTCTCACTAACTACAACTCCTGTCATTACAGATATTTACCATGTTGGTTGAAATAATAGTTTTTGTGTGTTCATTAGTTCTCCCATTTCCCACAGCTGTTTCCAAACATAATCATTTTTTTTCTCTAACTTTCAAACTATTTTCTCTTCCTCCCATGTCACCAGATAATCTTACTTCTTTTACTAAGAATCTGGATAGGTAAGAATCTCTGATGCACTGTCAACAATTATTTTCACCTATCCTAACCTCCATCTTTCTCTTATTCCAGCTTTTATTAACTCTCCTCACTTGGTTCTTTGATTTTTCATTTTGCTCTGGTTTCTCAATGTTAGGGACTGCATGTTTGTGTCCCCTTACCCCCAAATTCATATATTGAAACCCTAAGCCCTAGTGGGATGGTATTAAGAAATGGGGCTTTCGGAGGTAATTAGGTTTAAAGGAGCTCATGTGGGTGGGGCCTCCATGATGCAATAAGTGTCCTTCTAAAAAGAGAAAGAGAGGCATTCTCTCTCTCTTTCTCTCTCTCTCTCTCTCTCTCTCTCTCTCTTCCTCTCTTCCTCTCTCCCTCTCTCCCTCTCTCCCTCTCTCCCCCTCCCCCTCCCTCTGCCTCTCCCTCCCTCCCTCTCTCTCTCTCTCTCTGTCATGGATACAGCAAGAAGGTGTTCCTGGGAGATTGTTCTTACCAGACATTGTATTTGCCGGTGCCTAGATCTTTGATTTCCCAGCCTCCAGAACTGTGAGACATACCACCTAGTCTATGGTATATTGTTATGGCTGCTAAACTGAGATACTCATCAAACTAATCCCATGTCTTCTCACCTCCTTTGGGAGTTTGATATATTAATTTTCTCTATTTTTTGAAAATATTTTGGGGGCACCTGGGTGGCTCAGTTAGTTAAGCTCTGACTTCACCTCAGGTCATGATCTTGAAATCTGTGGGTTCGAGCCCCGCATTGAGCTCTGTGCTGACAGCTCGGAGCCTGGAGCCTGCTTCTGATTCTGTGTCTCCCTCTTTCTCTGCTCCTCCCCCACTCACGCTCTGTCTTTCTCTGTCTCTCAAAAATAAATAAACATTAAAAAAATTTTTTTATTATATTTTTGTGACCTCTTATAGTTTTTCTTCAGCCACTCCATCCTTCTCTTAAACAGTAATAGCCAAAGCTTTCATTCAGCTGGTCATCTCTTTCAGTCTTTAGTAACTCCTGTCTTTCCTTTCTTATAAAGTTACTTGTAAGAATAATATGTTGTAACACATTGATTTTTCTCATAAGTAACCCATGGAGCAAGGCTTCTCCCCTGACCACCTTACTGAAATTGAACTCGCCAAGTATCCATGATGACTTCTCTTTACTAGATTTAGTAACCTCTTCTCAGCCCTCAGCCTATTGGAAACATCTGCTACTTTTTGAAAATTCTGATTACTTTTTCATAGAAACTATCTTCTCCCTTTACTTTTTGCTTTTTCCAGGATACATTCCTCTGTTGGTTCTTGTTTCAGTTATTTATTGCTATGTAATCCACTATTCCAAACTTAGTGTTTTAAAGCAATGTTTTATGATTCCTCTTGATTCTGCGGGTGCCTGAGCAGACCTTCTGATTTAGCTTGGGCTCTGGCTTGCATTTTCACTCAGCTGAAAAGTTCGGGGCCAGGCTCAGCTGAGGCAATTTAAAAGGGCTGGTGTTTAATCTCAGGCTTCTTCACGTCCTCATGATCTCAGGGTGGTGTTCTGAGATGGTGAAGAGGGAAACCTCAAGGTTTCAGAAGGTCTGGACTTTGCAGTATGCACAGCACCACTTCTACCACAGTATATTGTCAAAATAAGTAACATGGCATGCCGAAATATGAGGTGAGGAAGAGACTTCATCTCGGATGGGAGAAAAAGAAGTCCTATTTCACAATCTACCACAGTTCTTAACTTTTGAAAACTTACTTTCAGGTTTCTCTTTTCACTCTCCTTTTCTATCCCTCTTATGTTATGCTGCCATTATGTTACTGGTCTTATAAGCTTTCAGCAAATAGTGATTGTCTCCAAGGATCAATACCTGTATTTGGGTGCCCCAAAATAAAATAGTATAGAGGAGAACTCATTCTCCATTCCTGACCCCACATCTTGATGACTTTTTCTGATTGCATTTCTTGATGATCCATGACCCTTGGAACTAATGTTTGCTCAGTAATGCAAACTCGATTTTTGGGGTATCTTCCCTTATCTCCCATATACCCAGTTGCTCATCTAGTTGTGCTGAATATAAATCTTAAACTTCAGCTTGCTCTTCTTCTGCTCAAGACTTTATTCAATTCCCATTATTCTCTTTACTTGACTCTAATTTTTACAATGTTTAGAATTTTGAACAAATATTTCCTGGCACAAATAAAACTTACTTTGAAAAGAAGCATGCATATGCAAAAATAAGAAAGAAATTAATCATTATGTTCTCTGTTCTTGACATGTAGTTCATAATGCTAATGTAACACTTTATTGTATTTGTTGTGAAGATGCCTGTGATTATGAGCTTCATGAATGTAGACCTCCTACGTTAATGTAGGCTTGCTAAAAATGTTAACAAATTAGATTAGTGAAGATAATAATGCCAAAGGTTATGGTCGCAGAGATCAATAAAACTCAGCTGGGTTCGTGATTAAATGTAGAGAGAATGATTGTGGAGAATTGGGGAGCTGCTTCCTGGATTTTCATAGCAGGGGTAGCAACATTGACTTCTGTTGATTGGCAAGTTTGATATTGTGGCAATTAAATTTTTTTTTACTTATTTTAAGTCTAAATCTGAAACCCTACTGATTTAGTTCTTTTTAGGAGGTACTTGTAGCACCACCCCCTGCTTTTCTATTCATTTGTTTCACAGTAAAAGCTTTTATTTTTAAAACAATAATTTTTCGTTAGGTAATGTGATTTCCAGAAAGTCTTTCCAAAGGTTGCCTTCTTTTAGACCTGTGTTGTGTAAATGTGATGATGCTAAATCAGTAGTGTGCGCAGAACTTGATCCTGGAGAGGTTTGTTCACAGAGATATTTTTGTCTTGATAGGACATTGAATGGATAGAGGTATGGATGAAAATAAAAGCCAACTACAATTTAAATTATGAAGTGTTCCATTTTTTTTTTTGGCTTTAGTTGAAATAGAAAAGGAAGAAATGAGGGTAAATGCTGGAAAATTCTATAAGAATATAATGAATAAGGAAATAAGGAAAAATTAAAAATTACACAAATTTTACTTGACAGACTTAAAATGACAAAAGCAAGAGATATGAGAAGTAGACTCTTGGCATACTTAACTCACTGCTCACACTGGTCAACATGGGAAGTGGAATTCCCTATTATAAGAATAATGGTAGTGGAGTCTTAAATGCATTTTCTGACTTTAGTATTACCTTTGTTTTTAAAGTAACTTTTTAAATGGTGATTTTTTTAAAGATCATTTTGTTTTAAATGTCTCTGTCACTGTTAATGTGAAAGGATGGTATTTGTGTCTCCAGAAATAATGTCTCAATCTAGTTAAAGGAAAGAGTTACTCTTGTGTTTGACAGTTACATGGGTCTTGAATCTTGTGTATGTATGATTTCATAAGCTCCTTCGAACACAGCAATACAGCATTTTTATCAAAGTAACATCTGCTGGACCCTTTGCAGGCATCGCAGTCATATCATTTCCATTTATAAGTTTTGCTGTTCAAGGCTTTTTAAAACTGCTCTGTCAGTTTCCTTTGTAGTAAAACTTGAAATACCAGTTCTTGGCATCAAATAAGTTTTTCTTTTAAAATTGACATTTATATAAATTAAAAAAGGTTTAAGATGGTGATAGGCAAAGTTTTGACTTTTTAAAAAAAAATCATAGTTGGAGAGAGCATATATTCATTCCTTCATTTATGCAGTATTAATTGAATGCCCATTATGGGACAGCTTCTTGACAAACTCTGAAGCTGCAGTGATGAAAAAGACCTAGTCTGTGCCCTCAGAGAACCCCCAGTCTTCCTGACAAGTAAACAGATAATTATGATAACAAGGTTCCAGGTGAATAATTACAAGCATTTGAACAGAGAACTGGAGGAAGCACTTGATATTATTGTAATATGGCGATTCAAAATGAAATAGGATCATGAGCAAAACTGTATTTTTGAGCAGAAATGTGGTTTTCTTACTGTAAATTGAACCCCCTTTTTGTTGGTCCTGTTACCTCTGTGATTTACTCTCTGTGTCTTTGGGTGCCCCTGAAGGGAAGGTAGGATTTGCAATTCCTTCACTCCTCTTGGAGAACCAGGCCACATTCAGTTGAAGGATCACTGTAAGTGGGCAAAGAGTAAAGACACTGTGAGCTGAGACAGCCCTGTTCTAGGCAGTCTTTTTTCCTCTATTTGAGGCCTGAATTGTCCACTTTTCCAAAAGCCAGAGAATAAAATTACATGTTTCTGTATTTCCCTGTCTGTATCTGTTTCATGAGACCTTATGCACACCAGAACTCTTGTATAAGAGAGTGTACAATATATTGTTAATTATGGTCCACTTTGTCAATCTATCTCAATTTTGTAGACTGATATGGAGCCGAAGATGACAAGGTTAGGTGACAGCCTGCTGGAGGAACAGCTAAGTACTCTTAGCTAAATACTCTTTGCTAATTAAAAATGGATTGGTTACCAGCCGCTCTGTTTAGACTTGGGCTGAGAATGAATAACTGTAAAATGAACCAATGCTAAAAGGCAAGGTGAAGTTGCAAGCAGAGCATATAGAATACTATTCTACTTTACCAAGGAAACTTTCATTCATAGGCCTGTAAAAGTTTTTGATGTGTCTGATTAAAGACCTTACTTTTAATGTCTTTTGAAACAGAAATCTATTTTTGAGAAACAATACAGGTGTAAAATGTATATTTGTTTATATAGTCCATGTTTAGAACCTAACTGTTCCTTATTTGAGAACTGTATTTTCCTTAAGATTATCCTATATTTACAGCATGTGCTATGGTCTAAGTGTTCCCCAACCCCAACCCATTTTATATATTTTGAAACCCTAATTCACACTGTAACTGCGTTTGGAAGTAGGGCATTTAGGAGGTACTTATAGTTAAATGAGGTCATAAGAGTAGGATACTAATCCAGTAGGATGATGGTCTTAAAAGAGACAGAGGAGAGACAGGGAGATACAGATCAATCTCCATGTGAATGTACTAGACAAGGCTGTGTGAGGCCACAGGAAGAAGGCTATCTTCTGCAAGCCAGGAAGAGGGCTCTCACCAGGAACCCAAATGGCTGATGTCTTGATCTTGGAATCTCCAGCCTTCAGAACTGTGAGGAAATAAATCTGTTGTTTGAGCCATCCAGGCTGTGGTATTTAGTTATGGCAGCCCCAAGCAGACTAATAAAATTGAAATGAACCTCCTATTTTCCCCTATATTTCTAAATTCTCTTGCATTGTCATTTCAGGAATTTTTGCATCACATGTCTTTTAGTGAAGTGAGACTGTTATTTTATGATGCCTTTAAGTATATGAGCTTGGGAAGATAGCAGGGCCCTTAGGGGGCATAGAAAGAAAAATTTTCTATATTTGTGAATTTTCTAGACTAAACCATCAAATTTGTCCAGAAGATGTTACAGGTTTTGCAAATCAAAAATTGTTAGAGAAGACAATACAGTCATTAAAGGATTTAAGGTATCTTTTTGCTTTCATAGAATTCTTTATGCAAACCATATTGATCTAAGAATTGGTTTGGATTGTTTTGAAGCAAAATGTTGATATGATTGCTGAGATAATACACAGGCGACATAATACAACTTCCATGTTTTATAACTAAGTATTGTTATTCATTTTTGGGCTCTTTGAAATATACACAAGAAAAGATAAAACTTTTTGCATATGATATATGGATGAAATTTTTTATTAAAGTATAATAGGCATGTAACGTGGTATAAGTTTAAGGTACACAATGCATTGATTGGATGTTTCTATATTTTAATATAGTTACCATTGCAGTGTTAGTTAACTGCTGTGAAGTGATAACTCACTGTGGTTTTGACTTGCATTTCCCTAATGATTAGGGATGCTGAGCACCATTCATGTGCTTGTTGGCCATATGGTTGTCTTTACAAAAAGATGTCTTTTTAGTTCCAGTGCCCATTTTAAAAACTTGGATTGTTTGGCTTTTTATGTTACTGAACTATAGGAACTCTTTATATATTTGGATATTAACCCCTTATCTAGTACATGTTTGGCAAATACTTTCTCCTCTTTCATAGGTTGCTTTCTCATTTAAAAAAATTTTTTTGATGTGTAGAAGTGTGTTAGTTCGGTGTAGTCCTACTTGTTGATTTTGCTTTTGTTGCTTGTACTTTGGATGTTCTATCTAAAAATCAGATAATTCACAGGAATTACTTAAAAAGACTGGAAAGAATCAGTAGCAGTCATTAAAGTTACTAGTTTTGCTTTACCTGGCCCATTTAGAAAGAGATTTGTTTTCATATTCATCATACAAAGATTTGGGGCTGACAATCAATTTAATAGGACTTTAATGAAGAGTTAAAAATACTACTTTATCATTGGGGTTACACTTGTAAAGAAATTTAGATAACCAAGACTTTTATACCCCATTTTTAATTTTCATTCTCCTTTTCACAATTTTTGATACAGTTTGGTAGTGAAGAACACAGACTTTCCTATCAAATACTTGATCTCCTATGGTAATATGTATAGAATGAATATTTTATCAATTACTTTATCAGTCTAAACTTCAGTTTTTTAATCTATAAATTGGAATTTTAATTATATAGTAGGTTTCTATGGATTGAAATGGAATCCTATATATATAAAATCATATGAATCATAGACATGGAAACATTACAGTATCTGGTATAGTGTAATCTTTTAAAATGTCATAGCTATAATAATTACCCACAGCATTTTTAAGGATTCACTATGTTCTTCCAAGCAAATAGGTACTTCTAGAAAGGACTCAAGTTGGAGAGTTAAATTTTCCCCAAGTTGTTTTCTGAGTATCTTTTCCTAGCCTTTGATTAGACAAGTAATTGGCAAAAATGCAAAACCAGAATAGGAAAGTTTGATTCTAGTTTGAGTAATACACCTATTAAACCACTGACTTTGACAAGCCACTTGTCTTAACCCATAACCCAGAAGATGAACTGTCAAAGCTGATTCATGCAAATCATTGCTATTATAAAACACCAAAGTATTAACATAATTTAAAAGATAAAAGCAGAAAACAGTTACAAATTAGCATTTCTTTATTAAGGGTCTTGAATCTATCATATATAGCTTTAAAAAGTGTCCCTTTATTAACATTTGGATAGGTGGTTTGGGATTAACAGACAGGTTCCAGACAATGTATGCCATTTGATTTTGGGATTCTTCATTCTATGGTTCATTAATTTCATAGAAAAACTCTTTTATGGGACTACTCTTCTCCAACTAGCCATGTCCTCATAAATCCTCAAATTATAGGTGTACTTTTAATAAGCATTCTGGAAGACCAGGAATAGCCTCCTAAAACACTACAAATAGGAGAAAGTTACCAGGTAGGACCTAAGTAAAGATGAAAGTATTATTAGTAGTATTGTCAAAATGTGATTGTAGATTGGCAGCATCAACATCATCTGGAAACTTATTAGAAATGCAAATTCTTGAGCCCTATGCCAGACATACTAAATCAGAGATGGTGGGAGCCATCAATCTTGTTTTGCAAAGTTCTCCAGATGTTTCTGATGATGTAGTCTAACTTTTGAAAGATACTCTATTTATAATTTTAGAAGGATCTCTCATAGAGTCATTCATTTCTTCTGGTATTCTTTCCTGCACTCCCAGGGAAGTCATAAGCCTACTTCTATAGAGTATTAAGGCCAATCTAAATATTGATAATAATGACATAAACTTATAATCAAGATCATGTTGGAGATATGTTGCACACCTGAAATTAATGTAACATGTATGTCAACTATACTTCAATAAATTTAAAAAAAAGATCATTTTGAAGGGAAAAAATTAACAATGCTTTATTTTCCTACAAATAAATTTTTTGTTTCTTTTGAAATTGGCTTTAGGATAACTTTTCAATGTAAAATGGGTCATATTATTTTGCAGTTCGATTGTTTTTCGCCAAGATGAACCACCTACCACATCCACCAGATGTGACTATTAATGCTTGACCTAATGCAAATTAAATCTATTTGTACAGGTTGATAATCTGATATTGGAAATATTCTTAATTTCTGAAGCCAGTTTTTAAAATGGATTTACAAAGTTGTTTTGGGTAAGATCAGTATTAGTGGAATAAGTTTATTTTGGACTATGCTTTAAAAAATAAGTAATACTACTTTAAAGTCATATATAATAGAGCCTAAATTTGGTAGTGTCTCTGGTATCAATTGTAGAAATAAGTTCAAAATCCCTACATATAAATCTTCCAAAGACCAGCTTAAAAGAAAAATGAGCCAGCATTCTTTCAGTCTTTGTTATATAATAGATAAATATCCCATCAAATTATTAACTTGGGGAATAAGGAGAGGAAGAAATCAGTTTTATAAATACATTTAGATAATACTTTTTTTTCTTTAGAACTTGGAGGAGCTTTTGGGCTGCTAAAATCTAGAAATCTTTCCAGGATAGAGAACTTGATCTATGAGAAAGATTAATTGTCTTATCCACCTATACCCTTGTGAAATTTTGACTCAGAATTTGTTTTCTTGCTCTGCTTTGTGACTTTGTGTTTGTGCAGCCAGAAGTTTAAAAGTAGAAATTGGATTCTGGCTTTCCTAAAGAATATAAAGACTGCTCAAAGTTGATTTTCAGCCATTTTGCCAAACAAAAAGCCTTTTTACTTGAACTAAGTTCTTTTACCTTATTAGTTGAATAATTGTGGTGTAATAACATCTGTTATTACACATGCCAAAATATTTTACCTCATCAGATTCAAAGAGACAAATGATTTAGATTTTTAGCAGATATACAGGAGCATTGTAAAATTTAAATTTTGACTAACTATATATATCCCTTTTAAGTTTTCTTTTACCCAAGTAAGAGTGATATCAGGGGCTGTAATAGCGGACTCAGTATATAGAATCTTCCTGGATCTTTCTTTTAATCTTGAAATCAAATAATCTATAGTCAGATAAAGTTTCTCTGAGGAGATACAATTTGATATAAAATACATAATATAGTGGTATATATACATAATCAAGGAACTTAATAAAATTTTAACTCACAAATGGAATTACCTTTCATTTTTAGTATTCTAGCATTTGCTAAGTTCTGATTTGCCAGAGACATATTTTCAATATGCTGAATGCAGAATATATTGGAATATGTTCATCTAAAAATAAGCTTTTGTATTGGAGAATTCTTACCTACTAGCCTATAGTTTAAATTAAAAGATTCTCAGTATTTATCTTAATATTTTATAAAATTATTAAGGTTTTTAGCAACATATACTCCATGTTATAGAGTGGTGATTGTATTTTCATGTTATATTACTGTAACAAGTATAACCCATATTTATTAAATACAGATATTTATTAAAAACATATTTATTAAAAACTTAACATGTATATATCAGACATTCCAGGACAAAGCCCCTATAAGTGTGCAGCTTACCTTTCAGAGGGAGGATATACAAAGAAAAACTAAAAACAAGAAGTTAAAAGATAATTACAGGTTGATGTTGCTGAAAAGCAAGCAAGCCAAGTGATGATGTCCTTAGACCCAAAGGAGTGTACATGGCTCCCGCTGTGACTCTCTACTCTGGCACTCCACCAGTTGTGCTTTCCCTATGGTTGAGGAGTTGGTAGCCCCTGGCATATGTGCCCATGTGTAGTTTGTGCATTCCCTTCAGTGTCTCTGGGACTTCAGCTTCCTTGTCCCAGCAACCCTCAGCCCACTTCCATCGTCTGCTCAGATCTCTAACTCAGGTCCATTTTCTCAGGGTAGACTATCTGAAGGGTGGCCAGCAGGGCCATACAGATGTCATGGGACATACAGCTGCAGCTTAGATGCACAGGATGGGATGTCTGTAGGCGTACATATGCTGGGCTCCTTGAGTGTGAACGGATCATGAGTGGGCAGAGGGAAGGGCCAGCTTAGATTGTGAGGCCTGGAATGGACTTCGACCATGCTGCTGTGTTGTAGTGCAGAACTCTGTAGAAGTGAATATTTGACCTTCCCTGTTGTTAGGGAGGTATATTTGTCAAAGTACAAATATAACTTGATTTAGCAGTTGAACTTAATAAATGATGTTACATATTTAGACATGTGCTACTAGGCCCCACAAATGTTAAGGACGTAATATGTGAAGTCCATTTTAGATAAAATTGTCAGATAAAATTTCTCTGAAGAGTCACAATTTGAGTCAAAGACCTGGAGCATGAAAATGGGTCATCTATGAAAGAACTTACAGAAATAAATTCCAGGTGGAGTGACTTTGTAGTACAAATGTACAGAGGTTGAAAATATGCCATAAGGCTTATTCTGTATAAAGAACAAAAAGAGACCCTCGAAGTAGAGAGTAGAGTAAGAATAGAGATCTGTAGGAACCAGATCATGCCCTAGTATGCTGTTGAAAAGAGTTTGTGTTTTGTTCCAAGACCAATGGGACACTTTTGGAGGATTTTAATAAAGGGAATGACATGCTCTTAATTACATTAAAAATCACTTACAACTCTCCTCATACATTTAGAATATGTTTTAGGGAGGTTAGAAAAAACAAGTTAATACCTTTATAATGATCTAGGGGAGAAATAATGTTTGCTTGGCCTTGAGTGGGAGGAATAGAGATGGACAGAAAGTAGATGTGTTGGAAATAAATCCAACGTTTCCTGATGGATTGTATATGGGGAATGAATGAGACAGGGAAAAGACTTAAAAATGACTCTTAAGATTTTTGATTTGAGAAATTGGATGATAATAGTTACCGAAATGGAAAACACTGTGAAAGGAGCATATTTTTTGGTGGAGATAGAAATAGAGCCTTATATTATGGACATGATTAACTAGAAATACTGTTTGACATTCATGTGGAGAGATCAAGTAGGTAATCCTATAGCCAAGTCTGGGACTCAAGGAATCAATATGGACTCTGTTTCTTGAACATACCATACCGTCCTTTTCGTATGTCTTAGAGCTTTTGTTCTAGCTCTGATAACTGGAATATTCTTTTCCTTTGTCTTCATCTGGTTTCAGTCTCTGCTTAAATGCCAGTCTGTCTAAATGGTTGCCTCCACTTTTATTTTCTCTCAGTATTTGTGTTTTGTGTGTTTTTTTAAATCATTTGCAAACTTGTTTTCACTTTTTTCCTGTCCTCAAGAAGAGGGGCTTTGTTTCTTTTACCTTCTTCAGCCAATGCTCAGCACAATGTCTATTACTGAATATTCAATAGATACAGGTTCAGAGAAGGAAGGGAGGAAATAATATTTGAGCAGAATCATGGTTTCCTTAAAAGGAACAACAAGGTGCTTGGGGCAGAAGGGTATGAGAGATAATGGACTCTTCTCCTGCCATAGGTTTGAGGATTCATCAGTAAGAAGGATGCTTAATGTTCACTAAGCACTTACTGTGTGTTAGGTACTTTGCTGAGCACTTCATAAAAATTTCATTTAATAATTAGAACCACCGTATATGGCAGCAACTATTTTTATATTCATTTTGCAGGTAAGGAAACTGAGGCTCAAAGAGGCGAAGTTGATGAAAATTGCATAGCTGTATTAAAGCCCACGCAGTATGACTCCACAGCCTCCTGTCTGAACCATTACATAGCACAGAAGGCTCGTGCTGCATTGCCAAAGGTCTTTTTGTTTCCTTAACCATCAGAGATACTAAAGAAAGTTTTGATAAATCCCATGGAATTGTCCTCCGTGCCACTCAGCATCTTTTTGCCAGTGTTAGATTCCAGAGATAAATCCACTGGCCCTATGAAAGGACAACACAATGTATGCCTTGAAGAAAAACAGGTGCCACTTCTTGCATACCTCTTTCTTATGAGGTTGCTACTGCACGTATAGAGTGGAGAGAGGTCCCTGTGAGCAAGGCTCTGACCCACTTCAACTCAAAAACATACCTTCTTTGCAGTTAGTCCCTGGGGAGCAAGCCAGACCCACCTGATTGAGACTTCATCTTCTTGTAGAATGAAATTGGAAGTTTTCCTTTTTTTTTTTCTTTTCTATTTTTTGGAATAGTCTGAGAAAAATCAGTATTAACTCCTTTTTTTTTTTAATGCATGGTGGAATTCATCTGTCATGCCATGTGGTCCTAGACCTTTATTTGTTAGAAGGTTTTGGATTATCGATTCAATAACATTACTACTAACAGGTTTATTCAAATTTTCTATCTTCCTGATACAGTTTTAGCAGATTGTATGTTTCTAGGAGTTTATCCACTTCTTCTAGGTTGCCTAAGTTACTGGTATATAATTGTTCATAATCTCTTATAATTCTTTGTATTTATGTGGTGTTGGTTGTTATTTGTCCTTCATTTTAATTTATTTGAATTCTCTCTCTCTCTCTTTTTTTTTAAATGAGTCTGGCAGAGACCTTATCTGCTTAATGCCAAGATTTGTGGGGGTAGGAAGGAGCAAGGAAAGATGCTAAAAGTTTTAAAAAAATCCCCAAAAACAAACAAAACAAAAAAAAACCACCTAGAAGTCTCATCTTTTTGTTCTATAAAGATAAAGGTACTCCTTAATTTTCTTTCTCCTTTTCTCACTAGATAATAAACTCCTGAGTGCAGAATTACACTTTGTTCTCATCTTAAGGAATTGTTATGACTTTCATATTACTTGTTAAACTGAATTCCATTGGCAAAAAGAATAAATGATAAAGTATATACAGATGAATAAGATGTTTCTTATAGGAATTCTATAGACCAAATTGAACTTGCATATTTTTCGAGTTGATTATTTTCCATTACTTGATTTTCAGAACTTAGAAAGGGTCTGTATCAGCATTATTTTTCACTTAGGCTAGCTGCACTTCTTCCTTTGGGGGATAGAACTGTCGGCTCAGAGTTTTAGTTAAGAAAAATGACACCTTCTAAAGTCAAGATGAATGAAAATGAATTAGAAAATATTACTTTATGTACAGAGAGTTGTGTACAGCCTTTTTCTCCACAATAGCATCATATGAATAGATTTAAGTTTATTACAGAAGTAAAGAAATTGAATACACGTGAATTCTAAAAAGAATTAAAAAGTCTAGAAAGACAGGATAAAAGTATACTATACACATACAAAAACTGTTTTATGTAACTTGCAAATGTAATGAAATATTTTCTAAGGTGATAAGTATTTGTTACATAAAAACAATATTGGGAGAAAGAACTTTTGTGTTATTTAGGATTAATTTATAGAGCATTTAAACAAATAGTCAATTCCATCTCAAATGGATTCTATATGCAGACTAGTTCCCATAGTTGTCAATAAGGACTTTTACTCTAACATAACCCTGATAACTTTAATGACAAATCTGATCACATTCTGGGTAATTCTTGGAATCTAAAAATAAGCTATGGCTGAATTTTAAAATGGAAAAAAGGTGCTAAGCAGGCTAGGTAGGTAATGATGCACACTGAAAACTTGTGTACAAAAGAAAAGTAGAGATAGCAATCATTTCTCAGTATGAATAGTAGAAATATTATAGTCTATGACAATCATTTTATGTTCTGTATTGTGGCATTTGTTAATTATTCTAAGATATGTTGAGCTTGTGGCTTCAAAATAAAAGCTCTGAAGGGACATGTCAATACATTCAGAAATCCTTATAGTATGGTTGTTAAATCTTCAGATTTAAGACTGAAATCCTTATACTATAGATGTTAACTCTTCAGATTTAAGACTGAAAATCTTTTTAACGTCTGTATTTAAATATTTGCCTTAGAGGCAAGATGGCGGAGAAATAGGGAGTTCCATACTTCCTGCCTGAATCTCTCAAACAAAGCAGGGCTGAAGCCAAAGGACTCTGAACCACAAGAGTCTGGGAGGAAAAGAGACGGAGTCCACTAAGAGGACAGCCTCATAGGGCTACCTCAAGAAACAAGCCAAAGTACACATAGTGTAGAGTTGCAAATATCACTACGAGTAGGGAAATAAAATAACCAAAGTCACAACAAGAGAGACCCAGGGACACCATTAAAAGAACACTTCCTGAACAGACAGGCCCTGGACAGTCTATGAGACTCCTTTAATATAGCAGTACTCACAGGTGCAGAGTGCATAACAAGCTTTTAAAACATACAAGAGACAGAAAACTAGCCAAAATGATGAAACGGAAGAACTCTCCTCAAAAGAAATTCCAGGAAGAAGTGACAGATAAAGAATTGGTCAAAACAGATACAAGCAACATAACTGACAAAGAATTTAAAACAACAGTCATAAAATTAATCGCTGGGCTTGAAAAAGGCATAGTAGACACCAGAGACGCTATTGCTACCAAGATATGGACTTTAAAAATAGTTATGATGAATTTAAAAATGCTATAAATGAGGTGCATAATAAAATGGAGGCGGCCACTGCACGGATTGAAGAGGCAGAGAGGAGAATAGGTGAATTAGAAGACACAATTATAGAAAAAGAGGAAGCTGAGTAAAAGCTAAATTGATCCAGGAGCACGAAAGGAGAATTCGAGAACTGAGTGATAAAATCAAAAGGAATAATATCCTTATCATAGGAATTCCATAAAAAGAAGAAGAAGAGAGAGAAAGGGACTAAAGGGGGTACTTGAACAAATATAGCCGAGAACTTCCCCAATCTGGGGAAGGAAACAGATATTGAAATCCAAGAGGCAAAGAGAACTCCTCTCAGACGTAACGTGAATCGATCTTCTGCATGAACATATCATAGTGAAACTGGCAAAATATAAGGGTAAAGAGAGAATTCCGAAAGCAGCTAGGGATAAAAGGGTCCTAACATACAAAGGGAGACCTATCAGGGTCTATCTACTGCAGATCTATCTACTGAAACTTGGCAGGCCAGAAAGGAATGGCAGGAAATCTTCAATGTGATGAACAGAAAAAATATGCAACCAAGAATCCTTTATCCAGCAAGCCTGTCATTCAGAATAGAAGGAGAGATAAAGGTGTTCCCAAACAAACAAAAATTGAAGGAATTCATCGCCACTAAACCAGCCCTACAAGAAATCTTAAGGGAGACTCTATGAGAGAAATGTTGCAAGGAACACAAAGTACCAGAGACACCACTACAACATGAATCCTACAGTGAACACAATGACTCTAAACCCATATTTTTCAATAATAATGCTGAATGTAAAGTGGACTAAATGCTCCAATCAAAAGTCATAGAGTATCAGAATGGATAAAAAACAAGATCCATCTATTTGCTGTTTACAAGAGACTAATTTTAGACCTGAGGACACCTTCAGATTGAAAGTAAGAGGATGGAGAAATACCTATCATGCTACTGGAAGTCCAAAGAAAACTAGAGTAGCCATTCTTATATCAGACAAACTGGACTTTCAAGTTAAGGCAGTAAGAAGAGATGAAGAAGGGCGTTATATAGTAATTACATGGTCTATCCATCAGGAAGAGCTAACAATTATAAGCGTCTATGCACTGAATTCAGGAGCACCCAAATACATAAAACAATCTCAAACAGAAACAATCTTATTGATAAGAAGGTGATAATTTCAGGGGACTTTAATACTCCACTTACAGCAATGGATAGAGCAACAAGACAGAAAATCACTAAAGAAACAATGGACCTGAATGACACATTGGACCAGATGGATTTGACAGATATGTTTAGAACTTCACATCCTGAAGCTATGGAATTCATTTTCTTCTCGAGTGTATATGGTACATTCTCCAAGGTAGATCACATACTGGGTCATAAGTAGCCCTCAATAAATATAAAAGAATTGAGATCACACCATGCACACTTTCAGATCACAATGCTTTGAAACTTGAAATCAATCCCAGGAAAAAGTCTGGAAAATGGCCAAAAACATGGAGGTTAAAGAACACCCTTCTGAAGAATGAATGGGCCAATCAGGCAATTAGAGAAGAAGTTAAAAAATATATGTAAGCAAATGAAAATGAAAATACAACAATCCAAACTCTTTGGGATGCAGCAAACGCAGTCATAAGAGGAAAATACATGGCAATTCAGTCCTATTTCAAGAAACTAGAAAATGCACAAATAACAAAATCTAACAGCGCACCTGAAGGAACTAGAAGCAGAGCAGCAAGAACACTCCAAACTCAGCAGAAGAAGAGAAATAATAAAGATCAGGGCAGAAATAAACAATATAGAATCCAAAGAAACATTTGAACAGATCAATGAAACCAAGAGTTGGTTTTTTGAAAAACTAAGCAAAAATGATAAACCTCTAGCCAGGCTTCTCAAGAAGAAGAGAGAGCACCAAATAGACAAAATCACAAATGAAAATGGATTTATTACAACCAATCCCTCAGAAATACAAGCAATCATCAGGGAATACTATGAAAAATTATATGCCAACAAACTGGACAACCTAGAAAAAATGGACAAATTCCTAAACACACACGCACTACCAAAAGTCAAATGGGAAGAGATAGAAAATCTGAACAGACCCATAAGTAGTGAAGAAATTTAATCAGTTATCAAACATCTCCCAACAAATAAGAGCCCTGGGCCAGATGGCTTCCCTGGGGAATTCTACCAGACATTTAAATCAGAGTTAATACACATTCTTCTCAAGCTATTCCAAAAAATAGAAATAGAAGAAAAACTTCTGGACTCATTCTACGAAGCCAGCATCACTTTGATTCCCAAACCGGACAGAGACTCAGCAAAAAGAACTACAGGCCAATATCCTTAATGAATACAGATGCAAAAATCCTCAACAGGATACTAGCAAACCAAATTCAACAGCATACAAAAGGAATTATCCACCATGGTCAAGGTGGATTCATTGCTGGGTTCCAGGGCTGGTTCAATATTCGCAAATCCATCAATGTGATACATCACATTAACAAAAGAAAAGGGAAAAACCATATGATTCCGTTGATAAATGCAGAAAATGCATTTGACAAAATACAGCCTCTTTCTTAATAAAGACCCTCGAGAAAGTCGGGATAGAAGGAACTTAAACATAAAAGCCATTTATGAAAAGCCCACAGCTAATATCATCCTCAGTGGGGAAAAACTTAGAGCTTTCCCCCTGAGATCAGGAACACGACAGGGATGTCCACTCTCACCACTGTTGTTTAACATAGTGCTGGCAATCTTAGCATCAGCAATCAGACAACAAAAGGAAATAAAAGGCATCAGAATTGGCAAAGATGAAGTCAAACTTTCACTTTTCGCAGATGACATGATACTCTACATGGAAAACCCGACAGACTCCACCAGAAGCGAACTAGAACTGATCCATGATTTCAGCAAAGTCGCAGGGTACAAAATCAATGTACAGAAATCAGTTGCATTTTTATACACCAATAATGAGGCGACAGGAAGAGAAATCAAGAAACCGATCCCATTCACAAATGTACAAAAAACCATAAAAGACCTAGGAATAAGCCTAACCAAAGATGTAAAAGATCTGTATGATGAAAACTATAGAAAATTTATGAAGGAAATTGAAGAAGACACAAAGAATTGGAAAAATAATATTCCATGCTCATAGATTGGAAGAATAAATATTGTTAAAATATCAATACTACCCAAAGCAATCTACACATTCAATGCAATCCCAATCAAAATTGCACCAGCATTCTTCTCAAAGATATAACAAACTCTCCTAAAATTTGTATGGAACCACAAAAAACCCCAAATAGCCAAAGTAATATTGAAGAAGAAAAAAACCAAAACGGGAGGCATCACAATCCCAGACTGCAGCCTCTACTACAAAGCTGTCATCATCAAGATAGTATGGTATTTGCACAAAAACAGACACATAGACCAATGGAATAGAATAGAGAACCCAGAACTGGACCCCCAAATATATGGCCAATTAGTCAAAGCAGGAAAGTGTATCCAATGGAAAAAAGACAGTCTCTTGAACAGATGGTTCTGGGAAATCTGGACAGCAATATGCAGAAGAATGAAACTAGATCACTTTCTTACACCATACACAAAAATAACTCAATATGGATGAAGGACCTGAATGTGAGACAGGAAACCATCAAAACCCTAGAGGTGAAAGCAGGAAACAACCTCCTTGACCTCAACTGCAGCAATTTCTCACTAGACATATCTCCAGAGCCACGGGAATCAAGAGCAAAAATGAACTATAGAGTCCTCATCAAGATAAAAAGCTTGTGCACTGCAAAGGAAACAATCAAAAAAAATAATAGGCAACTGATGGAATGGGAAAAGATAGTGGCAAATGACATATCGGATAAAGGGCTCGTATCCAAAATCTACCAAGTACTCACCAAATCCACACCCGAAAAACAAATAATCCAGTGAAGAAATGAGCAGAAGGCATGAATAGACACTTCTCCAAAGGGGACATCAGATGGCCAACAAACACATGAAAAGATGCTCAGCATCACTCATCATCAGGGAAATACAAATCAAAACCACACTGAGTTACCACCTCATGCCAGTCATAGTGGCTAAAATATAAAAATCAGCAGAGTATAGATGCTGGCGAGGGTATGGAGAAACAGGCACCCTCTTACACTTTTGGTTGGAATGTAAACTGGTACAGCCGCTCTGGAAAACAGTGTGGAGGTTCCTCAAAAAACTATCAATAGAACTCCCCTATGACCCAGCAATAGCACTGCTAGGGATTTACGCAAGGGATACTGGAATGGTGATGCATAGGGACACATGTAACCCAATGTTCATAGCAGCACTTTCAACAATAGCCAAATCATGCAAAGAGCCTAAATGTCCATAAACTCTTGAATGGATCAAGAAGATGTGGTTTATATATGCAATGGAATACTACATGGCAAGGAGAAAGAATGAAATCTGGCCATTTGTAGCAATGTGGATGGAACTCGACGGTGTTATGCTAAGTGAAATAATTCAGGCAGAGAAGGACAGATAACATATGGTTTCACTCATAGATGGAACAGTAGAAACTTAACAGGGGACCCTAGGGGAGTGGAAGGGGAAAAATTGTTAAGGAGAGGGAGGGAAGCAAACCATATGAGACTCTTAAATACTGAGAACAAACTGAGGGTTGATGGGGGTGGGGGAGAGGGGAAAATGGGTGATGGGTATGGAGGAGGGCACTTGTGGGGATGAGCACTGGGTGTTGTATGGAAACCAGCTTGACAATAAAGTATAAAAGAAAAAAATAAATAAAAATAAATGTTTGCCTTAAAAAAAAACACCTATTACATTGGATGATTACTCCCATCCTTTTGACCAGGGTGTGGATAAAGTTTTTTTTTTTTTAAATTTCCACTATTTCTGGTAACTAAATTCACAAGTTAGATCTATATTACATTGTCTATTGCTTAGAAATAGGTTGCAATATTAGTTGTTTTGTATCTGTTAAGGGCAGAATTATCCAAACAAATTGAAAAGTGAAAATATTGCATTAAAATATAATTTATCTTCTTCACTCACATGAAAGAAAGCACTCCTTTTAATTGAATTTTGAATATGGGGAAGACCTATTGGGATAGTGTAGGTTCCTTTTGCAGTGTACTTAGAAGTATTTTCTTTAGATGGGCTTTTTCCCTGGAGAACTGAACACAAATCAAAGTGAAACATTCATTTACATCACACTAATTACTCTTACTTACCTGCTTGAGATCTAATTTTAAATGTCTCCCTATATCCCTATAAAGCTCTGTGAAAGGATAACTTTAGAAAGAAATGTACAGCCATCCCAGAGAGATTTGGCAGGGATTGGTTTGCATAATAAATAATGACCATCTGCACCCTGTGGCAATCTACCAAGAAGTGCAATTAGTCCCCTGCAGCCTAGGCAGACTGTGGTTAGTTGTCTTAAGCAGGTGAACAAAGGAGAGATTGCTTATTTGCTACTTTGTTCACTTCATTTAAAATAGCTACTTTTGTGAGGCCAAAGTAATTCTAAGATTTAGGTTTTAACATTTTAAAGCTGTAATTAGGTTTTATTTCTAGTTATTTTTATAGTTCATGCCTATTATTATACCTATTCATGTGCCAAGATGGAGGATTTATAAGAACAGTATTTTCATGAAAGTGGGAAATACTATAATAATGGCTTAATTTTTTTGGATTGCTTTTTACAAAAATTCTTTAAATATTATAGAACAACTGGTACAGAGTCACTATGGGAAAATGGGTGGAATATGTGTCATATATATCTAGTGGAAATTAGTAGTCTGAAGACTGATGTATGAGGCTCTTCCTTTAGGTTATAAATTACATAAAGATTATACAAAATTGATTCATAATTTTTCCAGATATTTATATAGAACTATTTTACCTGATTACAGCTTGAAAGTTATTGTAATATTTTTTGATGCCAAAATTGTGAATTTGCAAAATGTAAAGCTTTAAATTAGATTCAGGTACCTGAGTGGCGCAGTCTTTTGAGCGTTCAACTTCGGCTCAGCTCATGATCTCGCGGTTCGTGGTTTTGAGCCTTGTGTTGGGCTCTGTGCTGACAGTTCCAAGCTTGGATCCTGCTTTTGATTCTGTGTTTTCCTCTCTCTCTGCCTCTCCCCCACTCACGCTCTGTCTCTCAAAAATGAATAAACATTAAAAAAATTTTTTAAACAAATAAATTAGATTATAGTTCAGTAAAATCAGTGAATGAACTGCAATCCAGAATTGATTTAGACAGCACTTGTTTGCTGAAAACAGACTATATTAATCATCAGTCAAATCTTTTTAAGATTAGAACTAGTATATTGAAAGAGAATGTATGACCCATTGTGTTTCAGTTAATTGAGACTATTATTAATTGCCTGATAGTCTACCCCTGAAATTGAGTCAAATGCATTGTTTTAGTTATTCTAATTTGGGAGGCAATGGAGGCCCATGTAATTTGTTAGAGTCCTTAAAGGTGGCTAGCTGATCGCACACCTACCACAAGACCAACCATGGTGAGGACCCATAATCAGACACCAAGTACACAGCATAACTCTTCATGTTTGGTTTAAACATACTGACGATGTGTTCATCAATGAGGAAGAAAACTATTGACCACATTTTTTTTAGTATTGCTTTATCTGAAAATGCCTGTATTTTTCCCTTCATTCTTAAGAGGTAGTTTAGGTATATTTGGTGGCAGTTGACAGTTCTTTTTCCCAACATTTGAAAAATACTGTGCCACTTCATTCTAAACTTAATAGTTTCAGAGAAGTATGCCATTCAAACTGGTGGTCCCCTGTAGGAAATGTCTTCTCTTTATAGCTGCTTTCAAGACTTGTTAATTTTCAAAAGTTTAATTATGATATGTCTTCGCTTGAATTTCTTGACTTTATCCTAGATAAGTTTTTCTCAGCTGCTTGAATTTTGGTCGGTGTCTTTTACCAAATTTGGAAAATTTTCAGACATTATTTCTTTGAATGGTCTTTTAATACCACTCTTTCTCCTCTCCTTTTAGAACTCTGGTGACACAAATGTTGGATCTTTTGTAAATCATCCCACAGGTCCCTGAGGCTCTGTTAATTTTTTTCCAACCTATTTTCTTTTTGTGTAAATTGGGTAAATCCTATTAATCTTCCCTAAATTCAGAGATTATATTCTGGATTTTTTTCACTTCACTATTGAGCCAACTCAAGTGAGTTTATTTTTGTTACTTCTTAATATTATAATTTCCATTTATTTGTCTTTCATAACTTCTATTTCTGTTATTGAGATTGAGTCCATTTGTTTCAAGAGAATTTGTGATTGGTTATGATTGGTTATGGCTGCTTTAAAATCCTTATCAAACTTATAGCATCTGGTCTGTTTACATGTTGGTGGTAGTTAACTGTCTTTTCTCATTCAGGTTGCAATATTTTTATATATTGGTACAATTGGTGATTTTTTGTTGTGCCCTGGGCATTTCATCTATTTCATGAGGAACCTCTGGGTCCTACTTAAATCTTTTATTTTGGCAGGCAGTCTCATGGTCAAGGTTTAGCATGCAGTTCCTGACCTACTGCTGGACTGTGGTTTCAAGGATGCTTAAATTTTCAGTCTGTGTGGTATTATTTTGCTTTGGTGGTTTATCTGGTTCCCACTTCTTCCTCTAGTGCTGTGTGGGGATGGAAAGAGTCTATGAAGGTTGGGCTGCCTGGTGTCGCACTATGGGAACAAGGAGTGTCAGACACATGAGCTGTTTGGTGCTTGCTTGGCAGTGTTCCCTGCATGTAGGGAGTACAGTGCACTTTCTGGGCTGGGTGCTTGTGGGAATCTGTCAGTGTCCTCAGCTGCCCGAGTCTGGACAGGAAATAGAAATCTTAGGTCTGTATGGACAAAGAGGATTCCCAGGCCAGACTACTTTTTGTGGTGGTATTTTCCTGGCAAGTACAGCCCAGTTCCTTTGGTATTTCTTGGTGGGGTAGAACCTACAACTTACATAGTTTTGACTCTTTCCAAGTTTATCTGCTTGTTGTGTTGGGGTCCATCTTGGTAGTGCTTCTGGGTCAGCCCAGTATTTTTTCGCAAAGCTGGGGAGTCTCAGGACCTTGGGAAAACAGAGCATTTCTTGTGGCAATGTACTGTTAGCAGGGCTCTCAGTTGATCTACCTGCCTCTGGTGCTGAGTTTACCTGGTATTGGGAAGACCTGCCATTTGATCCAAGTAAATCTTTACCTGGACTGCCTTCTGTTGGTAGGTTGAAAGTTAAGCTTCTTTCTGTTGTGTAGATGCTCTGCTGCTATGTTGTTCCCCCATCCCTGGGATCCCAAAGCAGTTGACTTTCCTCACCACCTTTCAGAATTCTTTCATTGGCCCTCCCTTTATCTCCATGGTTTATAGTTGTACTTAGTAAAAAAGAGCAGGAAGAGTTGTATTTACACCAATTTGTCCAGTGGCTATATCATGTTAACTTCCATTTTTCAAGCTGCTGTATAATATAGATGATATATTGGTAGAGTAGACCAAATACATTAAAAAATTAATGGGTTACACAATAAAAAAGTTTAGAGACACCTGGTTATAAGTTTAAGTGAATACTAGATTGCTTGCCATTTAAAGCACCATGGTTTGGTCAGAAAGTATACTTCTAGGTTTTCATCCAGCCCAGTTCCCTTTTGATTTCTTTTTCTTTTACCATAATGGTGTATTTACTCTCTAAAAGATTCCCACTTCTTTCTTTGCTTTTGCTGCTCTCATTTTCTCATTTTAATGTATCAGAATTATATGCATGGTCAGGTTATCTCAAATTCTACCTCTTTCGTGAAGCTTTTTGTGACTTCTCTAGCAAAATATGGCTTCTTTTTCCTCTGACTCTTTATCATCTGTGATATTTCTCATTTGACATTTTCAATAACATTTTGAACAGTGTACTCTAAAAGTTTATCTTTTTTTTTTTTAAATGTGCTTTCCTAGAGAAGCAGTGCTAGCAGTGACTTTCAGTAATGTATAAAAAGTATAGATCTTAACCACCATTTAAAAGGGTCTAATGGAATATTACACATGTGCTTTGGGTGTTCTATCTTAAAATTCCAGGACTATATTCCTCCTCAGCTTTGCACCTTTCTCTCTGATTATTAGTTGTAACATCAAGTCCCATAGTAGTAGTGGCTTGGGACCCATGGCAAAGACTCCCACATTGTAGACTGGGAGAAAATTTGTTGGGGGTGAAATAGAGAAAAACAAACTGTTTAGTTTGAGGAGAGTCTGGAGAGAAGAAGGCTAGAATTGGTAGATGATGACAATCATCAACCATAGGTAATGGAAACATGGGTATCTCTGCCCAACCTCTGTGTTCTACTCATGTACAGATATGTATACCCTACCATCTCATTTTTCCACCCAAAACAGTTTTACTTTAATCTTTTTTTTCCTTTGAAGAACGCTGGGGAATAGCATAGGGTTTTTTTTCTTCCACGAACACTACATATAACTGCTGACCACCTAAAGCAAGATCTTTATCGTTTTCTTTATTTAGTAGCTTGTAAAATGTTAAAGGAGAGTTACTCTGAGAAATTTTGGAAACCTTTCCATCTGTTCTGTGAGGCCCTTTTTAACCATCTTCTTTATATTGACCACATATATCTGAGTACTTGAGCTCTATATTATTCATGCTTCTCTCTCAGACTCATTACTTTTGATACCTTATATTGAAACCCTTGAGAATACGGACTATTATTTAATTTACCTTCTGAATTTACTTACCTTTGAATTTCCAGCATAACTTAGTATATGTATTCCATAGAATGTATTTGGAGCTAGAATCTGAGCTTTCCCTCAGCTTCCATTCTTTACCTAGCATACTATTTCACTGTTGTGGCTTTCTGTTGGTACCTTGCCATAGCATGGTATTTTCCAGACTGTTTGTGTCTCTTGTTGTATCACATGGTGCCACAAAGTGAGTCCTGTAAAAATCTTGAGCTCATTTATATAAATTATGAGCTAGAGCAGACCTCTTGACTGCTGTCTTCAGGAGTCCTGATTTGTTCCAAAAGAGTATATTTACGCTTTATTATGTTATTGCTATGGTAGTGGCAACGCTTTGAACAGCGTCTCAGGTGTGCATTTCTAGTTTTCACTCTTCAGTTCACCATATATTTTCAATCCCTTTGAGGAAAGGAACAGAAAACAAAATGACTCTTAAGTCAGTTAATTTTATGTACAATTCTAGGGCTAGAAGGGATGAAGTTTAAGGTTGTAACCTGTAGTGAATCTGTTAAACTTTGAAGTTTATATTACGCCAACATAAACTGTGAGTTAAATATACTTTGCGTATGATATTAATTTTGATATGTTTCATGGTATGAAACATTGATATGTAAAGATTCAATCTAATTTAGGCAGCTGATTTGGAAATTACCTGATGACTTGGTTATGAGTTGTAATCTCATTGTGTTTCAGAAAATTCTTTTCGTGTAATTCACCTTGTGAAACTTTTTTACAATATTCTTTACATTTTATCATCTCCTCCCTTTTATCTATATTTACTAGTTAATTTCTGAAAGCCAGAAGTTTTTTCTGAGTGGTAAGAAACAAAGCTTGAAACAAAGCCTGGGTAGCTCAGTTGGTTAAGTGGCCAACGTCAGCTCAGGTAATGATCTCACGGGGTTCACGGGTTCAAGCCCTGTGTTGGGCTCTGGGCTGACAGCTCAGAGCCTGGAGCCTACTTCAGATTCTGTGTCTCCCTCTCTCTCTGCCCCTCCCTCAATCACACTCTGTCCCTCTCTCAAAAAACAAAGTAAGCATTAAAAAAAAGAAAGAAAGAAACAAGGTTTGACTTAGGAAATAGAATTTTATTGGTATTCTACTCTAGAATATGGTGCTAACATTGGATTAACTGTTAAGGGACTTCTAATATTTTTGCTTTATGTAAACCTTTCTTCTTTTCACTCTGAAATTTTTGTGTAAAACATGAAAAATAACCCTAGATATTTGACTTCATTTCTTAGAACTAATTTTGAGTAAAAATACTCATATCTTCTTAAGTAATTATCACTTTTCCTGAAAGTGTGATTTATAAAAATTTATCACATTCACAGATAAAATATTGGCTTTTCATATACTTCAAGATACTGTAAAATTACATCAGACCTAAGAAAACAGAATTAATGAAAATATTTAACTTAATTTGGCAAATTTCACTTTATAGGCAGCTTTTAAGTGCCTTGAGTATTTAAACAATTCAGTGTTTAAAAAAGTATTACCTTTGAAAGATGTTTAATGAGACAGTGAAATAGTTTTCTAACAGTATTTGATACTACGATTTTTTTACTTCATATATGATAAGACGTAAATCATCTATTTAGAAATAGATAACAAGTGCATTCTGATAGTTCTTTGAAAAAAATTGAAAGCTAGTTTAGGCTAGTAAGTATTAAGCTTAAAAAATATGGATACTATGGATATTACTGCTAGAACACGTTGAGGTATTTGCTTCTTCCACCTGATGAAACACCTCTTTTCTCAATAATGAGGGTGAATTCTAGATGCACATTATAGCAGAAATCCCGCAACTAGAAATAGTAGGCACACAGGTATATACTCCAGAGTAGTACATAAGAGGTTCAGGATGAGGTCAGTAAAAACAATACTCACACTAAATATTAGCCAACTTAAAATAGAAAACCCAAATGTTAATATCTGTAAACTGTATTTGTTAAGCTTACCTATGTCATCTGATAATTGTTCAGCTTGCCTAACTGTTAAATTAGAATTGCTAAGACTTTTTCTTTGACCCATGGATTATTTAGAAGTGTGTTGTTTAATTTCCAAAAATTTGGAAAAATTCTGTTAATTTTGTTACTAATTTCTAGTTAAATTTTGTTGGCTGAGGACATAACTTGTATGAACTCATTTCTTTCAAATTCTTTGAGGTTTGTTACTTGATTCATGTTTACTATAGGATTTTTGGTGTATTTTCCTTGTGCACTTGGAAAGAGGGTTTTATTCTGCTGTTGAGTGGAGTTTTATTATAAATGTCAATTTGATCCACTTGGTTGATGGTGTTATTCAGTTATTTTATATCCTTGCTGATTTTCTCTCTACTACCATTCATTACTGAGAGGGGTTTTGAAATCTCCACCTATAATTGTGAAATTATTCTTCCTGCAATTCTGTCCTTGTTTCCTTCATTTTGAGAGATCAATGGTTGAAACATAGATTTTTAGGATAATGATGTTTTCTTGGTGAATTGATACTTTATCATTATGTAATTTTCCTCTATCCATGGTAATTTTCTTTGCTCTATAGTTACTTTGTCTGATATTACTATAGGTGTTCTAGCTTTCTTATGATTTATATTTGCATTTTATATCTATTTCTGTCCTTTTGAGATACCTGTATCATTAAAGTTATAGTGATCTTCTTTAGGTAGCATATAGTTGACTCCTTTTTAAGATTCTTTTTAAAATCTGTCTTTTAAATGGTGTATTTAGACAATTTACGTTTAATGTCATTATTGATTATGTTTGGATTTAGGGCTACCATTTTATATTTTGTTCTGTTTTATTGTTTGTTTCACTTTTTACCTTTTCTTCCTTACCTTTTGAGCTTTTTGAACAGGTTTTACTATCCCATTAAATTTTTCTCTTGTAGTTTTGATCATGTAGCTTTGTACTTTGATTCTTTTTTTAAGTGGTTCCTCTAGGAATTATCAAAAACATTTAACTCTTCACAGTTTACAAAGAATCAATACCCTAACACTTCAAGTGGAATACAGAAACTTTATCACAGTATGAATCTGTATATCTTTCCCTCTTTGGTGTACTTTTCATATGTATTACATCTAAGTCAATTGAAAAATTCATCAGAAAATGTTCTAACTTCCTCTCTATTTGTCGAACACATTTTAAATAGTTCAAGAGAAGAAAATTCTATGACATTGACTCAGGTTTTTACCATTTTTGTTTTTCTTCCTTTCTGCCTTCTGGCTAAAGAACTTCCTCTAGTGTGTGTGTGTATGCTTTGTTTTTTGTGTGTTAGCCTTTTGACTGCTGCTTTCAAAATCAGCATATGCATTTCAGGTAAAGGTAGCCCAAAAGTTCTGAATTTTGGGTTCTTTCTTAACCTAAATTTAACTTTTCTTAATCTAACTTGATTTTTGGTCTTAATGTAAATTTACCCACTCAGTGCTTAATTATTTATTTCACTAGCTTTTCAGGCTTCTAGAATAAAAATTTGGGAATTCTTTGCTTTTGTTCTTCCATTTTATCCAGGTTTTTTCAGGGCTTGGGAGGAGTTGGTGTGATCCACCTATTTTACCATTATTTGAAGTGAAAAAGCTCTCAACAAATCAGTTTTACAACTTTAAAATAATAACTTTCCTGCCTGCCAGACTACATTCTTTTGATAGTATATTTTTGATAGTACATGTGGAGGGGAAATTAAACCCAAAAGTACTATTCAAATGGAAAGTAGCATTTTTGAAATATTTGCTTTTTTACATCTCATTTTTAAAAACCAGTTCTATGGAAATAGTTTACATGGAACAAATTCGTGGGTTTTAAATGTATTCAATGAAATATCAGTAAATTGAATATTTTCATAAACTCTCATAATTCCTTCTTCTTGAGGCAACCACTGCTCTGATTTATAGCATTATAGATTTGCCCACTGCCTGAATATACCAAAATTTATCAATTCTTTTGATGTGACACTGCCAAATTGTCTTCCAAAATGGCTGTACCATTCTATATCCTTAACCAACAATGTATGAGTACTCCAGTTGTTCCATATTCTCCCATCTCCTGATACTGTTAATCTTGTGAATTTTAGTATTCCAGTGGGGGTGAAATGCCATCTTAATGTGGTTTGTAGCTGTAGGTCCCTGACAAATAGTGTCATTTTTTTGATGAATTTAGTATTTGTCCATCTTCTTTTGAGTTTTTTACCCAATTTTTTAAGAAGTTTTTAAATTTAAGTTGCGGTTTGTTAACATACAGTGGAATATTAGTTTCAGGTGTACAATATAGTGATTAAATACTTCCATACAACAACCAGTGCTCTTCACCACAACTGTACTCCTTAATCCCCATCACCTATTTCAACCAGCCCACCACCTTCGTCCCCTCTGGTAACCATTAGTTTTATTCTCTATAATTAAGAGTTTGTTTCTTGGTTTGCCTCCGTCTCACCCTACCCCCTCCCTGTTCATTTGTTTTGTTTCTTAAATTCCACATGAGTCAAATCACATAGTATTTGTCTTTCTGATTTAATTTTGCTTAGCATAATGCTCTATAGCTCCATCCACATCATTGCAAATGGCAAGAGTTCATTCTTTTTTGTGGTTGAATAATATTCCTGTGTGTGTGTGTGTGTGTGTGTGTGTGTGTGTGTGTGGTGTGTGTGGTGTGTGGTGTGTGTGGTGTGTGGTGTGTGTGTTTGTATGTGCACACATGTATCACATCTTCTTTATCCATTCATCAGTCCATGGACACTTGGGCTTTTTCCATAATTTGGCTATTATAGATTTTTATCCAGTTTCTTAAAATTGGGTTTTTTTCAACTTGTTATTGAGGTATGTATTCTGTATATATTCTACATAAAAAATTATTTGTTAGATAGATGTAATGTAAAAATTCTCCCAGATTGTAGTTTGCCGTTTTACTTTTCAAATGATGGCATTTGGAAGAATTTTTATAATTTTGTTTATCATTTTTTTGTTTTATAATTTTGTTTGTAATTTTGATGAATTCCAGTTGTTTGTTTCTTTTATAGTTACTGCTTTTTGTGTCCTAAGAAATTTTGCTTACTCTCTTAGTCATGGAGCTATCCTCCTATGTGTTTTTCCAGGTCCTTTATGGCTCTAGCTTTATATTTAGATTGAAAGACTATACATGTAAACTGAAAAAGTCAATGATGTTCTCTTTGTTGACCTGTCACAGAGTGGTGGTTGTGTTTGTCACATGGTGTTACTTCAAATAGATGTCCAGAATATTTTTAAACTAGGGGTAGACATTTACTTCAAGATGTGTGATTACTTGTTACATCTCATTCTGTAGATCATATTATATTTCAGTCTGTATGATGGGGGATTACTACACTTAATTATTTAATAAAAATCAAGTTATGAAGAAAATATTTCATTCTAGGATTTTCTTTTTATTTCTCTTTCTCTCTTCCCCCATACCTGTTTTTCCTTCCCTCCTTTCCATCATTTCTTCGTCTGTCTCCTTCTTTCTTCATTTCTTGTTCATTTTTCTTTTTTAAAAAATTTGGGTGTCTCCTTACCTTATGGTGTTATATAGTTTCTCAGCTGAGATGTTTACATGATAAAATATTCCCTAAGTTGTAATTAGTTCTTGAGATCAGATAATAGGATGTTCTTTAATAGTGTCATGTTTGCATTACTAATCTTGTGTACCCTAGTGATACTGTAATTGATGCTTGTTGCTTTTATACTATGAAAAAGTACTCAGGATGGATAAGGGACTACAAGCAGTGTCATAGACACCTATAACTCATGGCCAGTTTACATGTGGAAAAATTAGCTCTTAGTAAATTTTCTATGATTAATTGGGAAGTGGACATTTTGCATTATTTGATGATATTCTCTCATATACTTATGACACAACTGCTGTAAAATGGCCAGTTAAGCCATAGCCTAAGCTTTACGGTGGGAGGAAAGGGCATGCTGTGTTCTAGGTACAGGAATACTATTGTTTTAAGGGCTGAGATTTCTGAAGTTAGCAATAATGTAGATTTTTAAATCTTATTGTTGAGTAACATTTCTTAAATCTGTGTTATAACCTCTTGAAGTTACAACTTGTTAATGTGCTGTCGATTTAATGGTCTGAATAAAATACCCCTTAGTTCTCTTTGCTACTGCCTCAAATGCATCTTACAGGAAATGTACCGTTGGTTTGGCTAAAAAGGTTGTTCTTTTTCTTTGCCCTAGGATAAGAAATGGGTTCTCAATCATGAAGATGTCACTTTGGGAGAACTACTGGGCAAGGTACGTAGTCTGTTGAGCTTACAGTGTCTGTGCACGCTACAGACATCTTCATTTTCATCAAAGCTCTTCTTCCATTCCAGCACACAGCAAGGCACATTCCCACATGAACCTAGAACACTATACCACATCTGTTACCAATACTGTGATGTTCACTGGAATAGACAGGGGAAAATCTTTGAGAAGCTTAAGGATGATTCTTGGCTTTTTTAAATAGTGTATGTATGTTTTCCTCTGGAAGGACTAAAAGCTGTAATGATTTTATTACAGTGTGGTAAAGCCAAAACTAGTGATGAGATTGGAAAAGAAACTGTGAGGTAATAAAAGTTTAAACACTCAATAATCTTGTTCCATTTGTTTCTGGTTATACATGATAGTTGAAAAAAAGTGACAAAGCTCTTGAAGATTTCACGATTGTGTACAGAATTAGAGTGGATGCATTATTTCAGTCTAACAGGTTTCAATATAAAGATTTATTTTGTAGCCAGCTCTGGTAGTGGTCAGAGAAGGCAGCTATATATGATGAAAGTCCCTTTTTTCCAGACTAGTTTGAAATTTGTTCCAACTCATAGGCCAAGTGAAGGTGTATTATGTTTAATAATAGTGGCAGACATTTTATAATCATTAATCAAATGGACTATTTGCAAATTTATTAATAGCTTATTTATGATTGAGTTTTATGTATATGAACTTCCTTGTTAATGACTTAATTAGTGATGTCTCTTTTTGAAAGTTTGAATTGAGTTTAGGCTTATAGTGCAGTGTGAAAAATAGTATAAAATTCAGATATTTGGAGAAAATTATCATATATTTGATCAGTACTAGACTTACAGCTCAGCATTTTAAATAAAGAAATACATGATTATTAATTTTTTTATTGAAATGTCAACTTGATGAGTTGACAATCCTTATTTTTTTTTTTTAGCTGTGAATATGTTGAGAAAGTAAATCCCTAGTGAAGTAATCCACTTTGCAGGATTCTTTATATTATTTTAAAATATCCTTCCCGTATGGAAGCATTATATTGCTGTTGGAAAGCAGTGTCTATTGATTGCTAGTACTTACTTAGTAAGTGAATTCTAAAGAATCTCAAGTTAAAAGCAGTAGCTGATGTGTTTATTTCATTTGTGACGTGCTCATCATTCTTAAGGAAGTATTCCTTCTTTCCATTACTTTAGGTCAGTAAGTAGCAGTAATGGGGCCAAAAATTATTACAAAGAAATTAAATTTTCCTGAAAACACAACAAAAAAATTGTAAAATTAAAACACGTACTGAAATAGAATGGGCTGATAAGGGCTGCTTTTTAGTACTAAGCAAAAATATTTTCAGTTACAGAGAAATATTTCAGTTATATTTATGTTTAGTTTTCTATGTGACATATGTATAGTATGTTAGGAAGGGATTTTAACCTTTAGCTCCTTACGAGGGGCATTTTAAAGAATAATATTTTCTCATTGACAAGGCAGTAGTATGATGTCTATTTAAATAAATTTAATCATTTTTAAAAGTTTATTTTGAGAGAGTGAAAGTGAGAGAGAACACATGTATGTGTGCACATGTGAGGGAGGGGCAGAAAGAGAGAGAGAGAGAGAGAGAGAGAGAGAGAGAGAGAGAGAGAATATCCCAAGCAGGCTCCGCCCTGTCAGCACAAAGCCTCAAAACCATGAAAAGATCATGACCTGAGCTGAAATTAAGAGTCAGATGCTTAACCAACTGGGGTGCCTCGGTGGCTCAATTTAATCATTTTTAATAAAACTACAACTTTAGAGACACTCTGTAGCTTAATTTCAGCTAATATTTTTGAGCATAAAAATAATTTATGATTTAATATTTTCACAACCTATTCTTAATAAATATTGGCAGTATATTCCTTGAGAGTGCATGAGTAAAAAATAATTGGTCATGGTTTCTGTAAAGACAGACATTGGAATTCAGCAATAATAGAAGATTGAGACAGGACCTCTTAACTTTTTTATTCAGCACTATATAATTACACTATACTTGATATATAGTTGAAATTCAGTAAATACTTTATTCACTCCTGGAATATTTACTAATGTATCCTTTGTGACAGGCACTCTTCTCGTCACTTGGGATACATCAGTCAACAAAACAGACAAATATCTTTGCCTTTCTATCTGGCAGGGAAAGATAGAAAGATAATAAACACATTAAATAGGTAAATTTTATGGTAGAGGAAGCTAAGTTCTGTGAAAAATACAGGGAGATTGGGAGTGCTATTGGTCAGAGTTGGATTTTTTTAAACATTTTATTTATTTTCGAGAGACAGAGACAGAGGGAAGGTGGGGGAGGGTTGAGAGATAGCAAGGATGAAATTCTTTGAAGCTTTGTTGCAAAAGGAAGCAGAGATATATGGTGGATTGTGTTGTTGTTTAACCTGAGAGAAACAATAGCATGGCAAATTGCAGTTGGGAATAATCTGTTGAAAAAAGTGTGATTTTCGAGAGAGAGAAAGATGAGAATTGCTGCAGTAATACTGAGTAGGTAATAGGGGATGGAATTTGATTTACAATGGAGGATTGACTGTAATAGAAACATAATAGTTCATTTTTATAATAGTGAAGAAGATTGGTAGTGAATAAATGTGGGGCTTATAGTCTGTAAACTCTTTTCAGATTGCTTCAGATTTCTCAATGAAGTAGAAAGTAAGGTTATCAGCCAAAAATGAGGTTGGGGGAGAAGGTTTGGGGGATTTGAGAAGAGAGTAGAAGGGGGAGACAGTTAATTAGAACAATGAGAGTATGAAAGGTCTAGAGAATTGTGCTGTGATTATTGGGCAGTGTTAAGGGCCTTCTAGAAGATTGTGCCTATGAATTTAAAGTGAAGCCATTCAAAATGGTTGTAGATTTTCTGCAGCCACATTTAGCTGCATAGATGGAGACTACACAGAGCATTAAGTTTAATCAGGATTGTAGATTTGACAAGGGAGTTCTAAGATTAAGAGGAACAATACAGTTAATGTGTGGTAAGCACATTGGAATTGACAAGCTGGATAAGGAAGGCAGAAAGGACATTAATGGGGTGTTAGACAACAAAAAGTGGTAAGAGCTAAAGATTTGAAAGTTCCCATTGGGTCAAAGGATTTTTGGAGTCTGGATACCAGAGGATGTAAGCTACAAATTTAGAAGCCAACCAGAAGGTTGGATGAATAAAAGGTAGTTATAGAGGAGTTAGGTTATTGTCAGTGGCAAAAGTTTAAAGTATGATCCTAGAAAATAGGTTGGAGCACAAGATTGCTGGAAGAGTGATGTTCAAGAAACTGAGGGTTTGAAGTGTTGGAACTGTCTACTGAAACCGACAAGAATTGCAACAGGAGTAACACGGAGTACCATGTTCCAGGAGCTCAAATTATTAGTATACAAAGGAAAATATTTTCAAATTCAATAGCTGGTAGCTTCTCTAAGGAGTAGTGGATGTATAATCGAATGATAAAGTTTCAGAGCTTGGTTTTTTTGGGAATGCAGTAGGGAAAATGGTTTGAAAGCAGTGACAGGGCAGTGGGAGAAGGGAAGGTGGCAGGGGAATGGTCAAAGTTAAGAAGGTGAAAGGAAGCTCAGCCACCTTTTGAGTGCTCAGGTGAGAGCCAAATTTGTTAGAACAAAAAGGTGAAGAGAATGACCAAAGAATAGATTGAACATAAAATTTAAAATTTTGATGATGATGGACTATGAATTCCAGATTGAATTAATTCCAAAATAGAATTACCCTACAATCCAGCAATGGAACTACTAGGTATTTACCCAAAGAATACAGAAATACTAATTCAAATGGATACATATACCCTGATATTTATAGCAGCATTATCTACAATAGCCAAGATAGGGAAGCAGCCCAAATGTCCATGGGCCAATGAATGGATAAAGAAGACGTGATATATATGTATGTGAGATATGTATGTATACACAATGGAATATTCAGCCATAAAAAAAGAATGAAATCTTGCCATTTGCAGTAACATGGATGGATGCAGAGGGTATAATGCTAAGCAAAATAAGTCAGAGAAAGATAAATACCATGATTTCAGTTATGTGTAGAATTTAAGAAACAAAGCAAATGAACAAAAAAAAAGAGTCAAACAAAAAATATTCTTAACTATAAAGAAGAAACAGATCATCACCAGAGGGGAGGTGGGTGGGGGGAGTGAGTGAAATATGTGAAGGGGATTAAGAGCAGTCTTACCACAATGAGCACTGAGTAATCTTTGCTGAATCACTATCTTGTACACCTGAAACTAATATAACACTGTCAACTATGCCGGAATTACAATTTTTAAAGAAAAAAAAAGCTGGGAAACTTTGCTGACAGAAATTATACAAATATATGTATTAAAACATTTTAGTAATTTTCAGTTTATTAATAACATAAAACTTAAACGCCTTGAACTATTGGTTAAGAGTTACATTAATCTTAGACCTCAAACCCAATAACTAGCAGATCTCTAGTTCAGTTACTTCTTGCTCAACAATAGCATTGAAGCTTGTTATAATACTTGCATCTTAGGAACGTAGTGATGTAAAAAATACATATGCATAGATGAAAACTTGAATACTAAAAAACAGCTGTTGCATTAGCTTTATAGATCATCCTTGTAATATTTTGTTTCAACAAATGACTTCAAACTTGAAATAAGGCAAGTAAAAGTCAAAATAGGTTAGAGCCTTAAAACAAGGTTAGGGATTTATACATCTGATAGGAACTCAACGTGGGTGACACTGGCACTTGGATAAGTACCTCCTCTTCCTTGGTACCTTTCCAGGATTGACAGTCTGCTGGCTGGTGACACAGTCCTTAGTGGGCCTGGTTCAATTGCTCCTTCCCTATTTCCTTACACTCTTCAACTGACATTTGGCTGTGTGGATCCATACCAATAGTCACCTCATGGAATCTTTGCTTTATTTTGAAACAGTAATGGATAACTTCTTTAATAAAATTTAGAGATTGGGGTAAAGAAAACTAGGAGGCGGGAAACAATGTCTTTCTAATGGCTTCAATTTGAGTTTCTCTTTTTATCCTGTTCCAGTTTTCCCCCATTTTTCCTTTTAAGTTCTCCTCATGCTTCAATCCCCCAAATGGTAGGTGGGTTGGGTAGTATTTTTAAAGTTGGAGGATTGGCAAGAGCAACATTTCCAATCTTTTATTTCCACTTAAAACTCTGAATAAAGCTAACAGAATACTTTGATTAATTCAAAATGCATAATTACATGCTTTCCTTGTATTTTGCAAAGATTTATGTGGCTGTCTTACACCCTAAACAACAAATGTGTTTGTATTTTCAGGGGAATTTTGGTGAAGTATATAAAGGCATATTAAAGGATAAAACTGCTGTTGCTGTTAAAACATGTAAAGAAGATCTTCCTCAGGAATTGAAAATAAAATTTTTACAAGAAGCCAAGTGAGTTTGCTAAAGTAATATTAAACATGTATTTATAATATACATTTATATCACAACATTAAAATACGAAGTTTGGAATTAAATTATGATTTACTAAAGTAGAAGTAAGCACTTTCAGAACCCTCACAAGTAAGCACTTACACAACATAGAAACAAAAAGGTTCTTTGTTTTTGAGTTAGATTAGAGATTATTTATGCAATCACAGTCAAAAGAACCAGATGCTAAAAAAACAGTGAGTATTCTTTAATATTGGAATATTGCAGTTTTTTTGCTTGTATCACACATAGATACATCTATGTATGTATATATGCAATGTGTGATTGTCTTTATAATAAAAATCTTATTTTAGTCCATATATAAAATACACAATTTATGTAAATATATTTAGATATATAATTACATCTATCCAACCCTCCTTCGATGTTTTCACTTGATTGTCTCTTCTGAGCTGTTACATTTCTTTTCTGAGAACTTCAGATTTCTTCAACCCCTTGTTGGGCATTTGTTCCAAAATTTGCACATTTTCTTTTCTCATCTTCTGGGATGATTGTATTCTCTTTTTTTATTAGCTAAAAGTTAATGTTCTAACTTGGTACCTCTGTATTGCATGTGGTTAGTTGTATTCTATTAGTGGTAAAACCCACAACAGAGTACAAACCAAATGGAAAATTGTTCTGAACAAAGTAAGGATGGACTCTGACTTGGAGATGCATGGATATATGGACGGGAAAGAAGGATCCATGGATCCATGTGGTAGACAGGGAGAACGGGAAAGTGTGTGTGTGTGTGTGTCTATCATGTCATAGTATATGAAATTGAAGTTTCTATAAAGTGCTCTAAGAGAATCAAGATAATGGCGGTGAGAGAACTAAGTGCCATAGGATAGAGCATTTTGATGGACATTTCTTCATTCATCATCTAAAATTGAATATTGATAGCAATGGATTAACCTAGTTGGTATGCTTATTAAATATTATGTATAGAATAAAGTTGTAAACGTTTCAAATGTTGGCAGGTCGAACATATGCTATGGTAAAGGCATGCTATCAGACTTGAATTCATAGGCTAATTATTTTATAGGTATTCTTAAGGTACAAGGTTATATATTACATTATTTGGGAGGGAGCTAATTTTCTCTCTAAATTGTGACTTTTATTGCAAAATAAACTATTAAATTTCTTAAAGTAGAAAAGTCCATTTTCTAAAGTGGAATTACAAAGTTTTATGTTAAGAATGAGAATTGTATCTATGCAAATTCCTAAGTGTCATTTAATAGATGATAGAACTATATATTTAGATATTTAAATAGAGTCCATGCTGGCTATTTGTGAAATTTCTTTACTAAGCACTTTCCAACCTAAGAAATGGCATTTTGGATTAGAGTCAAACATTCTTAGACTTCCTTTTTAATTCTTAGTAGAAGTTGAAAGCTCAAAGTTAGCGACAGAATACTTTCCTTATCTTTAGAATTTTTCCTACTCTATCTTTTCACTTATAAGTCATTATATATTTTCAATGCAAGGCAGTTTTCTTAGAGCTATCTCTGCTTTAGTTGGGCTTATACAAAACATAGATGAACTGTTTTTTCTTTCTCCCATTAGTTATTTTTTCATTCTCTTACAAAACTGCATTTTTCAAATATGAGTGAATTTATAACTTTGTCAAAGGATAATATGGAATAAAATCTGGTAATAGAAATATTCAGGGTAGATGGATCTTTGAGGGAATCTAACTTATTTTAACTCATGGTTGGAGTCCTATGGCTGAGTCTATGCTATTTTTATAGCCCTCTGATGAAATTTTGCCTTTATCCAAAGTCCCCTTTGCTTCAGCTTCAGTCTATACTGCAACTGTTACTAAATTATTGTTGAACCTGTAGTCCACTTTCCTAAAACTTTTGTGTTTTTACTATTTTAAAACTGGTCACTATAATAAAGATAGTGTTTTAAAAAATCTAATGAGATGATCAGCCTATAGAATTTACCAATATGAATTGATTTCTTATTTATGTATTTTCAATCAAGTATGTGCAAAAAAAAAAAAAAAAAAAAAGAGTCCAACCTAGCAGCTTACAGTTTTTGGTCCACTAATACTTGTCAGTTATGCTTTTGTGGTAGTAGCTAAAACCAGATACTTGGAAGGGAGTGTAAGGTTTGGGACTAAGTAAGATGTTCATATTTAGCATAATGATGACTCAGTGGATAATAATTTTTAAATGAAAATTTAATTGAATTAAGGAGAATTGATTCCTTGGTACCTGTAGTTTGCTAATATTTACCTAAACTTGTATACATCCCATCATTTATCATAATTTAGTTTCATATTGAAGTTTTAAAAAGAGACTTATGTTGACTACAATACATTCTACTTGGGCATGCTATTCATGATCATAAATTAATGCTTTGTTATTTAAATTCTAACTATTTTTAAACTTTTTTTTCATCCAGAATTCTCAAGCAATACGATCATCCCAATATTGTCAAACTTATAGGCGTTTGCACACAAAGACAGCCTATCTACATCATTATGGAACTGGTTCCAGGTAATGATTTTAGAGGTTTCCTCGGTGATGTTTTAATGTCATGTTTTATTATTTTTATATGTTCAGTCTCTTTGATTTCTCCTTCTAAAGTTTTCAGCAATTCTTTTTAACATTTTCCTGATGACAAAGAGCTGTACATATGCTCAATATTTTTATAGTCTATAATACTTTGCCATTGTATAGAAAATGTCAGCCACCTTTTTTTTTTTAGAGGAGATATTATAGTGCATTTACACATGGCGTTTCATAACATATGTTTTTGTTAGTAAACCTGTTTATAAAAATAGTCTACTTGGTTTAACTTAATAACAATGATAGTACTATCTTCTATTTTGTTCATCGTATATTATTTTCCACGTACAATACCACACACATCCTCTTGTTTGGCTGCATATAAAATTCCATAGTGCTTTGAATCCCTTATGAACTATTTACATCTTTCATAAGTGAACAAAGAAAAAAATAATCTGTTGACGTATTTGTCCTGTATTTCTTTATGGTGACCTTGAACACCTTCAGGTCTTGTGGTTAACCACTTTTGCCAACAAGCAAGGATAACCTTGAACTTACAGAATGTATTTTAAAGTTACTTTCACTGTATATCATCCTGTTATAGAAAATATTATTAGAGGCAAAATGTGATCTTGGTAAAATTTATAAATACAATATTTAATAATAAAGATTTTCTTTAACTAGTATTTACTCATTTTAAAAGAAATTTAAAGGAATATGAAAAATATTTTAATTTTAATATTCATTAGATAAACCTGATATTGTAGATTGCCCATCAAATATTGCTCACACAATTCTGCTATTATTTAATGATAGTTGGTCTCATTTTTATCACACTGGTTTGCTTGCTATTGGAGTAGTTCTTAGTTCTTGATATTACCATATAACTGCAGGATTGAGAATCATCATCTTTGCCCTCGTGAGGATAGCACTGTTACATACATTGTACATTTGTATGGTTGAGACTCTTTATGATCTATATCATAAGTAGTTTTCAATATAGTTATGAAAAACATTAGGGTACAGTCTAAAATTTTGAAAACAATTGAATTGCTTATAGTTTTAATTAAATAATATCATACGGGCAACTGGGTGACTCAGTTGGCTGAGTGTCTGACTTCGGCTCAGGTCATGATCCCACAGTTCATGAGTTCAAGCCCTGCTTTAGCCCCTGTGCTGACAGCTCAGAGCCTGAAGCTGCTTACGATTATGTCTCCCTCTCTCTCTGCCCCTCCTGCACTCACACTCTCTCTTTCTCAAAAAAAAAAAATAATATCATATACATGTAAACATTCAGGTAAGTGCTAATGAAATCCCCTGTTAATAAAGGATGTCTCTGGAAAACTGAGCTTCAAAAAGTGGGGCAGAGTTGATGAAGAAAAGTGATCTTGGTCTTAGCATGGATGACAAATGCCAGATAGTAGGTCCAAGTTGAACAAAAGAAGATAGCTTTGCTGGAGTGCCAGGGAAGTGTTTATCTGACACTGACAAATAATTTGTATTGATGTTTTTAAATGAATAAGAATAATAAACCCCATTAGAAAATTGAAAATTAATGGAAGATAGAAAATTAAAAATGAAAATCTCCCACTCAATAATCTCACCCTATCCCAAAGCTAATTGCTACCTAAGTGTGTGTGTGTGTGTGTGTGTGTGTGTGTGTGTGTGTTTCCAGGAAAACATTTAATGTATAGAAACATACTCTTAAACTTTTCAGATATTTTTTTCTCTTATTGATATAACTTATGGTCTCATTGTTTCATATTTATCCATGTAGTTCTATCTTTGTAGTGGCTTCAGAGTATTCCATTTTATGGATTTATGTAACTTAATCAATCTTCTGCTTAGGGATACTGTGTGTGTGATTATATACATACATATATGTTTATATATAAAATGCTGAATGAGCATATTTGGGCTAATAACATCATTTTGAACTATATAGAGTACATTTTCAGCAATGGGATTGTTAGGTGCAAGTGTATGTGCATTTTGATTTATAATAAATGTATTAGGTTTCTGTTGCTGCATTACAAATATCACAGCCTAGCAGCTTTAATCAATGTATGTTTATTACCTCACAGTTCTATAGATCACACACATAGGCAATATCGATTGGGTTAACTGCTCAGGGTATCACAAAGCCCAAAATCAGGATTTCAGGCTGAGTTCTAATCTGAAGTCACTGGGGAAGAATTCATTACCAGCCTCTTATAGGGTGGTGGCAGAATTGTTTTCCTTGCAAGTGAAAAATGATGCTTTATTTGCTTGCTGTCAGCTGAAGGCATCTCTCATCTCCTTAAGGTTTCTACATTGTTTTTCCCATGGTCCCTCCATCTTCAAACTCAGCATGTCATATATTTCAAGTGTTTCTTTTTTTTTTTTTTTTAATTTTTAACTTCCTCTTCTGTTATCAGCCGGAAAAAGGAGAGAATGCCATATGACAACATAATTAGGGAAGTGATATCTAGTTATGTTCACATGATCCAGGGTTTAGTGCAGGCCATTGATGGGAAGCCATATTCAAATTTTTTCTTAGCACAGTAGATTTTGCTCAGTTTTTCAAAGATAGTTGCAGCATGGAATCAGAAACCACATCAATAAACTTTTCATGCTCTATTACACTAACTCCATTGGTTGAACTTGCAATTTGAATGTATCTTTTATCTGTGCATGATTTTGTAGCATCATGCTTCATCATTTGGAATACACCAGGTGACCAGGTTATGTAGCTTCTCAAATAGTGACATGATTCATTATATAACATCAAAAGATCACATTTATTAATGTCGACAGTAGTCTCATCAGACAAATAATGGGAAGCTATCAAGTTCATGGTCACAAATATACATTTTCCAAAATTTTAATTGTCACTTTAAAGTTTGGGCTTTATCACTGGCAACAAAAACTGTCATTTTTTTTTTCATCGAAGTGTCATGCTTCATTCGAGAAAATGTATGTCCGATACTAATTTTTAATAAGCATAATTTGTCATTTTTTTGAAAACCACTTTGATATAATAATATTTTCTATAGGACACTTTATTGTCTGTGTACTGACTTAGTTGTAGCCTTCTCTACACCCTGTCCCAGTTAATCACTGATTTGCCTTCTGTCACTATATGTGAGTTTGTATTTCTAGAATTTTATATAAATGGAATCATACAGTCTATATTCTTCTTTTTCTGGTCTGGTTTCTTTCATTTGGTATAATTATTTTGAAATGCATCCAGTTTGTATCAGTAGTTTCCTTTTTATTGCTGAGTAGGAATATACCACCATTTATCTATTCATCTACTGATAGACATTTGAGTTGTTTCTTTTCTTGGGCTACTGAAAATGAAGCTGGTGAGTATAGTTACATACAGGTCTTTGTAATGGACATGTGCTTTTATTTCTCTAGGGAAAATACTAGGAAAAGGATGAATGAATAGTAGGAAATGTGCATGTTTAAATACTTAAGAAACTGCCAAATTGCTTTCTAAAGTGATTATACTAGTTTGCATTCCCAGCAGTAGTCTATGAGAGTTGTGCTTCCTCTCTCTTTTCATCAATGCAGTCTGGTCAGTCTTTAGCCATTCTAATATTTATTTGCAAATGTCTTAATGTAATGTGTCTTTCCTGACTACCGATGTTCAGCATCTTTACATGTGCTAATTTGCCCTTCATGTATCTTCTTTGGTGAAATGTCTATTGGAATCATTTGCCCATTTGTAAAAATTGAGTTTGTTACAATTGAGTCTTCATTCTTAACATACTTTGGATACAAATCCTTTATCAGAAATGTTATTTTTCAAATATTTTCTCTTTGTGATTTATCTATTCATTATCTTAAGTGTTTTTTGGAAAGCAGAAGTTTTTAATTTTGATGAAATTTAAATTATCAATTTTTTCTTTTATAGATCATGTTTTTGATGGTACATGTAAGATAGTTTTGTCAACACAGGTTTTCTTGTATGTTTACTTCCATATGTTTTATAGTTTCAGAATTCACATTTGAGTCTGTGATCCATCTCAAGTTAATTTTTATTTATGGCTTAAGTATATCTTTTTGACATATGGATGTGCAGTTTTTCCAGCACCACTTGTTTAAATTACTATCTTTTTTCCCCTCCTGGTGTTTCCCTCACCTACCTCGTTACCTACACTTTCATTTTCATTTTATATATAGGTCTTTTTCTGGACTCTCTTCTTTTCTATTGATTCTTCTGTTTGTCTTCATGCCAATACAACACTGTCTTGAAGACTGTAGCTTTAAAATGTCTTGAAATCAGGTAATATTAGTCCTATAACTTGTTTTTTAATTGTTTTGGCTATGAGAGGCCCTCAGCATTTCCATATCAATGTTAGTATTCTTACATAGTTATAGACTTTCTATATAAAGGTTTGCTGGCATTTAGATTGTTATTGTACTGAGTCTGTAGATAAATTATGGGTGAATAGACTGATTAACATTATTGTGTCTTCTGACCCATAGACATGGGTATATCTCACTCGTAAGATCTTTAACTTCTTCAGTAGGGTTTAGTGTATAGGACTTTCTGTCTTCTGTCAGATTTATCACTGAGTATGACTTTTTTTGTGATGCCATAGTAAGTGATTTTTAAAAGTAATTTTATTTTAAAAATATATCCACTAAGGAAGTTAAACAAGATTTGAATAACACTGTCAATCAACCTAAGCTACTGACATTGATAGGATATTCCATACAACATCACCCAAATATACAATTTTTTTAGTACACAGAGAATATTTACTAAGGTAGTCCATATTCTGGGCTATAAAATAGTCCCAATAAATGTGTAAGTATTTAAATTCTGTACATGTAATAAAAATAGAAATCAAGGACAAATCTCTGAAAAACTGCTAAATATTTGGAAACTACACAAGGTGCCTCTGAATAACCAATGGGTCAGAGTGGAAATCAAAGTATTTTGAGCTTGAATGCAAATGAAAAGGCAATATCTCAGTATTTATATACTGCCTATAAAACAGCACTTGAGAAACAATTTTAACACTACATGTTATATGTTTTATAATATAGTTATAAAAGAGGGTACTCAAAGTAGTGACTTCAATTTCTACCTTAAAAAGTTGAATGAGTGCAAATTAACTCAAAATTTTTAGAAGAAAGAAAAAATAAAGGTAATAGCAGAAATCTATGAAATGGGAAAAACACAAATAGAGTCAACGAAACTAAAAGCTAGTCTTTTGAGATCAATAAAAGTGAACCTCTACATAGACCAATCAGAAAAAAGAGAGGACACAAATTACCAATATCAAAAATGAGAGGTGACATCACTACAGTGTCTACAGTAGTCAAAAGGATATTAATGGAATATTATGGCCAATTTTTTGCAAACAAATTGAACAACTTATATGCAATGGACAAATCTCCTGAAAGATAAAACTACCAAAGCTCCTTGAATCTTCATAGCCCCCTCTCTTTTAAAGAATTGGTCATTAAGAAACTATCCTTCAAAGAAAACTCCAGGCCCAGATGGCTTCACTGGTGAATTATACTACACTTTTCAGAAGGAAATACACTGAAATTATTCAGGAAATAGACCTGAATTATTTGTAATTTTTGGGAAAGTTTAATCTGATATCCAACTAGTCCCTTAAATACAGTTCCATTGTAAAGTTGTGCGGAAAGTTATAGAGATTATATTGTGACACTGGGGCGCGGAGTGAGACACCTGTCCTGTGACACTCAAGTGTGATAGTAACTCACAGTAGTTCTGCCTGTGTTTTGGGGATTACAGGCACTTGGCCAGTTCAGGCTGTTGCCAGTCAGAAGTTGATGACTGCAGATGTCCACAGTGTCTTGCTCTGAGTAAACATTTGCCTGAAATGCAAATTCTTTGTGGCAGATAATTGGGTTTTGACCCTGTGAGAAGGTCTAGTGCTCCTGGAACACGTGTGGCATGTGGCTAACACCCCTTTCCTACAACCATCGTTGTGATTTGTCTTGTGCTTCCATGGTGGAATCTGTTTTCCTTGTAACCAGGAGCTAGAGAAGCAAAAAGCCATGCATGTAGCTTCTCAAAATGGCCTTCTCTGTTTTGTGGGTGATACCTTTAAGTGTAGTGTTCTGCAGGGATTGCCTTTCACTTGAGAAGTACTCAATATTCGGGTGTTTCCTAGCTCCTGGCTTCTAAACTTTGAAATCAAAACCATTCTTCCCCACTGTCCTTTTTGACTGTTGACTTTGGTTTTCTTTTCCCTCTTTTAAATTTCTGTCCCACTTCCTTACACTGGTTTCTTTTTGAATTCTCCCATTGTCTTCTGTTTGTTGTTTAATACTGTCTGGGCAGGGATGGCGGCCTGGAGGGGGTGTGCGAAGTTGGGGAGCACTTTGGTCAGCAGGCACTTGGCCAGCACTTTAAAGCAGGTGGTGCTTCAAAGAGTTGAAAAGAGCTCCCAGCACACAGCTCCAGTCTCCTCCAGTTCTCAGCACACCTGTTGCTCTTCAGTCATACCGAGACCGAAATTAAAAAAGTATTTTTAAATTTCCATGGTTTCTCCCTGTCTTGCAGCCAGCCCTGATAACAGTTGTTAGTGTCTGTCACCAGATCTCCCAAGTGCGCCGCCTCCAGCCAAGTTCACAGACCTGTTTGAACAAGACCTTATAATGAGGGGAAGTTGCATGAACACCGCAGTGGGGAGAGTCCAGAATAGCCAGGCCTAGGAGTCTCACAGTACCACCCTCTCCCTTGAACATACCACATAGCTGTAGTGTCCACCTGCTGAAATGAGAAAAGAAACAATTCATGCACTGATTTAAACCAAAAAAAGAAAGAAAGAAAGAAAAAGGGGAAAAAAACAACCCCCCCTTTCTAGCTGAACAAAAATGTGCAGTTAATGCTTGGCGCTTGAAAATGCAGTAGTGACTATGGAACGAGCCTGTCTGTATATCCGGTAGCTCTTTCTTCCTTTGTTTTCCTTACCAGTATTATGCCTCACGTTTGCTTCTGTGATGGTGATATTGCCGAGCAAGCACACCTGTGGTTCTAAAAATAGTATAGCAAAACAAGAAAATCCCCAGTTATCATGTACTAGATTTGTGTATGTCTTTTCAACAGTTCTAGTTTCCATCTTACACGGAATAATCAGGAAAAGTATAAAAATTCAAAAATTAAATAAAAAATTGATCAGTTAAAAAAAAAAAGGCGGGGGGAGCACCTGGGTGGCTCACTTGGTTAAGCCCTGACTTCGGCTCAGGTCATGATCTCACGGTTTGCAGGTTGGAGCCCTGCATCAGGCTCTGTGCTGACAGCTCAGAGCCTGGAGCCTGCTTTGGATTCTGTGTCTCCCTCTGCCCCTCCCCCACTCATGCTCTGTTTTCTCTCTTTCAAAAATAAATAAATGTTAAAAAATTTTAAAAAAAAAGAAAGTTGAAGAAGAAAGACTCCTTCCCAGCTCATTTTTTGAGACCGTCATTACTGTTTCTAAAACTAGAGAAAAAATAAATCATAGGAAAAGAGAACTACAGAACTCATGATCTTATACAAAAATTCTAAGCATAATTATAACAAAGCCAATACAGCAATATATAGAAATACATCATGTTCAAGCAGAATTTATCCTAGAAGTGCAAGTTGGTTTAACCTTCAAAAACCAATCCATGCCATTCATCACCTTACAAAAAAATAGTATAATCATCTCAATACATACAATAAAGCATTTGACAAAATCCAGCCTGCATTCCTGGTAAGAATGCTCTCATGAGAGTGGTACCTGGGTGGCTCAGTCAGTTGGGATCTGAGGACCCAACTTCAGATCAGGTCATGATCTCACGGTTCATGAGTTCAAGCCCCACATCAGGCTCACTGCTGTCAGCGTAGAGCCTGCCTCAGATCCTTTGTACCCCTCTCTCTGCCCCCACTTGCTCTCTCCACCACCAAAAAAAAAAAAAGGAAAAGAATGCTCTTATGAAAAATAAAACTTCCTCAACATTAAGGGTTTCTAAGTAAAGCCTGTAAACGACATGAATGGTAAATGACTGAATACTTTCCTTCTTTATATAAGAAATAAAACCTCTGCCTACATTTAGCACTTCAACATCACACTGGATATTCTAGCTTCTAGAATCATACAGCCAAAAAAAGTAAATAAAAAGCATCCTTTAACACGTTTAAAGTATTTTCCATCTTTGCCACAATAAATACTTGTTTGCCAGTGTTTGAAATTAAAATGCTATTGTACTAATGTAACACATCGTAACACTCTTCAGAGGACAGTGGTGTGTCATTGTAGGTTCATCAGTTGAAATACATAAGGTTGTCTTTGAAAAATTATAAGGATCTATGTCTCCCTCACTTCTCCATTCACTTAGCTCATTCCTCTGCCCTATCCAACATTCCATGACACAAGTACATGGTCAGTAAAAGGCTGGAAAGGGTAATGGTGTAAATCTTGAGCTCTGCTAAGTGTTAGTAAGAGTGTGAAAAAACCAACTCCTTCATCATTAGTGCTGGAATATAAAATAATACAGCTTCTTTGGAAGAAAGTTTTGCAGTTTCTCAAAAAGTTATACATAAATTTTCCACGTATACTAACCATTTTGATCCTAGATATTTACCCAAGAGAATTGAAAATATTTGTCAACAAAAACTGTATGTAGATGTTCATAGCAGCATTGTTTATAATAGCCAAAAAGTAGAAATAACCTAAATGTCCATTAACTGATAGATGGATAAACAATGTAGCATATCCAAACAATATAAATACTATTAAGTAATAAAGAGAAATGAGGTAATGATATGCTGCAGTATACATGAACCTCAAAGCCATTATGCTAATTAAAGTAAGTCCAATGCAGAGGACTACATGCTGTATGATTCCATTTCTATGAAATGCCCAGAGAAGAAATTGCAGTTTTCTGGGGCTGGGCTTTCTGATGGGATTGACACTACAGTTGACTCTTGAACAGCATGTATTTGAACTGTGTGGGTCCTTTTATTTTACATATTTTTTATAGTTTGGTAAATATATTTTCTCTAATTATCTTAACATTTTTTTCTCTAGCTTTATTCTAAAACTACAGTATTTAATATAAATAGCATGTAAAATATGTTAATCGGCTGTCTATGTCATTAGTAAGGCTTCTGCTCAATAGTAGGCTATTAGTTATTACGTTCTTGGGAAATCAATAGATGTCCTAGTAGATTTCGACTGGGATGGGATTGATGCTTCTAAGCCCTGTTGTTTAAAGGCCAACTGTATATAGGTATGAGAGGCTTTTGGGATTGATGAAAATGTATCAACTGGATTGTGGTGCCAGTTGCATAACTGTAAATTTGTCAAAACTCATTGAATCATACATTAAAATAGATAAATTTTATGTATATAAACTGAACTTCAAAATGGCTCTTTGAATAACAGAAAAGGCCAAGAGCCAGGCAGTCTTAATGTGACCTTGCTGAACTTATTTAACCCTTCTGTGCCTTTATTTTTTTGTCTGTAAAGTAAGATTAATAGGGTTGTTATAAGGACTAATATTCTGTGATTTTATGTAAATACACATATATACACATTATATATCTCTCTAAATATTTCACACATGACCACTTTGTGTTCTCATCATAAATTTTATTATTTTCCAATTAGCTAAGAGGAAAAAGTGGTTGATTAAAATGCCTGCTATAATCCAACCAAAACTAACCCAAACTCTATACCTGCCCCTGCCCCTAACTCTCCTCCTAACCCTAGGTATACTAAACAGGAATAACTGACAACAAATTGGGAAGTGTAACATTTGTTTTCAGTTTTTCTCTCTCCACCATCATTGTAACTATTCTCTTGATAGGTTTTATATTTAGCCTTCATTGATCTTTATTATGTAAAACTTAAGTGACTAGATTAAATGGCCTCTGAATTTTAGCACTAACGTGTATTATTGTAATTGTTAGGAAGATGTTTGTTTGAAACCTCAATTCTCAAACTACTTCAGAAAGTACTTTTCTGTGTTTTTCTTCCTTTATAAAAGGTATGATGGGGAAATAACTAGCTAGTGTTCATTCTTATAAAAGCACCATAATAATATTTAATTTTTTACACTTTCAAAATATTTTACAGTTGTCAAAGCACTTTGATATAGGTCATTTATTCTAACAACTATATTGTTATCTTCATTGACAAACTAAATGAAGTTCAGAAAGCTGAAAATGACTTGTCAACATTAGTTAAATAGCAAGTAGGAAAATAGTGCTCTATTTTGTTATATCATTCAATTTATAAGTGGCTCAAAATATATAATCCTTTTACAAATTAAAAATACAAATGAAAATTCAAGCTAAACATCTATGCCAGATACCCTATGGGCAAATATATTAATTCCCATTACATAATTTCTCAGCCTTATGCACAGATAAGTAAATTGCTTACTGCAGTAAACAGGAAAATTTTTATTGGAGTTACTTTTTTCTCTAGTGGGAATCAAGCTCTAGAGGGAAGATTTAGAAAACTGGTAGGTTAAAAGCAAGATTTAATAACTGCTTCGTGTCTAATATGCACGCCATTTCAAAATGTACTATGCAGAGACTTAATATGCTCCTGTTTTTATTAGATAACTGAGCCCTTTGAAATCATAAATCTGAAATATACTTGAACCAGAGTAATGTTTAAAGAGATTAGAGGCATTTGAGAATTCAAGTTTACAGCGAATACTCAAAGATGATCCTGTCTTCACTTGAATCATTTCTTGAATTACAAATGCTTTATTTACTTGTTTGCTCCTGGGTTACTGGATAAGTAAAATCAAACAAAAGGCAGTTCTAAATAGCACTAGGAAATGCTAAAAACAAAAAGCTCTAATGTGCTAAAAAGACATTTTATTATGTAAGCACGTTGTTTATTACTTAGAAGTTGAGATGAAGGAAATTGTGAGAGGATTTTTTTTAAGTGACAAGCATTACTTAAAGGAATATTTATGGTCCAGGCAGGTGTAATTTATTTTCTTATATGATTAAATTAGGGCTGCCACTGATACCCACATGAAGAGGAGACTAAGTAACAATGTTTATGCATATCCTGAGTAGAAGTGATTAATTTTAGTAAGCCTTAAAAAATGTCATTCTCAACTTTCTTTCCTTAGAGACTTGTAACTGCCCCTTTGTTTCTGACCTGGATGTTCTCTCTGAGTTCAGAACTTTCTGGAACCAATTGAATGTTACATTATACAGTACGTTCCACAGCTGATACAGATGCTGCCCTTTGGCAGTACCAAAATTTATCTTATTTTTAAAGTGACTTGTGGGTTTGAAACTTTTAGAATTATTGAAGAATTTTTACCAGGTTTAGACATCAACAAAATAGGTCTCCTTTCGATAACATATTTTTAAAAAAGTTGAGTTCATATATAGTTTATATAGTCTAGAGATTTTGGCTTAGAAATCTGAGCATGATTATTTTATATCCTAAATGTCTTTAACATCTCAATAGAAACATCTCCACTGTCACAGTTTCTTTTCTTTAAATTCATTTCAGTTGATAATTTCTGTGAGTAATTTCACTATTTTTTGCTGGGAGGTTAAATTCTTTTTTTAAAAAATCTTTATTTATTTGAGAGAGAGAGTGTGCATGTGAGCATGAGTGGGGGAGGGATGGGGGGAAGAGAGAGAGAAAGAGAGAGAGAGAGAGAGAGAGAGAGAGAATCCCAAACAGGCTTCATGCTGTAAGCCCAGTCCAGCACTGGGCTCTGATCTCATGACTGCAAGATCATGACATGAGCCAAAATCAAGAGTTGGACACTTAACCAACTAAGTCACCCAGGTACCCCCAGGGAAGTTAAATTCTTCTAAAAACATACACTACCCCTTAAATTCATAACAGTATTTTATATATGTATGTGATGTAACAGGGCCGATTTCAGTTACGTGATTACAGCTATAGATGGTTATTATGGTAGTCCCTGAAAATGACAGTTCTTGCTTCATTGGGAACAAAGTCCCAGTGTTTTGGCTGTGGATATTTGCCTGGTATTTGTTTCTTTTGCTCATCATAAATGTAATAAAGGTAAATTGTGCCAAGAAAAAATTAAGGAACATGGCTCCTGACACTCATAATGGAGAGCCCTCAAAATCTGAACTGGCACTTGGTCTTTCATAAATTCTAACCCATGGCCAGTTGTGTAATAATACCAAATTTTGAGCTCAAGGAAAGAGCAACATAGTAATACTCAAAGTATTATTTTTTTACCAAAAATTATAAGATGTTAACTGAGTGGCTGAATTTTTTTGCTAATTACTACAGAAGACCCTAATTTTATGGACTTATATTTGGAGCTATTAGCAGAATACTCTTTAAAAACAACTTTGATATGAATTTGAGAGTAATAATTAGAGGATTGTAAATTTCACTTTGTGAAAATGAGGAAGTTTTCTTGTAAATGTTAACTGATGTTATATCTAAAGTTGTTCACTTTGTAATTTAAGCATATTACATTAATGAGAAACAAAATAAATGTTCTCTGTTGCCATTGTTATTACAGATAATAGTTTGATATAATGTAAAATACTTCCAAAACCTTTTGAAAAGACAACATCTTTAAATTGATACTCTTTCTCAGCCAAATGATACACTGGTTTGCCATTGTGTTTCATTTGCTGCCTAATATTCCAAAGCAAATGCAGATGGAATAGTTTAAACTGGCCATTTCTTCAGTTGCTAAAAGCACTAACATTCTTGGGAATCAGTTAATTTTATTTACACGTGACATAAAATTGATAAGCTGGTAGTATTCCATGCATGTGGTATTGGCATTTTCCTACTCTTCTTCAGATAAATCACTTTCTTTTAGTAGTGAATATTCTTCCCCTGAGGTGGAGCTAAATGCTAAATACATTAACCCAGAAGAAGGATATGAGAAAAACCTAAAATAGAATAACTCTTACTACTACTGTGTCACCTTTTTGACTTCAGTGATTCTAAAGAAGTGTACAGAGATTTTCCTTTTTTATCAATGAAATGAGAAAAAGGTTGATATGTTATAACAGACATTAAGTTTTCATGGTACATTTGAGCCAAAAATGCACTGTGTATATTTGCACAATATTATTTGTATGTTTTTTATGTTTTAAGGATCTGATGGTGATAGCTGTAAGTACCTCTTGCAAGGAGGCAGGTAGCCTGGTGAGCAGGACAAATTGTGTTCTGAACCATATCCTTGTGGTGGATACTGTTTTGAAAATGACTTTATGGCAGTTGAAGTTCTTTAATGATTGAAAGGAAAGTGTGGGAGTGATGAATACATAGGCATCCTTCCATATGAATAAATGGTTCTTTAAGGGACTGATTAGTTTTAACTAGTTTTTTGTTTATCATTTTTAAGTTTTCAGTACTATATATACATGGGAAAGTCTTAAAATTCTCAGATAAAGTTCAGAGATATATGTTAAACACAAAAATTTGCTTTGATGTCAAAAGCCTACTTATATGTAATGCAAATATGAAAAGTGAGAATAGGACTAGTAAAACTGTGGAACTCAACTCAAGTAAAAAATAAAAATTTACATATAATGCCTTGTCTTTACAAATAAATAGGTTTTCCCCTATAACTTATCTAATGTGTATGCATCTCAAAGTGCCTATTACTATGGGATTTTTCCTATTACCAGGGTTATAAGAAAAACAGTTATGAAAAGAGTGAAGAGCACAACTATTTTTCCAAGATGAAAAGACAACTGAAAATTGGTTGAATCAAAGTTCTTAAAAAATACTTTATTTACAATGAAAGTTGAAAAGTGAATTTTTGGGATTTGTTTCTCCTTTCATTAAAGTGCCATAAATACTCAGACTATTTTACATAGAAACTAAACAAATGCCTCTTGTCAGCATCAGCCAAAGATACTACGATGCTATCTTCTCAACGTTGGTTTGTAAGTTTTATCCCTTTCTAGTTGTAAGTTAGTTATGCTTTGTATTCAGAAATGATAGCCAGAAAAACTCTGGACTCTTGTTAAATTTAGGGAAGAAATGAAAACCTTCTGCATTAATATTTGAGAAGGTGTATCCTTCTATCCATAGCTACTCATTTACATCTAGATTTTCTGTTAGGTTATTTACTCATGCTCAAGAGTTACTGAATGCCTAGTGGGATACCAGGTACTGGGGATTCAACAGTGAAGAAAACAGACCAAAAGATTCCACAAAAAGCAAAAATCCCTTTCTCATGAAGCTTACATTCTAGTGAGGGAAGAAATATGTTGGATAGATAAGTAAAATACATATTATGTTGAATGACATGAGAAAGTGAAGTCTGGAGGGAAGAGGATAGTAATAATTGAGGGGGTGTAGAGGTTGAAGTCCTAGAGAAAGTCTTCAAGGAAGGAAGGCTCAGTAGGCATGGAGCATTTGAGTAAAAGCCTGTGAGAGGGAAGACCCAGCTGCATAGATATGTGGAGGATGGGCATTCCAGACTTGGGAGTTTCAGAAAGAGCAGTGTGGGTGTAGTAAGGGGGAGGGGAGAGGAGTAGGAGATGGGGTTAGAGAGGCAGTGGAATTCCAATCCTGCAAAGCCTTGTAGATCGCAGTAATGACTGTTTCAAATTAAGGAGTCCTCTTGTGGTAAACTGAACATGCTAAATTCTTGCCTGTCTTTATCAGCTTCCAAAGGTAAATGATGTACAGAGCTTAATATTAATGACAAATTTCATGGAAAATACTGAATTTCTTCTAGGCTCTCTTGGCCACATGGTCGGTGTTTTGTTACGTCAGGTGAATGGGAATGTATATAATTTTGCGTTCTCTTCCTTGCCCTTGATAAATTTGAATAAATTTTGAGGATGAAATCAATCTTTTCCTTGCTAAATGCTCATTTTATGACCAGCCAAATTTATTACTTCTGAAAATCCATTATGTATTTTTCTTTTCTCATTTCTTTACTAGTTTTCTGGTCGTATTTAATATCTCTCTTCTCACTTAGGGACTCTTTTTTCCTTTGCTAGGTTTTTAGATGCTATGTAACATAAAACATCTTCACAAGTTCATCTTGAGAGCTTGCACTTTATATTAAGCATTGTATAGCCTCATGTCATTGAAAATGTGAACATAATATTAGAAACTGTCGTTAACAAGGTTTTATGTGTGTGGAATTTTCCTGTTCTTTATTTGCCTTCATTTGTCCTTCTCTGTAAAACCGAAAGTAGATTGTCACTGGTACCTATTTGTGGGCATGGATTTCAGTACCAAGAAGAATATGATTCAGTGCCTGACACAGCTGGGCCTGAGATGAAGAGTCTAATAAATACACCTAGAAAAAGTAACCTTTGCTAGAAACAGTAAGTTTGCCTAAATTCTTCTGTGCCATACTTGAGAAAACAGTGTTAGATTTGACCGTATTTGCATTCAAAATGACAGGCTTTCTATAGCAAACAGAGAGATTAAGGAAGTGGATTTAAATCATCCATAATAATTTTGTATCTTCAGAGATTATATATACTAAATATTTTCAGTTTTGCCCCTGTTTAAGACTTTGGTTTATTTTGTTTTCTTTTTTGTTTTCCTTCTCCTATATGTCAGTCTGTCTGTGGTGGAATTGGGAGCGTTTTCAGGTCTTTGATAAAGACTTCCAAATAAAGTTCTCTTCCAAAGTGATACTACCAGCACATGGTTGGATCTGCATATGTTGTATCTTGGCTCTTAAATTAAGAAACGCTTCCTGTAGGTAACATCTATCATTTGTTGAAAAGAATAAAAGGCTTAGATATCTGGCCTGTAGGGTTTTTTTTTTTTTACATCTTTAAATGTGCTTTTAAAAAATAAATAATAGGTAATCACATATGAAATTTATACGTATTATATCATTGAGATTACTTTTAAGAGTTTATATTCACTTCTTTTTAAGTTGGAATTTTTAAGCCAATGTGGCAGTAATTTGAGGTAGCTTTATTCTTTCAAAATATTCTAAACTAGTTAGTTTTGACAAAAATAAATAAACTCCCAAAATGACTCTTTTTTTATTGGAAACATATATCACCCTGTATTAAGTGACTTTGAGACTTAAAAATATACCTGTTATTTTTCAAGGCTTGCCATTCTTCATAAAACATTACTGTGAGGTTTAGATTACTTTACTCGATAAGTACTTATTGAGCACCAGCTATTTTCCATATGCCATATACATTGGTGAAAAATATATCTGTGACCTCTTCCTTCACTGAATTCGGTGTGGTGGAAGAGATATATATTTAACAATAATTGCAAATAAACATTATTGCAAACTTTGCTATTTAAGGATTTTCTTAGAGGTGGTAAAAGGTGGCACCTAAATTATTTTAGAGGCCTTTGGGAAAGTGACATCTGTGTTAACACCTGAAAGGTAAAAATAATCTCCTTTGCAAATGGCTGGGGAAAGGCACGGAACAGCAAGTGCAAAAGATGTGTATAGGAATGGCTTTTATGCTTGAGAAACAGGAATAAGGGTAGAGTGAGGCATGGAGAGCTTGGGAAATGAGGTTGCAAAGGTAGAAGGGACAGAATGATGAAGGGCCTCATAGGTCAGGGTAAGCAATTTTCAGTTTAGTTCCCAATACAGTTGTGTTGTAGGCAGTGGAATGACTTTAAGTGTTACTTTGAGTACACAGCAAAAGCAATAAAAAGCCCTTTTTCTGTCCCTGCATATGTTTATGCCCTGCTTGATAATTGTTTTTCTAGTCATCTGCTACCATAAAGAGTGCTTCAGGAAAAATTTTTGTATATCTATGTTTACTCATGTGGAGGTAAATTTTAGATAAATTCCACTCTTTGACTATCTAAATAGATATGTTATAGGAAGGATTGATGAATATTTCCCAAACTTCAGGCCTCTAGATCAGCAGTTCAGGTAGCATCCAATCTGACTTGAGAGATTTCTCTAGAAAAGCCATTAGCTCCCGAGAAGCCTGTGCTTCCAGAAACCTTCAACAGTATTTTGTATAAAAGCAGATCCATTTAAGAGATGAGTTTGTAAATGACCAACGAAGCCCCATACCCTAGTCATAATCATAATAGAGATTTAAATATTTATGAATAAGAGTATCAGAAAATATTCTTTCATCTCTATATAAATGTCCCTTTTTACCAAATTAATATCATCTCAGTGTATTTGATTATGGAGTCAAGATTTCTTTAGAGAACTACTTAAGAAAGCTCAGTGTGGAAAAATACCCCAAAAGTGTTTGAGGCTTCTCACTGATGAGTTATCACAACTGGTATATAACAGCTGTCTTGTTGTTGTTTACTATAACATTACAGTAAAAGGAATACTCAGTGGAATTCAAAATGCACTCTAACTCTCATTTGGGAGCAGGAATACTTCAGAGTGACTTTTGATCATTCTAGCTTTGGAGCCATATGTAAGTTTATATTCTTAGTCTATTCTAGATGTATGACTTTGAGAAAGTTACTGAGTCTCTGTAAGCCTCAACATCTTTACTTATAAGATGAGGGATGAGAACAATGACATTCCCAGAATTAAATGAAATAATATATGTAACAAATGTGACACAGTCTGCCACATTCTCAATTCTTAGTAAATATTAGCTGCTAATTAATTAATCTGAGCTGAAACTAACATTAATTATAGATTGGATTTTCATTTCAGCCAGCTATCAGATTCTTATGCCCACATACTTCAGGGTAAACAATATCCAATCTTTGAAAACTGTCAGTTTTTTCAAAGCATTAGTAGTTACTTATTTTTTCCCAGATTGTTCAGTGAAAATGTTAATTAACTAATTAAAAATTAATCTGAGGCATTCATTTCTTTTCCTACTAGAGCATTGCCAAGGAATTATATTTTAACACAAGAGTGCTATTAATGTATCAGTCAGTTTTTCCTTCATTTTCTAAACATAAAATGGTTACATTTTAGAAAAATAGGTATACACAGTAGAATGTCAGGTAGCAGCTTTCACCAGACCATTTTTATCTAAGGTTAACTATAAGTATATAGGGAAATATGATAGAGGTGAAATATTAATATACTTATATGTATTAGGAAAGAGTTTGGAAAGTAGTTCAAGCAAAATATCACGGTTCAGTTTCAGAAATTCATAACAGAAGATAGACAAGTCAAAGTTAGAAGGCAAGTGGGTACTAAGTAGGTGGTTTGGAGGACAAGTGATCTTTGGAGAGCTAAAAACCTGTCAGAGATGGAAGGGAATGAATCAAATAACCATTTCTGAAATGTGTCAGGATGTATAAAAAACCAGAGTATATAAGACAAGGTTAGATGATAAAATAATTTGGCTGAACTGTCTCCACCCCCTGAGTGTACTGAAGATAGATTTATGAAGAGTTTAATTTTAATAGTTGAGGTGGGAACTCAGTAAGCTCTGAAGAGTAGTTTTTGATTCCAAGTTAGGATGGTTTCTGGCAGTATTCCAGGAAAGATGATAAGGTTTTTGCCAAAAGGAAAGATGTTGATGTCAAGCATCTTTCAAAATGTCCTTGTATTTCCAAGATAATGTTGAGGTACGTGTGTTATCCATTTCAGCAAGATGAGCCATATGGGTTTTTCTATTTCAATAATATCTTAGTTGCTACGGCCATAAAATTTTTTTAACTGCGGTGGATGAAAGATTTGATCTGTTTTAGTTTATTTTTTTTGCACAGCTAAAGTTTTCATTATCGAATGGACATTGAAGTTGTTTTATATAATCCAGAGGCTGGTAAAAGCTTAGACTGTTGAATAATTTCAAGAATGTGCCGCTCCAACTTTTCACAGTAGCTCAGCATAAATAAACCTTGGAATTTATGTGTTCTCCTGTTGAGTATAAATTGGATTCAAGGCATAAACTATTTTTCAGATACAGTGTGTTATAGATTAAGTGATCGAAAATGTGGGTAAATTTTAATCTACTGTGCTAAGTATTGACTAATCTTAACACAGAACTTCATTTAAAACCACATGATGATTCTCTGGAAGTATAAAAAGAGACAAGATGAATGAATTGATGACTCAGTATTCACTTTCTCTCTATATATAATATATCTTACATAAAATATTAAATTTTTATTTGAACCAGCTATTTCTAATTTAACTAAAATCAGTTGTTAAGCATCAAAATGCCACATGTATGATTAGTGTTCTAACTTTTTCTGTGTCTCCTCTGTATGCTCCCAAACCACTTAGTCTTTCTCTCAGTTCTAATGATCTCTCACCTCTCTTTCTTTGGCCTTTCTTAGCAAGGGTAATTTTTAAAATTCTGATTGGTTAAGACCTAGAGAAAATTTAACGTAAGAAAATGTAGCTATTCCATTAACACTATTGCTTGTCATTTTTCTATTTTTATGGAACCCTAGTATATTACATTATACCTGGCTGTAAAACTGATCCATAAGTCAATACAAAAAGTATGAGAGTCCCTAACTTTTTAATATTCCTTTCTAGATAATTCCTTGGGTAAAAATATCTTGAAATTTGCGTTTGCTTAGCATTCTTAACATGGTTCTATCTACCACCTAAAAATATCTAAACTAACCATCATTAGAAATTAATCATAGTTGGAACTTGCTATTAATATATTTTGTAATAAGAATATTATTTTCCCATTTAAAATACTGCTTCTTTTTTACAAAATAGTTACCTGGGATTCTTCACATTTTAGTGGCATGTATATCTACAGGCATAATAAAGTTTATAAGCATTTTTATTTTTAAAATGTATTTTCAGAAAATAATTATAGAAAAACAATTTGGGAGCTATTTCAGCAAGACATACTAGTATCTCTTTGACATTAGCTTTCAGTTTTCAGTTAGTATATAGTTTACCAAAGATTAGGTTTTCTTTTTTTTTTTTTTGAATTGGAACCTTTATAACACTCACCTAAGCTTTTACATTATTTATGTGTAGAGTTTTTTTTCTTTGTGTGTTTTTTTTTAATTTATATCCTCACATAAGTCAGATTGCATATGAGGAGGAAGATAGCCAGGAAAGGAGCAGAGAGCAGAGTTGGCAACAGAGATCAATAAAATTTCAGACACTAGACATTCAAAGTTCTCTCCTATAATGTAGCAGAATAGTGACAATCTAGTATAAGTGCAACATTACACAGAATGTGTATAAGTATACACATTCTTATACACTAGTATAAGTGTCACATTAGACAGAACAAAAACATTAGTGTGCTCTAATGAAGTAAATTGTATTACCTTACTATTTTCTCTTAGTCTCAAAGTGTCACATTTTTGTGGTAATTTTAGTTGTCATTCTGAATGGCTGCCTTGTGTCTACTTGAAATTTAGTGAATATATGTGCTTTTTATAATGTTCTGCTGCAACATTGTTCTCAAACTGGAGTTCTGGGGGGAGTTCAGTATAACAGCAGTAACAACATTAGTAATAGCAACAAGAGCAAGTATTGTTCAAGTTTAGCTTTCTGTCTGTCCATCACTATACTGAATTCTGAGTCTTCACCATAGCCCTCTTTGGTGGTTATTACTTGGCCACAGTTATGTATGATGAAACTGAGGCCCAGAGAAGCTAGTGCTTTCCCCAGGGCAGTGAGCTAGAGCCACTGCACAATCTCAGGCCTCCCAGTTCCACAAGTCATTTATTTCTAGTGAGCCTCTGAATGGGACAAGCCAGGCTTCCTTCTCTCTCTCTCTCTCTCTCTCTCTCTCTCTCTCTCTCTCTCTTCCTTTCAGTTTGATTATCACTGAAATACAGCACTGTGTAAGTTTAAGGTATATAGCATAAAATTTTGACATACATATTGTGAAATGATTACCACCATAAGCATCCAATATCTTATATAGATATAATAAAAAGAGAAAGCATAAAAAGAAAAGCTTTTTCCCTTGTGATGAAAACTCTTAGAATTTACTTTTATAACTACTTTCATATATATGATCTAACAGTGTTATCCAGAGGCATTGTGCTATATACATTATATCCCTAGTACTTATTTTTACCTTACAACTGGAAGTTTGTACCTTTTAACCACCTTTCTCCTATGTCCCCTCCCCCATCCCCTTCCTCTGGTTACCCCAAATCCAATTCCTTTTTCTATGAGTTTGGTTTTTTGTTTGACTTTGTTTTATTTTTAGATTCCACATAGAGTGAGATCATACAGTTTGTCTTTCTTTGTCTGACTTATTTCACATATTATGATGCCCTCAGGGTCCGTGCATGTTGTTGCAAATGGCAGGATTTCCTTTTTATGGCTGAATCATATTCCATTGTGTGTATATATGCCAAAAAGTCTTCATTTATTTATCCATTTATCGATACTTAGGTTGTTTTCATATCTTGGCTACCGTAAATACTGCCACAATGAACATGAGAGTGCATATATCTTTTCAAGTTTCTGTTTTTGTTTTCTCTGGGTAAATAACCAGAAGTGGAATTGCTGGATAACATGGTAGTTCTATTTTTAAGTCGTTGGGGAACCTCCGTACTGTTTTAATCATGGCTGCATCAATTTACCTTCTCATCAACAGTATACAAGGTTCTCTTTGCTCTACCTCCTCACCAGGACTTGTTATTTCCTGTGTTTTTGTTAGTAGCCATTCTAACAGGGCTGAGATGATACCTCATTGTAGGTTTGATTTACATTTCCATGATAACTGGGGATGTTGATCATCTTTTAATGTATCTATTGTCCTTTCATATATCTTCTTCAGAGAAATGTCTATTCAGACCTTTTCCTGATTTTTTTTATCGGATTATTTGTTTTTTTGTTATTGACTTACTTCAGTTCTTTATATATTTTGGATATTAACTCCTTATCAGATATACAGTTTGCAGATATTTTTTCCCATTCTGTGGGTTGTATTTTCACTTTGTTGATGGTTTCTTTGGCTATACAGAAGCTTTTTAATTTGATGTAGTATCAAAAAAATAATTTGATATATTCTCACTTGTTATTTTTGCTTTTGTTGCTTTTATTTTGGTGTCCGATTCTAAAAATCATCACCCAGAGTTACTTTAAAGAGTTTACCACCTATGTTTTCTTCTAAGTTTTGTTATTTCAGGTCTTAAGTTTAAGTTTTTAATCCATTTCAAGCTAATTTTTGTGTATGGTAAAAGATGGTGGTCTGTTTTAATTCTTTTACATGTGAATACCCAGTTTTCCCAACACAGTTTTTTGAAGAGACTGTTCTTTCCCCATCATATATTCTTGGCTCCTTTTTCATGAATTAATTGACCATCTGGGCTCTTTATTCTGTGCCATTAATCTATGTGTCTGTTTTTATGCCAACACCATACTGTTTTAATACTATAGTTTTATAATGGAGTTTGAAACTAGGCACTGTGATGCCTCCAGCTTTGTTCTTTCTCAAGATTGCTTTGACTATTCATGGTCTTTTGTGGTTCCATACATATGTTAGGATTGTTCATTCTATTTCTGTGAAAAATGCCATTGGGATTTTGATAGGGATTGCATTAAATCTGTAGATTATCTTAGGTAGTATTGACATTTTAACAAAATTAATTCTTTAAATCCATAAGCATGGAATATTTTTCCATTTATTTATGTGTTTCTCAATTTCTTATTACCTCGTAGTTTTCAGAATACAGATCTTTGACCTCCTTGGTTAAATTTATTTTCAGATATTTTATTCGTTTTGATATAATTGTCAATAACATTGTTTTATTAACTTCTCTTTCTGGTTCTTCATTATTAGTATATAAAAATAGCAGATTTTAGTGTACTGATTTTGTATCCTACAACATGACTGAATTTCTTTATTAGTTCTAACAATTTTTTGATGGCAGCTTTTGGAATTTTCTGTATATAATGTCATGTCATCTGCAATAGTGACAGCTTTACTTTTCTCTTTCTGTTTGGGGTGCATTTATTTCTTTGTCTTTCCTAATTGCTCTGCCTAGGACTTCCAGTACTATGTTGAATAAAAATTGCAAAAGTGGGCATCTTTATTTTATTCCTGACCTTAGGGGAAAAACTTTCAATTTTTCTCCATTGAGTATGATATTAGCTATGAGCTTGTCATGTATGGCCTTTATTATGTTGAGATACATTTCCTCTATACCCACTTTGTTGACAGAGTTTTTAATCATATATGATATTAAATTTTATAATGATTTTTCTGCATTTATTGAGATGATCATATACTTTTTTTCATTCTATTACTGTAATATATCATATTGATTTGCATAGGTTGAACGATCCTTGCATCCCAGGTATAAATCCTTTTTGATCATGGTGTATGATCCTTTGTATGTCTTAAATGTGCTACCTTTTATGCACTGTATTTAACATCAGGTACCTCATTTGCCTTTTAATATCAACTATCTTCTTGAAAGGAAGAATGAAACTACATAGTGTGAGATTTTAACAATGGTGGTAAAGTAACAGAAGTTGAGACTTTGTGGGGGAAAAAGGTTTGTGAGTCACTCTATCAGAGAATCAGGTGTCACTGGGAAATTGTATTTAAGGTACAGAATCACTTATAATGAAGTTTTGTTCAATTTTCACGCCATTTTGATTTCTCCTTACTATATAAATTAACTCCTAAATCTATTCTACTTTGGCCATTTAACCAGAAAGCCTTTTTAAAAAAAGTACTTACCATATTTTGTGTATCAGTGATTACTGCATTCAGAATATTTTAAAAAATTATATACATGTCTTATTATCGGGAATTCCTTCCAAAAAGCATACTGCAGAATTTAATTTTTCAACAATGTTCTTTCCATTTACAACTCATTTAAAAAGAGTATCAATTTGTTATCGACCATTTACATTTTAAGAACTTTTGGAAACACTGTCCTTTAACCTAACAGAAGCAGACCACTTACTCTGGGCCATCCATCAGGGTGATACTCCTGGTTTCCTGGCCTTTTCTGGACCTCCCAAGAGTTCATTTTCATTACTTATATTCCTTTGCCTTCCATCTAGTTTCACTGTCTTGTCATTAATCTACTTATTTGAATTCCTTCCTCTGTGGCCAGTCACTACTAAGCATATCATTTGTGTCACTAACAACAAAACAGTCAAACAGAAATAAAGTAGTAATGGCAAAGGAATGGATATCACACAGCTAACGTTATTATTGCAGCTTTAAAAGAAAAAACTTTTTCAAATTTGACTAATAAAAGGGCTTTATTTTACATAAGATTTCCAAACTTATTATCTGATTAGTTTTTTATAATAAATAATCTGTTTTACCCTATATAGTACTTTAATATTACTATAATTTCTATTTCATAGAGGAGGAAATTATGGATCATTAAGGCCATTTAGTGTAAACTTATAATTCAAAAGAGTTTCTTAAATAAATCAACCAGTATCAGTATTAACTATCACCACACCACCACAACCAAGGAATTGTAAAAGTCCAAGGCAAGTCCAAAATCTGTCTGAAAGTACTTCATAGTGGCCTAGCAGCCATGTGAGAAATAGCTGGAGTATAAGAATACAAAAGGAGTAAATTTAGACATACACTAGTAGTGACCTCCTTCTTCACCCCTTGAGCAATTGAGGGCTCAAGGACATGTCCACAGAATCTACAAACTATCATAGTATTAGTAACCTTAAATAAGCTTGTGCAGATCCTGGCGGCTTAATAGTTGATTACTAATCAGAACTTATTCCCCACTCCTCACTGTTAAAGTAATTCAAATCTGCATGACTAACTTAATGTTGATTATTTATAGATTACCATCTCTGAGTAATTTCTCTACATCTGTCTTAAAATGAGTAGTCATTGAATGACTTGAAGCTTCTTTTTTTCTCATGCATTCTGAATAAGACTGGAGAATTGAGCCAACTCACACTGATGTCCTTTTGTCTTGGGCTTCCTTCAAGAATAGGGAGTGCACCTCTGATTGGGTCTTTTTATCTATTTTCCTTCTTTCACGTCATCCAAGCATGAGAATAAGAAGGTGATAATCTGCTTTAAAGTAGACAACTGTTGTAGAAACTCATTATATATTCAGTAAATATTTACCAATTCACTCTTACATGATGGACATAGTTAAACACTAGGAATACAAAAGATCATAAACTCTTTACCTTCTAGAAATTGGCCTCTAGGAGTTTGTATCTGGAAAATTTTGCCACCAACAAATATGTGTAGAAGACCCACATTATTTTCTCATATTTGAATACTGTTAGAATTGATTCTTACATAACTTATTTAATCCACAAGAGAAGATAATTATAATCTGGATTTGAAATACAGCTACCTGGTAAATCTTTCTGCCAAAATTCTTACTCATTCCCTGAGATGGTACGAAGAGAGAAAAGTGAAATTGCATTCACTTTTTTCTTGTTCCCATATATCTACAGACTATATTTGAGATCCAAAATCTTATCATAGCCATACCCACCAAGTTGAATACCAGATTGAGTGAGTGATGGGTGGGGATGTTAAAGATAAATTTTTATAAAATGTAACTTGTCTGTTTTGTAGTAGTGGTAGAAGAAGACTAAGAAGAACAGATATTTACCAGAACCTATTTATCTTAGCTGAAGAGCAAAGACCTATTCAAAACCAACTTAATACTTAAAATTGTCCTAACCACTGCTACACCTGGGAAGAAGGCAGGAGAGAAGAAATAATCCATAAAAGTGAAGAAAAATTTCTATGAGAGTGATGTATATATCAGAGAGAGAGATTGGGAATTTGTTGAAGGCTTTTTTGACATACGGTATCTCCAGATTGGTGCTCTAGAGTGTGTAATGAAACATATCTTTTCATCCTAAGCCTTGAGTACATGTCTTATAGTGAAGCATTAGACCATGTTTTCTGATTGAATCAATTGCAAAATATAGTAGTAATTTTCAATTTTTTCTAGAATTAATAATTTTTTAAACTTCTTGTTTGAGAGAGAGAGAGAGAGAGAGAGAGAGAGAGAGAGAGAGAGAGAGAGAATCTTAAGCAGGCTCCAGGCTCCGCAAATAGCCTGATGCTGGGCTTGATCCCATGACCTTGGAATCACGAACTGAGCCAAAATCAAGAGTTGGATGCTCAATCTACTGAGCCACCGAGGAGTCCCTAAAATATGTTTATGTACAGTTGGAAGTCAGATAAACAGTGTCGTGGGTGTAGAAGGAAAACTGATCAATGTAGATACTAGAAGCCCTATGAAAGATTCTGGTTTTTTTTTTTAATGTCTTTATTTTATTTTGAGAGACAGAGACAGCAAGTGGGGGAGGGGCAGAGAGAGAGGGAGACACAGAATCTGAATCAGGCTCCAGGCTCTAAGCTGTCAGCCCAGAGCCCGATGCGGGGCTTGAACCCATGGACTGTGAGATCATGACCTGAGCTGAAGTTGGATGCTTAACCAACTGAGCCACCCAGGCACCCCTGAAAGATTGTGTCTTGAGGGCACTGGAACCAGGCAAGAAAATAATGCCTAGAGAAGGTTAGAGTTACCTCAAAGAAATATATTCAAGGTGGGTGTTATGTCAGATTAGTTTCCCCCATGCAAACTGCCCTGCATTGTACTGACAGAGGCAACTCTACAGTTCTCTTTCTCATCCTGACCTCAATTCTAGACTAAATGCTAACATGTATCTTGGAATCATTTCTGGCAATTTAGAAATTAAAGATTCATTACCTTTTGTCCGTCTTCCCACATTGTTTGAGTGAATTATTATCTTACTATGGTCTACATTAAAGATAGTAAGTTTTTAATTTAATAAAATGACTTTTTAAAAATAAATCCAATTGGGCTTTTTTTTTTAGGTAAAATGAAAAAGTATAACAGGTGTAAAGGAAAATACTAGTTACACAAGGCATTTTTCTCTCTGCTTACTCATTAAGCTTATATTCATGTCATAAAATGAAAATAATATCCAGTAAGAATTGACTAACAATAATTTTAATGCCTGTATAATGCAAATTCTTTTGATAGTGTCTTTGTAGCCTTTAACCTATCATTTTAATGACAACCATTTTAAGTGTATATTTGCACATGGTCTTGTACAAAATGACTTACCTACAAGGCTGTGACTTCTGGGAATTGATGATAGAAGACCTGGGAAACTATTGTGAAAAGGTGACACAGATAATAACCTAATAAACAAATCTATATAAATAGTTAATGAAATGTTTACTATTTGTAAAATAAAGTTACATGGGTTTTGAAGGGAGAGAAGATATATTACCCATTTTGAGTTGAAGATATTGGTAAAAGCCATCTTTTTTGAAAAAGACTGATGCTCCAGGATTTTAAGTCTGAATCATAGAAGTGAATTAGCTGGCAAACTCTAAGGCAAGATTACCTTGAGATCTAAAAAGAGAGTTCTTACTAATCCAGAAGTGAATAATTAAGAGTTTGGGCTAAAGCAGTTAACAGTAAAGGCTTAATGGCAGAGGCACAGAAGAGGATTATAAACTAGATATGCAGGATGAAATATGTTAGTAAACACATCATTATTCTCAGATTGCTTGAATCAGGTAACAGAGAAATGATAGCACTAATTATTGGGTAGGGGGGAGCTGGGAATGGAGGAGAATAGCAGAAGAGCTCCAGTTTTACCAACAGGTCATACACACAGGTAATAGTGCTACAGTTCTCAGGGAGAGAGATGGTATTGGGTAGTAAGAGTGGAGAACTCCTGCATTAATAAAAATAGCATGTGAAGTGTCCACAGTACAGCATCTTATGACTGGGAACCCAGAAATGGTGACTAAGTAATCCCCACATTCCCACTTTCTACTGGACTGAGCTTCTGGGTCTATATTCGACCTTAATAGTCATTCTAGCCCAACCTCTCCATGTAATGGATGAAATCCAGAGAAACTGAGCACTCTACCTAACTTCCTACAACTAATTACTGACCAAATTGGGATGAGAAGGCCTTCTGAAAATTTGTATAGTGAAATCCCATTAAAGTAAATCTTAAAAACATGTAAAAACTTTTTTCCTTAAATTGCTAGAATTTTGCTTCATGCTTGCTTCTTATCTCTTTCCTGAAAGTAGTTGTCCTACAAAAAAACATTTAAGACTAAATTACTTTAGTGTGTCTTTTTTTCCACTTAGTTTTAAGAACATTCAGCATAATTCGGAGCCTCTTCCTTAAGATCTAAATTCGGAGGAATATCAGTTGATGCACATTCTTGTGCTTCCAGAAGATCATAATTGCTTCTAGTACCCACTTAACACTCTACCAGAAAAACTCCAAATAAGGCATTAATGTTTATTTCATATCCTAAGTAAAGTTTGAATACAACTCTGTTTTCACGAATACAGTGACCCTGATTTAGCTTTTCCTCCTGAGCGATGACTTGGAGAACTTCAGTATTATTCAGTGGTAATGCCAGTTTAGCACAAAAATTTCAGCTAGACAAAAATACAAACAAATTTGAGTCTTGGTTCTATAAATGTTTGCTTCTCAAGAGCATGTTCTTTCTTTTGATTTATATCTATTCCTTTAAAAACAAGTACGGGTGTTCTTTCTTTGTTTTCCCCTAATGAAATCCTGCTCCATCCTTTAAAGCCTTACCTACCTTCTGAATCCTTGTCCATTCCTCCAAGGCACATTTCACTGAATGTTTATGAACCATTACAGAGTACTACTAATGTACCTAGTTAGCATTTGTTTCACTATTATTTTACTTATAGTTTATTTCTGAAATTTCCATCTTTCTTATTGGATTGAGAATAACCAGAAGATAGAAAATTTGTGTTTATTTTTAGTAGGCCTTCGGCAATTTACCTAGAATTCTACATATTCTATATAGTTCTTTTTTTTCTTTTTTTTTTATGTCTTTATTTTATTTTGAGAAAGAGAAGCAGAGAGGGAGTGGAGAAGGGACAGAGAGAGAGGGAGACACAGAATCCAAAGCAGGCTCTAGTCTCTGAGCTGTCAGGACAGAGCCCGACGCAGGGCTCAAACCCACGGACTGTGAGATCACGACCTGAGCCGAAGTCGGACACTCAACTGACTGAGCCACCCAGGTGCCCCATGATCTATTTTTTATAGTATAAAGAAAATCTAGTAAGCTTTCTATTAAAGTATGTTGAGAGATACTCTTCCATTGATCTCGCATTCCTGTTTGTCTTACTGGGTATGCCAAGATCTGACTGATAGCTACCTGCATCATTTCTCAGGGATGTGTTTGTAGTGAGCAACTTTGAGAGATGAGGTAATGTCTCCCTCTGAGACAAAGAGCAGCCTTGCTTACTGCCCAGTGTCAAGTGGAAGCTTTCCCAAACTCAAAGCTCCTTTCCTGTAACACATTCTATCTACTCTGTGTGCAGGCATCCCTTCTGGGCTTATCCATAACACCCCCTTGTTGGGCCATGAATAATAAAGTCCTTCGTCTCTGACCCATGAAGAAATAACAGGCTCTAACTTATTAGCTTGTAAGTAGAGTAAAATTCTAAACTAAAGAAAACATAATACATAGAGAAGAGTACACTAATCATAAGTGTACAACTCAAATTATCATGAAGAATACACACCATTTTCCTGACTTGTAAAATAGACTAATCTTGCATGTTTTTGAACTTGGCATAAATGGAATCAAAATTCTTTTGGTCTAGATATTTCTTCAGCATTGTGCTTATGAGATTCATCCATATTTTGGTTGTAGGAGTGCATTAATTTTATTTCTATATGTTATTCTATTGTATGAATACAACACAATTTATTTTTCTGTTCTGTCATGTATGGACATCTGTGTTGCTTCCAGTTGTGTTGGGGCTACTATGAATAAGGTTGCTTTGAATATTCTTATGCACATGTTTTGGTGCGCATGTCTGTTGGATATATCTACCTGGAGTTAAACAGCTGGGTTACAGTGTATACATGTTTAGCATTAGTAGGAAGTGCCAAAAAGGTACCCATGTTGGCTACAACAATTTACATCCCCATTAACGGTATGTGAGAGTCTCAGTTTCTCTACACTCTTGCCAAAATGAGGTATGATTGGTCTTTTTAACTATAGCTATTCTGGTAGGTATAAAGCACCAAGATATTGTGGTTTTAATTAGCTTTTTTAAATTTTTTTAAATTATTTATTTATTTTTGAGAGAGAGACAGAGAGACAGAGTGAGATCAGGGGAGGAACAAAGAGAGGGAGACACAGAATCCAAAGTAGGCTCCATGCTCTGAGCTGTCAGCACAGAGCCTGACGCGGGGCTCAAACTCACGATCCGTGAGTTCATAACCCAAGCCAAAGTCAGACGCGCAACCGACTGAGTCACCCAGGCACCCTTAATTAGGTTTTTTAATGACTAATCATGTTGAACATATTTGCGTATACTTCTTCACCCTTTGTATAGGCTTTTTCATGAAATGCCTTGTTGAAGACTTAGTCCTGTTCCTCTTTGCTTGTCTTTTTCATATTAGCTTGTAGGAATTTCTTTCTGTATCTACATATAACTACTTTGTTCATTACATTATAAATATCTTCTTTTGCAGTATGGTTTACTTTTTCACTACCTTAATGATGTTTTTAGATAAACAAGTTTTGAGAGAGAGAGAGCACACGAATAAGGGAGGGGCAGACGAGAGAGAGAGAGAGAGAGAGAGAGAGAGAGAGAGAGAGAGAGAGAGAATCCTAAGCAGTCTCCATAAAGCACAGAGCCCAACCTAGGGCTTGAACCCAAAAACTTGGAGATCATGAGCTAAGCTGAAATCAGGAGTTGGATACTTAACTGACTGAGCCACCCAGGCATCCCCAGAAATTCCAAACTTTAATGCAGTGGAATTTATCCGTTTTTTTCCTTTATGTGTCCTATCCCTAGGTCTTATTTATCTGTTCTTTTCTAAAAGCTTTTTTTGTTTTATCTTACATTTAGACATATGATTTATCCGGAATCTATTTTTTCATCCATAGTATTTCATGCATCAAAATACATTCCTTTTTATTTCTGAGTAACATTCCGTTGTATAAATATGCAGATATTTAGAGTTTTTTCCAATTTGGGTCTGTTTGAATGACAGTGCCAAAAATACATTTGTACAGATCTTTTTATAGCCATATGTTTTCATTTCTTTTTGGTAAATACCTTTTTGGTAAATATATAGTAGTAGAATTAATTATTAGTTCATTCTGTAGATGTAAGTTTAATTTTATTAGAAACTGACCGTTTTCCCGAGTGGTTATAGAATTTAACACTTTTGCCAATAATATATGAGAGCTTCAGTTATTCTACAAGTTTTTTATCATTTGGTGTTGTCAGTCTTTTTAATTTTAGCCAGTGGAATATGTGTGAAGTGATACCTTATTGTGGTTTCTATTTGCATATCCTAATCATAAACAATATTGAACTCTTGGCATGTGCTTATTAGCCACTCCTGTATCTTTCTTTTGATGTTAGTCTTGCCCTTTTTTATTGTGTTGTTTATCTTTTGTTACTCAATTGCAACAGTTCTTTATATAACCTGGATAAAAGCCAGTTTTGAAAGCCTGGGAAATCTGTTGCACAAAAATGTGAATACACTTAGCACTTCTGGACTGTGTACCTAAAAATAGTAAAGTTGCTAAATTTGGTTATGTATTTTTTTTGCCACAATTAGGTTTTTTTTATTTTAAATTAAAGAAAAAGCCAATTCTTTGGCTTACCTATTACCTACTCACTTTTATAATGTCTTTTGATGAGTAAAAGTTTTATTTTAATGTGGATGAAGTCCATTTTAATTTGCTTTCTTTTTCTTTGTTTTCATTTATGGTTACTGCTTTTTGAGTTCAAAGAAATCTCCTCTATCAAGATCACAAAGATAATTTTCTACATTTCCTTTTAGGAGCTGTGTACTTTAGTTCTAGAAGTCCTTTGAATTAATTTTGTGTATTATGTGAAGTAGAGATTGAATTTGTTTTCCCAGGCAATTATCTAGTTCTTCTACTACCAATTCTTTACAAGAATTTTCTTTCCCCATTGCATTGTTTGGTATCTATGTGGTAAATGAATCAGATGCATGTAGGTGCATTTATTTCTGAACTCTGTTCTATTGATCTACTTGGTTATCCTGAAGCCAGGCACTTCCTTGACAACAGCTTTACAGTAATACTTAAACTGGGTAGTCTATCTCTTCCCATTTTGTTCTTTTTCAACATTTTCTTTATTTGAGATCTTTTGCATTTCCATAAAAAACTTAGAAGCAGCTTGTAAAATTCAACCAAAAAAAGCATGCTTGGAATTTGATTGGGATTGCATTCATTCTGTTGATCATTTTGAGGAGACTTAACTTTTAATGCTCAATATTAATCTTCGATTTTATGGACTTTATGTATTATTGCATATAATTTCCACTTTTTAAATTTCTGTTATCAGTGTTTTATAGTTATCAGTGTTGAGGTGTAACATATCCTTCTTTAAAATTATCTCAAAGTATTTTGTTGTTGCTGGTGGAATTTTTTTGATGTTGTTACAAGGGATATTTTTCTAATTTCAGACTATCTCTTGATTCAGCCAGTACAATTCAAGGTGAATTACAGACAGTAAGATACCCCCAGGTGGATGAAATTATCAAGAGGTCCTTCACAAAAGAGCAGTCTGTCACTGAGAGAACCACTGTGGAAAGATACTTACACAGAGACATGTGGTCCACCTAAATAATCAAGAGTTACCATTAGTGAGTCACAAAGTCAGAAGAGATTCTGCTATAAGCTACCTTAGATTCCTGATGAGTGATTTAAAAATTTGTATACTTTGCTTTTTGTTGAGTGAGGATGGCAGTTACAATTTGACATGAAAGTAAGGAGAGAAACAGATAATCAGACTTGGCTTTAGTAACAGACAGTGGATTGTGGATGGGGAGGGTGGCAGGAAATTTTATGTTCTCAATATATGTGTGTTTCATGTTTCATAATTTAACACCTGAAAATATACAAATTTAATATACCACATTTACAGAATAAAGGTCAAAAATCACAAAGTCATCTTAATTGATGCAGAAAAAGCATTTGATAAAATTCAGTGAATAAAAGGAAATTACCTCAGTATAATAAAGTTCATATAAAAAAAAGCTCTCAGCTAACATTATAATCAATGATGAAAACTGAAAGCTTTTCTCTAAGATTAGGAATAAGACAAAAGTGCCTACTCTCAAGACTTCTATTCAACATAATACTAGAAGTTTTAGCCAGAGCATTCAGCCAAGAAAAAGGAGAGGCATGCAAATTGAAAAGTAAGAAGTAAAATTATCTCTGTTTTCAGATAACATGATCTTATTTATAGAAAACTCTAAAGATTCCACACAAAAAAACCCCTGTTAGAACTAATAAAGAAATTCAACAAAGTTACTGGACACAAAATCAGCATGTTTCAGACTATGACATGATTTCATTCTTTTTTGAGGCTGAAAAACATTTCATTGTATGTATATGGCACATATTTTTAATCCATTCACCCACTGATGGACATGTAAGCTATTGTGAATAATGCTGCAATGAACATGAGTGTGCAAATATCTCTTTAAGATACTATTTTCGGGGCGCCTGGGTGGCTCAGTCGGTTGAGCGTCCAACTTTGGCTTAGGTCATGATCTCATGGTTTGTGGGTTGGAGCCTCACATCAGGCTCTGTGCTGACCACTAGCTTAGAGCCTGGAGCCTGCTTCAGATTCTGTGTCTCTCTCTCTGCCGCTTCCCTGTTCATGCTGTCTCTGTCTCTCAAAAATAAATAAATGTAAAAAAAATTTTTTTTATAAAGATACTGTTTTCAATTCTTTTGGATATACATGCAGAAGTTGAATTGCTGGGTCACACTGGAGATCAATTTTTGATTTTTGAAGACCTTCCATACTGTTTTCCATAGTGGCTGTACCAGTTTATAATCACTGACATTTCCAGCTCTTTGCTGCAATGTGTTCTTTGGAAGTATATTTTGAAGTAATATATTTGTAATCTGATAGAAAGTTTCATAGCTGGTAAGTGTATTTTTGTTCAAAACCTTTGCGTAAATTAAGCTCTGACTATGACCAACAAGTTTATATGAACATGTAAATATACATTTCAAATTATTTCAAATAATATTATGCAAAAGGTCTTAGAAAGTAGTCATTGACATCACTAATTTGGAGACCTTAGTGTCCCTAAAATACCTAGCCTATGATAATACCAATTTCTACAAATATATTTAGCTTTTATAAATATTTTTTGGTTATTAAATTGAAATATATTTTTGCATGTGTCTTTTTATCCCACATCTCTTTAAAATATACCTAAGGAAGCTTGAATTGATGTCTTCTTTTTTTTCTCTGCAAGTTTCCTGTAGCAGATAGGAACATCAAAACAAGCATTCCATTGATTTTTTTTTTTTAAATGCCATCCTAGCATCTAAATATTTAAAGGGAGTTCCAGGGGGCTTTCAAGCTAATATTTTCTATACCTGATTTTTCTGTCCATCCTTGTCTTTATACTTAATATGAAAGACAGCTTTGAAAGACGTAAGGAGTCACAAAATGGAGAAGTGAGTAGTTGGGCATGAAGTAAGGAGACAGACAGTGGAACTTTTTTGCCTCGGTGGCAAACAGTGCAGTGTGGATGGGAGAGTGTCAAGGGATTTACCATCTCATCATACATGTTTTTGTGTGTGTGAGTATGTTTATAAGCCTCAGGAATAAAATGAGTTGATGAATCTACCTTTCTAGGTTTCTCTGAGCATTCATGTCACTATTGAGCTCTGCTGCAATAAACACATAATAAAAAGTAAAATCTTGGTCAAGATTAGACAAAGCAACCATAGGAGTCATTTAAATGAGAGATACTAAAGCTGTATGGAATACTGAGCAATAAATATCTTAAAATAAGAGTTGGCAAACTTTCCCTGTAAAGGATCAGGTAATAAAATGCTTAGGCTTTGAGGGCCATACAATTGCTATTGCAACTCTGCTGTCATAGCATGAAAGCATCTATAGACAGTATATAAAGGAATGAATGTGGTAGTTTTCCAATAAAGCTTTATTTACAAAAATGGGTGAGAAACTGGTTTTGGCCTCCAGACATGGAGACAATATTATCACCAAAGTCACCATTAAAAAAAAAAAAAAAAGGTAAATTCAGTTCCCTCCTCCATAATATGAAAAAGCTGATTTTGTCCCAACTGCCTTCTAGTACTTACATCCTGAGAGTTTGTGAAAGTTGGCTCTGGCATCTATTGTGGCAATTCCCATAATGTCTGGCAAGATTAGAGCTGGTGCCTCTTGAACCAGCAAGTTAAACATACTGTGAAATGTACTCCTTTATTTCATAGATCTGTTACCATGATTGCTATTGAGTTATGTTCTCAAAGAGCATCTGCAGAGGAGAAATGCAAAAGATTCCCACTATTCTGCAGTGTTAGCAGAATAGGGCTATTAAGGAACTTTGTCGGAAAAGACTAATGTCATATATTAACCGAGACTAGGAAAACCATACACTCAGCTCTGCTTTTGGCCTAGCTGAATTATGTTACTTAGGTAGCAAGCTGTTCTGTAAATGCTGCTTTAAAAAAATGGAATTAAGAAAGCCAGTATATTCTTGTAGTCATTTTCAGTTATTCAGTGTTTTCCTCTTCCTCATCTTCACAAACTGACCCATTTATAGCTTTTTTACAGTCTTTTTAGATCTAATGCTTTAGTCTTTATTTGCATAGTTCTTAATACAAGCCCTCATCACCTCGAGTGGCAAATAGAGCATTCTCCTGGCTCCTGTCTTTCTGTGCTGTCCATCTCTTCCTGAGTATTCCCTACATGCAGCAGTCAGTGTCCTCCGCTTTGGCGTTTGTATTGATGCTTTCTTCTTCAAGGACTTGTTTTGGCTTCTCTCCTGTTATATAAAATCTATTCTGTATTTCATGGAGAACAGGGTGCATCAGCATTCATTGTTTATGATTGTCATATATATTTTTCCCCTTATTTTTGATGGTCCAGCTAATAGCCATAACTTTCATCACTACAGGCTAAAGAGAAAAAACTTTATTTTTTAAATAAAAACTCTGAACGATGATATAAATGGGGCCCCCAAAACAGCTCTCTATAACGTAGTAGTTGCTTTATTATCCTATTTAAATTTATAAGTGAACATAATTAAACCAAACTTCTCAGGAATAAATTTATATCCTAGAAAACAAGAATGATGAATCATATATTTTATGTACCACTATGGACCCGATATCTCTTAATTTAACACACTTTGAAGCTATTTTAAGGTAAATTAAGATCTCTACATGATTCAGTGACAAGAAGTCATTAGTGATATAGCCCTGATGATCCCTTTTCTCTAATGAGAAATTGATAAATAAATTAGTATTCTTGTTTATATAATCCTCTCTCTGAGTTTGTTTAATGTGACTAATTCTTCCCAGTCTCATGAATACTGAAATAATAGATATGATCAATTTTTTCCAGCATAGAGTAAGAAATCTTTTGACAAAGTCCTGTTGAGAAGAATAGCCCTCTATCCTGCTAAAAGTTGGATGCAAGCAATAATAAACACTGCTATTTATTGTTTCCTACTTATTCCATACATTTAATATACATTACTTTTTTAAATTCTCAGTAATATTTTTTAATTTTTTTAATGTTTATTTAGTTTTGAGAGAGATATATACTTCCTCCTCCTCCCCCACCGCCAACCCTTAAGCATTTCCTTGTATCTCATTGGCCCAAATTAAGGCATGTGTCTCATGACGTGAACCAATCACTTGGGCAGGGGGATGGGCTTCGTTGATTGGATGAAGCCACTCTAGGACCATCTTTAATGTTGAGGGTGAAGTGAAAACTTTCCAAAATGGGAGCAGGGCAGGAAATTGAAGAGAGTAAGGGAAAACAGATGTGAGACAACCAGCCAGTCCCTACTACAGCTCTTTCTTTCTTGAGATGCAAAATAGCTTGAGAAAAATAAGAAGGTGTAGTAGTATTGTATGATGTTCTAGGCATGGGCTTAGTGTTATAGATACATTTTAGTCTTCAAAACCATCTTGAGAAAAAAATGTACTTAATCTTTGTTTTAAAGAAGCTTAGAAAAACAACTTACCCAAGGCCTCCTAGGTAATCAGACCTAGGTCAGTCTGACTTCAATATCCATGCTCTTCATGATGTCATGCTATCTCCCTAGTAAACCAAAAGTTGGCTATAAAAACATATTAAGTATTGTCTTAGAAATTTATCACTGGTGAGGAATTTTAGAAAATAATCTATCCTGTCTTGATTTAATATGCAATATACCTACATAGCAATATTCCTTTTTAAGACAGATTTATAAAGGGGAGTTAATATCTTGTTTTTCCTGCTTTGTACACCAAGATTCTTACTGCAGCGGTCAGGTATGGCACTCTATGCTATATGCATACGCACACACACACACACACACACACATATACACGTACATGCATACACATATAAATATATGTACTGCATATATGATTATTACATATATCACAGATTCTAAGAGAGGTTCTTTAACTTGGCACTTAATGAAAATGACAGGAGAATGAATTCAAAGGAACAGACACTATTGTCTACAGTAACGGATAGTGAATACTAAAAATTCTTTCATCTGATGTCACTCTCCTGTTCTTCTTCACTTAAGGGTAGTAATCAAGTATTGTGCCTAGAGGAATATTTCTGGCCCAGTCTGAATTATTTCCTGGGTATCCTACCTTTAATCTCATACTGTATCCCCTGGGGAGTTGACTTCCTGCTTCAGGGTTCTTAATGCTAACACTTGCCCAAGGCTCAGGCTTTCAGTACTGAATCACAATTATTTAATTTTTCTTGAAGGTTTTACTTCTGTGCAGTGACCTGCAAGAAGCTGATGGGGGCTGTGGAATGGTGGTTTTCCTTCTTTACTTAAGATCATTCCCTGTCTTGAATAACTAGAAACTGGGAATAAATTTAAAATTTATTTAAATGATTTAATGATTTTAGGCAAGAAATTTCTCTAAGACAGAAATATTGTTGGATTAACTAAGAGGCAGTCAGACAGTCCGTCTGTATCTTTGGCTGTGTCACAGCATTCGGAAATAGCTGTCACTCTGCTTTCTAGTACTTTACCTTTATTGACTTGGCATTACTTTTCAGGCAACTTGTAACGCTATTTAAATGTTGTCTTTTTTTTATTATATCATGCATTTGTTGTTTTACAGTTTTATCTACCATTGATTTCCTTTTTGTAAATCATTTTTTTAAATGATGCAATTTTTAAGGGATTAGTGTTACAGAAGCATCTATCAAGATGAGCTCAGTCTTAAAAGCACTAAGTTTTGTTGTTGGAATTTAAAGAATTTTACAGCATCCATCCTGTGCCATTGATAAGAAATGTGGTATTATTCTTTTCTAAACATTATTTTAATATTTAACAAGTACTTAAAAAGTACAGTTCTCACCATTGGAGAGGGACGCAGTAAGAAATGTTAAAATTAATGAAAAATGATTGTCTTCCTGGGGAGCCTAGAAGCTGCAAGAAGAGATACGTACACATTGTTTACTTATTCATTCAAGAGGATGTTTATTGAGGTATTATTACATGCCAGACATGGTGTGGTAGGCTCTGAAATTACAGTATCAAGCAACAGAGGCACAATTCTCTTCACAAGGTTTACAGTTTGGGGCAGGGGTTAGCCAGTAAAGGCAGATTCAATAAAGGAGTAGATTTAAAAAGAACAAGAGGCAGATGGAAAAGTGCTGAATATGAGTGAACTTTGAAAAAAAAAATAGTAGGATTCCACAGAACACTGGGGTTATATCATATGCTGCTTTAAATCACATTCCAGAAAAGCTCTTTTCATTTGAAAGCTATTCCAAAGCTTAAACAAAATGCTATGTGGTTTCAAGACCAGAAGTCTGCACTTTTTCTAAAATAGGCCAACATATATGTAACAAAAGAATTAATATATGGAAATATTGGTCCAAGTAATAACTTGAACTAAATATTGATTTCAAATCCACTTAATTGGTATACCAATTAAAGTTGAGAAATTAGTGCTTAATTTTGCTGTGTACTGTTGCTTTTGTGTGTTTTGCTCAGAAAATTAAGTTAAACTTGATAGAGACTATTTCAATAATCTTCCTAGTAATTTAATACATTTAATATTTTCTTTAAAAGAACAGAAAAAAGTAAATTATCTGACACCGTTAAGATTATTTTTAAGCATATAGCTAATGATTTTGTAAAAGGCCCACCTAAATTTGTGTAACTCTTGATTTGTGAATAAGAGAAGTTAGAGAAAGACAACATACATTATAAGTAGAGTTAGGCAAGTGTTTATTTTCCAGGTACTTTCATTACAGAAAAGCCATTAAGTCCTCACCTCTAGAGTTTTTCTATTTAAGGAAGCCTGGATCCCTGGTGAAGAGGATTAAAAAGTTCAGGAAATAGCAATTAAAATGCTAATCCCTTTTGAAAAATTCTGGTTTAAAATCCAAGAGCCTAATAGAGAAAGAGGGAATGATTGTTTTTGGAGAAATTTCATTCTAATATATTTAACTTTAAAAAATGCAATACACTATACACTAACAAGGAAGGATAATCAGGCCTCCATATAGTCTTTAATGCTATATGAAGAATGAATACACAGTTTAAGGGTCCTTGACAATATGTGGTTCTTGAGCTTTTGAAATGTGGCTAGTGCTCCTAAAAAAACTGAATTTTGAATTTCATTTCATTCTAATCACATTAAAATGGATAGGATTCAGTTATTAGAAAATTTTTTAAATGTTTGAAATATCTGAGATGTCCCATGAAATGTGAAATAAACAACATATTTTAAAGACTTAGGATGAAAATATGTAAAATAAAAACTATAGCTTTTATAATGATATATTTTGGGTTTATTGGGCTAAAGAAAAAATAGTTATTAAAATGAATTTCACCGTTTTGTTATTAGTGTTACCTTTCTAAATGTAGCTACCAGAAAATTGAAAATTACTGTTAGATTTCTTTTTTTTCAAAACTTTTTTTTAAAGTTTATTTATTCATTTTGAGAGAGAACATGAGCAGGGGAAGGGCAGAGAGAGGGAGAGGGGAAAGAGAGAATCCCAAGCAGCCTCTACACTTTCTGTGCAGAGCCCAAGGCAGGATTCAGGCTCGGGAACCGAACCATGAGATCATGGCCTACACCAAAACCAAGAATCGGACGCTTAACCAACTGAGCCATCCAAGTGTTCCTGCAAGGTATATTTCTTTTGGACCATGCTGGTTTAAAGAGTTGCTCGAAGACATCACTGAAATCCATCTGATACACAAAATGCAATCTGGCTCAGCAATTCAATCATATCAAAACTATTGCTTTTTTTCCCCCCTTCTTGCTCTATTATCAGTGACTTCATTATCATAAGGAGTCACTGAATCTGATAACTATTTTGATATCATTTACATTTTAAACTCCTAATGATTACAATCTTTTATTTAGTATTAGAGAAAACAAAGTTCCATAGAAAATTTTAGCCGGGAAAATTGGTGAGGAATCTCCATCATATGATTTTGTTTGAATATTATTGCACGTTGGATAACATATAGTGTGAAGCATTTAAAGGACTTAAACTGTATGTAGGGAAGTTTATGGTTCCTGTTTTCTCATAGATGTGTTCTTTTCATACTTTATTTTATGCTTACGTCAAACAAAATGGGTAGAAAGCATGGCCAGATGTGTAAAGCTTTTTGTTCTGCTGGGTATCTCTCATAGACAGTACATCATGATTTTATCTCGTTGTTCATCTCTCAATTCTTCCAGGAGGTGATTTCCTCTCCTTTCTGAGAAAGAAGAAGGATGAACTAAAACTCAAGCAGTTAGTGAAATTTGCATTAGATGCTGTTTCTGGTATGTCGTATCTCGAGAGTAAAAACTGTATACACAGGTAAGGAGAATATTTTTTTAAACATTTTCCGGTTTTATTAATAGAACACTAGAAAAGTGACATTACAGCAATGCAATACAGCATTGAAATTCTTTCACAAAACTTAAATATTTTCTTATTGGTTTTCATATTTTGTGTGAAAGCCTTCTTTGATAGTTGTTGATATAATTTACAGAAACACTCACCTGAGGTAAGTACACCTAATTAGACAATGAGTTGCTTTCTGATTAAAATCTGTTTTATTATAATCATGAATGAACTAGTGATAAGACGTACCACAAGATAGTCACATAATCAGCTACAGTCTTATAGCCAAATAAGATTGTTTCATGTGCTCCCTTTTCTCATTTTGCAAAGAAATTATTCATAAAGTATAGCCATGGAAGAGCATAATAGTTAAACAACAATTCAGGACAGTGAATTTGGCCAAGGGTAGAAGATATTAACATAATAGTTATTTCAAAGGAGATTTTAGAAAACTTTGCCTAATTACATTAAGAGCAGTGACTTGGTTTTAATGCTTTTATAGATTGTGATTTTAGTTGCTTGTAGCTGAAAATGTTCTTTACTGCTAAATGTCAGTACAACTTAAGATCTCTTGCAGAATGCATGTCAGATCCAAAATACGGCTAAGAATATTTAAGCAAAATGAAGTGGGGCATTGATGCAGTTTGTATTCACTGGAAACAGCACATCATACTGTTTAACATGGAACAGAGTTCATTGTCAGATTGAACTACTATGGACTGTCTCTAAATTGGTTCGGTTATTGAAGTATATTTTTCTCTGATGTGTTTCATTATGCAGGCTTTGGCTTAATATTCTAGTGAAGTTGTATAATGTATAATTATAGCAGAACAAAGGTACCTTCACCTGAAATACACATTTATTTGATCTCAATGTGTCAGTGGCATGTCCCATCTGCCCCCCACCCTTACCCCCACCCCCTGCCTCAGTTCTTGAATTTGGCCAAGAAAGAATTCAGAGCCAAAGGCTCAAGTAAGCAAGGGTTTAATAGCAATTAAAACAAAAGTGCACTCTAAAGGTGGGAGAGTGGGCAGGCCCAGAGGTGGCACCTGCACCAGGGGTCAAGGTTGTCTTTGCTTTTTATGTTTGCAAGGGTTAGGGGTCATTGTGAGGGTGGTCTCTGACTGGTGTTGCTTCCTATCATCTAAGGGTGTCCTCCTATAGGTTGGGAGGGGATGTTTTTGGTTTTACATGGTCCTTACATGAACTGTCATGGAACCATCCCCCTGACAGGGGGGCGAAGACCACAATATAAATGTATTGTCATGAAGCTTTAGGTTACTGTAGGGCAGCAGCTATAGGGAAGAGCACAAGTGTTTTCCCCCTGGGGGGTTTTCCTGGCTCTTTGAAACTTGGTTTCTGCCCTCATTAACAGTCAGAAAACTACCTGCTCTCTCCCTGTTCATGTCTAGCTAACTTCCTACTCTATCCAATTGATTACTTAATTTTTCCAAAAAATTCTGCTACCTATCCAATTTTATTCTAAAACTAAAATTATGCCTTGTGTTTCCAGTATAGCTCAACAATTGCATAAATTTTAAAACACATTTCAGTAGAGATACTATATATCTGGAAATTAAGACAAATAAAACTAAGCCACTGCCCTTGTATTTCTAGGACTATGAGTCAAATCACATTATTATAGATATTTTTAAAGATTTTTAAAAATCTTTAAAATGAATAACTGTATTTTTTTTCACTCTTTATAATTTATTTATTTTTTAATTTACATCCAGTTAGTTAGCATATAGTGCAACAATGATTTCAGGAGTAGATTCCTTAATGTCCTGTGCCTGTTTAACCCATCCCCCCTCCCACAACCCCTCCAGCAACCCTCTATTTATTCTCTAGATTTAAGAGTCTTATGTTTTCTTCCCCTCCCTGTTTTTATATTATTTTTGCTTCCCTTCCCTTATGTTCATCTGTTTTGTATCTTAAATTCCTCATATGAGTGAAGTCATATATTTGTCTTTCTCTGACTAATTTCGCTTAGCATAATACCTTCTAGTTCCATCCACATAGTTGCAAATGGCAAGATTTCATTCTTTTTGATTGCAGAGTAATACTCTAGTGTGTGTGTGTGTGTGTGTGTGTAGTATACTTCTTTATCCATTCATACATTGATGGACATTTGGGCTCTTTCCATACTTTGGCTATTGTTGATAGTGCTGCTATAAACATTGGGGTGCATGTGCCCCTTCAAAACAGCACACCTGTATCCCTTAGATAGATACCTAGTAGTGCAATTGCTGGGTTGTAGGATAGTTCTATTTTTAATTTTTTGAGGAACCTCCATACTGTTTTCCAGAGTGGCTGCACCAGTTTGCATTCCCACCAGCACTGCAAAAGAGATCCTCTTTCTCCACATCCTTGCCAACATCTGTTGTTGCCTGAATTGTTAATATTAGCCATTCTGACAGATGTGAGGTGGTATCTCATTGTGGTTTTGATTTGTATAGTATGGCTGTATTTTTTTATGTGCCTGTTTAGTCAGAATTGAAACCATTCTATGTTGTAGATGGCAGTTAGTTTTTAAAAATAATCCCACTTAACCAAATCATAACATTAGCTGCTCTAATGTTATTTTTCCATTTTCCTTGTTAAGCATTTTCATGCATTCACAAATTTTTGAACGTCATCCTGTGCTTAAGCACATATCTTAGAAGGTTTACCTATTCCTGTACTATTTGCCTGTGGGGGAGGTTCCAGATTGAGTATCTTAAACAATATTGCTTAGAGCAGGTTTGACAAATAGGTTTCACTTCCTATTTTCAGTGATCGATAGTGGCTTTCTGTGTTGTATTCAGAAGGATTCCAGGATCAGTCATATCTCTTAGGGCACTGATAAGCATTAACAGACCAGTCCTGAATTTGTCATCTGTGGCATAGAATATTTTCTTTTTGTCTTTACTTTAATAAATGCTTTTATCTTTATATGATTTCCTTATTAGCTATTATATAGCAACATTGTAATATTTTTCTACAATCACTTTCATTGATTTCTTCTAAGCCATCTGCTGATTATCCTTGTTAATCATGATTACTGGATGAATTTTATGATACCTCTGGCCAGTGGTCTTTGATTACTCTTGAAACTTCTGTAAATGCTCTTTTGGATGAATTCATTTTCTTTTTCTTTTCAATTCAGTACCTCACCAAAAATGACAGTATGTTAAAAAAATAAAATATTCTTTGTGTTGAATTTTTTATAGCAGTGAATTGTGCTGTTCCTGTGTGTCATCCTATAGAACTATTTCTGTGGTAGTAATAGTATTGCAATGGATTTTCATAGATTCATGTTAAAAGATGCACTGAGGACATGTGTTTTTTTCTCCTAAGAAATATCAAATATATAAATATAAATATATATGGCACTCACTAAAGTGGGAAATGTTTTTCCTCATTAGAAAAATTTCTAATGAGGTTATTTAAAAATTGATTAATTTTAACATGATTGAATGTTTCAGTTTTTAGATAGTGAAAAAAAGCACTAAGCCCCATTTTGGACCTCCCCAAATACCACTAAAATATATACATGTCTATGACTTGTGAAGTTTATGTCCCACAAATCAAAGCAAAAAAATGTAATGTGCTTTAAATTTTATGTGAACTTATAAATTTTATTCTGTTCAATGATTAGAAGTCACTGAAATTTAGGACTTGAAAATATTTCTAATTGTCTCTCCTCAAAATAGCATTTTAAGTTTGAGGATGGGGGGGAACACATTTTCTTCCTTCAGCTTTGTTGTGTTGTTTTGATTACCATGGGAAAAGTAGAGCAATGTTTCATTATAGATAACCAAGTATGACACCTATAAAATGGAAACAAGTAATTGCATAACGAAATTGGCCTCCTTTTGGAAAATGTTCTTATAATTTCCATTTAACTTTTAGAAGGGTTCTCTGGATACTCTTGAGTTTCTAATTGAAACTATTTGTTTATAGCTAGTGAATTACTGGATTATTTTGTTTAGCTTAGTTATAAATCAACTACATTTTCTTTATAATTATTTTATAAACCAACATGAAATTTTCTTTCCTACTTGTACTTTATATGAATCTTTGAAGAATACTGATAAACTTTGGGATATCCATGCATTTACTTAAAATGGTATGTAACTAGATTGTTAGATATCACTCTAAAAAAAGTATTAAGCCTGACTAATTTTGATAAGTGGATTGAAGTTTGACATTATACTAGATATAAATGGTAATGATATTTATGGTTTTATTGCTGATGAATCTTACTGCAGTATTTATTTTTATTTGGGTTTATTTTTAAAAGTTGATTTTCTGCCATGTTCTTTGTTTGATATCCATGGAAAGCAAAGAAAGGATAAACTTTTTTTTTTTAATTACTTATTTGAAAGTGAGAGCTCGAGCTTGAGCCAGGGTAGGGGTGAGGAGCGGTAAAGAGAAGGGGAGAAGAAGAATCCCAAGCAGGCTCCAAGTTGTCAACATGGAACCCAATATGGGATTTGAGCTCATGAACTGTCAAATCATGATCTGAGACAAAGTTGGACACTTAACCGACTGAACTACCCAGGTGCCCAGTTTACTTTTTAAGATAAATGTTAGATGCTGCTTCTGTCTCATTTTGTTTTTTGGTGATTTCATATTTTATGAAGCTAAAGATTTGGGTATGATATTGATCATTTACATTTTTCCAGTGATTCTTGAATGCTTTTCTCTATTTTTTTTTAAAACTACAGCTGATTACCTAGCATTTGAGCTCTCCCTAAGCTTTCAGTGTACTGAAAATATATTCTTGTGCTTAATGCAGCTTCATATCATTTAAATGCAAAGTGAAATATTTTCTTTAACTTTTTTAAAACCTCACCTTTTATGTCTCTCATGAATTGCCATATTTTCAGTAAATGGAACTTTACAATCAATTTATAGATTAAATAATTGAGGCTCAGAGATTGAATGAAAGTTATCTAAGCAGTTAATGGCAGGGCCACTGCTAGATCTTAGATGTGCTGACTTCATTCTGACACATTCCCATCATTTGAATGACAGTGTTTTATTCTCTCATTCAAGTGTTAGTAATCCTAACAGCTGACCTTTAATGACAACTTACTGAGTACCAGGCACTCGGCTAATTAAATGCTTTAGATGTAATATCTGATAATGTAAGCTTCATGAGGGCAATGATTTGTACCTATCTATATAGTGTTCACTGTTCTAAAAGCCTAGAACAGTGCCAGACACTGATTGGTGAATGAATAAATCCTCGAAACAACAGTAGGTATTATTGCTAGGACCATTTTACACATGAGAAAACTTATGGTTAGAGAGGTTGATTATTTTACCCAAGAACATATTAAAAGGAAGTGGCAGATCCCAGATATGGATCCTGGCACTCTGGTTCTAGAGCCCACACTCTAAATCACTGTAATGAACTGCCTTCCATAAGAAATGGATCTTCTGACCAATTGGGAGATTCGGGGAAGAAGGCCAGATGGCATTTGCTGTGGTATCTCTGCTCATATTTAACATCTGGACTCTATAAACAAAAGAGGATGCTGAAGCCTATGAAATGTAATTTTAGAATGATATACCAAGGTGGTTTTTTTGTTGTTTTTGATAAAGAGTTGCTGAAATGCAGCAGTATTTTGTTACTGCCTCTTCATTTAATTAGAGCTTGAAAATTTATTTTTTCATTTTTATACCCTATTGTTTAGATACCCCTTCTGCTTTATCTGTTAATTAAAAACATAGCATAGAAATGTGATAATCTCAGTTGACTAAGCATTTATGACTGATTTTCTTATTCCAGCATTTGATTACAATTTTGAATATATTAAGCTGTACTTTAATTTTAATTTCTAAACCAATTTTGCTACAGTACAGAAAGGACTGCTCAATAATTTCAAATATGTCAAAAATATGCAATCCTTCTCTAACCTTTTTTTTTCTAGCACAGTTTGGTATTTGCATATGCAATATGATTATCATGCAAAAGATATCACAAAAGCACCTTTCTAAAAATTATCGTAGTACTTGATTCAATGTCAGAATTTCCCATCACTAATTTCATTCATATTAATTAAAGGATTTTTCCCTAAAGTCACATGTATGTTTCCAGGAATGAAAAAGGAAGGCTTCTCTTATATTAGAATCAATTAACATGTTGGCTTGAGTTAATGTACGAGAGTATCTAGCTGCCTTCTTAGAAAATGAAAATGAGGGATTTGGGAGAAAGCATCAAAGGACAGATAAGTTTTGATGTATGGTTACTGGTAGGAAAGACAAAGCATATATAAGACACTGTGCAGGAATTCAGGGCTATCCAGTAAACAGTCCTTGAGAATGAGAAGGGAGGGAAACAAGGGGATAGCAGCACATTAAAGCTATTTCATAGTTTGGCTAGGGCTAGCTTTGTCCTCTGTTACATAGAAAATGATGGGGGGAAATTGGCCTATACCTCTTCTCTATCATTTCTGACCTTTATTCAGTTAATTACAGAATGTCAAAAGTGAACTTATACATTAAACTAATACAAATGTTTAGGCAACCTTTTTTTTTCTAAGGAACTCTTTGATTACAAAGACAGGAATGGTTTAAGCTAACTTAAGCAATATGAGATTAATTATAAGAAAATTATCTCACACAACTCAGGACACAGAAGTTCAGCAGCCTTGGGAGCCATTGGAATTAGGAACTGGGAAGTGTTCAGGGACCAAGACAGTATCTCTTTCAGTCTTTTCCTCTGTGTTCACATGTTCTCTCATTATTCCCTCTTTTTATTTTGCTGCTTCATTTCCTTCTTGATCTGAAGACTGTATTCCTCTGCCCCATTTGCAAAGGGTCCTCAAGTGACATTTGAATCAATACAACTTTCCAGACCTAGCATCTGCAGAAACTAATTAGTCTTCAAATTTTTGGCAGAAAGAATTGATTGGTCCCGCTTATATTAGGGGTCTACCCCTGTTTTAATCAATAAGATGGCTAAAAAGAGAGGAGTATGCAGGGTCATTGTTACATAGATTTACAGGAGCCAGTCTCAGAGTGTGAGGGGATGATTCTCAGAGGATGGGATATATATGCAGTAGGCTTCCCAAAAAAGGACTATCACACATTCATCAAGTGCTTACCATTTGGCATGTACATTCACTATCTTTTTTAGTCCTCATATTTTGATGAGAACGGTACCACTTATTTCCACTTTATAGTAGGAGAAATTGAGCCACAAAAAAGTAAGTAAGCTGTCCAGTGTCGTACAGCTGGTAAGAGAAGATTTGAGTTTAGATTGAGCTAATGACGAAGCCTGGGAATCTAAGCAAAACACTTAAACTATGTGTTGGATATATTTTCCAGTTTCTTCCTATTTGTGAAGATGATCAATCATGGAAATTTCTCTTATGAAGCAAAACTTAAAACCATGTAATAAATACTGATCTAGAAAAGGCCTTATTATAGGAATAAGAGAATCCTTTACAGATCTTACCTCCATATTTTCCTGGGATGATTCATTTCCCCACAGTTCCGTGGTGTAGGGCTGACACTCAGAGCCTGGAGCCTGGTTTGGATTCTTTGTCTCCCTCTCTGCCCCTCCCTGGTTCTCTGTCAAAAATAAATAAACATTTAAAAAATTTTAAAAAGTAATAAGCAGGTAAACATAAAATATCCCACATGGTAATGAATGATATACAAAATAACAAAATAGGACAAAAGGATATGGGAGGCTGGGGTGGGCACTACTGTATATGGAGTGCTAAGAGAAGACCCCGAAGAGATAAGAGGAGTGAACCATGTGACTATCAGTGAGAATAACCTTACTAGCCATGTGTGTACCAAGGATGAAAAGGCCCTGATACGGGAGCATGGTAGGTGTGTCTAAAGAAGACCAACAAGGGAGACAGAAAATGAGGTTAGATAGTTATTAGGTGGCCAGATCATAAAGACCTTGTAAGTCATTGAAAGGGCTTCACTTTTATTCTGCATGACATGGGGGCTATTGAGACCTGACTTGATCTGCCCCAGGATTTTCAAAGATCAGTTGGATTTTTTTTTTTAATAAACTATAAGAGATCAAGTACAGAAGCAAGGCCAGTTAGAGAGCTATTGAAATAATCTAAATGAGAAACAGTGGGAGTTGGACCAGGATGGTAGTGGTGGAGATCATGGGAAGTGGTCAGATTCTGGGTGTATGTTGAAGGTAAAGCCATCTGGGTTTGCTAATATATGAGATACGGTATGTAAGAGAAAGATAGAGTGAAAGAAGACTTTATATTCTCACACAGACTTCAAAAAAATCTTTCTGTATTTTCCTTATAAATTCAGGCGTCTCTAAGACACTCTCCCATGTTTTATTTTCTGTAATTCTAATAATTCTAACATTACTGCTTCAAACTATACTGAGCCAAATAAAAACATACCATGTAACGTTCATCTTACTGGGAGCCTGCTATATGCAGAGAGCTTTGCTAGAGCAAGTGATGGAGCCAAGGTTGGACAGAGTACCATTACATCTGACATTTTCACTGTACCACAGTCTTGTGTTACGGTTCTTGTAATGGAATAAAATAACAGACAGAATTTCAAGTGACCTTGAAATGAATGGCACCCAAAATCTCAGCTGCAATTTTTTTTTGCATTTACATTGAATGTTTGTTTTTAGATCTTTAAGAAGTGTACCTTGAAAATAGTATCCTCGTTTACAGACCCATTGATTTAAATAGATAAGTAAAATTAAATCTACGCATAATTTATAGAGGGTCATATTTTCCCCCAGGGGTGTCTGGACTTTGGACTTGTCAGTAAAAATATTTATTGTTTACTGAACTGAATAGCTTGGTATTGTTGCTAGCTAATAATGCCAGTGGATAGTGCCTGGTTCTTGGAGAAATGATGTCATCTATGGAACAAAGTAACATGAAAGAGAAGATGTCATTCAATTGCTATTTTGTTGAGTATACAAAAGATCATTTCCTTATAAGGTAAGGTTCTGTATTGTAAAATAAAATGACCTGTATTATACTAAGTATTAAATTTTTATAAAGTGGCTTGGAGAGAATAGGTACTGTTGTGGTCTGGCACACTTACTTGGGCTCCTTATAGATAGATATTTTTGTCATGGAAAAGAAACACTTACCTATTTCGTGTGCTTCAATCAACCCTTGAAGGCTGAACTTTTTTTTACATTGCACAGTGTGATTTGCTTTTTGTGGGAAGGAAATAGAGCAGATTTTCTGTGAACATTTTTTATTGGGTAACTTTTCGTATACTAAGAGTTTAATAAACATCTGACTTGTGAATGAATGAATACATGGATAAATTAATGAAAAATGAAATAGGCCTTTTATCTGCTGTCCAAAGTGCTGATTGAATATCATTAGATGACTAAGAACTTTGTAGAAAAATAATCATAAGTTGTTTCACCCTGATGTTCATTTTACATTTTTATTTTTCACTGATTCACTTCTTTATAGTGCATAAATGAAGAAAGAACTATATCTTATGCAAACCTGTATGCATTATACAAACGGACCAAAATTCTTTGCCTGCTGTGCATTGATAGTAAACTTTTAGTATGCTTAGTGGATTTTTTTGAATTGTTTGAATGTGATTATTTCAGAGTTTTAGTGACACAGTACCACTGCTCTTCGCAGAATACTGTCCTCCTCAAAAGTCACAGAAGGTCAATACTCTCTTCGCTCAATCTGTTTTTCATCTAACGAGAGTTATTTGTTATATTGACCCTGTCCTATCTGAGACAATAACCAGGCCTTAAGCAAGCAGTAGTTTATAACATGCCAGCAAGTATTAATTTTTAACATATACTTTGAAATATTTAGCAGTAAACAACAGATGTCTTATTATGCAGTAGAGTGGGCAAGAGGCATACGTTTCGTTTAGTGCCTTTCTCCCTTCCCTGCCCTCTGTCCATTCATTATGTAAATAATGTGAGAATGTAAATGTTACAGCTGGAACAGTGCCACGGTACTTCGTTCCTTAGCATTTAAGATCAAGAGTATGTCAGAAGGAACTTTAATTCTCAGGGGGTAGTATTTCTACCTTCATTCTTAAAATTCCCATTAGACCTCTTCAAAACTAGCCTTCTATTTACTTACATAAATGAGCGAAGGTATAAAATTAAAATAATTATAACTGCCATTTGAGATTTTTTAAAACCCAAGGCAGGACATAACCATATGGCATGATACACAAATAATCTATAAACCTCTTTATAACCAAATGAAAACATAATTGGTATATAATTTAAAATTTATCCTTTTTTATCACACCATACCATGTTATACATTTTTAGGTCTTATTTTTTCCTTAGTATATCTCACGTGAAGGAAAGAAAATGATAATTTTCATGTGAAATATAGGCTTTACTACCTATCCTGCTAGAAACAGGTTATTGGAGTTACTGTATTTTTGCTTTTATGGTTTCATGAAAACTTGCCTGGTGAAATTTCTCATTTTATTCATAATTTCTAAAGCTTCTCTATATACCACAGATTAAGCCAGTCATAAACCATGTATTGAATAGCCTTGTTTGTAAAAAAAAAAAAAAAAAAAAAACCCTGTTTAGACATGCTTCCTACTCTCAAGAAAAATGAGAAGAGCAAGTTCAAGATATAAAAATATCTTGATAATTTGATAAATGGTACATTGAGGGAGAGGGATAAACAAGAGGTAAGAATAGGGTTTCCAAAGGCCTTTCATGGTAGGGAGAAAAAAAATACCACACAGCAGTCAAAGTTGTAAGAGCCACCCAACAAATATTGGGGAATTTGCTGAACTTCTTTTACATGATCAGCTATTTTCAAAATAAGCTTAATCCCCAAGGAATTTCCTAACTGACCTTTTACCACATTTAGCAGAACTCAAAAAGGTTTTATTTTTCTCCCCTAACTTTCTTAAAGAACACTTTATCTACTTTGTAAGTGTCTGGGTGTTGCAAAGCAGTCACATGGCTAGTGTTCCATAGTGTTCACCTGAAGTCATTAAATATTTATTTAAGCATTTTCTATATGTCAAGCACCTGGTTGGTGTTTGGGATAAAGTGCTAGCAAAGCAGTTTGGGGTCTTTGTCCTCATGGAGCTTAAAGTCTAATGAATGATACCTACGTCAACAGATAATCATTTCAGAAAGTATGCAAAAATGGGAGATGACCCCATCATAAGGTCATGGAAGGCATCTCTGAAGAAGTGATATTTGTACTGAAAGTTAAGAAGTAACTAAGAGGGGTGCCTGCGTGGCTCAGTCAGTTAAGCATCCAGCCTCTATTTAGGTCATGATCTCATGATTCATGAGTTTGAGACCCACATCGGGCTCTTTGCTGACAGCTCAGAGCCTGGAGCCTGCTTTGGATTCTGTCTCCCTCCCTCCCTCTCTCTCTCTCTCTTTCTCTCTGCCCCTCCTCCACTTCTTCTATCTCACTCTCTCTGTCTCTCTCTCAAAAATAAATAAAACATTTTTTTAAAAAAAGGTAACCAAGACTCTTAGAGGAGTGCCTGGGTGTCTCAGTTAAGTGTTCTGACTTCAGCTCAGGTCATGATCTCACAGTTTGGGAGTTCAAGCCCCGCATCAGGCTTGGAGCCTGGACCTTGCTTCAGATTCTGTCTGTGACTTCATCCCTCTCTGCGCCTCCCCTGCTTGTATTCTCTCTCAAAAATAAATAAATAAACATTAAAAATTTTAAAAAGAAGTAACTAAGCGAAGGTAGAAAAGAGAAGAAACAATCAACTGGGAGTGAGAACAACCTTTCAAGGCAACAAAAGGCAATCAAAGTATGGCTGAGTGAAATGCTGACTTGAGATTTGGCTGGAGAGGTAGCAGGGATAAGACCCAATGAAGGCAGGCCAGGTCCAGGAGGTTGGTCTTGACCCTTGGAGCAATGGGAAGCCAGTATAGGGTTTTGAGTAGGAATGGTCGGATTTCTGTTTCATGCAGATAACTCTGGCTGCAGTGTGGAGACATGCCTACAGGGAGGAGGGAACCTTTCAAGGGAGTCAGTGTCAAGACCTTTTATGGGTTTCTGGCTTGTGCAACTGGATGACAGGTCTCTATTCCCTCAGAAAACATGGGAAGAGAAGGGGGTTTGGGGGAAGAGGGATGGGGGCAGGTTGTAGATGGAAATGAGTTTATTTGGGGGCATGTAGAGTCTGAAGTGCCTATAAATACTTAAGCTATTGAGTAGGCAGATGAGTATTTGGAGCTGGAACCCAAGGGAAAGTTCTGACCTGGAGGTAACAATGTAGAAATTACGAAAGAAAAATGAATAAATGAATGAATGAATCTGCGAAACCTTGACTTAATTGTGAATCAATGAAAGAAATACTTGAAGATGAGAATAAACATGGAAGAACGTATCGATTTTCTGAACTCTACATATATGCGTTTAAGAACTAACAGATCATTTTGCCTCCAGATTTTTAAAATAAGGAGGCAGTTTCAAAAATTACTTTTAACTTTGATGGTAATACCCAATATTTGTCATTTCTAGTACCTCTAATCTAGTTTGACAGTAAATGAACTCTAAAACAGTGTTTATTTAACTTACTTGCTTACTCAAGGAATCACTCTGATGGTTAAGTGCTTCCTTTAAATCTTAAATTATATCAGCCTTGATAAATTTATACTCCCACAAATAAGAATGACAACTAGAGAATGAAAAAGAAAAAGAAATTTTCATTGTATTCAAAAATATCCCTAATTCTGTACAAATAAATTACCAGTAGGAAAAAGAAATTTGTAAATGCATCATTCTTAGCAAGAAACTTGTTTCCTTTGCAAAGTTTTCCTTTCTGGGAAAAAAACCAGGAGAGTAACTGATTTTTCCTTCTTGAGAGTCTTACTCTCTGGCCAGTAGAATTCATTGTAAAATGTGGAATAATAGTGAAATATGTGAACACAGAATACAGCTTTGTACTCTTGTCCAGTGACTACCATTTAACAACAGCAATAATGAAAGTGTCTCTTGTTTTTTCCACAACTCAAGGCGTGCATATTTGTTTACCTAAAATAACATTTCCCTAGTTTTTTTTACATTAAAAAAGCAAAGACAAAAATTACTATCGTGTGAAAAAGGATTTCTGCTTGAAATCCAGATTTTCCCTCCTCCTCTGTTAAAAGAGGATTAACAAAACTACCTCACAGCCAGTGTCTGTAAGGTTAATTTAAAATAAGAGATGTGAAAGCCTTTGAAAAAACTAAATGGCAACTCAAATTATATGTAGTGTTAAATTACCATCCAGTTAGGAAGAAGAGGGACTTGTTCACCAAGGCATATGAGAAGATGAAAAGAGAAAGATGAAGGAATAAGTGGATTAAAGATATCAGTTAAAAAGGTTTGAATGAGGTACAAGCAGATGGTGTTCACTATTCCATATTTAGAATGTGCCCTCTCTGTACATGCACTACCAGGGACCACGATGTCACCCATGGTAGCCTGAGGTAGAACTGGCCATCTCGGTAAGCCTTCTCTGGCTGTAGCTCCAAAGCAGGTATGGATAGAGCTCACTCTGCCCACAGCTGTTGGAATAAATATATCTTTTCTTTTATTTTCATATTTCCATTTTCCAGGCTTTATGTCTTTAGAAGAAAAACACTACAACATTGAAAAAGTTTCCCTGGATGTGTGTATACCTGTTGGTTTTCTTTTCTTGTTGAGAAGGGAGAGGAATTAGCTTTTTCTCCATCATCTTTGTTAAAGTTCTGTTTTAGAGCTGAATTGCAACCATTTCATGAAACATTTGAATATTGCTTTAGAAGGAATGACTGACACAGAAGGGCCACTGCAGTTTTTAGCAGTGCACGTACATATGTCCTGTTCATGATGATGCTGTTTGTCTCTACCCCGCTGAGAAGAGTGGACAGCCAGTTTTCTCATCTGATGTATCATATATAGACTGTCTCTTTTTGGTAGCATGAAACCTTTCACATTGTCATGGATATCCATGTTCATTTTTTCATCTGTCTTTCCTGATCCGTCTGCCTGTTCATCTTACCCAATGCAAGAAAGCATTGTATTGGTGGTCTAGAATCCTCTAGATTTTGAGAAGAGTTGGGAATAGACACCCATCCCTGCTGAATCTAAAACCAGCCTGGTGATGCCAGAATTCAGTACCAATCTTTCACAATCACTCAGCTAACTGTTACAGAGTGAATCACTGGGCAGGGCTTGTTAACATCATTGCTGGAATGAAAAGTGGTTCCCTCCTGCCCAATCTCAAGCTGCCCTAAGATCTTCTGCATATGTATCTATGACTTGAACATATCAATGGTCCTCTATAAGGCAGGAGGAAAGGATACAGAAAAAGTGTAAATTATATATATCATTTTCTTATTTTTTTAACAATAAGAATCAAAGGAAACAGGATATTTCAGGAACCTTTTTACACTATGTGATGAAAAGTTCTAGGAAACGCTACTTTGAAACGGTATTTGTTGAGGGCCATCTCCTTTCACCTGTTGGGGCAACAGAAATTTACTTAAATTTTTCATCTGAAACTTCTCTTTGGGTTACTCAGTTCTGAACTTGTTTAACTGCCATTGCTTTATATGTACATACATGCACAGCAAAAGCTAGAAACCTCTTGAGGGGTGAAACCATACTTTATTCATGGTAAGGCCCTATATCTACTGCCTAGCACAGTGACTGGCATTTAATACAACTGAGTAACTCATGCATCAAAGAATGAAATGTACATTTATTGAGGAATCTTAATTTTTTTTACAGCACAGAGTATATATGACCTTTATAAATACTTGTTCTTTGATAATGATATTTGGTAGAAAAAAGCAGATTTCTCTAATTGTTTCCCAGAACATAAGGTACTCAAGATGTTATCTAATGTTAAATTATTTAATATGCAAGAGAAGAATCATGGAAAACAGGTAACAAATGAAATAAGACACCAAAAAGAAAAATATGAATCAGAGGCCTACGAATGGCTTTTCTAAGATAGTATTACCCTTATGCTTTCTAGTGCATGTGGTAATGATGGTTGGGACTGAAGGACATTCTTAGAAATGATATTCTGTTGTTCGTGCACACAGTGTGCCATTTACAGGCAGTGATGCATGTTCATTTTCCCACCCACTGCATTAATGTCCCTCACTTGAAGGTATAAAGATTCATCATTGATTCCTTAAGCCATGTCTTTTGTAACTTACCATGAATGTAAATGGTGAGCATGGCATACCCAGAACTAAGTTTAATATCACTAATTGATTTCTTTTAAGGTTACTAATAGGTATCATTTAGTTAATTTTTCATTCATCACTTTTGAATTGTGCAGCACTACAAATGCCTGAATAGACAGAAGTAAACTTGATTAAAGTGATACTCTGTAAATGGCACTATTTTCCTAATTCTCCGTATCCTAATGTGAAGACCTCATTGCATATAAAGGTATCTATAATAATGTGTACAAGATTTTAATTTGGAACTTTTAAGGATAATAAAAAGAGACAAAAAAGGATGATCCTTGTTTTAGAACTTTTTCTTTAGAGCTAGGTATTAAATATTTGAGGCTCTCCCAATTATATGGTGTCCATCACAACTACTCACCTTTGCCATGGTAGCACAGAAGCATCTATGGAAAATACATAAAGAGTGTGACTATGTTCCAATAACATGTTATTTGCAAAACCAGGCAGCAGACCAGATTTGGCCTGGAGGCCATGTTTTACTGACCCATGCTTGAGAATAACTAAAGAAAATTAAAAGAAAGTTACAACCCTCTTCTTAGCCTTTCTAATCTGATTTTCCTGTGAGACCATGCTCAAATCCTACTCCCCACCAACTATCCCTCCCTCTCTGTATCCATTGTCTATTCTCTGTCTTACTGTCTTCCAAAATGAACGTCTTGTTTATTCATCTACACTGTTAGCTATTGATTTTCTACTTTCTTTCCCTCCATCTTTACTCCTTCCCTCCTTGACATCCTTCCTCCTTCTTACTAAATGAGCCCATAGATATTTGTTCCTAATAATGACTATCTTAACTATTCTTATAGGAGATATTATGAAAATAATTATTTTATTTTAGTTGCTCAGGCCCTAGCAAAGTAGCCATTAAATGCTTGTTATTGATAATGAAGATCTTAAATTTTTTTCCAAATAGTTTTTGTTTTTGTTTTGCTTTTTCATTTTGAACACATGAGATCAGGGAGATCAGTTGGGCAAAATTTTCCACAGGCCCAAACTATAGGAGAGATAGAAAAGAGATGTAAAATTAAAGAATATTTAGTAGCTAGAATTCACATTGATTTATTGATAGGAGTCATTTATCTCAGTGCCAAATTGAACGTTTTCCAAATAATACTACCATCCATATTAACCAGCCTGTGTAGTGATAAATACAAAGAGCTTACATGGGCATAGCACAGTAAGTGGCCTATTAACAAGTTATCTCTACATTTAGGAGTTTTGTGAGATTCATCTATAATAATAGTTGTCTCCTCCTCAAGGTTTTCAACCTAAAGTTATAAAAATAGTCCAAATTATTTTTAGACATCTCTGTAAGCAAGCTTATGTTAATACTTCATTAGATAGATTTTGTGGGGTCTGATTTGCCAGGAAAGAAAAGACTCTTCTTTTGGAAGAGTTAGAATTTCCATGACTTCCAATGACTTTTTGTGATTGGTGATATTTTTATTCCTGCTTTTGGTAGTTAGATACTTTTTCTTTATAATTCAAAATTATAAAAATACACCTTAAAAATACTGCTTTAAATTCCTTCCATTTCTGCCTACTCCTCTTCCTTCCGTTCACAAGCCATGTTGATCTACTCTGTTGAAGACATACTCTGTTCTGATAGAGAATTCTTAAATGAATACAAAACTCCCATCCAAGGTGTTTCTCATATAAATGAACATTTAAGAGATACACATGCAATGAGAATATAACCTGGAAAATGTTGAGCTATTAAAGAAGTCATAAGTAGTTTGAATTGGGGAAATATTTATTTCATCAGGTCAGATGAGTGTGCAAGAGAGAGGCAGGACCCTGTTGTAAGTTACAATGTTGTGTTTCCTTGGCTACCTCTAATAGTACTGGTTTCCTGAAGAGGTCGCCACACATCCAAAAATGCTTTTAACCTACACTAGAGAGATGGAAACCTGTGAAATGTGATTGTTGCCAGTTTCCCTAACTGGTAGATGTTGACAAACAATATAATACTGTTGATTCTAAATATCAGTTATAATGGAATTATTTTAGCAATAGTCTTAGTAAAAGCTCTGACTGCTTCTGTTGCTTCATAGATTATCTTTTTGCCCTTTTTAAGAAGAATGCTCTACCACATCATCAAAAGCAAAATAACAGGGTCAATAGATTGCTTTATTTCTGTTTTCAAATATAATTTGACAATGTGTACTGTAAAATGTTAAGAAATGAATCACTCTTCCAGTTCTAAAGCACACCTGATGAACTAAACCAAATCTGCATTGTTATTTGTTTAAAATGCTGCTATTCTGTTTTATTTGAGAAACAAATGGATATTTACATTCTGCTTGTGCTGATGTCCTTGATTGTAAGCTGCCACCATATTTCAAGATAATTGTTAAGGATGCCTCCTGTCTTCATACACATAAAACATTTGCATTGCATTTTGCCATTTGAGATGTCACTCTTTGTAAGTAAAGACAAACACATAGTTTGAGTGAAGACAAATGGCGTTTTAAGTATAATGTTACTTTCTACTTCATGTATGAATTAAAATTGCCCAGCTGTTCAGAGTAAGGGTTAAAGCAAAGTTAACAGTTAAAAACTACATCTCTATATGATCATGCTTTTAAAAAATGTCATAGAACTGAAAAGGAAGCCTAGAAATTCTTTTACGATATAAGATTTAGCTATATGTATATTTAACTACATGTATATTCTGTCAATATACACGTCAGCCCTTTTGGACAGGAAGCTATTGTGGACAATTTGTCCCAATTTTCTTGTTTCCTTTTCATATACTGCATGGGGTTCTACCTTTATTTTAAGGTACTTTGTTGATAATAGTGCTTCTTTCTCAGTTGTGGTGTTTATGCTCATAATGCTCTATTATGCTCATAATGTTACAAATTCAGAAAGGTTCTCTTCCCTCTGGGATAAGGTCCTAGAATCTCATAGGAAAAGTTGAGCTTATTACTGTATACATTGGATGTGATCATTGTATGAGATCCTCTGGGTCAGCAGTGTCATTACAACATAATGATTCATATGTATTTTTCATCTTGTACACCCTGTAGTTCCATGGTTTCATACCAAACAAGGAAAAATCAACTCTTACAAATCATAGGGGCATTGTGGTATATATACTGTACTAAGGTGGAAGTGAATGTGCATCTACCATTTTGCAAATTTTAAATATAAATGGTGGTAAGTTTACTTAGGCAAAGTGAGACTCCTGAGAGTAAGATTTCAGATGCCCAAATTTTTGTTACAATTAGCTGTATATTTTTCCAACATCTTCCCTCAGTAGTGAAATTTGATGATAGCTCTCTCAGTCACTTAGCACAGGACTGTGCTAAAGTAGTAATCTACCAAATGTTTATTGACTAAATGATAATGTGATAATGTGAACAAAAATAATTTGTAAATGGTGAACTATAACAAATAGGTAATGTTACTATTTTCATTGTGTAGGATCAGATCTAGCCATCTTATTGAAATAAAAATAGAAAATCATAGTATTAAGTATTTCACGTAGAGTGTATATTTGGTTTCATATACCCAAGAGTACCTGACATAGTCTTACATCCATGAAGAACATGGTTTAAATACTTCCTTGTTATTTTCTTAATAGCATTCTATTCACATTTGTTTTTCAGATTAAAAGCTGAGTAATCATTTTGTGGTGTATATAAAAATTCAAATTGAATTTTAAGATCAATAGCTGCTAGACAAAGAAGGTGAATTTACATTTTCATCACTTTTCCTTTTAGATAAAGAACATTTTAACTTGCTTACTGAACATCCCAGTCAGTATCTGGCTACACTTGTGGGTTTATGTTAGCAGTGATATTGCCCAGAAAATCTTCAAAGGAAGAGACAACTAGGTGCTTGGCAGTTTCCTTTTCCCTTGTTGTAATAATCAGTTAGAAGGCTTTGAGAAACCAAATGTAGTGGGAACTTGTCCATATATTTTCCCATTCAGTGGCTTATGCAAGACCAGTAGTTCATAGGGAGTATGAACACTCTGTGTGCTGGTGAAATGGAAGAAATTTTTCTTTAGATTCCTATGTAAATTCCTAAAAATCACTTTGTGGATCCTTCTCCCTTTCTCTGTATTCAGAAAGGCATCAGTATTTAGAAATCTAATACCTGTCAGCTACAAGATTTTGCTTTGTCCTTTCTTAGAAGAAAGACTTTTGTTAGTGTTTTTCTTTGTTACCTTCCCTGATGGACAGCAGCCTTAAATTGAGATCACAAAACTGTGACTCTGAGCCAAATACTTAACCTCTTCTGGAGGAAAAGCCTTTAAGAGGAAGAAAATATAACATTAGAAATATGAGGTCTGCTTTCAAGACAGAAGTTGACTGCTAATCAGTAGGGAGAGTCTCAAATCAAATAATTTTTTTTTTTTTTTTTGGTAAACTTAACTGTTCTCAAGATCCTAACCCCCCAGGAGACAAAGATTTTGAATTATTGGCTGTACTTTTCTCTTACATACATCAGAACTCTTTACATAATAGAACGGATCCAGGGGATTTGTGAACCATTATTTGGCTAATTATATATAACCAAAAATAATAGTCACTGTGAAAATTATAATTTAAGCATCTTAAAGGTTTATGTAAATTATTTTATGTAAATAAGTTTACTAAATTTTTCTTAGAAGCGCATTATATTTTTTTAAACATTTATTTTATTTATTTTGAAAGCGAGAGAGAGAGAGCAGGGGAAGGGGCAGATAGAAAGGGAGAGAGCAAATCCCAAGCACTCTCTGCGCTGTCAAAACAGAGCCTGTCACAGGGCTCAAACTCACAAACCATGAGATCATGATCTGAGCCAAAATCAAGAGTTAGATACTACCTGATGGAGCCACTTAGGCGCCCTGAGAGGTGCATTATATTTAAACACTGTAAAATCATCTGCCATTAAGTTCAGTATCTCTTCCTATTGCAGGAAGATTTTTTAAACAACATAACTTTCATATATCTCCTCCCCTCTGCCACCCCCCTAGGCCCAAATTTCATACGTAACACAGCCTGTAAAATTAGGATAATGATAGTACGTAATAGAATTTTGGTGAAGGTATTTTTAGCACAATGCCTAGAATTTTTAATTAATCACTCCATAAATGTAAGCTAGTAGTATTTGTAGTAGTAGTGTTTCTGAAATTTAAAGTAATAAAGAATAACTGGATTTTTTGTTTCTTCATATACTTCTAAAAACTTGATATTCCCTAAGTATTTTAAATTTTTTTTTACATTCCTAAGTATTTTATATTATAAATCATGTCATGGAAGACTTTGCTACTTAAGAAGTAGGTGGTTTAGGCTAACAGCATCCACATGTTGGCCTTGGTATCCTTGTTCCTAAATTACAAGTTCTTTTTAGGCATCACCTGACTCCCCCAGGACTCCTTGTTCAACTGACTTGTCAGGATGAAGCAGTGAGGGCTGAGACCGCTGCATCCAGGGGTGGCTCATTCATTTCTTAATGGTGGGAACCTCATATCTACAGCTGTTTTTTCTTTCCTGATGCAGCTGGTAATTGGCTCAGTTCCAGAAACCATGCTTTCAGTCTGAGAGACTCCCTGACCTTTATTGAATTCTCTGTTACGTGCTTGGAAATAATTGCACTTGTTACCTTTGAAACCTAGAAAAACACCTCTAAATATTCACAGTGTGGACTGAGATAGCTGCTGAAGTCCAAAGGGCACTTCCTTTCCCCCCTCCGCTGTACCCTGTCATCTAGTCATGTGAGCTCCATCTTCTGTGCACAGTGGGGATAATGACCCTGTGGTTTCCCATGCTTGCTTTCTCTCCAAGCGGCCTAGGCTCCATTCCTCTTGGAGGGGCTGGAGCAACAGGAGCCACACTCCCTTGCTTTGCTCTCTGTCTACTTATTTACCTTTTCAATTATATATGGAGCCACCACACAGAAGGTGCTTGGAAAAAAGCATTTGAAATCTTGGTGTCAGAGCTGTGCCTATCAAAACCCAAGCATGGGTAACAGGAAAATGTATAAAGTCAAACTAATTAGGTCATTAGCATTTTCAATAAAGGGATCGATTAATGGGTAAGAACTCATTGCCGGTAACATCTCCGACAGCCCTGAACCTAGAGTCAACAGAGACAAACCTCCTCAGACCTAGCTTCTACTTTCTTTCATTCACTCTACAACAATTGACCAGATTGTTAACTGTGCCAAGCATTGCACTAGGTACTAGCTGTATCACTCTTTGTAATTATGTAGCTTATAATCAGGTGAGGGAGACAGATAAAAAGATAAAGAAACACATAATGAGGTATTCATTAGTTCTGATAAATGCTATGAAGGAAGTAACAGTATGCAATGATGAGAATAAATCATATGAGGTGTGAAGAGAACTTGACTCACATGGAGAGTCAAGAGAGCCTTGAGAGGATTTTGTGTTTTGGTTAGGACTGAAGGAGTTAGTAATATGAAGACTGAAGGGGGACAGCTTTCTGAGCTCTGTCTGAAAGGTCAAAAGGGGTCCACCAGCCAGCAGAAAACATTACAGTCTCTATCTTACCCTTTCCAGAAATCACATACTTCCAATACACAGTAACGTATTAATAACTGCTGCATTCTTACTTTGGGGAAATTTCAAGATTACTTTTTAAAGTGTTTTACGTATTTATTGGCATATATTTATATGCGCTTTTGTGTAATCTGGACCACCTTTCAGTATAGCCACTTTGGAGAAATGAGAAGACTTTGTCACTCATCTGTACTGAATGCCTATACAAATATCCAAATATAAATTACTTTAAGATTATCTACCTTTGGGGATTATCTATGCTACTGTTGAATTAGAACACGTAATGAAAAGTTATATGTGCATTGTGTGCTTGTCATACCTAAAATAAATGATTAATCCATACAAAGCATGCTTCAAGTCTGTTTACATGTTTGTTTTTAAAGATTATTGTTTTAGGAAATATATTCCTAATTAACTGCATTAGGAGTTATAAAAAGTGAAGGGTATTACCCTTCATATTTTTATATTCAAACTTAGTTTTTCATTTATTTCACTAGGGACCCACTACTTTCAGAAATAGGCCCCTGAAATCAATACATATGTTCTCAAATAATTATTGTTATCTTTCCTAATAGTATTGAAATTCTAACTTATGTTGTCACTATTTTTTTCCTCCTCTCGTCTTCAGAGTTTGATTTTTGCCTTTAGTATACAGAAACTAGTAAATGTCATATTAGAACAATTCATCATTTTTTAAATAAATAAGTCCCTGCTATGTACAAGGAACTATGCTGTATGTCAAAGGTACAGATACTGAAATAATTCATATGTCATACCAATGTATTTTTTCTTGAGCCTACTAAATATATACTAGTATTAGGTGACTATAACACAAGCAGATTGTTCATCCATTCACTGTTGCTATAAATTTTTAATCACTTAATAACTCATCTGTCACTGTGTTGTGAAGGGTCACTGCCAGCAGGAAGAAGTAACAGTGTTTACGCAGGCCAGGCATTTTATCTTTTTTTCCCCAAGCATTGCTTCATCCGTGTTTGGTTTTAACTTTTCCCAGTTTTACTGGAAGTTATAAATCAGAAATTTTTTAAGCCTCTGATTTAGCATTTAAATTGATGTGTGAAACATAAAAGTGGCCTAGTCAGCTGCTAGGCAGTGAAGTCAAAGGTTAAGTGTATCCTAGCATGGACAAAGAACATGTATTTGCTCAGCTTTTCCTTTCCCACCCAATTACTCATCACACATATCTTTGTCATACCTTTGTGAGAGACCCAAGTTTTTTCGTGAGAGAAATATAGATAACTATTTCTTAATTATGAAGTAGTATTATTTAAGTGCCCAGGTCCTCAAAGCACATTTTGTAGATGTAACCAGGAATTTTGGCATATTATTAATGTCTATGACCACTTTGAGTTGTCAGTTTTGTGGGCATAAAGTAAGTCTTCATCTAAATAAGGCATCCACATTAAACATGTTTAATATCAGTATGTGGTTTTAGACTATTGTCTTTAGCCTATTAATAATGTGATTATTTCTAATTGATATTTGCAAGTTACATATCAAAATCAAGAATAATGCAGTTAGGACAGCTTATCCCCTTTTGGGATATATACACTTCATTGTGTGTTTAATCCCAAATGCAGCAGTGCAGAGTGGGGATTATAAGTATTATGATGCCCACACTAACATTCAGCAGTACCCATAGGTTAACGAAGTGTAAATATCCAGAGTACATGGGTGGCAATGTATTGAAAATAAGAAATTCATATAATATGCAAATAAAGATGAGTCATTTTATTTTAATATCTGGAATGTGCATTTAATATACTTTATATCAATCCAAGTGTGGTTTTGGTTTGGAAACTTTATAAAATGAATCTAAAGTATATATTATGATAATGAAGAAAACATTGTAAAAGAGGGATAAAGAATATTTCTATTTGTATGTTAAAACATTGTATAAAGCTGTAGTAATTAAAACAGTAATGTGTGGGCCTAGATATATGCAAAAATATTGGTGAAAATAGAATATAATGTCAAGAGACAGACTAAAGGATAGGTAGAAATGTAGAATACAATAAAAGTGATGCCTTAAATGAGTAGAAAACACTTATTTCAATAAATGGTGTTGGGACAATTAGCTAACTATTGGTGGTAGGGCTCAGTGAGGGCAGAGCAATACAGATAGATTCTCAGACCTCATCTTAGGACAGAATAAACTCTAGGTGGAGAATCTTCATAAATAGTCTGGTAAGGTCAAATAATAATTATTTGTTTAAAAATAGAATGCCACAAATATGCACCTTAATATTCCCATTAATTCTTCTAAAACCTTCCATATCTCTATATACATATCTTTTACTTCTTCTGTTTAATCCTAAAGGTGATGTGTTAATGTCCTCTGTTATTTAATAATTATATCAGAACTTCCTTGAATTTCCAAGTCTCTTTGGCTTCTTTTCCACTACTGTATACTCCCACACACCAATTAACCAATCACGGTTAAATTGATGACCTGGAAACCTGGAGCAAAAGGTTTGAAATATATGTGATAAACTAAATCTTAATATTCCATAACCTACAAAGAGCTCTTGTAAAACAGTAGAAAAGCAAATAGAAAAATGAGTGGAGTACATGAACAGGCAATTAATTTAGAACATGAACAGGTTAATTTTTAATAAACATTTGAAAATGAAAAAATGCAAATTAAAAACAATGAAATACCATTTTCTATGAGATGGGTATGGATTTTTACATTCTTTATTTCCTGTGATTAGTAAGTAGAGAAAAACACATACTCTCATAAGCTCTTAGAAGTATAAATTGATCCAAGTTTCTTGGTTTAAAATTATTAAAATGTACTAAACATTTATAGGAATGCATGTCCTTTAGCACAATAATTTAACTTTTGATTATTTACCTCAAAGCAATTATCAAAGAAGATGTCAAATATATATGTATACAGTTAACCTTGAACAACATGGGTTTGAACTGAGCAGGTCTACTTACACATGATTTTTTTTTTCAATAAATAGAATCCTGTTCTGTAAATGTATTTTCTCTTTCTTGTGATTTTCATAGGAACATTTGCTTTTCTCTAGCTTATGTTATTATAAGGATACAGTATGTAACACATATAACATATAAAATGTGTGTCAGTCAGCTGTTTATGTTATCGATAAGGTTTCCAGTCAAAAATATGCTCTTAGTAATCAAGTTTTGAGGGAGTCAAAATATATATGTGGATTTTTGACTGAGCGGATTTCAGAGCCACTAACACCTGAGTTGTTCAGGAATCAACTGTATATCACATCATGTGTATAAGAGCAAATTTTGGGAAATATCCTAAACCTCAACATGTATGTATGGGATCCTACTTTTAATATTGATAGGCATAATCACAATACTAAATAACATGCAGTATGGAATTTTTATAAAAGTTTTTATTTCCATATTTCTGCATAAACATTTTAGGACATATAGCGGTATATTAATAATTGTGCAAAGGTGGGTTTTTTCAAATTTATACTTATCTATGATTTCAAAATGATTCAGAGTGAGCATATTTTAAAATAAAAAAGCCATTCCCATGTTTTAAAAACATAGATGAGTAGAGATTTTATACCTAGTAAATAGTACAGTTAAAATATATCTGCTTAAGAACCAGCTTGACATTTAATATGAGGCTGATATAATATTTGATGAACTTAATTGATTTTCTCATTTTGATGCTTAAGAGAGATCAGTTTTCCCCAAGAAGGCTTTTTTATATTCTTTGCTGTGTCTATACTACACCATCCTAGTAATTATCAAAAGTGATATACTATGATTCTCTATTAATTTATCTGTATCTTCTTAGATATGTGCAATACATATGTAATATGAACCACTATGCTATTTAAGTTGTTCTAGTAGCCACATGAAACATGTAAAAAGAAAAAGGTGAAATTGATTTTGATAATATATTTCATTCACTCAATGTATGAGAAATTTCTTACTTTACATGTAGTTAATATGAAATTTGCTATTGACATAGTTTACATTTTTTGTTGTGCAAGTTTTCAAAATTCAGGGTGAGTTTGATACTTGCAGCACAGCTCCACGGGACTAGCTATGTTTCTTTGTCATATGTGGCTACTGTTTGCTGTACTGCGCAGTGCACCATTTGACTGGCATGCTCTCTGAGGACCAGTGGATCTCTTTTAATACCCCCAGTGCATGGGATTTAGTGAGCACTTTTTTAATTTTTTTAATTTTTTATTTATTTTTGAGAGAGAGAGAGAGAGAGAGACACATAGTGAAAGCTGGGGAGGGGCAGAGAGAGAGGGAGACAGAATCCGAAGCAGGCTCCAGGCTCTGAGCTGTCAGCACAGAGCCCAACTCATAAACTGCGAGCTCGACCTGAGCCAAAGTCGGACACTCAACCGACGGAGCCACCCAGTTACCCCTAGTGAGCACTTTTATATTTGAATCTGCTTCCCCAAACAGAGGGGTTTTTTTGCTACTCCTAACTCGGTAGTATCACTTGCTCTGTTGTACTTATCCTTTACATGCCTGACTCCTGCATTAAAGTGTATGCTCCTCAAGATAGCAGCCATGTTTTATTCTGCTTTTTATGCTTGACACTGTAGACACACAATATGCTTATTGGGAAGAGGTTGAGGAAGAAGGGAGAAAACTAATTTATTTTTTTACTTCAAAGAACTTTTTTCTAGTCAATCAGTCTCTTGAAATAGTGCATGTTAAATCTCATAAGGTAAAACTTAGAGAATTATAAAGTACTTAGCAATAGAAATTGAAAAACCTCAACTCCTGATTTATCTGGGTTTTAAATTAAGCCATCCAAAATAGCTGATTGCTAATTTTCTTTTTGAAGATCAGTAGGGGTTAGAGAATCTGCAACCTTACTTAACATAGCCTTGTCCCATGTTGAATAAATTTTACAGCTACAGGATTCTTCCCTGTCAATCCTAATAATCCCTTACTGTAACATAAGACTTTCCCCCTGTGATCCTCAGTGGAGACAGACAACAGTTGGTGAGCATTAATCATATAGTGAGCTTTCACTATGATGTTACTTATTGTATTTTCCTTATTATACTTTATAATAAGTAATGTTACTTCTTACATTTTCCTTCAACTTTTTCTGAATTACAGAACACTAATTTTTAAAAATTTACATCATGTAATTTTTAAAATATATTTTTCTAATAGAAAAGATGAAATCAGTAATGTGTTTATTGAGTTTTTGAGGTATCTTCCCTATATAAACAATGTTATCAATAACACTAGTGAGTACTTTTAGTCTGTCAGTAATAATAACTAAACAGCCATCCTATGCCAATATGGTATTGGTTGCAAGAAATTACCTATGTTTGTTTTCTGATGTGCTCGGAGCTAATAGTTTTATTTTAGGTAGGGCCTAGGAATCATTGTTGAACCATGTAAGCATTATGTGTACTACTTATTAGAGTAGTCAGATGTGTAAATTAAAATAGCTTTGCTCTCAGATCCAGTTCAAATCCTGGCTTTGCTGCTTGTCCAGCATCTCTAAATCTCATCTGTATGTTCTCAATCTCATAAAGTTTTTGCAAGAATTATATGAGAGAAAGTACTTGGCCATAGTAGATATGCAATTATCAATTGCTGTTATTATCATCATTAACATTATCATTAGTAATACTGTTTTCTTTGAAGAATCAACCAAACATGTTTCTGTTGACTTTGGAAACAAAATGCTGAGACCTTCAGAAACTTAAAAATTATGAAAAACCTGAAAATAAAACAAAAATAGGCAACTAGTAGTAAGCCACGTGCCACATTTGGAATATGGGCTGCAACTTCTCAGTCTTTCCTCATAGGAAAGATGCAACATAAGGAAATTTCTGAAAGAGGAGAAAACTAAAATAAATATACAGATAAGTTGCTACCTCAGGAAGGTATTGATTTATTCATTCGTTTAGTCTTTTGAGTGCTATATTGTATGCCAGGCAGTATTCTAGGAGCTTGGGAAATATCAGTGAAGAAAACAAATATATCTGCCTTACAATTTTTCCAGTGAAACTCGTGCTTTTAGCTTTAATCCCAACAGGCTCTGCTGTGAGGCCAGGGTAGGAGAAGAGTTAGTTAGAAACAGGTGGAGACAGTGAAAAGAGGTCAACTCCTCAACTCACTCAAACTGAAGACCATCAGGCCAAAATCCAATGTCCAGTGTCTGAGGAAACAAGTGCCTTCATTCCAATTCCGGTTGATACTGATATCCCAGAGGCCTGTTGTTCTGCAAGAAATGCCAGTCTGTGGGGGAATGCCAGGGACAGTTGGGAGGTAGAGAGGACATGGGTTATACTTACTGAGAAAGAACAGTGACAACTTAGGATACACCCCAAATGGCAGCTCCTAGTGAAAGGGCACTGTCAAGTCATCTTGACAAGTTAACAGGAATCAGGGATAGACATCAGACTTCTTGTAGTAGGGAACTGAAATAAAGAACAAACTAGGAACAGAGACTGACTGTATAGTGGTTGAGAGAAGGGCTGGGGGGAGATTGAAAGGGAAGGGAAGCCTGTTGCTAAATAGCCAAGGTATGTTTACTTCTATGTAATTTCTAAAATGATTTTTTTAGTAACACATATGTGTTGGTGCATAAAATATGAGTAGTATTTAAGTTGGAAATCTTTCATGCTAGAATTTTCATTTTGTTTTTCTTGTTTATTTGTTTTTGAGAGAGAAAGAAAGAGAGAGTGTGTACATGAGTGGGGTCGGGGCGGAGAGCAAGGGAGACAGAGAATCCGAAGCAGGCTCCAGGCTCTGAGCTGTCAGCACAGAGCCCGACGTGGGGCTCAAACTCACAACCCGTGAGATCATGACGTGAGCCGAAATCAGATGCTTAACTGACTGAGCCATGCAGGCGGCCCTAGAACTTTTGGTTTAAATGGAAAGGAAATAGTGTGTTTTGAGGGGAAAGGTTCTCTTGTTCAATAAAGTACATGAATAAATTTGTTAAGTTTGCAGTGAACAGTTGCAATTAACTGTACGTGAGAAGGAATCCAATAATTTCCTACCCTTCATTTCAAAGGGTGTTCCTCTCAGAGAAGAAAAGCATTGTCATGAAAATATGCAAACAATGTTAGAAAATTATTAAAATGCGTCATGCAGCAGCAGCAAAAACAATTGAAGTTGTCAGCCAAAATTATTGTTAGCTATTGCAAGAATAATTTCTAAATAATTATAAATGAGAGTAGTTTGGTGACTTTGGCTGTTTTACTAGAGAACTTACAGAATATTAAAGTCACATTTTTATAAATATTTGTTTATAATTTTCAATAGGAGAAATTTTACCAGATACTGCATCATTGTCAAGGTCTTAAAATATATCTATAACATAAAAAGAAAGCACATGTTATCTTCATTTGACGATGTGAAAAATTAAAGCAAGACCCTGTCAAGGAAAATTGATGCAATCTCTCTCTCTCCTGTTGGTCCGATGATTATTCCGTAGATCCAGATTTATTTATCCAAACTACATTCAATGTATTTCCCATCAGTCAACTAGTTTTTCTTTAGTGTGTGCTGTTTCCAGCTCTCTGTTAAGGACTGTAAACAAAGTTTAGTATAAAATTCAGTATAAAACAAAAGTTAGTAAGTTATTTGTTCTCAAAGTCTAGCATTTTAACCAGAGATGTTATTTTTACCTCTAATTAATAATTGGACCCTTAATAGTGATAGCTGAAAGATTTTGATTAAAATATCAGGAATAATTTTTCTCTATTCTTAAGTTATGGTGAATAAATAATTTTTCTATTTTTAAGGAAGTGCTATCCACTCATGAGTATCTCCTTTTTCTCATTTGAAAAGACAAAATAATGTTTCCTATATTAATTTTATTTTCTTGTGAAGTGGAAACATGGAAAAGCTCCTAAGTATTTTTGATAATATAATATAAATTATTGAAGTATAATAACAAAACCTCAAATACTAACCAAAGAAGTTCCACACTAATCGAGTATTTTCTGATTTGATTAGTGTGTAGTGTTTTAAAAACTAAGCACAGAACAATGGCATATCCCAAATAATCAGTGTTACAGTTTAATTTTGAAAAATGAAGATAACCACATTGAAATTAAATAATTAATTGAATTTCTTTTACAGAATCAAAAGTAAGTAAAATAGAAATGTAACATCAAGAGGTTTTACAATCTTAAGTTTTTCTTCTGTAATTTATTAAAAATAATTTTAAATGGCATGCTGATATGATTATGATCCTTATTCCTTCCCCAGCTGCTTAGAGACCTGCCCCACCCAAGTAACTTAAATTGAGATTGTTCTTTTAAATTTGAGCCTTGGCTCCCACACAGATTTAACTTTGGTAATTAAACCAGATAGTGACTTATGATAATTCTATTAAGATCACCTCAGCCAGGAATTCTGCTCAGTGCAAGAGCTCCTGAGAAGAAGGATGTAAAAACTCTCTTCTGGCAGGGTCCATAGTCTTTTCTAGAAGAAAGAAGAGCATAAGAATGTGTCAGTGAGACAAGTACAGTTGCACTGTAAAGGTACATTCCTGGAAATAGGATTAGTACATTGGGGGAATGATTCACATTGTCTGGGGACATCAAGGACAATTGTATAGGGGACATGGCTCAGGGGCTAGAGTCTCAATGTCCAAATGGGAGGTCACCAACAGTCTTTAAACAGCCAAGTTTCCCTTAATAGATTGTGAACTTCCCTGAAGGCAGAGACCATGTATAGTTTATTCACCACTATTTCTTCAGAGACCAGCATACTTGTTAGTGCTCAGAGGGGCATTCATAAAAGAACCAAGTGAAGACAGGAGAGGGCATATCAGGCAGAAAAGTCACTATCTATGTGAGGTGTTCAGGAAACCATAACATGTGAGTGTTCTTGGAGCAGGTCAAGACAGGTGATAGAATGGTTAGAGGTAAAACTGAAGGGGCAATAATAATGATATATAATAGTTACATAGTGCTATGGCACCACACATTATTTTTAAAATATATATATTTTTTAAAATATAGATGTGTGTATATATACATATATGTATATGTATATATGTATACATATATATAATAGATATGGAACATGTGGAGGGCTTTGAGCAGGGGAAACAAGGTGACATTTATTTTGGGCAATGAAGAGATTCCCCGACTCACCAACACCTTATAGATAAGGACACAATAAGGTTATTCTCTAAAATTTTCCAAGACTATCTCACTCCAAGCCTGACATATTCCCATTTCTTTATAAATTGGCCTATTCCTCACCCTTTGGTCTCATTCCTTTAGTGTTCACTCTCCCATGGATGTTGGCTGACTTCTTGCTTTGCTAATAACATTGGCCACAGCAAGGTGGGGTTCTAATAAACAGCAATTCAAAGTGCAAAAGACAGCAAAGAAACTCTTTGTAAAGTTCTCCTATTGGCCTGGGACATCCAAGGTCTATTCATGAGGCATATTGATAAAAGATTGGATAGGAGATAACTTCCAACTGTAAGTGATGAAAAAAATTAGTATACATATATTAAGAAGTGTTTTCATTGGGTCTTCTCTGTTTTGGAAATGTCTCCAAGTATGCATGCATATCACATACAAAATAATTTTGGAATGTTTCTCACAATTACTCTCTAGGCCATACCCTTTGAAAGACAATCTTGAGACTAATGATAGCAATTACATTTATTTAGCTAGTTATAGCTTACAAATTACTTTCATGAACAGATTCTCATTTGATCCTTATAGTAACCAAGGAAGGTAATTATCACCATTTTATAGGTGAAAGAACAGAGGTTTAGTTATAGTATATGTGTTTCTAGAGCTTCAATCTACACTTCCTACTTTCAGATCTGTCCTTCTCCCCCTACAATGCAAAATATGTCCATGTTTTATAAATTTAATAAATCAAAATAGTATTTTATTGATACTGAATAAATACATGGGTTTCTATTCCAAACTTTAACTTAGTTATCTCTGTTGTATATGTATAAACCAAGTCACCTCTTAACTCTATTGTAAGTACTAAGGTTTCTTATAGCATTTTTATGGTCATAAAAGTAATTTTTATATTGTCAATATGAAGCCAAGAAGCCTCCTAAGGTAACATTCAAGTAAAACAGTCTGTACAACTTGTCTGTATAATCTAATACTGTAGCTTAAGTTTTCCAAAGTTGCTTAATTTCTTGAAGAGAAAAAAATTTTTAAGTGTATCTTAGTTCTAACAGTGGCTTTTATAAATTGAGTGTCCGGTTTGTTCAGTTGGACCCTTACTAGGCTCTCTGAGGGAAAGGGGACATGGGGAAGGAAACCTCCAACCTAGTGCAAGTAATAAAAGGCCTCAAGATTTTCTCATGGCTTTCAGAAGAAGAAAGGGGGTGTGCCAGAGGCTGCTGTGTGTCTTCCTCAACACTGCTCCAGTTAGTGTGCACATGCACCATCAGTCATTGACTCTCTCTTAATGTGAAGTTGTACGGGCAATATAGGAAAGAATGTCAAATGTAGGGCTGCAACAAAGGATGTCAGGAAAATGAGGGTGGGGAAAAGGGGAACAGCCGCTCTACCTCTTAGTTTAAAAAAGAAGGGGCACCTGAGTGGGTCAGTCAGTTAAGCATCCAACTCTTGGTTTCAGCTCAGGTCATGATCTCACGGTTTGTGGCATCAAGCCCCGCATTGGGCTCTGCACTGATAGCACAGAGCCTGCTTGGGATTCTCTTTCTCCCTCTCTTTCTGCTTCTTCCCTGCTTACACACATGTGCGCATGTGCTCTCTCAAAATAAATAAATATGTTTTAAAAAAATAAAAAAGGAAAATAATTCAACTCCTTAAAATGCCCATGCGATACTTACAGGTCTTTGGGAGTTTTTATAATTCATATTTAAACACCTTCCATGTTTTTTATAGTGGCCATTATCAAAGATAGTAAGATGTTAGAAGAGAAATTCAATGAGGCCTTAATGTCAGAAGCCTTAGACTTAGTTACTCTCCCCCCAGAACTTCCGTTTTTTCTTGTCTGAAGCAGTATTATGGCCTCAAAAATTCTTCATTTCTCTAGTTCCTCCCACTCTCTTTTAGTATGCAGTTAGCTGTCCTGAATTTCTACCTGAGGTTTCATAGATGAGGGTCTGTGAAATCACTTACCCTCTTGAGTGGTTAGGAGACTGTTAGAGTAGTCCCAGCAAAAACTAAGGGCCTAGGGGCGCGTGGGTGGCTCAGTTGGTTGAGCAGCCGACTTTGGCTCTGGTCATGATCTCACGGTTTGTGAGTCCAAGCTCCACATCCGGCTCTGTGCAGACAGCTCAGAGCCTGGAGCCTGCTTTGGGTTCTGTGTCTCCCTTTCTCTCTGCCCCCCACCCCGCTAGTGCTCTGTCTCTCTCTCAAAAATAAATAAAAACATTAAAAATTAAAAAAAAAATAAGGGCCTATACTATGACATGAGCAGTGTAGGTGCCAAGGAAGGGTTTAACTCAAGAGCTTTTTCAGAGGAAGAACAGTTAAAAATTACTGATGTGATAGAGTGAAAAAGAGCAAAGAATCAAAGAAGATTTTGAGACTGGATTTCTCTCATGAGTAGGGGTCCATGACAACCCATGAACCATAATAGGGACAGGTTTAGGGGGAAGAAAGATCTCACATTTGTTTTGGACTTTTGAGTTTGACATACTTGTGGGATATCTAGGAAGAAGATGTAGAAGAGTCCAGGTGAAATGATGTAGTGGAAGATCTAAAACAGGGGTCTGTTAATGCCTATGTGATCATGAAAGCCATGGGAGAGAATGAGATTGCCTGAGGAGAGGGAGAAGTACGAGTAAGCTAAGGCAACATTTAAAGAATGGGAAGAAGAGCCATTGAAAGGTACTAAAAAGCACAGAGGGGCCAAATAAATGAAGAGATAAGCCACAGATCTTTAATATTGTTTATCGAAATCTCTGCCTTGTGTCCCGTAGACTCTCCCCCCACACCACATCCCTAAAGGCGAGGGCCCATGTCTTTACTTCCCATTCTTTATAACTTAGGGACCATGCTAAAGGATGGGAAATGGTTCCTATTGAATGTTACGAAGAGAGCATTTTTAAGGAAATACCATTTGATTGTCACTTCATTTCCAGATGTCAGAAGTGGTTTTTATTTCATTTTTCTCCCATTAAGATTTAGAGGTGTTTTGGTTAAAGCAGCACAAAAATTGTAGTAGCTTATATGCCCTGTTATGAAAGCTAACCCTTGGTTTTCTTCTGAGTATGATGCGTTGATGTGGGAACACACATTTTGCTGACATGTTCTGAAGCTTTGTACTTTGATGAATTGACCTGAGAATAAGAATTGATCGAAAACTTCTCATTTTTACAATGGCTGAAGTAAATATCAGTTAGGAAAATGGGCAGCCAATTAGCTGACAGGGTCTACACAGTACTAGATGGATTGCAATGAAAAAATTGAATTGAGGAGAGAACACTGCTATCAATTACCAACTGACTGGCAAGTATGTTATTGAATCATATCAGAAATAAAAGCCAAAACTTTTTTTCTCTGACTTCCCCAAAAGCCTAAATTGCCAAAAGCCTTGGTACCCAGTAAGCAGAACAATGCTATCTTATGTAATGTGAAATATTATTGTAAGTAAGGAAAGCACTTGTTTTTTTGTTACCAGCAGCTTAAGCCTATTTTTATTCTATGCACACAAAAGCCATATTCATATTACATAAAAAAGCAATGCATTATTTTAGTGGTTCTTAATAGCCATTCAAATAAAGCTTTAAATAGGAAAGAATGCGTTAGAGTAGAACTGAATTTCACCTGTAGTAAAATAAAATCACATCTCTCTTTTCATTCTATTGGATAATTATACCAGTACTACAAATAAGGAAATAGTACAGGATATATCCTTTCTGAAGCAGTATTAAAGGCATCTTGAACTGGGCGACTTATCATATCATTATATCATGAGGTCCATTCATTTCATGCTCATACTGACGAAATTTTTAATTTAAATCCCATTGGAAAGAATTTGGCTGTCATTTGTAGAAGTATGTATGATCAGTAGTATTTTTACTAGGAGCCCAGAAAACAGAAAAACAGTATTATGAAAGACCTGTGTATCTGGAAAATATGTCTTTTTAAAATTGTCATCACAAAGCCATTGATGTTTGAGAGAGCAAGAAACAATTAGTAAATACTAAAGCCTGTTGAAATGATTTTAGAATTTGATTTTGCTTCTTATGAAACTCTTGGACTTCAAATGCACTTTCCTTTAACATTACTGCTAATGATAGAGTAATGTTAAAGCCTCTATCTTATAACTGGAAACATTAGGAATACACAGAATGTGCCTTTTTCAGTCTGAGTCATCTAATAATAGGGTGGAGTATACTTTAAATTGTAATGAACTGGGAGGTAAGAGATTGTTATGTGGTAGACATAGACATCCTTATCATTTATGTAAGTGGAGAATTTGAGAGTAGAGCAGTCACCTCATAACTTATTAATGCCCTTCAACTCACAGGCATTGCTTTCTTAAAACCTTTAAATGTTTATTTATTTTTGAGAGAGACACACAGAGTGCAAGCAGGGGAGGGGCAGAGAGAGAGGGAAACACAGAATCTGAAGCAGGCTCAAGGCTCTGAGCTGCCAGCACACAGCCCAACATGGGACTCAAACTCAAAAACTGGGGGATCATGGCCTGAACCAAAGTCAGACACTTAACCGACTGAGCTACCAGGTGCCCCCAGACATTGCTTTTAAAAAGCAAAAGGAGTCTCACAAGCAAGAGTTCAGTGAGGAGTCTTCCTAAACAGATCCCTGGATCCATGCTCTGTGATAGTTCCTTCTCTTCCACATCTCGTGAGCATATCACGTTTAGAGAATGGGAAAAGTTCTAGGAACTAGTCCTAATGTGAGCAACTCTTAGGGTCACATTCAAGCATAGGACTTAATGGAGGCCAAACTATATCAGCATCTCCAGAGGGCATACAGGTGACCTGTCTTACCTTGTATCCCTAACATGATGCATTCAACTTCCTTTCTCCATTCTCTCATAAGCCATGTTAGTATCCTATTTCATCAGGAGTGTCTGAAGTATTTCTTAGGAATAAAGAAAACTCAAAAGAGTTTCAAGTTATGATAAAATACTTAGACATAAAGATAGTGGTTTTGAGAGGCTTTTTTCCTGCATTGGATTTGACTGAAGATTCACCAAACTGAGAAGCTATAGGAGGTACTGTAGACAAACTACAAATACCACTCATGCTCTAGGCATCACAGAGGGCAGTAAAGTTTTGCCTTCTGTATCAGCTGGGACAAGCTAAATTATGCTTCAGTAACTAACGACATGAGAACCTTAGAAACTTAAAATGACTAAATTTATTTCTCATTACTAATCCATCATGGGTCAGAAAAGTTGATCTGCTTATAATACAGGAAGGGACACAGGAAGATGGAAAGTCTATTGTTTCCACAATCTTAGAGACAGAGAACTTGCCAAGCCATGTGCTGGCTCTTAAAGCTACTTCCTAGAAGTGACAGGCATCACTTCTGCTCAGATTTCACTAACTAAATCAAGTTACATAACCACACCTAAATTCAACATGGGGAGGATGTATAATCCTACAGAGAGAGGTACTATGTACTTGTGCCCAATAATAGAGCTACCACACCTGCCATTCTATCAGCTCTGCCAATGGAGTGTAGTTTTCAGAACAGTTTGTTTGTGTATTTTTTCAAAAACCACCCAGTTAACAATCTAGATACATTGAGTGGGAGAAGCTTTGGATTTTGGGACCTACTCTTTCCATTACGGCTACCAGGGTACATATGGATTCCAAGGTCCTTTCTTCCCCGTTTATCCGCACCTGTGAGTTTTCCCATGAAAATTATCACCTCCTCCATAGAAGCTTTGGGCTTAGAGGGCAAAAAGCATTCATAATCGCCTCTATTAGGAATCTGATGATAAGAGAAGGGCATATCAAACTGCTACAAATGCCTGTTTGTCTTTTATTATTCTACTTAATGGGATTTACCACTGGGAATTGCTTTTTCACATGAGTTCAAAAAAATTAAAAAACAAATTGTCATTGAACCACAGTAGAACATTTCAAAGCTCAGCTCCACTTCTTCCTTTGCTTAACTCTCATAAGCTGACTCCATCTCCATTCTCCATTGTTTTTATTATATAAATTATATACATGCCAGGGGTGGGCACTGTTTGATGGTGAGCCACTGGGCAGGTTTGGGAATTACACAAACAAGGTGGCTTTAATCTGGAAAGTTTTTGTAGATGAGGTAGAACCTGAGGGACTACAAAACTTATTTTAAAAACGTAAAATGATGAAGTACACTTGAGGGAAGGGAAAAGAATGACATGCTTCCATGGAACATTTATTAAACAACTGTTGTATAACTGGCTCTGGGCAGGGTGTCTGAGAGCCAAAGGAGAGTAAGAAGTGATCTTCCCTTGAAAGATTTACAAAAGAGCACACCTAGCATATGGTATGGTTTACAGGAAATAAGGAGGGAGATTTATCAAGGGGCGAATTCAGCTAACAAAAAACGAGAAGATGGCCTGGAGAATAGGAAGAAATGAAGCAGCAGACCTTTCAGTGACTGATCAATACTGTATATGCTTTAGCTCGGCACTCCTTTTACATTTTATTTTAACCTCTTCTGTGAAGTGCAGCATTTTTGTTTAAACATGTGAGGAATGCAGAGTATTAGAATTGTAGGTTGTATTCTAGTAGCAGATGCTAAGGGAACCTAGAAAGTTTACGTCTTCAGGGTTAGAGAGATTGATGGACAGACAATGACAAAATGGTCATTGTTTATGGTTTGTTTTGTATCCTGTCACTGAAGGTGGGACGTGATTACTTTATGACAAAAGCAACCTCCCTGCTTTGCTTCTGGCCACTCTAATTTAGGCAAGAACCCATCTATGTTGAGTGATCTCTCCCTATTCCATTAAAAAGGAGTTCAGGATCAGTGACAAATGCTAGCAGCCCTTTTGTGCCATTAAGTAACTTGGACAGTGCCAGCCGGCACTTGCAGCAACCTGGTGAGCATCAGGGAGAGTTATATGAGGGAACAAGACATTGCCCTGCTCAAGCCAAATCCACTGCGGGGCACAAAGAAAACAGCTTGTTGTATGCAATAAAATGCTTGATTTTAGACACATAAATTTAGTAGTCGTCTTGCCAATCTAAAAGATGGATGGTCTAATCAGTCTTGTGAGAACTGAGTTAAAGAAAGGACAGGCAAAAACATTTGAGGAAAACAGATCCCTAACTAGGGTCCAGTGTGAATAAGTGTTTCTTTAACCTGACCTGTTTTTCATCCCAGACCTTTTCACCAGCTGGACCTCAACTCACACTTCCAGATTTAAAGGTCTCCTCCTCTGCTCAAATATCACCTCCTCAGAGGCTTGCTTCTCTGTCAACCCCACTAAGAGTCTCCACCACCCCCCACCTCCCTTTATACTCTCTCCCCACAGCTGCTCTACTTTTCCTAATAACAGGTGTAACTCTCAGCAACTGCATTGCTTATCTACTTGTTTACTGCTTGTGTGCCCAACCAGCCTGTAAGCAGCATGAGGAGAAGAATTGACTCTGTTTATTGCCCTGTCTCAATAAATATTTGTTAGATTCTCAAAGTCGTTATTCACCAGAAAAGCGTGCTTTGGTACAGCACATTTTCCCTGGTGTTTCCTATAGCTCAAGGTAGAGAACCCTCTGGACCCCAAATCCCTTCTTCCCTGCCCTCTTTTTTTCCTACCATTTTTACTGATAGTTGTTTTTATAGAAGTAAGTGGTATTAACATATTGGTCATTTTACAAATTGAATATGAACGCAGCTCCTTTGTCAGAGGCGTTGTGAGGGTCCATTATGAAGTACCCACTGGAAGTTATTAATCATGCATTCTGGCTGTGGTAGTCAGTGCCTCTCACCAGCCGTGGGGCCCTGGCTTCCTTAGCATCCCAGTTTTCCCTCATTCCGGAGGAGCTTTGAGGGAATCTGGCAAGGCCTTCCACTCCAAACCCTGCAAGCTGTGGTTACCTACACAGAGGTGCTCTTTTCTTACCTTTATTCAGATGAGAATATCTGAGATATGGAATTCGCAAGTTTATTTGTTGTAGGGTTGGGTTTGGTTTGGTTTGGTTTTCCTGCTGCTGAGCTAACCAGAGCATGAGAGTCTTTTTTTTTAATTTTTTTTAAAAAAATTTGTTTTTATTTATTTTTGAGAGACAGAAAGAGACAGTACGAGCAGGGGAGGGTCAGAGAGAGAGGGAGACAAAGAATGTGAAGACAGACTCCAGGCTCTGAGCTGGCTGTCAGCACAGAGCCCGACGCGGGGCTTGAACCCACGAACCACAAAATCATGACCTGAGCTAAAGTCGGACGCTCAACCGACTGAGCCACCCAGGCGCCCCAACATGAGAGTCTTGTAAGGACCTTGGCAATTTTCTCTTCATTCTTGGAGTTGCTAAGGGAGCCAGGGAAATGCTACCAAATGTTTGGACATACCTAGAACACAGAGTGAACCTTTCGAAAGCTTGCTGCAGCAGTCCAGCAGGAGGAGGTACAACAAAAGCAAACATGAATGTGAGTGTCTTTTGTATTGATCCTACTTCTAAATTAAGAAAATTGGAGAATATAAGAATGCATAGGGTATTTAATTTGTAAGAGTTTCTCTTTAATTCTCTCCTCTATGAGTCCTTTTCAAGTTGTAAAAAGAGAAGTGTTACTTCTTTTCTCCACCCAACCTCCTTTTCTTGTTCTGTCAAGGCCTCAAAATATCTGATCGGAATTATGTCTTTTGTTTATTTTCTTGACTGAGAACATAACCAAGCTTTTATTGTTATGTTTCTTTAAGACAAGAGTATATGTTTGTGCTCATAACTGCAGTACACTCAGCTATAGGAAGCTGAGTCTATCTAACAAAATTCTACCTTTTTCTTAGGTGTGAACTTTATAACAGCTTTAGTGTTGCAAAGCAACTCTCCTTGAAGGAAATGCTTTCTTTGAAATTACCAAGCTTAGAAATAGCAAGAACATTCTGTTGCAGAGCTTTTTACTACAAAGACATGAAGAAGGAAACAGGATGTTTAAAGAAAAATTTTTTCATGTCATTTGATGAAGCTAAATTTACCTGCAAATTATGTGCTTCAGTGCTTTACGTTTACATTACAAACAGTTTCTTTGCCTGAATTGTAAAAAAAATCTTCCCCACCCCCACCCCTGCTTAAATCACACTATGTTTTTGCATTACTTGGGAATCAACTAACATCTTTCCGGGGAAGCAGACTGGGAGGCAGCGTGACTGCTAGCAACATCTAATATTCAAAAGCAAAACAATATTTTTCAGGGCATCTTTATTCAAGTGTGGTAGAAGACTTTCTGAGATTATTCAGGGTTGAGATTTGTGGAAGAGAGCCTGTCTACATAGAGAATGTTGTTATTGGGGCCTTATTATTGTTACATTGATGTTGCAATTCTCAGAAAATGTATGCTAGTTGTTTCTGTTTTTTTTTTTTTAACGCCTTGAGTAGATAAGCTAATATTCAAACTATTTAGCTACCTAGAAAATAGACCTTGCAATTTATGAGCTCCGTGTTATTATGTTTAAAAGTAATAATCTCCTGGAACTTTGTATAAGTAACAGAGAAACGCAGAAACTGAGATGATTTACATCTCAGTATTTAGTTTTTAAGATCTGTGCAGATGACATACCAGGAACGCAGTAAAGAACTATATGAAACAAACATTCCTTGATAAAACTAGGAGAATTTGTTTTAAATCTATTTTTCCATTTTAGTTACCTGAATTTAAACAACACAAGAGGAAGGCTGATAGAAGTACAGGTATTTGTAGAAAATATCTTTAGTTTTTAGCACTTTTCTAGTGATTTTCAAATAGCTTTTAGCCTCTAAGTAGAAACCCAGGGCCAGCCTCTTCTCATTTCAGGAACATAAGCAGAAAACTCCTGATCTATTCCAGCTGACAGTAGAGAGATTAAGTGTGTGTGTTCCACAGTTATGACTTGAGTAGTATTATTGACTACTAATCTTTTCATGGTTATAGCCATATTGATCCATTATATCTTTCATTATCATAATTATTTTATCTGTCCTGTTCTTTTATTTTTGCATGCAGTAACATTTCCTTTATGTCAGAAATTCTAAATTATGGTTTTGTAACATTTATCCATGTATTCACCATGTATGAAGTGCCTATGATTTATAAGACATTATATGCCTCATATAATAATGTGTGCTTCACAGAAGACAGAAAGTCCTTCTCCATCCACATGTCATAGATGAAGTACCAACAGAATGAGCCACAGAGTTTAAAATGTTGCTCCATATGGCAAGTATGGCATTGGCACGACTTTACTTACCATACTGCATGCGTCATTATCTCAGAACTGATGGGTTGGGAGGAAGTCCAAAGGAAGTTAAACAGCAACAAGAAAAGCAAAGAAGAGCCTTAGAAAATCTATCAAAGGATTCAGCAATGTGATAAAGGAACGATTAAGAGACAATAGGTTTTTTTTTTATACCAAGAATAAAGTTAAGAGTTATGAAAATGTTGGGGAAACGTACAATGTAGTTGGGGAAACATATATATGATAAATGACAGTTTTTAATCATAAAGATTATTTATTAATCAATAAATAAGGAAACAACCCAGTAGAAAAAATTGGTAAAGGCAGTTGAAATGAGAAAAAAAGTAATTTCCAAAAAATGATTATACAAACACCATCCTTAAAAAATGGAAAAAATTTGAATGTAACATATTTATGGATGTAACAAAAATGTAACATATTTGAAAAAATGGTAAAATTCCTTAGTCATAAAAGAAATACAAATTCAAAATAAATGAGCTATCATTTTCCTCCTGCAGATAAATTAGAAAGAATGCTATGAATCAGTGTGGATGAGGATGTAGGAAAACAGACATGCGTGTGCAGCTGGTGGGGGTATAAATAGCGCAGCCTCTTGGGGCAGTAATTTAAGAATAGTTTCTAAAACCATGCGAGTTTGCATTTAGTTTATCCCAGATATTTCCCTTCTAGGAATATATTGTATGAAACTAACTGCAGATGTCCAAATACATGTGTGTGACCAGGTGCTCATTGCAACATTATTCATGGTAGCCAAAAAATGGAGGGGGAAATCTGGAAAAATAAACTAAAATATCCAACAATCATGTGTTAGTTATATAAATTATGCCCATTAATAGAACACAAATGCTGACATTATAAATCCTGTGATGTAAGGGTGTTTGTAGCAGAAAATTTCCTCTGTATATATTCCTAGCTGAAAAAGACAGGACAGATTTCAGAACCTACAGGATACCAATTTTTTTAAAAATGCATAAACACAAACACAGATTCTCTATACAATGAAAAAATATATATAGAGAAAATAATACTAATAAACACACCAAAATATTGAGTGGTATCTTTAGTTAGATTCTAAGTAATGTTTTCTTATAATTTGCTATATTTTTTCCAGTGGGCAATAACTTTTGTAATTAGAAAAAAATTAATTCCTCCAGCCATACTCAAATGTATTTCTTTTGGATTTACATATGTTAGTTTTCTTCAATTATGTATTTTTTTATTTTTTTCTTATGTTGTCCATATATATGGTTGACCATAGTAAGGACATCCGTCGTAGCTGGGTACACATGGGCATTGGAATCTATTTATAATAGCTTATTTACCTGTGATGCAGTGATTTAAGCAACTCCAGTTATCCAGAGAATAGTTAAGAATGGGAACTAATGTATGAAAGATCTCTAAACCCTAAATAAATACCATCAAGTTCCCTGCATTGTAACCCTGACACTTCCAATATGGGAGTTTTCGTTTGGAGTGTCTTTATTTTTACTTTAAACATAAGTCTCCTAGGTTTGATTTTCAGGTTCTCATAGATTTGAATCATCAAATTTGAAAGGCCACAGTGAAGGGTATAGACAAGGCAGAGAAGAAACAAACATGCTTTGGGAAACACACAAGAAATCCAAGAAACAGGCAAAGTTCTTTTTTTCTTTTTTCAGTTTTTATTTAAATTCCAGTTCGTTCGCATACAGTGTAATATTAGTTTCAGGTCTACAATTTAGTGGTTGTAGGTATAGACAAGGCAGAGAAGAAACAAACATGCTTTGGGAAACACACAAGAAATCCAAGAAACAGGCAAAGTTCTTTTTTTCTTTTTTCGGTTTTTATTTAAATTCCAGTTCGTTCGCATACAGTGTAATATTAGTTTCAGGTCTACAATTTAGTGGTTCAACACTTACATACAACACCTGATGCTCATCACAGCAGGTGTCCTCCTCAGACCCCCACCACTCTCCCCTCTGGTAACCATCAGTTTATTCTCTATAGTTAAGAGTTTTCAAAACAGCAGAGAGCCTGGGAGTAGAACCCACTAGAATGTCTCACTTGGGCATCACACTCTTACACCAGAGTTTAACCATTTTTATTCATAATGATTCCTCGAGTCTTGGAGGACAGAAGGAGGATCTTTTCATTCTTCTTAGGAATATAAGAAAGTGTGTGCTGCATTTTAGAAAACTTTACAGTAAATTTAGATGTTTTTCTCAAAGGGTTATTTAACCTTTAGTTTCTTGGATATTTTCCTAATATAAAATACCTTTTTCCTTGGCAAAGCCAGTCAAAATGAGGATTTACCATGTGCAGGTGCTCTCACCAAGCAAGAGAGTCACCCACAACATGCCTTAATGTTTGGGATCGTATAATACCAAAGTGTCCATGAGTGTGAGAGATAGTATTGGAGATGCTAAAGATTAGAGACCCGACAAAATAAGAATCTTATAGATCTTAAAGATCCTTTCAGATCCATTTTAACCTAAGTAAAATTGTAATATTTAGGAGAGTAAACATGACTAAACTGATCCATTGCTATCAATTATCACCTTCCCATGTTCAATTAGAGTCATAGGTCAAAATAGTTACTCGGGTCACTTTCATTTTTTTTTCTGCTGTTTTAAAAAAATAAATTCAAGACCAGGTCATAAAAATTGTAACATCTTCTTAATATCTAATCAGAATGTCTCTGTGACTGTATGTGTAACCTCATTTAGAGATGAGGAGAGAAGTCAAATTTGAGGTCTTTTCCTAAATGTAAGGGCTCTGCAAATGGCTCTTTCACTGCTCCCCTCCACCACTCTCCCAAAGAGCACAGAAGACTGAAGTAGTTTACATGAAATGGGGATGAGAAAAAGAAGAGATAAAGCCTTGGGCATGGAACACCTCAAACCTTTCAGTGCCCACATGTTATCCCTTAGACTGAGGATCTGAGAGCTTAAAGTCGCTCAGGCTGAAAGACCTCATTTCCTGTCACTCAGCCCTGCATTCCTTCAAACACGTTTGTCCCAGTATACCTCTCTCTTGTCCCATGGCCTTCAAACATACTTTCACTTGCCTTGGAGCCTTCTGTACCCATCTCACCTCATTACTTCCTTCAGGTTTGGGTTAGGCCTCGTTTCCCTCAGCAAAGCCCTGTTTCTCTACCAAATCTTGGTTAGTTGCCTTTCTTACTACCCTATCACAGCACTTTCGCCACTGAAGATTGTTTACTTAGTTATCTGTCTCCCCTATCAACTTCTACAACACTGCTCTAGAATATAAAACACTAACTCCAGTTAATGAGGAAGTAGAAAATCAGCAAATAAATCCATAGAATAGCATGGAAGACTGCTAGGTGGTTCTTGAGAGAGGAGATAAAACAGTAAGTTATCCCTTTTCAGGTCACAGAAGCTAGTATATCTTTGAAGTTATTGCTGCTGTTGTTGTTTTAGTCCCTGTCATTAGTAGTCTCCTGGCATATAAATTTACTAAGAAGCTATTGAAAATGAAGTTTCATGGGTCTTTTGCTGTATTATTATCAAAACAATCTGTAAATTATTTGTGACATTTTTAATGTTGGACCTTGAAGTAGAGTCCATTGCAAATTTCTCATCCTTAACTCTGAGTCATCCTAACGGAATACATTAAGATTTAATTATAACTAAATGATTTTAAGGTAATCAAAGTGACATTTCATAAAACTGCTCTCATATTGGAAATAAGTGATGGGTTCCATGAAATAATGATAGGGAAGTATTTGTAAGAGCTTGCATCTTTGACTAGTTCTTTTTACCTTGAAAGTGGAAAAATGGCCTAAAATGGCCTCACAGCACCGAAAATTGATATAATTCACTCAACCACGCTCTCCTGCTGTGATACACTTTTTTTTTGATGGAGGTCCCCAAGTTTTTGTTTAAAAAACATTTTCTGTATTTGTCTTTTCTGTTTTTGAATGTTAGGGATATGTTTTCCACAAACTACTTGAGACACAAGAAATAGAATCATAGTATTAAATTCAGTCAAAGTGAGTTGGTGGCAAACTACTAAATTCACATTAAAAATTAGGTTTTTTGTTTTACATACACTATGCTAAATTATTGAACAAGGAAAACTTGTTCAATAAGAAGAGAAAATGCAGAGATTACTAAATTTACACATTGGTATAAAAGCCACAGACATACATTTACCCAGGGTACAAAATGAGTAAAATATGCCATGTTAGAAAATATGTCCAGGGTGTATAATTTCTGTTTTGGTAGTGGAATGTATTTTCCTTCATTGATAAATTATGGCATTTGCTGTATTAGAAATTACCAAAGAACTTGACCCCAAAAGAGATTGCTTTTCAGAATCTGTCACCTTTTGGAAAAAGAGCCACAATGACTGTGGTCAACACATAATCTGACATCAGCTCAAAACATGTTTCATACTTCAGATGTTTTACACAGTCCAATGGACATGTTTACAGCCATTTGACAAGATTTTCCAACTCTTGTCCCATAATTAACTTACAAAGTCAGAAAGCAAATAACTACATTAATTTTAGCTCCTTAAAAATATATCTTCACAGAGTTACGATTTACTCTGGTGCCTCCCGCTCTTAGGAATGGTCAATACCAGAATTGTCAGTTTGTACAGCATTTCTGAAACTTTTGGTCAACCATAATTGAAGATAAAGATCTTGTATTCTAGGAGATAAATGCTATTTCCACCTGAGTTTAGTTGCAGGAAAAATTTTGCATGTACAGACGATTTTGTATGTCACATGAGAAAAAGCTCTGTAACCCCCATATTTCTCATTCTGCCTTAGCTCCCAAAATATGTAGAATGAGAATAGGTGCCTGGTTATGACAAATCTGCTTTATCATCAGCTCCTTCTTCCATTTAATATGGTCTACACTTTTTTAATTTTTTTAGCTTTTATTCATTTATGAGAGATGGAGCATGGGGCGGGGGGGGGGGGCGGCGCAGAGAAAGGGAGACACAGAATCCAAAGCAGGCTCCAGGCTCCGAGCTGTCAGCACAGAGCCTGATGCAGGGCTTGAACCCACGAACCACGAGATCATGACCTAAGCTGAAGTTGGACGTTCAACCAATTGAGCCAGACGTCCCTAATATGGTCTACATTTTTATAAATGTTTATCTTTGAGAGAGAGAGACAGAGCATGAGTGGGGAAGGGACAGAAAGAAGGGGAAACACAGAAGCTGAAGCAAGCTCTCCAGGCTCTGAGCTGTCAGCACAGAGCCTGATGCGGGGCTTGAACTCACCAACCATGAGATCATGACCTGAGCTGAAGTTGGACACTCAACCTACTGAGCCACCCAGGTGCCCCTGGTCTTGGTCTACATTTTTTTTTAAACCTCACATCTGTGTTTTAACCTACCAGACAGTCATCAGTATAGTTACATACTCTGCTCTACACCAGAGGTGCATGGGAACTGAATGTGGCCTACGATCAACCCAAATTCACACTCAGGTTTTGCCAAAGACACCATAAAGCTAGAAGTGGTACCAGTACCATAAGCCCATTAGAAATAGGCAGAACATAAATCATTAATAAATATAAATGTTAGGTTTAGTAAAAATACAGCCCTCTGGAAAAAGGATTGAATTATGAATACTGTCAGAAAAAGGTCAATATATGTCTCTGATTTATGTGTGTATAAGATATATAAAACAAATGTAATACTTCAGATATATACTGAGCTCCAAGCATTTGTGGAATAATTTCACTGTGAAATTATTGGCATATGTATGCCTCTCTTATACTTATGGCTGCATTTTCTATTTAATTATTGTGTTCAAGAAAGCACAGCCCTTTCAGTGGACTTGTAGAACTGTGTCAAGGAAAGAAGTCTGAGACCTGTAGCTTTGTTTAATCAATTTCTCATCATTTTCATAAAACTTATATTGTAAGTTAAACCATTAAAACTGCAGTTTTGCAGATTTTATTTTATAGTATTGAGCTTTAAGACCATTTATGTTGTCTTTAAAAACAGAATAATAACGGATTAACAAAGTGTAGAATAAAAAGAAAAACAAAAATGTAGGAAGAGGGTGCCATTGCTTTAGATGTGTATAGAGCCAGTCAAAACAAACTTGAGCATGATGCCTTTTTAATGACCTAATAAAGCAAATAAAATTCCATTATATTGTGTTGGTGCTGTTTCCCTAGTGAACTGTTAACTCAGAACTTAAGGGGGGAGAAAAATCAATGCAGATATCCATTTGAGTTTTTGTTAAAAAGTAGCATTGTAATATGATTAATAAAATTACCTACCCATTGATTCAGTTATGTTTTCTAGGTGCATATATACCTAAGGAGGTCTCTAAGCAAAGGGATTTGAGGTGATATTTTTTTAGTTTTCTATCATTGCTTTATTTCTTTATCAAAAACGTGTATTATTTTACCAAAACAATAAAAAAACATACAGTTTTTAAAATTGGATTATGGTTGCATTTTTACCAATAAAGCATCCTACCAAGCCAAATACATCATATTTGGCTTTAAAGATCCAGAATAGGATGGTGCAAAGAGTACCAGATTAACTTCTAACACTAACTTTATCACTAACTTGCTACATAACAAAATAGACTCACACATTTATGTAGTGCTTAGTATGTGCCAGGACCCATTTTAAATTTTACTTAAAGTGAGATGGGTAACAATATTTTCCCATTTTCGTGGATCAGGAAAATGAGGCCTACAGATAGGTAGTAGATAAGTGGCGGAATTTGAATTTGAACTAGGATTCCAGAGTCATTGTTTTTAATCATTAGCAATATTCTATGTTTCACCTTAGGAGGGTCACTTTAGAGCCTTTTTCTCATTCCAGTAATTAAGACACTGGCTCCAAAATGTTATGGACAGTTTGCCTGGGAGCAGCAGAAAGAATTAAGTAGCAGGGGAGCACTGAATGATCCTTCTCCGTTGAGGTTTCTTAACAGACTTCAACAGATGTTTCCTCTAGTCATTGTTTCATGTTGAAGTGTATTTAGGTCTGCAGAAACCAGCAAGAGTACAATTAATAATGACACATATTTGGGGAAAGTGCAGAAATCACATACTGCTGGAAAGGTAGACCCACCCTATGTAAGAAGTTAATCTGAAAAGTCTCCCAATTGGAACCAGAAAACAGATGTAACAGATACTTTGCCCTTATACATCTTTTCTTCAGGTGTCAGGGATATCTATGACATTTATGAACGCTGATCAGAAGTATGAACACTGCAGGAATGGGAACAGTCCTTCAGAGACTGTACCATGTGTGTCTTTCTGCTGGAGGATACCCCCAGCTCTGGGACTATTAAATGCAAGGTGATCTTCACAGTGTAGAAGGCGAAATACTTGATGAATGGATCTCTGTGTTCTAATTTATTGGGGAATATGGAATACATAATTCAGAAATGGAAGTAGGAAAGAAATCTTGTTATAGCAAATAAATAAGAAGCAAAACCCATGCCTGCAAGAAGAAAATGGTAAAAATCAGCGAGTTAAAGAATACAGGGAGAAGAAGCCCTTATCCAGTAGTCCTTAACCATTAGCAGTTAGATAAAGAAAGAGGAGTATAGGTTAAGATGTAGTTTTTAGATATGTTGACCTTAGTGTTAAGAAAGTCATTTTCAAGATGTTTAGGGAAAGGAAAAATAGTATTTCACATCTGTATTTTCATATCCACTAACCTAGCCGTTTAACACAGCACAGATTTATTCTATGAACAGTTCTGAAGGTCAGAAATTCAAAAGAGGTCTCACAAGACTAAAATCAAGGCATTAGAGGGCTGCATTCCTTCTGTAATACTCCAGGGTGGAATCTGTTTCCTTGCTTTTGCCAGCTTCTAGAGGCCCCCCACACTCCTTGGCCCATGGCCCCCTTCTCTGTGTTCAAAGTCAGTCACTCTAGCCTCTGCTTTCATTGTCACAGTTCCTTTTTCTGACTGACTCTCCTTATTAGAAGGATGCTTGTGATTTCACTGGGCCTTCCCAGATAATCCTGAATATTTTCCCATCTCAAAATCCTAAATCCCTTTTGCCATGTAACGTAACATATTCCTAGGTTGGGAGGATTAGGACATAGGCAACTTTGGTGGTGAGGAATGGCTGATTATTCAACTTACTGCAGCATCTTAAAATCCTAAAGGGGGAAAAACTCAAATTAGAATGAGAGCCCTATAAAACTGAAATGTTGAAAAATACTACATCTCAATGGTTTAATGTTCCTTGGTAATGGAGAACATGGGAGCAGTCCTGTAACTCTGCAGAGTGGCTCCCTTCAACACAGTGACTTAGAGATCCAAGATCGTCTCATCTTACACATTTTCCATCACGGTATGTGCACTTGCCTTGGCAAGGAGAGAGAGAGATGGCTGTATCAGAGTTTTTCACTTCCTTAGCCCCAAAGTGACACATGTCACACATTCCCATGTCACATGGCCCACCTAATTATAAGGAGGCTAAAAAGTGCAGTCTTCACATGTTTAGGAATAAAAGAACTAGATACTAATGTAAATTAAGTAATTCATGTGTTACTGCCTGGAATACTCTCTAGTGAAAAAGTCTGTGAAAATAGCATCAGCAGGATAAAAATTCAAATGAGCTGCGGCCATTGACAAATATGAAGAGTAGTCAAAAACGGAGATGGACTTTTTTTGTTGGACAGTAATGTTCAGATTAGGAAGAAAAGAGCCAGTACTTAGAAAAGATGGGATCAGGAGGAGGACAAGATGGCGGAAGAGTAGGGAGCTCTGTAATCCG
>CM053572.1:78157204-78278965 GCA_028646485.1 Cryptoprocta ferox
AAAAAGAGTTAGGGAGAGGGAGGGAGAAAAAAACACGAGAGACTCTTTATTCCTGAAAACAAACTGAGAGGGGAAGGGGAAGGGGAAAAGGTAAAGCGGGGTGATTGTCTTGGTGGAGGTCACTTGTGGGGAAGAGCACTGGGTGTTATATGGAAACCAACCTGACAATAAACTATAAAGTTAAAAAAAAAAAAAAGAAAAGGAAAGATGGGATCATTTTAACAAGTGACAGGGAAAGTAAGGAGCAAATAGGAAAAAGGAGAACAGATCTTGTTAAGAGGTCCTCACAATTCAGGAGTGATGAGGAAAGTGTGACTCTCTGGGATGGGTTTCCTTGCTGACGTGATTGTAGCCCTGGAGGTAAAGCCTGCTAGTGAGGTCATCAAAATGCCGATGGCCATCTAAAGATTCATGGTGAACAGAAGTGGAACGAAACCACTGGGATCTGCAACTTTCATCTTGATTTTTCACAAGAATAGAAAATAGATTTGGAATACTTCATACCTGTGAGCTTGATGATGCTCTTACAAAATTTTCAGATAGATTATTAAATAGATGGTGAATCCATACAAGATGAAGTGATGTCAACAGGAGCCAGCATGAACTCATCAAGAATACTTCTTTCTGTTCATTTTTTGAGAGTGCCTATGCTGGTAAATTAGGCACATTGTGATTGTATCTAGATTCCACCAAAGTATTTGATGAAATGTCTCATGGTATCTCTGTGGATGAGATGAGGAAAGGGTTCTAACTGATAGTTAAGTGGGTTTGTAATGAATGAGAAATGGGAAAACGGTTGTTTAAAAAGTATAAATGGAGAAATAAACTAGAGCCAAATCATGAAAATCCTTATAAGCTATTTTAAAGGGATTTAGACTTTTCCTGAGAGCAGTTTGGACTTATTAAATAAGGTTGTGAAATGATTAGATTTGTCTTGTAGAAATACCACTGTCTCGGCAGTGTAGAGAATAGGTGGAAGGAGCCTAATACCAAGACAAGCTAGCAGGTGAGAAGTGATGGTGGACTGAAATAAAGAAATTGCATTGTGAACAGATGGTAGTTGATGAATGTAAACAATCTTAAGTTTGTAACATGGACAAGGTTTTGTCACCCCTTAATTAAAATTTAAGGGTAGAAATGGGGTTCAATATCACAACACTACAGAGTATGACTTGAGCAACTGAATGGATGATGGTAGCATTCTCTGTTAAGGGGACCACAAGAGAAGGACCAAGTAGGAGTCATGATCAATTTTAGGTTGCTGTAGGGTAGTATAGTGGGATGTCTACAGGCATATGTGTAAGCTCTCTAACAAAGAAGGTTTCTAGGATAGAGAGAAAGACTTAGGAGTCCTGAGCTTGTCAGTGACAGAGCAGTAAGAGTGTTCGAGATCATCCAGAGGGAATCTATAGCCTGAGAAGAAAGTGCCTGGGACCAGACCTTGGGGAATATTGATATTTCAGGATTTCATGGGCAGAAGACATCAAGAGGGTATAGTTGAAGGCGATCTGGTATCCTAGAAGCTAAAGGAAGAGTTTCAAAGAGGAGGCAATCAGTAATGTCAAGGGCCAAGAAAATTGCTAACGTGTTAAGAGGCCAAGAAAAATAAGGCCTTAGAGTGTGCATAGGATGTAGCCGCAAGGAGACAAGAGCACTTCCAATAAAGTGATGGGTAAAATTACGTTATCGTGCAAAGAAGGAAGATGAAGGAGTAGAGACAAAGAAGAGAGAAATGGAAGGGGGGTGTGAGGTCAAGGGCAAGGCTGTTATGTTCAGATTTTAATGGAAAGAGTCAGTAGGGAAGAGGAGGGAGAACAAACTTGATAAGTAAATGAAACTGAGACCCAGCCACGTAAGTCTCATAGGCCATTTAAGCTAGAACCAGCATAGTATTTTTTAAAAACTGCTAGACTGTATGGATTATATACTGGTTACATCGTGATAAAGCTCATTGTAGCCTCCTCCTATCTCCACAAGCCAGTCAAGCCTGTGGAGTTACTGTTTTTCAATGAATTGAAAATATATACACAATTACATTGAATTAAGTCTTTAGTAGCTTCTCAGAAACACTTGTGTTTTAAAATCTGCTGGCGGTTCAGTGTTACACAGATTTTCTTAGTGACTATTTCTATGAAAACACTTTAAAAGGCAATTTACTGCTGTGATCAGCAATAGGGGAGGGCTGTAAAATTTCCACTGTTCTAAATTCCATTCCCCTTGATCTGTCGTGCCTGGACTGTAATTTTTTTAAACCATTTATCTTCTTGTTGGGCTTTTTTGCTGGAGTGTACATTGCTAGTAGTTTTATTTGATCACTGGCAATGAGCTCTGATACTCTTTTTCTGATATTGAGCATTTCAAGCAATTCCCTAATGAGTCTGCCTCTGTGCTCCAGTGCTGTTAACTTTGATAGATTTCCTGTTGTTAGAATAAGCTCCCAAAAATAATTGACTTATTTTCCTTAGGGATTCTCCATTTCTATGGAATTTTATTATTTATAAATTGTAAATTTTAGTTTGCCTACCCAGATCTTTTCTACTATAAGTTTAGCTTCCCAATTCAACTAACATGTGAATACTGGGGACTTGGGGAACTTTGATACATTTGTTTAGCAAACGTTTGGAGAAGTACTATGTCACAAAGACTTGGATGTTGAGGTGACAGTCTCTCATAAGAGGTTCTACACAGAGCTGTCATTTAAGACAGAGTCAGACAAGTAAATCTGTGATCACCACAATGAGATACTTGCTGAACTGTGCTGTGGTCCACATCCAGGAAGGACTTGGCAAAGGTAATTATGCTCGAGTTAGATTTTGAAGAATGAGTCAGATTTAGCTAGAGGAAGAAGGGAGGGAAGATTTGAGTTAGAAGAACAAAATGCTTAAAAAAACAGTCTATATTTTATATAAAGCAGCTGGGGAACCTGTGAAATCATTGAATTGGAAAAAGGATGGAGAGGAGAATGCTTCACTTTAAGAACACTAGTCTCCTAGAATTATGGTCTTTATTCCTTTTCTTCAATCAGCCATCTACCTTTCCCTCAGTAATCTGAATCTAAGCTGTGTTCATAATACCTCTCTCAAGAAATCTTCAGTGACTCAGCATTGCCATCCGATGACATTCAGAGTCTAAATCCAGTCTTCGTGGGCTTAGGGCCTACAGATGATCCTCAAAACCCAACGTACTTACTATTCCCTGAACCCGTTGTACTTTTAGATCTCACATCTTTGCTCCAGTTGTACCCTCTGCTCAGAATGACCTTCCTTTGCTTCTCTCTCTCTTCTCTATCTTACCTGGCTAAAGTCCTACCCAACCGTAAAAGCTAAAATATATGGGAAAAAAATATATCCGTGCAATGTAAGTCATTGAAAATATTTTATCACCAAAACAAATTTAAGTCATTAAAAACAACTTTATAGGATGGATAATTCTTATGTAAAGATTATTTAACATATTTATAGGTTAAAAAAAAACAGGGTGCAATATAGTATGTTTAAACACATTTTTTTGAAAAATGAACATGCAGAATAAACTACTTTGAGCATTCTCAACATGACACAGTCATTCCCTCTGGCTAGTTGAATAATGGCTACCCTTTTTCCCCCCTACTTTTAGCTTAGTCTTTATTTTCAATTTTTTTCCTGACAGTAAACATATGGTGTTTTTATAGTTAGAAATAAAATAAGAGATGTTATTTTCAACTTTTAAAATAGTTTTTAAAGCCCTACTCTTTCAAGGGGCCCAACTCATTGAGATTTCTTCCTTCACTGTGCTGCCATCCACCAATCAGAAATGATCTTTACCTTCTGTCTGCTACCATCACATATTTTTGTTCTGCTTTTATAACACCATAGCATGTAACATATTTTACGTGCTGCAACCCCCAAAGTGATCATCTAGTGCTATGAACAGAGATCACCCTCTTTGCTGAATGAATCAATGAATCAAAGAATGCTTTTGAGAATTAAAACTAGGATCATTCTTCTCTTCAAAGAGCTTAAAATCTTCCTAGGGAGACAATACATGCAGTCAACAAAACTAGGAACATTAATTTGTAAGGCAGTAGGACAGTAATTGTCAAAAAGCATATAAATCTGGAGTGTGTGACACGGTGATAGAGGAATTCTGTAAATAGTGTCAAAAGAATCCTGTCTCCCAAAATGCAATTTAAGGATTGTAGCTTAGATAGACAGGTGCCAAAAGAAAGCACTTTCACTGGGAAACATACTTCCGTGACATTTGAAGGTCAAATTATGAATGCAAAGTCACGGACTGAAGTCTGTGAATAGTCCCAGCTCCCCCTCCGAAGGCTCTCACACTGGCTTTGCACGAAAACAGAATGTGCCTGCAATAATCCACAGAGCCGATCATCTGTGCTGATAACAGGCCATTGACTGGTTTTAATTTACCTGCCGGATGAAATTCTGTTTTCCTAGTGGTGGTTATTAAAGTGACAAAGAGAAGGACTGCCTTTCTTTTTTTTTGTCCCAACTTGAATATTGTTAAGAGCATCTGCTGGGAGGAAAGAAAATGAATCCAAGACATCTTTCTGTCTCAAATCAAATATTTTGTGATAAATTGGAATGCCATTCACGCTTACTATTTTCAGATGTGATACAATAGAAATAAGGTGTCCCATATAAGTTCCTCCCCCTAACATTCAAAGTGAGCCTGTGAAGCTCTACAGCTATCTCCTAGGGATTCAGTCAGATTTCAGACTTCGTGATAACTGATTTTTGTCTTCAGACCACATGGGAAGAAACAGATGAATCAAATGACAGGCGTGAGGAGAGATTCCTGAGGCATCCTGTCCACAAGGAAGCCCTGTTGGCTGCCGAATGCAGAACTGGCTCAGTTTTCTCTCATTTCCTTTCTGTATTGGTAGCTTAGTAATTTTCCTTAAAGGCATATTATATATGTAATCACAAATATTCTTTGTAAATGTTTCATAAGAAGAAAAATCCTACTCTGGAATCCTTCAGTCATAACTTGCTGTGCAGCATACTAGCCCATCACGTAGTTTCTTCCCTGCTTCAGGTATTCATACCCAGGGCTGTTAAACTCCGGTTCTCTTTACTACACAAGTTAACCCATCAAGATCCTGCTTCAAACCACCTCTCCTAACTCTTGACGTTTTTTTTTTTTTCATTTCTATTGCTTTAATTTTCTGTGGTCTAAATTGAAAATGAAAAGTAGACACACCTTGGCAGCCCTTGGGTAGCACCACACGCCCTGTTCTGAGTCTCCCTTCGTAAGCACGAAGTCACCTGTCTAGGTCACAGATGAAGACAAACCTTTGGAAACAGAATAATTGTGTGACCTGGCAAAACACACTGAGAATTTTTCTATCTGGACTCTGGATTTAAGCTAAACATAGATCTCACGTACTCAAACTTTCTCTTCAGAAACTGATAGACTAATGGATGCAGCATGCAAGACTGTGGGGAGAAAAGCACACCGTGATATATTATTTTCTTTTTTGCCACTCTGAACATAATGACGTTTTTCAAAATCTGCCTCTTCAAGGTGCACATAAAGCCTTTGGGGGATTTGTCACATACGCCAAATACAAAGATCATGAGCAAAGTAAATACGTAAGATTAAACATGGGAAAAACAGGACCAATTGCATAATGCAAAGTATGATACTGATACGGTGAGCATATTCTGTTCCAGCATCATTGTTTATAAAAAGTTCACCGTTTAGTTGTTCTTTTCTAATGTTTCTATAGACAGGATTTATTTTTTCACAGTGTCTAATAAATAATTTTTAATTAACTTTTAATTTTAATTCCAGTATAGTTAGCATACAGTGTTTTATTAGTTTCAGGTGTACATTATAGTGATTCAACACTTCATACATTACTCATTGTTCATCATGATAAGTGTACCCATAACCCTCTTCATCTGTTTCTCCCATCCCCCACCCCACTCCCCTCTGGCAGCCACCAATTCTCTATATTTAAGAGAGTTTGGGTTTTGTTAACCTTTTTTTCCTTTGTGCATTTGTTTTGTTTCTTAAATTCCACACAAAATGAAATCATAAAGGATTTGTTTTTCTCTGATTGACCTATATCATTTAGCATTACCCTCTAGATTCATCCATGTTGTTGCAAATAACAAGATCTCATTCTTTCTTATGACTAATATTCCACTCTTATTTATCCATTCATCTGCGGATGGACACTTGGGTTGCTTCCATATCTTGGCTATTATAAATAATGCTGCAATAAGCATAGTAATTAATATTTTTAAACTTTTAATTTTCATGCCATGAAAATCTTGAAATAATTCATTAAATGTTTTTAGTGGTCTGAAAAGATATGAACTCTTTCAGGAATGCCTTGCTCTCACATTGTTTTTGTACTGTTAATATCTTTTAAAATTATGATAAATGATGAATTATATAACACTAGTATAACTCAATCTCTGCTTAAGTTACAAGAGTTCTAGTTCTTAGTTTCTTTTGTAAGAATTTGGCATTATACACGCTTAAAGGAAAATAAAGGGATTTTATTTGGGTGTAAACACCACCTTTTTTATGGGATAATAATACCCTTAAAGTAATACAAAGGTAGTTTATTGAACTTCAGTTTGTTTTACAAAAATAAAAATAAAAAGTCACATTAGAAAATGTAAGCACCATAAAACCAGTGAGCTCTTCAGTACTGGAAAAAGCCACTCTCATCCAAGCTTTCCTTCTTCTTCTTCTTCTCTTTTTAATGTTTATTTATTGGGGCGCCTGGGTAGCTCGGTCAGTGAAGCATCTGACTTCAGCTCAGATCATAAGCTCACCATTCATGGGTTCAAGCCCTGCGCCAGGATCTGTGCTGGCAGCTCAGAGCCTGGATGGAGGCTGCTTTGGATTCTGTGTCTCCCTCCCTCTCTGCCCACACCCCGTCTTGCTCATGCTTTTTCTCTCTCTCAAAAACAAATAAACATTAAAAAAAGTTTTTAAATAAATGTTTATTTATTTAGCTTGAGAGAGAGAGAGAGAGAGAAAGCAGGGGATGGGCAGAGAGAGAGGAGAGAGAGAATCCCAAGCATGCCCTGCACTGAGCCAGACATGGGGCTTGATCTAATGAACTGTGAGATTATGACCTGGCCTGAAATCAAGAGTCCGACACTCAACCAACTGAGCTACCCAGGCACCCCTGAGCTTTCCTTTTTCTAACAAATGCTCATCTTACGGGGGGTGCTGGTCCTGTGAAAATGACTGGACAAATATGTTACCAGTATAATAAAGCAGAATATTAATCCTCAGAAGCATTTTCATATATTAAATAGACACAATTTTTTAATACACTTGTTTGCTTGGTTTAACTTAAACTTAACAATTAATTATTTGTGTCTTCCTGAAATTATTTTGAAATCCCATATTAAGATATCCCATATTACCATGTTCATCCAAGTTTTTTATACACAATACAATTAACTTTATAGTGATAAGACATATTTTTAAGACTCTTAAGGTATCTTACATACATTTTTACCTTTATTTTGATATAATTTAAATACAATAAAATGCACCACTTTTAAGGGTACAGTTTGATGAGTTTTACCACATGTGTACAATCACATAACCAGCAATACACTTCCATCACCCCAGAACGTTTCTTGTGCTGCTCCGCACTCAGTCCCCTTCTCCTACACCTGGCCCTGGGACACTAATCTTTTTTCTCTAACTGTAGGTTACCCTTGTCTAAAATTTCATTTAAATAGTGCCAATCAGTATATAATCTTTTGTTCTAGATTTTTTTCACTGAAAATATAGTGCTTAAGAGAACCATCCATTTTGCTGCATATAGTTTTTGCCTTTTAAATTCTGAGTGGTATTCCATTGTATACTACAGTTTGATTTTCTAGTCACCAGTTGATGAACATATGGATTATTTCCATTTTGGGGCTATTATAAAACAGAGTTGCTATGAATATTCATATATAAGTCTTTGTGTAAATATATATGTTTTTATTTTTCTTGGGTAAATATCTAAAAGTTGAGTGGATGGGTTGCATGGGAAAAAATCTGTTTACCATTATAAGAAACTGCCAAGTTGTTTTCTAAGCTGCTGTTCCACTTTGCATCCCCACTAGTAATGTATGAGAGTTGGAGCTTTTTCACACAATTAAGTAACACTCCTTACTGTTAGTCTTTCTTTAGTCATTCTGGGAAATGTAGTGGTATCTTGCTGCGGTTTTAATTTTATTTTCCTAACAACTAATGATGTTGAACTCCTTTTCTCATGTGCTTAATTGCCATTCATATGTCATCTTTTTGTGCAGTGTCTGTTCAAATCTCATGCCCATTTCTTGTTAATCAGGCTGTTGTCTTGTTACTTAGTTATAAGCATTTTTTGTTGGTTTGTATTTTTCTTTATTTATTTATTTTGAGAGAGAGAGCGAGCGAGCAGGGGAGTGGCAGAGAGAAAGGGTGACAGAGAATCCCAAACAGGCTCTGCACTGTCAGCAGATGGGGAACTTGATCTCATGAACCATCACATCCTGACCTGAGTCAAGATCAAGAGTTGGATGCTTACCCAACAGAGCCACCCAAGTGACCCTTGTTACATTTTTTTAAATACAAGTCCTGTATCAGATATTTTGCAAATATTTTCTCTCAATCTGTAGTTTGTCCTTTTTTTCCCCCTTTTTTCAAGAGACGTTTCTAATTCTAATGAAGTCTAAACTTTTCTTTTATGGATCATGCTTTTGGTAGCTTATCTAAGAACTCCTTTATAACCAAGGTCATGAAGATTTTCTCCTAAGCTTTTGTTTCTGAAGTCTTATAGTTTAGTTCTGGTTTCCAGATCTAAGACCTATCTCTTGTCCTTGATGATTTGAAACCCTTTCTATTCCCATTTTGTTCTTTGCTTACTTACCTGCTTTATTTTTAATTTTTTACCTTCTGTTCGGAATATATTCTGCCTTTTCTGGGAACTCCCAGTTCCAGTCCTATCCCATCTCTTACTGAAAGTCAAAATACATTGGAAGTCCCTCTCTTAAATTGTCTTTTTTCTTTTCCTTTTATATTTCCATAGCATTTCAAAGAATATTTCCTTGGGTGTCCTATATATACCTTTTTCATACCATCCTATAGAAAAAAATGGCAAATGTTTTATTTTTGTGCCTGGCGATATATGTGAGAGTTCAGACATGCATAGAGCTTGAAAAAAACAAACATTTAAATTTGAGTAGCTTAGCGTGAATGTTTAGAAAATAGTTTTAATTTGATAACACTGTAAGAGTTACTGAGTAAGGATAAGATTGAGAGGTTTTTTTTCTATAGGTCATATCAAACGTAGTGTGGATAATTACCCTAGCAACCGAGTAATTATTTGGCAAGGTTTTCTTCAGGCATGAAGCATTTCTTTATCTTTCCCTACCTACTTCCCCCGGTGCCCATCATGCCCTCTGTAGACCTCTATTTAGTTTCTCCTGCAAGATCACTTTTTACTACCACAATGTAAACTCCTTAAGGACAGGAACCTGGTCTTTTCTACCACTGTCTATGTTTGCTACAAATTATGTATCCAGAAAATGTTTGCTGAATCACTGAACTTACCCTTTCTTTAACATTCCCAGTGGAAGAGCTTCTGTCATATCCCTATATACTAACATCCTAAAAATTCCTATGCACAGAAATTTTGCTCTCTCATTTGCTATATAATTTAGAGCGACTTTCTTCAGCATTGTCTGTTTTTCTTGCTCATAATCACACTATCAACTAAAATGTCCAGTTATCCATTGACTATCACTCTCTTGAATACTATTGGCATTTTACTAAACCCGCTAATAGATACTCTGGAGTTGTGTTGGTTTTTTGTGTGGATTTTTTTGTTGTTTTTTTGTTTTTTGTTTTTTAAGTTTTTAATAAATGATGATCATTTCTTTGAGTTTGGGCTTTATCTTTCTGCCATACATCTTTTAAAACAGGAAGACTTTTCTTTTTCATAAATCATCTTCCTGAACCATTATTAGTTCAGCATGAGTGGAATTCTTTGTTATTATTGTTGGAAAAAACTTTGGTGAGACCATTTTTAGGGAAGAAAAAATGGGATATTGGTATAAAAAGGACCAGCTGCTCTTGTTTTATTCAAACAATAATAAAACAACGTTTAGTATGAACAATTCAACTTTATTTTAAATACTCAACATTCATTTTAAAACATTATTGCTTAGTATATTCTTTGGTAATAGGACATAAATAGGATCCAGAAGATGAAGAAACCTTTTATAGAATAGTTGGGGTGCCTGATGATGGTTTTAGACAATAACATCATTGTTTAGCTTATGGCAGTTTGCTGAGACTTACATGTCTGTTCTATACTTAATAGTCTATAGAAACATTCAGAAACTAAAACAAATTCCTTATCTGCATAATGGTTCTTTTGCCTATTGGTGTATTAAAAGAACCAGTCAGCAAGATAACTGAAGTGCAAAAAGTCTAAACCAGTTAGCTTTAAAGAAATAATTGACTCTGCGATTACAGCTGGAAAGGCCTAGTAGAAGACTTACCCACTCTTTCTCAAAGACACATTTGCTCCCAATAAGGTGTTCCCAGAGGCCTGGATCACCCTTGCTTTAAATAAAACAAGCAGTGAAGCTGGCACAACTTCTACACAAAATGAAATCACTGCCTGTTTAATAATCAGACCACATACTGCTATAGTGTGGGATTCCATAATTACTCTGATTGTTTCCACATGGGTCGAATCTGAATGACCTTTTCTTCCATTAGTGATAGTATTACTAAAATACTCAAAGGTGGCCTCCATTTTCCTTTATTAGTGTTTGTTAACTTGTTGTTAGTGTGAAAAGCAGGTCCTCTGGTCCCTGTTTGATATTCGCTGCTGGTGCTTTCTCACTCCATCTCTGCTGGTATTACTGACACCCCATCTATTACATGATTTATACATCACCCCCTTCTGACTGGTTCTATGTCTATATTAAATTGCTCTTTTGTTCTTGCCCTTAACTCACAATGTGTCTAAATTCCATTTTCACTGTTTGCCACATTTTTCATTTAGTATCATTAACATGTATCTTTTTGGTGAGTTCTACTTTTTAGGCATATAGAATAGTTCCCTTTATCGAATTGATGCTCTTTTTCCCCGAAATTCTACTTTCTGGTGGTAATACAAAGTACTACAGCTGCTTTTTGTTTGTTAGCACATGCTCCTTCCATCCTAATCTTGTTTCTTCTAGTGTGAGCTGCATGAGGACTTGAGCATATTTTTCCTTCTACCCTCCTCCTCCCCGCTTCCTGCTTCCTCCCTTCCACTAAGTAGGTTGAAGCCATCTAGGCTTTTGTCTTCATTTTATTTAATATACTGACAATTATTTAGACATAATTGTGTCACTCATTTCTTTGCTCCCTACTTCTTCCCATTTTATGGATTCCCATTTTACATTATATGGAATTTGTCCTTGAGTAATTCTTTTAGATGTGTTGTATTTGATAATGCATCATTTCACTAGTTCATACCAGAGCAATGTAAATCCCCTGAGGGCATGAATTCTTGTCTGTTTTGTTGATGCTTTGTCTAGGACAGTGTTTGGCAAATAGTAAGTGCTAAATAGATATTTTTTGAAGCAATCAGGTCAGTTTTTCTCTGGACCTTCTCCACCTCAATTTTAAATATTTTCAATGGAAATAATGATAAACTGCCTACCACATTTTTATTCTTGCTGATGCTAAGTATACTCCCATAGTAGTTAACCTTTATTGATGTCTCAAAGCCATCATTATCCATATCACTTACTGTGTGATTTGTTCTAATCTGATATCAAAATTCCCTGAAAGCATCTTGGGGAAGTTTACTTCTAAATTAACTAGCTTCCATATGCCAGTTGTTTACAATTTATTCTTCTTTTCATATCTGGTTAAAAGTGCTAGTGCACAAGCTTGATCGCCAGGTAGAGCCCTCTGGGAATGGCATTGGCTGGATACAAAGATATCCCAAGAATCAGCATTTAGAAGAGATAGCAGTCAATAGCCTGGAAATCATTAGTTCAAAAAAGCTTGAAAGAGGGAAAACTCTGCTCAGTAAAAACTACATGAGAAAACAAATTCAAAATTGAAGATCAGAAGATAAGCCAGGAGAAATCATTGCACCATTAAGAAGGTGTCCGCCACAGTTTTCTGTTAGGGATGGATGAGAGAGAAGCAGGTGACCTTTCATAAACAGTGAAAGTCTCTTACCCCCAGCTCTGCCCTTCCTATCCTTGCTGTCAAGCTGTCATTCTGTTACTAATCTGCTATACCAATTATCTATTGCTTCCTAAAGATACCACCCCAAATACAGGGATTAAAAACAACAAACCATTTCTTTTTGTTTCATCAGTTTGGGGTCATCGTTTTGGGCTGGACTCAGCCAAATGGCTTTCAGCTCTTCTCCCATGAGGTCACTTATGTGGCCTCAGATATCCAGTAGCTAGACTAGAGCTGGAGAGTTTAGTTTAGCCTCACTCATATGGCTAGAGCCTTCCAAAGGACTGTAGGCTGCCCTACACCTACACACACACACACACACACACACACACACACGCAATCATTTCTTACCCAAGCTTCTTTACATAGTAGTATCGGGTGTTCCAGGAAGATAGAAGTGGAAGCTACAAGTCTCTGGAGGCCTACACTCATGAAGTTCATAATATTACTTATATTATATTCTGCTTGTTGAAGTAACAGATTAGCCTAGACACAAGGGTGGAGAAGTCTTATTTTTCATAGCACACCTGTCTCTCAGAGCTTCCTCCTAACCTTTAAACTTGTAATTTCCAGTATTGTAGTTTATGTGCTTATGTAACTGTCTCTTCTTATAAAATTGAACTGCTTGAGGACAGGAATTAGCTTATCTTTGCACACAGCAAAGGCCCTGGTATCTAGTAATGCCTTATTAAAGGGAAGTTGATCCAATGATAGACTGATTGGTCAATATGTACATAGATGTGTATGGATGGATATATGTGTGTATATCCTTGTTTATTATTAGTAGCTAGAGTCTATAATTAGAAGATCAATGCAACAGTACTTTTAAAAGCACAAAATAAATTAGAAGTATGTCTTTTGGTAGAAAATATTAAGTTTTTTTTGTATGCCAAGCAGCAGCCCTGGAAGACTGTGTTCTTAGAACATAGAAACTTATCTGTGTAATAGAGACTTAGAAGTGTTTCCTTAATCAGTTCCCAGATCAAATAACCAGAAATGATTTCATTTCTTTTTTTCCACCAACATTATTACAAAATGTGTTGGGCCTAATAGTCTATGTTATATATTATCTTGTAGCATGCATTCAGAAGAATGACTACCTGTGCCAAAATAACAAGGTCTTAATAAGGAAAGTGTCAAATGTAGCCCTCATTACTTTGCTTTAAAAAATACTTTGAATAATCTAAAAGTGCATCCATAACTTAATATCAGCTCAGATTTAATTGATGGCACTAACAGGACAGTTTGGTATTTCATGGAATTTAAAAATCCTGTGTCCCAATTAAGCTCCCACACAGGTAACCATTCCTGCGTAATTTCACCAGGATACCGAGATACACACTTTGGTGCATGGCTGTTGCTGCATGCTGGCTCTGAATGCTGGTGAGCAGCTGTCCATTTTTCCTCTGGTGGTTTGGAGATCACCATAAATTGATCAAAATTTTTTTGGAATTTTTGGTGAATAGGCTTTACCTTTTTATAAATTATTTTCTCCACTTTGAGTCTTTCAGACACTTTTGTTTTATGTAACTGTAGTCTGCAAATTGGTGAAAGAAAAATCTCATTAAGAGACCAAAAGGACACATGTATATGCAAAGTTACTGTTTGCTCAGACAAGTAATCCTTCATGAATACAAAATGCAGATTTTGTGTGAATTGCATCAAAGAATCACAGAGTGAATAACAACTAATTATAGAAGGACATTTGGTGAATATTTTTTAAAACTTTTATTTTGTAGAATTAAAAGAAGCAAAAAACAGCTACATATATGAAATCAAGTCTTAAGACCTTATTTTTATGGTATTATATTATCAAACAGAATGCAGAATTAAAATTGAACAAAGATAAAGCGAGCTCTCCTGACTATGGAAAGAAAATATAGAGAGACAGAAAAGAAATTGAATTTCAGATATTTGTTTCAAGATAAAAATGAATTACTATACAATAGACGTGTATTCATAACTTAGACTCCCCTATTTGGATTTCATACACCGAAAGCAATCATAGGACTGAAGGGAAATTTATTATAAAGTCACCTGGGATATCACTTCATAAACACAGAAAACATTAGAAATTGAAATGGGAATAATGAAAATTTCATTTTAAACAAATGTAAATGGAGGCAAGGAAAGAACTGTTGAGGTACATAAGAGAAAGGCATTACTTCTCATGAACTCCTATCAATACTGAAAAGTGTTTTCCTTTAACAGGATACTGGTGCTATAGAAACTGATTAGATGTTTCCCCTCTGTACGTAGGGGCTCAGAGTACTCTGTGTTACTCCACTGGCTGAGGTGATCATCCCACCTCGGGAGCACAGCCTGCAGTCTATCAGGGATCGCCAAATCAGAGGCAAAAGGGCAAGCTGGCCAGTAGCTCTGCCTGAGTGGGGAAGTGGAGGGGTTGCTCACTGAGGCATTTGGTGGGTGGCATCCATTACAGGCCTTCTCAGCAAGTTGCAGAGTCAGTGCCATTCACTGCGTAGAGAGGCTGATCCTGCAAAGAGTTAACCACAGCAGATCACTCAATATCTACATCTCGGTGCCTTCCACCATCCTTAGAGTATGTGTGTTCATCAGGAGCTGAACATTTTGCAGACAGTAAAAATGTAAATGATCCTGAGGCTCGTTATGGCACCTTGTGCATCGCAGATTACACAGTCGCTCTTCTCCTTTATGTGTCTTTTAGATCTTAATTTGAGCCCTAGTGTGAGTCTGGATATCACATCATGGAAGTACAAACTATAACTAAAAGATGGTGGAAGAATTGTTATGTGCCTTGATACAGAATGGGAAAATAATACATATTTTAGTCCTCTCGAAGTATTCTATATTCCAGAGCCTAAGCATTGAGTCAGGGACTCCATTCCACAAAACTTAAATGGAAAAGAAAGCACAGCTCAGGAAAAGAATAGCAGACATCTTTTGTACCAGGTATCACAGAGTATTACTTTTGTCAAGATAAAATTAACAATGTTTCAAAGAAACCAAAGGAATACTCTGCTTTGTAAAATCCTAAAAGTACATGGTCTTTGGAGTGAGCAATTCTACACTCAGTCACTTAATCATCTCTGTGTTCTTGGCCAGGTTACTCTGAGCCTCAGTTTCTTTAGCTGTGTAATAGATATCTACACTCATATAGAGATTGGGGATAACCAGTAAAGCACCTGATACCTACTAAGTTCTTAATAATTTGTTACTATTAATAATATTGTTACAGCATTGGAAAGTGCTAGTTACTCACACAGTTACTCAGCAGAGGCAAGGGGAAGGATGCCTGCATTGTGATACTTTGGCCCTGGGGTGGGTGGGACTCTTGGCCATATGGAATGGCACTCTTGTAACTTACACTCCTTGCTTTACTTCCATTCATCAGCTGTTAATACTCATTGTTGCACTGGAAAGGTGGAAAGGTCTTCACCAGGAATATTTAGCACCACTGTGTGTCTAGATTTATCCAGCCAGTTACAGGAGGAAAATGTCTTTAACCTAGAGTTTAACACAGTGTTAGAGTTTATATATATGGTGGCTACCAACCGGTAGACCATGGACCCCTGGTTCCTCCAACTTAATGCAAGTGTCCCAAGTGCACATCAAGCTTTTACGACAGAATAATATGTTGTGTGTATGTGTGTGTCTGTGTATATATGTATACACAGACACACACAGACACACACACACACACATATATATATGTGTGTGTATATATATATATATATATATATATATATATATATATATGCATGTCCCTATTTTACTCTTGTGATTAATAAAATAAAAGTTCATTTCAGAACTTTGTTGAATTCTTAGTAGCTTTTAATCAGGTTTTATTTTTTCTGTCAGCCATTCTAAAACATACAATTCTTATTATCAGGGTGGATGTGGTACAAAGAAATCATAAAATTAATATTATACAGGAGCCCTCATGCTCAGAAAAGTCAAGAACTGGTGCTCTCATTTCCGAGGTCCAGGAAAATATTATGTGATGTACTCACTGACACAACTTGTTAAGGAAAACAACGTTCAGAATTCTGGTCTCCTGATCTCTAGTCCAGAATTCCCTACAGTGGAAATGTTTGCACTGTTGCTTCTGGAAAAACGTGAGATGTGTTTAATGTTCAGATTAGTATTCATGAAGTTATGTATGGATAGAAAATGGGTTACGTGGAAAACATTTAAAACAGTACCTGACACACAGAAAGCCCTCAATAAATGATGGCTATTATGATGGCTATTCAGTTAGGAGTGGTTTTGTTACTTTTTTCTATCTGTTGCTCAAAGTAACTTATCCCATTCTGAATGTAATATTTTAAGTGATCTCATTTGTCACTCAGGCAAGTGGCTTCCATTTTTACTTCTCATACTCTCAGAGTGGTAGTGGTGGGCATTTGAAAAATCTCCCTTCTTTTAGGAGTAGAGGCTCTTGCCATTAGTATTGAGGCTAACTTCAGAAGTCCTCACAATGCATCTTATTGCAGCCTCAGACAGCTACTGGCCTTTAATGTGCATGCTTGGGACAGAACTCAGTTTTGTTGTTGAATTACCCATTGGGATTTGGTATATTTCTTTGAACTAAAGGGATTTAAACATTTACTTTCCATCAATATTTTTTAATTGTCCTCATCCATTCCTTTGTTCCTCTCGAGCAGATTCTTTATTGCTTAAGAGATGTAGCATTAGGTCAAGATTTATTTAAATTGTGTACCCAAAGCTAGTCTCTAGAGATTTGGTGTCTCGTTGCACAATGTGGCCCACAGGTGATAGCAGACAGTGACTGAGGGAGATTTACATCTGACTATACAAATAGAGCGTGCATTTCATAAAACTATAAACCATCCAGGCTAACCACAGTAGTTAAATACAAGAGAAGATTCCCTTGGGTTCTCAGGTAAATTTAGGACTGAAGCAAGTGTCACCATGATATGTTTGGTTCTGAATTTTTTGTCAATACCCAGATTTCGTATGAGTCCCTTTGTTTTAGCTAACTGTCTAGGAATTTGATTTTAAGCTAAATACAAGAATATATGGAGTTCGTATATGTGCATTGCTACAGAATTTTCTCACAGGGAATTTGCCCCAGGGATCAAAGAGCCAAAAAAGTAAGCGCTTGTGTGTGTGGTCAACATGTCCACTTTAAGTAAAGGCAGATGACTTACAGTAGCTTTCATGACTGGCTCTCCATCAGTCAGCTGTGCCAGGCAAGGACTTGGTTGCTTTTGTCCCACCTATAAGCAGCATCATTAGAGGAAATCACCAAAGGTCTCGGTTTCTCCACACGTGCAGCCCAGTGGAGCATTTCTTCTGTATAAATAGATCAAGCCCCCCAGGGGTGATCTTCTCCTGCTGTCGAGAAGAAGGTGACCTGGTTTAGAGTAAATACACTGGAGCTAGCCCTAGACAAACTTTTTAGAAGTTACACTGGCATTGCCACCCCTCCCCAATGCCACAGCACACCTTGACATATTCACGTGGTGACTTTTCCCACAAGAGCCCACTCACTGTGTGCCTTGCCTAGACCTGCTCTTTGCCAGTTCCCTGTGCTGATTCATTTTCCCTTTCCGCCTCTCTCATACACCTGCCTTATCATCCCATTCCCTTAAGACTTTGTATGTCTTTATACATATTTGTGTTCAAATAATTTATACCAAAATGTGACTCAGAGGTAATATGTGCCCCCTTGCCCACAGGTAATGAATTTGCATTTTAGCAGTGGCTTTAAGTAAATGCAGACACACAAATACTGAGGATTCTGTGCCCCAACAGGCAGCAAGAGGGCAATTTTAGGAACAGGAAGTCTTTGGTTCTCACCATGTATACCCATAGGCCCTTGGACCAGCCCTGAGCAAAAAAGACATAAATTATACTCTAACCCTCCCTCCAGCCTGGTATGTTACTGCATTCACAGAAGCAATGCTTTTGTTTCCAACCTCTCAGAAGTCTGTGACACTGAACAATTTGTCCAAGGAAGAGAAAAAGCACAGTTTAATATATAGGACTAATTTTCAGTTTTGCAGCTGGGGCTTCCTTTGGGAGCCGTACTTTTAGAAATAAGTGCCTCAATAATAATGGGCAGAGAAGTCCCCAGTTGATGGGTACAAACTTTGATGGAGAAGGTTATGAAGGGAAGAGAGAGCAGTAGAAAACTAGGAGTGTAATCAAGAATGTGCTTGAAAATGAGAAATGTAGGAAGATTTTCATATTTACATGTACTTTATTCAAAGGAAAAATAAGGTAGATTCTGAAGTGGTAATGAGCAGCATCAGACTTGTGGAAGAGTCTACTGGTCATCTCTTTTTTGGCTAATCTCTGATCCCATCACTGTCAGCTCAGTTGTGGCTTTGGTATTGGCCAGTAGAAACTGGTCCCCAACATGTCAGCTCTGTTGACAAAGACACTCCACCTTGCCCAACCCCAGTGTCCTGGTCCGCTCTAGAAAACAGTTTACAGTTCTATTTCTGTTATTGTGTGCAAAAATTTCCAACGAGAAATACACATTCCTACTCTCCTTCCATTAAAACACTCACATACATTGTTTTAAAGCAGTTGATGACTTTTGGCTTCTTCAGAAAATAGGTTTTTCATATGCTTGTTAATACAGACAATTTCTGGGGTTTTTTGGGGGGGGATTTTGGGTTTTTTTTTGTTTTCTTGGGGGTTTCTGAAGGGAGAGAGTTTGAAGAGTCACTTTTGTTATTTCAAATTCAAAAGTTGTAGCCATTGGGCATAGATTAAGTGGTACATGGTTTGATTACATCAAATATCTACTTCATTTACTGTTTCCCCCCACCCTACCATTGTTGGTTTTATGCCATTTTTAATCAGATATATAAGAAAACCTTAGGGCCTTAAAGAGGTTTTCTCCTTCTAAATTTTGCTAGTTATTTGTGGCTCAGTATTAGCCAGACCCAATGGGAATAGTTTCTGTACAAAACAAAAACAAAAACCACAAATATTTCTCTAACTCCTTTCCTATATGAAGGATAAATCCTGACTTTGTGTAATAATAGCTACAAGCAGTACATGATGTCTAGGGTAACTCATCAAGACAAGGAGAACCCTGCCTCAGCCTCCTGGCTGTTCCTGGTTTACCATAGTATTTGCTCTAAGAGCCAACATCTCCACAGAGCAAGATGCCTACCGTTGTGCTTTCTAGATAGCAAAGACAATTGACTCCTCTTTATTTCCTGCTGGAGTTGGATTTCCTATAACTGCTCTCTGTTCTCATATTATCCTTAATTAGCCTGTCTCATATTATGTATGACTTTGTAAGACACCTCTGGTATACACTCAGAAGTCTGACTTTGTATCTTCAAGGAAGATTACTCGGCAGACATAAGTGGAACATTTCCATAACCTTTTGGCAGTCAGCAGCATTTGCTGTTCTGTTCCTCTGCATGTGGTGAGATATAGCTATCTGTGATACCTCCTGTGAACGACAACACCAGCCTATTATGAGATTTCTCATCTCTGAGTTCCCGTAGGATTTGCAGTCTGTAACACACTAGCTCATATAAGCTTGTTCTCTAGCAGTTTCATGCATGAAGAGGCAGGGATAACCAGTGTGTCTCTCAAACTCACTGACTCAGGGCAATAGCAAGCTTAATAAAGAAAGGTATGGAGAAGAAGAACGGGAAAGGTATATGTCTGCCTTAACTCCCAAATTAGATCATCAGTGTCTCAGCCCAGAGATCATATCTGCTTTTCCTATCTTCTTTAAGACTTATTAGAACATCAGGCGAGATTGAGTATGCAGTGCCGATTGCCTGAAGACCTAAAGTTTTAATTCATAGATTATGCCAAAAAGATAGTATTTCCAGTCACTTGAACTTCATGCAACCCCAAAAAGGTAGAGTTTTCTGTTAATGTTACTGAAATGCTATTTACATTGATTGAAGGTATCTCTAAATTGGTTTTAGATTGATCCCTCACAGAATTGTAGTCCTCATTTCAGAGGACAAACCTCTCAGCCAGTGGTATACTGAAGATAGTTATGACAATGAAAGTACATGTAGTTGTAAAGTGTAGGTGTTATTCTGAGGAAAGTGTGAACACGGAAATTCTGTAAATGACTAAGATGTTACAGTGAATAAAAGCTCATTCTGAGCAAGAGTAATGGCATTTTACCCCAAGCCTTGGCAGCTCACTAGGATTCGGAGATGTGCACTGATGCCATTGTAATTGTCAAAAATGAGCCAACTGTACACTTGTGGATGTATTTCTGACCTTCCTTTCCATTGAGCTATCGTATCTTTGTGCATTTTCTGAACAGTACTGATTACAATAGCTTTATATTAAGATTTAAAATCTGTTTAGGTTAAGCCCTTCAAGTCTGTACTTTTTTTTTTGAAGTTTATTTATTTTGACAGAGAAGGCAGGAGTATGGGGGCGGGGGGGCGGGTAGAGAGAGTTCCAAGCAGGTTCCGCCCTGTCAAAGCAGAGCCTGATGTGGGTCTAGAACCCACGAATTATGGTATCATGACCTGAGCTGAAGTTGGACATTTAACAGACTAAGCCACCAAACACCCCCAAATCTGTACTTTTTAAAAAAATTTTATTATTCTAGAACCTTTGCATTTCCATATTCATTTTAAAAGCAGATTGTCTAATTTTACAAAAATATCTGCTAGAGCAATGGTTCAGAGTACATTAAATTTACAGATTTGCGGAAAATGGCCATCTTAACAATATTGAGTACTCTATGCAGTGAGCACGGAATGAGTATCTTTCCATTGGTTTATTGACAATTTTTTTTCGCAGTCAAGTTTTGTAGTTTTAAGTATAAGGGACTTGGTTGTTTTTGCTACACTTATTTCTAGATATTTTATTGGCATTGCTATAAGTGGAATTTAATTTTCAATTATTTGCTGCCTGCATACAATAATTTTGTACATTAACCTTTTATCTTGCACCCTTGCTAAATTCATTTATTCTAATTCTTGGTATGTAAATTTCCTAAGATTGTTTTAAAGTTTGTATTTACTTTCCAGTTAGTTCACATACAGTGTAATGTTAGTTTCAGGCACACAGTATAGTGATTCAACACTTCCATACAGCACACAGTGCTCATCATAAGTGCACTCCTTAATACCCATCATGTACTCCCATCCCACCTACCCCATCCACCTCCCCTCTGGTAACCATCAGTTTGTTCTCTCTATAGTTAGGAGTCTGTTTCTTGGTTTGCCTCCGTCTCTTTTCCCTCCCTTGTTCATTTGTTTTGTTTCTTAAGTTCCACATATGAGTGAAATCATATGGTATTTGTCTTCCTCTGACTTAATTTCATTTAACATAATACTCTCCAGCTCCATCCACATTGTTGCAAATGGCAAGATTTTGTTTTTTATGGTTAAGTAATATCCATTACATAATAATCCACATTATATGTGTGTGTGTGTGTGTGTGTGTGTGTGTATGCACCACATCTTCTTTATTCATTCATCCATAGATGGACACTTCAGTTGTTTCCATAATTTAGCTATGGTAGATAATGTTACCATAAACGTTGGGGTACATGTATCCTTTTGAATTAGTATTTTTGTATCCATCTGGGTAAATACCTAATAGTGCAATTACTAGATCTTAAGGTAGTTCTATTTTTAACTTTGAGGAACCTCCATACTATTTTCCACAGTGGCTGCATCCCCACCAACAGTGCAAGAGGGTTCCCCTTTCTCCACATCCTCACCTGCACCTGTGTCTTGTATTGTTGATTTTAGCCATTCTAACAGGTGTGAGGTGATAGCTTATTGTAGTTTTGATTCATGTTTCCCTGATAATGAGTGATATTGAGCTTTTTTTTTTTTATGTGTCTGTTGACTATCTGGGTGTCTTCTTTGGAAAAATGTTCATGTTTTCTGCCCATTTTTAATAAGATTATTAGTTTTTCAGGTTTTGAGTTTTATAAGTTCTTTATGTATTCTGGATACTCTTTTTTAGATATGTCATTTGCAAATATCTTCTCTCCCATTCTATCACTGTGCAGTTTTATTTTGATGAAGTCCCAATCATTTATTTTTGCTTTTGTTTCCCTTGTCTCAGAGACATATCTAGAAAGAAGTTGCTACAACCAATGTCAGAGGTTACTGCCTGTGTTCTCCTCTAGCCGGAGATTTTTCTGTAGGAAAAAAGTATGTCTGTAAATAGTGCCAATAGGGCTAGTTTTACTTGTATGTGATATTTGTGGGGGTTTTTGCTTTTATGCCTCATTTCAAAGCCTAGGACCTAGAGGTCCTTTTGAATAGAAGTGGTGAAAGCAGGCATTCTTGCTTGATGTCAAAGAAGAGCAATTTAGTCTTTCACCATTAAGTATGATATAGTGGTTGAATTTTTTTGTAGATGCCCTTTGTCAGGTTGAGGAAGCTCTTTAGTCTTTCCAGTTTGCTGAGCATTTTATTAGCAAACATTGAATGCTGTCTAATGCTTTTTCTCTATCAATTGAAATGATCATGGGGTTTTCTTCCCTATATTCTGTCAATCTAGTAAATTACATTAATTTTCAGATGTTAAACCAACCTTGACTTACTGGATAAGACCTACTTGGTCATGACATGCTATCTTTATATTATATATATTACTGGATTGGATTTGATAATATTTTGTTTCTGTCTTCATGAGAGTATTTTTCTGTAATTTCTTTGATAGTATCTGTCAGGTTTTACATTACAGTTCTACTGGCCTCCTAAAATCAGTTAGGCAAATACTTTTTTTTAAGTTCCCATACTTTTGTTATTTCTTCCCTGTATGTATGATAGAACTTACTAATGAATCCTTCTGAGTTGGAGTTTGCTTTTTTGGGAATGTCTTTTGATACCAAATTTTATTTGTTAGTAAATATAGAACTATTATTATCTGTATCATATTCTGTCTATAGAATCAGTAGTAACAACCACTCTTTAGATACTGATATTAAGAATATTTGATTATTTTTTTACCATTCTGTTTGATTTGATATCTTGATGTTTTAGCTTTATCTCTTGACACTTTTTTTAGGAGTTGCTCTATAGATTGAAATACATACACCTAACCTTCCACAGACTACTTAGAGCTAATATTGTATCACTTCATGTAAAATGTAGAAAATTTGCAACCCATATCGGTCCCTTTGCTAACACCCAAACTTTATCTGGCAGTTGTCCTATGTATAACATTTACATACATTGAAAACCTGGTCAGATAATGCTATAATATTCATTTTCAATATTCACATTTTAAATAACTTAAAAGGGAAATATTTGTATTTGCTCACAAATTTACCATTCCTGTTATGTTTCCTTCTATCCTAATATTTCAGATATCTTTCATTTCCCTGTAGCCTGAAATACTGCTTCTAGTGTTTCTGGTAGAGTAGATCTGCTGTCAGTGAATTCTCTCTGCTTTATTTCATATGACAATGTCTTTATTCTGCCTTCATTTCTGTAGGATATTTTTGCTGGCTATGGAATTCTGGGTTGACAAAGACATCTGCTAGAATTTTGATTGGGTTTAAATTAAATCTGTAGATCAACTGGGAAAAATTGCCATCTTAACAAATGAAAAATGTTATTCCACTGCCTTCTGCCCCCATAATTTTTTTAGAAATCTGTGATTATTTGAATCATTTTCTGTATCAAATGTGTCATATTCTCTATCTGCTTTTAAGGTTTCTTTTCCTAGGATTTTAGCAGCTTGACTAGGGTATGTGTAGGTGTTTTTTTCTTTGATTTTTATCCTGTTTGGAGTTCACAGAGATTCTTGAATATGCAAATTTAATTCTTTTAACTAAATATGGGAATTCTTTAGTCACTAGATTTTAAACCTATTTTCTGCCTCAGTCTCTTTGTTCTTCTACTACTAGGACTCCAAAAACATGTATTTCAATCTTTTGATATTGTATAGGACCCTGATTCTCCTTTCACATTTTTCTATTTTCCTTTCTTTGTGTCCTTAAGCTGGGCTATTTTATATTGGTTTATCTTTAGGCTTACTGACTCTTTCCGCTTACTGACTCTTATCCTCTGTTATCACCAGTATGCTTTTGGTCCTATGTAGTGATTTTTCATTTCAGATATTTAATTTAAATTTAATTTAAATTTAAAATATTTCTATTTTTTATAGTTTTTATTGTCTACTGAGATTGTCTACTTTTCCATTAATTTCAAATGTGTTTTCCTTTATTTTATGGAGTATAGTTATAATAGCTGCTTTATATCTGATTACTATCATGTTGGCATTTGTTGATTGCTTTTCCCATTAGAACTGATCACATTTTTCTTTTCTGTATGTTTAGCAATTTTGAACTGTGCCCTAGATATTGTGAATGTTACATTGTATGGGCTCAAAGTCCCTGCTATAATTCTGCTGGAGATAGATTGTTGATTTTTTTTGTTTGTTTTAGCAGGCAATCAACTCAGGTTTAGATTGCAAATTCTGTCTCTTAGTGATTCAAATCACTTCTCAAAGTTACCTTCTCAAAGCCTGTGTTTTGGTCTGCCCTGTGTGAGACATTTACAAATGACTTTGAGATATGGGCAGTGGTTTAAATGAGTTTAGTTCTCTAAATAGGCTCAGGTCTGCCCATCAAATGTGTTGCTCAGGCTGAGACTTGTGTGGGTTCAAACATGGGAACAGGTAATCCTCTTCTTTTGGCTGTTTGCTCTCTATGATTTTTCCTAGTTCCTCAGGGCACAAAGATGTACTTTCTATTACTTTTCAGACACTGATGTTGCCTACCTTGTATTACTGTGTAACTGGAGTCCACATCAGGGGAAAGCTACAAGAGAAATGAGGGAGAAGCCTACAAAACAAGAAACTAAATGATTGAATGCTCTAGGGCTTAGTCCCTGAACACCTCTATTTCCTCTCTACACTCACTTTCTAGGTGAAAGCATTCTCTAATTCCGTAGCTTCAAATTTGAAAGCTGACAACTCTTAGACCTCTTCTGACCTCCAGACTAATATATCTAATTGCCTACTCAACATTTATATTTGGATATCTAATAAACTCTTCGTGTCCAAAACCAAGGCCCTCCCCAACCCATACTGGATTAATCTTGACTTCATGTAACAAAACACACACCAAATGAAAAGAAACTCTCATACATTAAAAAAAAAAAATCCCAGGTATACAGAGGTAGACAGTCCAGACCACATATAGCACACTCATTAGAGACCCACGCCCCTTATTGCCTGATGCTTTTCCAACTTCAGTATGCTTCCTCTTTGTGTTAGCAGAAGGGATAAATATATAATGATAATTCCTTCTTTTAAAGAAATTTCTTAGAAATTTTGGACACCTCTTCTGCTTGCATTTCATGGTCCAGAACTTAGATTATGGCCACTTCTCATTGCAAGGGTAGTTGGAAAGTATAGTTTTTAAATGGATGTCTATATTCAGCTAAAATTGGGATTCTTTCACTAAAAAAGAGAAGGAAATGGACACTAGGAGGCAACTGGCTGGCTCCACCAAACTTTGTGAATCTAGTCCTCAGTTCCCCCACTAACCTTCCCCATTTCAATGCATGTCAGTTCCATCTTTCCAGGCCAAAATATCTTGGAGTCATCCATGATTCCTTTTCTCTCCTATTCTACATGCAATCTACCAGCAAATCCTATTGATGGTACTTTCAATATATATCCCAAATCTGACTGATTCCATCTTAGTGCAGGCTATTTTTGCTTCTCCTGGACTTCTGAAGTAGTCTTCTCTGAGTCTGCCAGTCCATTCTCCACACAATAGGATATAGTCCTTCGAAATGTTAAGTCAGATCACATCGTTCCTATGGGCAGAACTCTCTGGTTACCTCCTAGCTTACTGTGAATAAAATCCAAGGAACTTACTATGAAAAAGCTAAACATCATCTGGTCCTGGCTAACCCCCTGATTAAATTTACTATTCTCTCCCTGTAACTCATTCCACACCAGCTATACTGGCTTCCTTAATGTTCCTTGAATATACCAAGCATCTACCAATTTCAAGGTCTTTGTATCTATCACATCTTGAATGCTTTTCTAGATATCTCCATGGCTTCCTTCTTTAGTTCCTTCACATCTTTCATCAAATACCACATTATCAGAGACCTTCCTAACAGCCTATCTGAAATAGGATTCACTCTAGTAAATCTCTCCCTTTATAAAACTTTTTTCTTAATATACAACCCCATTTGACATATTATCTGATTTTCTGTGTGTGTATGTATATATTTGTATATACATATACTTACTCTACATATATACATATATAAACATGTATAAACATTTAGGTACATATGTAGCTTTGATTATTGAAGGGCTTCTCACTAGAATTAGAGAAGAGACTTCATCTGTTATGCTCACTGCTATCTTCTTTATCAGTTAAAGGTGGTCAAGAAAGACTTCTCTGAGAAGAGGGCAGTTGAGATAAGAATGAATGAAGAGGAGTCAGCTATGCTACAGCCTAGAAGGAAAACACTCCAGGCAAACGGAACAGCTAACTGCAAGGCCCTATGGTAGAAATAAGCTTGTCACATTTCAGGGATTGTCCTGCATATAAGGACAAAAAAAAGCCCAGTATGGGTAGAATTTAGAAATAATGTAGATGGAACAAGATGCGGTGGAAGAGACAGGTAGAGCCAGATCATGCAGAGGTTTGCCTGCCCCAGATGCAGTAGAGAAAGAGTCCTTGGTCTCATTGGCATCTGAGCCATTCTCTGCCTTTTCGGAAGCTCTAAGGCTACAGCAGCCAAAGGCTATCTAGTGACATACAGCTTTTTAACTTTAATTCACTAAAAGTAAACTTAAAAATTCAGTTTCTCTATCACACAAGTTCCATTCCAGGTGTTCAATAGTCACACGTGGCTAATGACTACCTATTGGGCAGCACAGCACTGATAGAGAATATCCCATCATCACAGAAAGTTATGTAAAACAGTCCAATGAGAAATAATGCCAAGTTTGCTTAGCCTCTCCTCTGATTTTCTCTTAACCCTAGAATCCGTGTTTTTCTATTTAAATGGAAATATATGTGGTGCCTAGCAAATTAGCATGGGGCCTGTTCCCTATGCAAATATTCTCACTGGTGATTTTTACCTGTAACAGAAAAGATGAGAAGGACTGGTAAATCACAAGCATTCTTAACCTCATTATAAATACATTGCAAATGTAAAAATGCAAAGTGTGGAAGTCATAAATGTGAAAGCAGCTTTCAATTTGTTTTAATAGGTATTTTCTATGTCTTATTGTAACCTAGGGATCTTGCTGCAAGAAACTGCCTGGTAGGTGAAAATAATGTTCTGAAAATCAGTGATTTTGGAATGTCTCGTCAAGAGGATGGTGGAGTGTATTCATCTTCTGGCTTAAAGCAGATTCCCATTAAATGGACAGCACCAGAAGCTCTTAATTATGGTAAGAATAGACTCTGCTTTTCTTTTTGGTGGTAAAAATATACTCCATCAGCACAAAACATTCACAAGCTAAGTTGCAGGAGTAGAGCAGAGACCAAGTTAGAATGATTTGAAAATCAACACGATAATGTTTAAGTGTTCATATTTTGTACTTACACATGAGCAGAAACCGAATTCATTGGCCTTTTTGATCAAATTTCTATATGTAAGATTGCTAGATTTAAAAGACAGATATACTTCCAAGCACTTTTAAGTATGGCTATATATCTGAGGGGGGTTTTAATCCAAAAAATGATTATTTTTACTTTACATTCACTGTATAATTTGACTATTAAAGGGTTGTTGTGGCTCTGGACCATTGCTTTTGGATGTCTTCTAATTGGCCCAATAACCTCATCTAATAATATGTTTTAAATTTTTTTTAATGTTTATTTTTGAGAGAGAGAGAGAGGGAGACACAGAATCTGAAGCAGGCTCCAGGCTCCGAGCTGTCAGCACAGAGCCTGATGCGGGGCTTGAACTCATGAACCATGCATGAGATCATGACCTGAGCTGAAGTCGGATGATCAACTGACTGAGCAACCCAGGCGCCCCTAATAATAGGTTTTGAAATATTGTCAACTCTGTAGTTTCTCACTCTGAAAACTGACATGGTTACTTAGCATTTTAGTCTCTGGAACTTGTATAAATGTTGGAGGGAGAGATGGGAGTTACATTTTAAAACAGCAGGGAGTTTTTTGTGTGTCATTATAAATGGAAATAAATACAGGTTGTGTTATCTGTGGTTGGGATAAAATGGGCTGTAACAAGATGGGTGACAGTTCAAGAATTAAAAGGAGAGAGACTGTGCTTTAAGTGAAGTTATAAATTACATTCTCATTAAGAGAAGCAGCATGTGACTCATGGGTTGGTGAATGGATATAGTATGTTTTGCATTGAAATATCATTAAATAAGTGAGGTAAAATTTATATAAAAGTAACCATTTTAAAGTGAATAATTCAGTGGTATTTAGTACAGTTCAGAATGTTATACAACCACTACCACTTTCTACTTCCAACATTTTCATCACTCCAATATAATACCCTTTACCCATTTACTCCCCATTCCTCCTTTCTCTGTAGCCACTGGCAACCACATGTCTACTTTCTGTTGCTATGGATTTACCTATACTGCATATTTCATATAAGTGGAATCATACTATATTTGACCTTTTGTGTGTGGCTTCTTTTACTTTCATGTTTTTGAAGTTCATCCATGTTGTAGCATTTATAATTAACCTCATTCTTTTTAATGGCTGAATAATATTCCATTGTATATATTAATTCATTTATCCATTCATCTGTTGGTTCATATTTGAGCAGTTTTCACCTTTTGGCTACTGTGAAGAGTGCTCCTATGAACATTTGTCTATAAGGATTTCAGTACCTGTTATTAGTTATTCTGGATATATGCTAAAAGTCATATGGTAATTCTGGGATTGGTTTTGAAGTTAGTTGGGGCTGCTTCAGACACTAGGATCTATTTTGTGTTTTGGAGACTAATGATACTGTGGAGAATATGTTGTATGTAGTTGTCATTATGAGAAATTGACTAAGTTGTTCTAGTTCCCAATAATGAAGTTTTTTAACTTAACACTAGGATACTAATCCTCTAATTTGTCTTCCCATGTGCTAGCAAGAGAAATTTTTATAAGCTTTCTAATGATCACAAGCTAATTCCACCATTCCACAGAATCTAGAGAAAATGGCAGTCCTGCTATTTTCCACAGTGATATTACTCCAAGATTATACTCCTGTGAATAACCATCACAGGATAAAAGATTTTAACTTGTTATTTATGCAGAGGTTTTCTTTAAATGACAAAACATTGTTAACCCCTTCTCATTCTTACAGTATTGCTACAAAGGGGCTGGAACTGGACTTGGGAGACCCTGAAATCTAGCTCTCTAGAATTTATTATAACCCTGTTGACCAGATCTTCTTCACTGCCTTTGAAAGTCCTCTTACCGTTAATCAGTTATGCCAAGTAAAATTCTGCCTTTCAATCACAATCTATTGTAGTTGAATTTCAAGCTGACTAAAGTATTTACAAATCAAAATTCTACTTTCAAATAGCTCTTAGAACCTGCCCTATAGCATTTGAAATAATAAAAAGGGCAATGAAGATCTTTGGTTGGCAATGAGGGAGATTTTGTGAAGTCTTTAATATTAACTTAATACAATGCAGAACAATTTACATGACAAAGGAGGAGAGATTTTTTTTAACAGTAGATGAGGAAGAAGTCTAAAATACTTATTACCCAACCCAGTAAGGGAGTCCTTCAGAGTTTAACAAGAGTGAAAAATATAAGTATCTATTGAAAATTCTATTTCTTGTTATACTTCTTTCATGTTTTATGCAAATACCATTTTATGATTGGTGGTAAAAATTTTGCCTCCTCTCGAAGGGTCTTTTCTTTCCCACTTTTCTTTTCCCAATTCTTTTTCTTCTCTCTTGCTTCTCTCTTGCTACTCTTACTTTCAGAGTAACTGACATACTGCCCAAGTCTCTCATGACATGTGGGGGCAAGTTTGATGGAAAAATCTTTCAGTCTAAGGAACCTCTCAGAAATTTTGCCTAATGGCCATAGAGTTAAACTTAACTTTCACCATTATTTTGTCATTACTCTTGCTGTCATTTAATTTTTTAAGAAATGACAAATATACTTGTTTTTTTTTCAATCAAGCGATAGTAAAGGGCTTACAGTGACATGTAAGCCTCTCTCCCACCCATCTCTAGCCACACGACACATAATTGCATACGTATATCCCCTCATCCCCGCCTTTTTAAACACAGAGTGGTAGCATACTCCATAGCCTTTTCAGCACATGTTGCTACCATCCTCAATATAGCTGTTACCAAAAGGACTTTGTTTGTAGAGGGCAAATAGGATATTCCCCTTCAACTCAGAAATAATCAAAGAAAATTGCAAAAGACATTTTTTCTTTTTGTCACTTAAGAATTTGGGGCTGATGCATCCTCTAATTTAATTAGCATGACATAACTAAGTACTCTGACATGAGAGGGAGGCAAGGTTTATAGTGAAAAGAGTCCTGGATCAACCATCAGGACCAGATTTCCACCGGTTACATCATTAGTTGCATGACCTTGGCAAGTCATCTGCCTCTCTGCACCTATGATTTCTAATTTGCAAGATGAGGAGATAGTACCTTTCCCATGTGAGTGCATTGTTAGGCTCAAATGAGATGGAAAAGTAGCAAATTTCTGTACAATGGCAAGTTACTCTTAGCCCATTAAAATTGCCCAACAAGGTTCTGGTTCAAGATGACAATCTGGGAAGATCCCTATATCACACCTCCTCTCACAGGTACACCAAGTCTACAGCTACAAATGGAACAATTTTCTCAAAAAGAAAAAAAAAAAAACCTGGAAGCTAGCTAAAAGCAACTACCACATATTGGGCAAACAAGGGGGAAAATGTATCACAGCAGGTAAGATAGGCTGAAACACAGTCTCACCATAAACCTAGTCCCCAGCACAGAGAACCATACATGGGAGGGAACTAAGAGCTTCTCCCTGAGGAGCTAATTATTTAAGCCCCCACACATCAGACTCCCCAGAATTTCAGACCTGCACTTGAGAGAAGAGCTCGCAAAACATCTACCTTTGACAACAAAAATTCCTAAAAGGGCCCCATGCTTGGAATCACCTGCTTAGGGCCCAGAGCAGAGGCAGCCAATGGACAGGTGATGTGAAGGAAGCTCATCTGCTAGTCTTAAAGCATCGACCTGAGGGACATCTTATTTTAAAACATAACAAGGGGTCCGCGTGGGGATACTTTCTAGGGATGGAGGCTGGCAAGCGCCACCTTCACATTCTCCCTCTGCCGCACCTCAGGGCACCAGTATCTCTCAGAGGTGAGCTTTTACACATGTTCGGTACCCTGGTTTATGCAGCTGCCACTCAGGGAATACCCCAGGATCAGCAGGTTCTGGAGGTCAGGGGGCTTGCATTCCTATGTCCCATGTGACTGTAACAATCGGAGACCCTTCTTGGCAGGCTACCACCCTGGTGCTCTGACAGACAGCAACATCCCCACAGTCTTTACTTGCTTTTCCAGGAGCTTTGGCCTAAGGACAAACTTCATATATGGCACCCATTTACAGGCCTATGGAGGTTCTGTCCAGAAACAAAGGCCAGTGGACACCATCTTTGCGCTCTCCCTCTACCTTACTTGCTGGAATCTCCCAGAAAGGATTTTATACCCTTGTCTGGTGCTCAGGTTTTAGCAGTTGCTGCCTGAGAACACCGTTACATCACCTGGGTTCTGGTGGTCAGCAGATCCCACAGGACAGTAACCAAAGGAGAAAAAGTTCTTAAACAGCTAGTACCCATAGCCCACAGTAAGAAGCAACAGGCCCAAGAGCCCTTTCTTTCTATGTAAGAATTGTTAGCTTATCAGAGGGGCAGGCTTCTAAGTGAACACATATCTAAGATCTGACTATAATTCTTTCCAGACACCTTAGAGGGCAAGCACAATCTGCACACTCTGCCCCTGTTGTGTTCTGGGGCACCAGTATCTCTCAGAAAGAAGCTCTTACACACACCTGGTGCCCCAGTTTTAGGGGCTGCCATCCAGAGAATGCCCCTTGATCTGGCTCTGCATTCCTGAGTCCTACAGGACTGTATCGAGGGAGAGAGTTCTTGGCAAGCTACCATTCCTCAAGGGACTGCACCAACAACTGACTATGAAAGAAGCTTATTTGCCTGTGTAGGAGTATCAGACTGAGAGACAGTCTTCAGGTCTAGAGGCTCAGGTAACAAAGGCTGTGGACCATCTTTTCACTGTCCCTCTGCCTCATTCCACCTTGCTGGTATCTCCCAGAAAGGAGCCTCAGTTTTTACACTCATTTGGAGCCTCAGTTTTTACAACTGCGTCCCAGGAGATAACTCCAGATCACCTGGCTCTGGTGGCCAGTGGGACTTACATGTGTAGTCCCATAGGATTATGGGACCTTGGCCAGTAGCTTCGGCTCTGGCTGCAAATCAAACTCAGTGTTGGTGCTGAGATTCTTTTGGACACTGATAGTTCTGTGAACACCCTCAACTACTGTGAGCTATTAAAAACAAAACAGGCTACATGGGCAATCACAAAGGTTTGAAGACAACAAAGAGCTAAGGCAAGGTTGATTAATGGCATTCGTGTATTACATGACGCTACTTCTTCAAGACTGGCAGAGGTGGCTGTTTCATCTAATGCATAAAGACCAACACAGTCAAGCAAAATGAAGAAACCTTGAAATATGTTCCAAATGAAAGAACAAAAGACAACCTCAGGAAAAAAACTTTTAGTCAAACAAAGATGAATGATTTACCTAATAAAGACTTCAAAGTAATGATCACAAAGATGCTTACCAAACTGAGGAGAAGAACAGATGAACATAGTGAGAAACTTCAATGAAGAGATAGAAAATCTAACAAAGTACCAAACAAAAGTCACAAAGCTAAAAAATGCAATAATTGAGCTAAAAAAAATATACTGGAGGGGTTTTCCAGGAGACTAGGTGAAAAGATCAGTTAACTTGAAGATAGAGCAGTGGAACTCACCCACTCAGAGCAGCAAAAAGAACTTTAAAAAGTGAAGTTAACTCAAGGTACTTAGAGGTCACCATCAAGCAGACTACCGTGTGTATTATAGAATTCTCAGAGGAAGAGGAGGAAGAGTAAGGAATAGAAAAATTATTTGAAGAAACATTGGTTAAGAACTTCCCTAATTTAGGGGTGCCTGGGTGGCACAGTCGGTTAACCATCCAACTTCGGCTCAGATCATACATGATCTAATGGTTTGTGGGTGCGAGCCCCATGTCAGGCTCTGTGCTGACAGCTCAGAACCTGGAACCTGCTTTGGATTCTGTGTCTCCCTCTCTCTTTGTCCTTCCCCTGCTCATGCTGTCTCTGTCTCTCAAAAATAACATTAAAAAACAAACTTCCCTAATTTAGAGAAGAAAACAGATATCCAAGATCTAGGGGGCACACTAAGTTCCAAATAGAGTGAACCCAAAGAGACCTATACCAAGACACATTGTAATTAAAATTTCAAAGTTTAAACAGAAGGAAAGAATCTTAAAATGAACAAGAGAAAAGCAAATTGTTACATACAAGGGAGCCCCTGCAAGACTACCAGCAAATTTTCTGGCAGAAACTTTGCAGGCCAGCAGAGAGTAGCAAAATGTATTCAGAGTGCTGAAACTAAAACTTTTGCAACCAACAATGCTCTACCTGGCAAAGTTATCATTCAGAACTGAAGGAGACACAAAGAGTTCTCCAGACAGGCAAAAGCTAAGGAGTTCATCACCACTAAACCAGCCTTACAAGAAATGGTAAAAGGACATCTCTAAACTGAAAAGAAAGGGTACTTATTAGTAACAAAAAAACACACAAAAGTACATATCTCACTGTTAAAGGTAAATATATAGTAAAGGTAATAGATTCATCATTTACAAAGCTGGTATGAAGGTTAAAAGTAATAATAACCGAAAAATAAAAAGATGTCAACTGTGACATCAAAAACAAAATGTTGTAGGGGAGAGTATTTTTTGGAGCTTTTGAATCCATTCAACCTTGTTATCAACTTAAAATAGACTGTTATAAATATAGGTTGTTTTATATAACCCTCATGGTAACCACAAAGCAAAAAGCTTTTGTTGATACACAACAGATAATTAGAAAAGAAATTTAAGCATACCACTAAATAAAGTCATCAAACCACAAAGGAAAAGAACAAGAGAAAAATAAAGGAACAGAGAGGAATTACAAATAGCCAAAAGGCAATTAACAAACTGGCAATAAGTACATATGTATCAACAATTACCTTAAGTGTAAATAGACTAAATTCTCCAATCAAAGGACACATACTGGCTGAATGTATAAAAAGAAAAAGAAAAACAAGGCTCATCTGTATGCTGCCTACAAGAAACTCACTGCAGGTATAAGGACATACACAGACTCAAAGCAAACGGACAGGAAAGGATACTTTATGCAATGTAAATCAAAAGAAAACTAAGGTAGTTATGTTTATATCATACAAAATAGGCTTAAATACCATAAACAAAGACAAAGGGCATCACATAATGATAAAGCGGCCAATATTTATGTAGCCAATATAGACTCAGCTAAACACATAAAGCCAATATTAACAAAGTAAAGGGAGAAATAGACAGGAATAATGTAGATGACTTCAATACACCACTTACATCAATGGATAGATCATCCAGACTGAAAAATCAATAAAGAAATATGGGCCTTAGTTGACACACTGGACCAGATGGACTACATAAACATATACAGAACATTCCATTCAAAAGCAACAGAATACACATCCTTCTCAAGTGCACATGGAACATTTTCCAGGACAGATCATATCTTAGGCTACAAAACAAGTCTTAATAAATTTAAGATAGAAATCATATTGAGCATCTTTTCTGACCACAGTGGTATGAAATTTCACAATTTCTGAGACATTAAACAACATGCTACTGAAAAACCAGTGGGTTAAAGAAGAACTCCAAAGAGCAGTCAGAAAATACCTTGAGTCAAATCAAAATGGAAATACAGCATACCAAAACTTATGAGATGATGCCAAGCAGTCGTAAGAGGGAAGTTCATGGGAATAAATAAAAAGAAAAATCTCTTAACATTAAACATCAAGTAACTAGAAAAAGAAGAAAAAATGAAACCCAAGGTTAGTAAAAGGAAGGAAATAGAAAAGATCAGAGCAGAAATAAATGAAATAGAGACAAAAAAAGACAATAAAAAGGAACAGTGAAACTAGGAGCTTGTTCTCTGAAAAAGAAATAAACAAAATTGACAAACCTTCAGCTTGACCAAGAATAAAGAGAGAGCACTCAAAACCAGAAATGAAAGAGAAGTTACAGCTGATACCACAGAAGTGCCAAGGATCATAAGTGACTACTATGAACAATATGCCAACAACAAATGGACAAAGTAGAAGAAATAAATTGCTAAATATATACAACATACCAAGACTGAATTATGAAGAAATAGAAAATCTGAACAAACTGATTACTGATTCAGTTTTCTTACTAGTAAACAAAAACCAACAAACAAAAGTCCAGGACCACATGATTTCACTGATGAATTCTACCAAACATTTAGAAGGATTGGTATAAATTCTTCTTTAAAACTCTTCCAGGGGTGCCTGGCTGGCTCCATAAAGCATTCAACTGTTAATCTCAGAGTCATGAGTTCAAGCTCCACAATGGGTGTGAAGCCTACTTAAAATAATAATAAAAATAATAAAACTTCCAAAAAATACAAGAGGAATAAATGCTTCCCAAGTCATTTTACAAGGCATTACTGTGATATCAAAACCAGACAAAGACACCACAATAAAAGAAGATTACAGGCCAATATCCCATATAAACATAGCTGCAAAATTCCTCAACAAAAGTTTGGCAAACCAAATTCAACAATACATTAAGAGGTTATATACCATATTCAAGTGGTATTTATTCCAGGGATGCAAGAATGTTTTAATATCCACAAGTCAATCAATGGGATCTGCCATATTAACAAAATGGAGGATAAAAATTATCTCAATAGATGCAGAAAAAGCTTTTGACAAAATTCAATATCCATTTATGATTAAATCTCAACAAATTGGATGTAGAAAGAACATATCTGAACTTAATATAGGCCATATATGACACAAACCTACAGCTAACATCATATTCAACAATGAAAAGCTAAAAGTTTTTCTAAGATCAGGAACAAGACAAGGATTCCCACTCTTACCACTTTTTTTCAACATACTATTGGGAGTTGTAGCCAGAGTAATTAGGTAAGAATAAAATAAGGGGCGCCTGGGTGGCTCATTCAGCTAAGCATCCAACTCTTGGTTTTGGCTCAGGTCATAGTCTCATGGTTTTCAAGTTCGAGCCCCATGTCAGGCTCTGTGCTGATGGTGCAGAGCCTGCTTGGGAATCTCTCTCTCTCGTTCTCTGCCTCTCCCCCACTTACACTCTCTCTCTAAAAATAAATAAGCTTAAAAAAATAAAAATAAAAAGCATCCCAAGTGGAAAAGAAGTAAAATTATCACTATTTTCAGATGACATTATTATATATAGAAACCCTAAAGATTCTACCAATGAACTATTAGAACTAATTAATGAATTTAGTAAAGTTGCAGGGTACAATATACAAAAATATTTTGCATTTCTATACATTAAAATGAACTATTAGAGAAATTAAGAAAACAATCTCATTTACAATTGCATCAAAAGGACTAAAATACGAATAAATTTAACAAAGGAGGTGAAAGAGTTGTACGTAAATACTGTAAGATATTAATGAAAAAATTCAAGACTATACAAACAAATGGAAAGATATTCCATGCTCCTGGATTATGAGAATTAATGTTGTTAAATTTCTATACTACCCAAAGCAATCTACAGATTTAATGCATTTTTGACAGAAATAGAACCAACAATTCTAAAACTTGTATGGAACCACAAAACACCATGAATAGCCAAGGAAATATAGAGAAAGAACAAAGTTGGACATATTGTACTTCCTGATGTCAAACTGTACTAAAAAGCTGTAGAAATCAACAGTATGATACTGGCATAAAATAGATACATAAACCAATGAAACAGGAGAGCTCAGAAATAAACCCATGCATATATGGTTAATCAGTTTAAAACAGAGGAGCCAACAATATACAACAGGAAAGGGACACTCTTTTCAAAAAATGGTGCTGGGAAAACTGCACAATCACATGCAAAAGAATGAAGTGGGACCACTGTCTTATATCATACACAGAAACTAACTCAAAATGGATTCAAGGCTTGAACATAAGACTTCAAATCACAAAACTCCTAGTAGTAAACATAGCCAGTAATTTCCTTGACTTGGTCTTGGAAACAATTTTTGGATTTGACACCAAATGCAAAGGCAGAAAAAGCAAAATAAAGTAATAGGACTACATCAGACTAAACGTTTCTGCACAGCAAAGGAAAGCATCAACAAAAGGAAAAGGCAACCTACTAAATGGGAGAAAATATTTGCAAATCATTTATGTGATGAGAGGTTAATAATATCCAAAGTATATAAAAGAATTCACACAACTCAGTATCAAAAAAACAAATAATTAAGAAATGGATCTGAATAGACAGTTTTCCAAAGAAGACATACAGTATAGCCAATACGTATATGAAAAGATGCTCAACATCACTAATCATCAGGAAAATACATATCAAAACCACAATGATATATACATGCCCCAGATACCCTAGGACACTGGGGGGGGGGGGGGAAGGCTGTGGTTTAAAACAGCAGCTAGAATATAAAGGATCCAGCTCTATAACTCTACCAAAGGGCACAGGAGCTGCTGGAATGCTCTCCAGATCAGAGGGGCCAGCAAGTGCCATAGTTTGCATTCCTGCACCTGGATAGCCAGCCTACCTCACTGAACCCTGAACCCCTAGCCCACACGAGCCCAAACCCTCCTAACGAGGCAGCCCCCATACAGCATTACACCAGGGTGCCCCTGATTAGTGCCCTTTCCATCTCTAGCTGTCTCACCAAGGTGGCCCAGGTGTAATGCATCCTGAAGCACACCAGGCCCATACTACTTTGTCTCCAGATGACTTAGTAGGGCACTCCTGGTGCAGAGTGCCCCAGGACCTCTAAGCCCACACCTTTCCCTGGTTTTAGCCACCCCACCAGGATGCCCCCTGCATAGAGCAACCCAAGACTACAGGCCCGAGACTCCCTCAGTTTCAGCCACCTCTCTAGGGTACCCTCTGCCTGCACTGAGCACCCCAGGCTTGTTCCCACTCTAGCCTCAGCTCTTCGGCCAGGGTGACCTCTGTGTGCAGAGCCCAGGACTACCCTAGCCCATTTCTACTTAAGCTTCAGCTGTCCTGCCAGAGCACCCTCTGTTCAGAGAGTCTGGGATGGCTCTGGCCCGTGACCACTTCAGCTCCAGCCATCCCAGCAGACAAGTCCAGCACAGTGGCAGGACCCCCCAGCCCACATCAGCCAATGCTCCAGCCAGCCAGCCAGCCAGCCAGCCAAAGTCACCAGGCACACACAGTCTACAGAGGGAATGACCATACACAAGACCATTTTCTCAAATTTAGGAGACCTAGCTATTTTGCCTCATTCATATAAGCAAATACAGGAAGATAAGCAAAATGAGGAGACAGAGGAAGATGCCCCAAATGAAACAACAAAACAAAACCTCAGAAAAAGAACTAAATGGGGAACCTGGGTGGCTCAGTAAGTTGAACATCTAACTTTGGCTCAGGTCATGATCTCACAGTTCATGCGTTCCAGCCCCACATTGGGCTCTCTGTTGTCAGCTCAGAGCCCACTTCAGATCCTCAGTCCTCTCCCCTACTTGCACTCTCTCTCAAAAATAAAATAATAATAATAAACTTTAAAAAAAGAAAAGAAAAAGAACTAAATGAAATGGAGATAACCAATCTACTTGACAAAGAGCAAATGGTGCTTACTAGACTAGAGAAGAATGAATGAGCTTTGTGAGAACTTCAGTAAGAGATAGAAAATGTGAAAGAGAACCAATCAGTCAAAGAATACAATAACCAAAATGAAAAATACATTAGAGGGAATCAACATAAGTTTAGAGGATGAAGAAGAACAGATCATCAGTCTGGAAGACAGGCTAATGGAAAGCACCCAAGCTGAAAAGCAAAAAGTAAAAGAATTTTTTAAATGAGGATAGGTTAAGGAATTGTAACCCTGATTTTAACATCAAGCAAACAAATATTCGCATTATAGAGGCTCCAGAAGGAGAAGAGAAAGGGGCAGAAAACCTATTTCAAGAAATAATAATTGAAAATTTACCTAACTTGGGAAAGGAAACAGACATCCAGGTTCAGAAGCAAGAGATCTCCAAACAAGATAAACCCAAGGAGATCCACACCATGACACATATAATTAAAATTCCAAAGATTAAATATAAAGAATTTTTTTATTTTTATTTTTTATAGTAGTATAAAAGTAGTAGTAGTATGGGCCTGGTGTTTCCATATAACACCCAGTGCTCTTCCCCACAAGTGACCTCCACCAAGACCATCACCCCCCATTACCTTTCCCCCTTCCCCTTACCCCCTCAGTTTGTTTCAGTATTCAAGAGTCTCTCGTGATTTGCCTCCCTCCCTCTCCCTAACTCTTTTCCCCCCTTCCCCTCCCCATGGTCCTCTGTTAGGTTTCTCCTGTTAGACCTATGAGTGAAAACATATGGTATCTGTCCTTCTCTGCCTGACTTATTTCGCTTAGCATGACACCCTCGAGTTCCATCCACGTTGCTACAAAGGGCCAGATTTCATTCTTTCTCATTGCCATGTAGTAGTCCATTGTATATATAAACCACATCTTCTTGGTCCATTCATCAGTTGATGGACATTTAGGCTCTTTCCATGATTTGGCTATTGTTGAAAGTGCTGCTATGAATATTGGGGTACACGTGCCCCTATGCATTAGCACTTCTGTATCCCTTGGGTAAATCCCTAGCAGTGCTATGGCTGGGTCATAGGGGAGTTCTATTGTTAATTTTTTGAGGAACCGCCACACTGTGTTCCATAGAAATATAAAGAATTTTTAAAGCAGCAAAAGAAAAGCAACATATAATATATAAGGCTATTGGCTTATTTTTTTAACAGAAATTTTGCATGCCAGAAGAGAATCACATGATGATATTTAAAGTGCTGAAAGGAAAAAATCTACAATCAAGAATACTCAACCTGGCAAGGTTATCATTCAGAGTTCAAGGAGAAATATAGAGTTTTCCAAACAAAAGTTAAAGGAGTTCATCACCACTAAACTGGTCTTACAAAAAAATGTTAAAAGGACTTCTTTAAGTGGAAAAGGCCATAATTAGAAGAAAATTATGATAGGAAAGGACAATACTTATATAGGACAAAATAGACTTTAAAACAAGACAATAATGAGACAAAGAAGGGAAATACATAATAATAAGGGGATCAAGCCAACAAGAGGATATAACAATTATAAATATCTACATGCCCAAATTTGGGACACCTAAATTCATAAAGCAAATATTAACAGACATAAAGGGAGAAACTGATAGTAATAAAGAAACAGTAGGGAACTTTTAACACCCTATCTACATCAATGGATAGATCATCCAGGCATAAAATCAATAAAGAAACAATGTATTTAAATAACACAATAGACCAATGGACTTAACATATGTATACAGAACATTCCATCCAAAAACAACAGAATACACATTCTTTTCAAGTGCACATGAACATTCTCCAGAATAGATCACATTAGGCCACAAAACAAGTCTCAATAAATTTAAGAAGATTGGTATCATATCATGTATCTTTCTGATCACAACAGTATGAAACTGGAAACCAATTACAAGAAAAACACAGGAAAAACACATACACATGGAGCCTGAACAACATGCTACCAAACAAGCTATGATTCAATGAAAAAATCAAAGAGAAGTAAAAAATACATGGAGACAATGATGGGGTGCCTGGGTGGCTCAGTCATGACCTCGCGGTTTGTGAGTTTGAGCCCCACATCAGACTTTCCACTCTCAGTGCAGAGCCTGCTTTGGATCCTGTGTGTGTGTGTGTGCGCGCCCCTCCCCTGCTATCATTCTCTTTCTCAAAAAATAAACATTTTAAAAAACACATGGATACAATGAAAATGAAAACAATGCTTCAAAGTCTTTGAGACACACGGAAAGCAGTTCTAAGAGGGAAATTTATAACAATACAGGTCTTCCTCAAGAAACTAAAAACAAATCTCAAATAAACAATCTGCCCTTACACCTAAAGTAACTCTAAAAAGAAGAACATACAAAGCCCAGAGTTAGTAGAAAAAAGGAAATAATAAAGATCAGAGTAGAAACAAATGAAATAGAGACTTACAAAAGCAATAGAAAAAAAATCAATGAAACCAAGATCTGGCTTTATCAAAAGATCAACAAAATTGCTAAATCTTTAGCCAGACTCATCAAGAAAAAGAGAGTACCCAAATAAATAAAATCAGAAATGAAAGTGATGGAACAACCAAGATGACGGTAATACAAAGGACTATAAGAGAATACTATAAAAAATTATATGCCAACAAATTGGACAACCTAGAAGAAATGGATAAATTCCTAGAAGTATATCATCTTCTAAAACTGAATCAGGAACAAATGGAAACTCTGAACAGACCAATTGCTAGAAACCAAATTGAATTGGTAATCAAAAAACTCCCAACAAACCAAAGTCCAGAACTAGATGGATTCACAGGTGAATTCTACCAAACATTTAAATAAAAGTTAATACCTATATTTCTCAAACTATTCCAAGAAACAGAAGAGGAAAGAAATTCTATTAGGTCAACATTACCTTCATACCAAAACCAGACCAAAACACAACAAAAATAGAACACTACAGGCCTGATAAAGATTCAGAAACTCTCAACAAAACATTAGCAAACCATAGTCAACATTACATTAAAAGGATCATTCACCACAATAAGGTAGGATTTGTTCCAGGGGTGCAGGGATGGTTCAGTATTCGTAAATCAATCAATGTGAATGTTAGTGTGAACACCACACCAACAAAGGATAAGACTCATGATCATCTCAGTAGATGCAAAGAATACCTTTTACCAAATTCAATTTCATTCATGATAAAAAAAAAAAAAAGACCTCTTAACAATGTGGGTGTAGAAAGACCATAATCAAAACAATGAAGGCCATATGTGTGTGAAAAATCCACAGCTAACATCATAGTCAATGGTAAAAAACAGAGCTTTTCCTTTAAGATAAGGAACAAGACAAGGATGTCCATTCTCACCACTTTTATTCAACATATTACTGGCAGTTCTAGCCATTTCTTGTCTAGCCATCAGACAAGAAAAAAGAAAGGGCATCCAAGTTGGTAAGAAAGAGGTAAAACTGTCACTGTCACTATATATATATGACATGATACTACACATAGAAACCCAAAAGACTCCGCCAAAAACTATTAGAATGGATACAAATTAACATACAGAAATCTGTTGCATTTTTATACACTAACAACAAAGTAACATAAGGAGAAATTAAGAAAACAATTCCACTTAAAATTGCACTAAAATAATAAAATACCTAGAACGAAACTTAACCAAGGAAGTGAGACATCTGTATTCTGAAACTATAAAATATTGATGAAAGAAATTGAAGATGACAAAAGCAAATGAAAAGACATACGATACTCATGGATTGGGAGAAATAATATTGTTAAAATGTCCATACTACCCAAAGCAATATACAGATTCAGTGCAATCCCAGTCAAAATAACAATAGTATTTTTCACAGAACTAGGACAAATAATCTAAAATTTGTTTGGAACCTCAGAAGACCATGAACAGCCAAAGCAATATTGAGAAAGAAGCACAAAGCTAGAAGTATCACAATCCCAGATTCCAAGATGTACTACAAAGCTGTAGTAATCAAAATAGTATAGTACTAGCACAAAAATAGATACATAGAACAATGGAACAGAGAAGAGTCCAGAAATAAACCCATGTTTATATGGTCAATTAATCTATAACAAAGGAGACAATGAGGAAAAGACCATCTTCTTAATAAATGGTGCTAGGAAAACTAGCTAGCTTCAGCCAAAGGAATGAAACTAGACCACTTTCTTATACCATACAGAAAAATCAACTCAAAATAAAGACCTAAATGTGAGATCTGAAACCATAAAATGCTTAAAAGAAAACATAGGCTGTATTATTTTTGATATCAGCCTTAGCAACATTTTTCTATATATATCTCCTCAGGCAAAGGAAACAAGAGCAAAAGTGAACTATTGGGACTACGCCAAAATAAAAAGCTTCCTTACAGCAAAGGAAACCATCAACAACACAAAAAGGCAGCCCAGTGAATGGGAGAAGATATTAGCAAATGAGATATCTGATAAGGGGTTAATGAAGAACTTATACAACACACACACACACACCATCTGATTAAATAATGGGCAGAGGACCTGAATATTTTTTTCCAAAGAAGACATACAGATGGCCACAGACACATGAAATATACTCATTATCACTAATCATCAAGGAAATGCAAATCAAAACCACAATGAGATAACACCTAATACCTGTAAGAATAGCTAGAATCAAAAAGAAATAACAAGTATTGGTGAGAATGTGGAGAAAAAGGAAACTTTGCACTGTTGGTAGGAATATTAATTAGTACAGCCACTGTGGTAGACAGTTTAGATGTTCCTCAAATAACTTAAAAAATATATGATCAATTAATTCCACTACTGTTGATTGGAAGAAAAAGCAAACACTCATTAGAAAAGATATATGCACCCCTTTGTTTATTGCAGCATTATTTACAATAGCCAAGGTATACAGCAATCTAAAGGTGCGTGCCTAGGTGGCTCAGTCGGTTGAGCATCCAACTTCAGATCAGGTCATGATCTCACAGTCCATGGGTTGGAGCCCCGCGTTGGGCTCTGTGCTGACAGCTTGGACCCTGGAGCCTGCTTCCATTCTTTGTCTCCCTGCCTGTCCCCTGCTTACACTCTGTCTCTCTTCCTCTCAAAAATGAATAAATATTTTTTAAAAATTTTGAAGAAGCAACCTAAGATCCATTCATAGATGAATGGATAAAGAATATCTGGGGTGGGTGTATGTGTGTGTGGGCGTGTGCCATTTGTGACAACACAGATGGATCTAGAGCGTTTTATAAGTGAATTAAGTCAGAGAAAGACAAATACCATATCATTTCACTTGTTTAATCTAAAAATTAAAAAAAGCAGGAAAACACCCATAAACACTGAGAACAAACTGCCAGAGGGGAGATGTTTGGGGGATGGGCAAAATGGATGAAAAGTAGTAGGAGGTACAGACTACCAGTTATGGAATGAGTAAGTCACACAGATGAAAGATACAGCATAGGGAATATAGTCTAGCATTGTTAATACCATTTTATAAAAAAAAAACACAATGCGATCACCTCACACCTGTTACAATGACTATAATCAAAAAAACAAGCAACACGTTTGCTAGGATGCGAAGAAAGGGAACCTTTGTACACTGTTGGTGGAAATATTTATAGAATAGCCACTATGGAAAACTGTATGATGATTCCTGAAAAAAATAAAAATAGAACTACCATATGATATAGCATTTCCACTTCTGGGTATTTTTCTGAAAAAAAAAAAAAAACACTAACTCAAAGAGATGTACACCCCACGTTCATTGCAGCATTATTTACAGCAGCTACAATGTGTAAACAAAGTGTCCACTGACAGATAAATGCATAAAGAAAACTGTGGTATACATATACAATGGAATATTATTCAGCCATAAAAATGTAACATCTTGCCATTTGTGACAACATGGATGGGCCTTGAGCCCCTTAGGCTCAGTGAAACAAGTCAGATAAAGATATATACCATATGATCTCACTTTCATGTGAAATATTTTTTTTTTTAAGATAATCAAGGTCATAGAAACAGAGAACTGATTGGTGGTTGTCATAAGTAGGGGATGGGTAAAATGGGTGTAGGGGGTCAAAATGTACAAATTTCTAGTTGTGAAATAAATAAATTATGCATATATAAAGCACAACATGGTGACTATAGTTAATAATACTGTACTGCACATTTGACAGTTGCTAAGGCAGTAAATCTTTAAAGTTTGCCTTACAAGGAAAAAATTATAACCAAATATGGCAGTGGATGTCAATTAGACGTACTGTATTGATCATTTTGCAATATATACAAATATTGAATTGTTATGTTGTACGCCTGAAACTTATACAATGTGTATCAGTTATATCTCTTTAAAATAAGTAGATAAATTAAAACTATATTTTAAAATAAATTTAAATTATCCAGCAAAACCAGATTCAAGGTCAAGGTTACAGAATTAGGTTATTAACTTTCACTTCTGGAGCATGATCTTGGTTTACATACAACATGCCTTTCTTGATCTCTGCCCAGATACTATCTTACAAAAAGAAAGAATTTGACTCTGCATACCTTTTACTTTCTTCAAGAATTAATTTTAATTGTAGTCATTGAGTAACTTTTATGAAAAGTATTGAATTACTGGATGGCAAACATGAAAAGAGTTGATATGCAGACAAGAAAACTAATCTTTCTACCAAACAGCATAGTGAATTTCCATAATTATGCTCTAGTCAGAAGGAAGCTAATTCACACAGCTGGAGGGGATCATCAGCATGTACACACTAGACTCTGACGTCACAGCAATTATAAAAGCGCAGGCATACTCTCATTCTCATTTCACTTCGTTCAAGAAAGAGAAAGGGCCATCTTGTCTTAAAGTAACAAGACATTTTTAGCAGAGGGACATTTATAATCCTGGAGTGGCAGAGTTGAGGCGAGTAGCTTCCAACGGGGATAGAAATGAAATCATTTAAGGATCCTTCTACCACTGCAAATGGGGTTTTGTTATGATAGTATATGTACTCTATGTAAAATTAAAATACAAAATTAAAAATACAAATATGTAGTGAAAATCTTTAAGTTCTTAGCCTCTTGGAGAATGGAAAGGAGTTTCCTGTTTCCCTCCTTGATTTAATATCTGTCTCCAGAAGGCATCTTGTGCTTTTATCTCCATGCTTCTCTAGCAGACTACCCAACAAAAGAAAAAAACAAACAAAGAGCTCAGCTCATGTAGCTCAGTAAAGCAGGTGCACCAAGATATTTTGACAAAACAAGGCACCATATAATTTAAAGAAGTTGTTTTTATCAGCCAGCTATGTTAATTCTACCCTATTCAAAATACACAGGAAAAAAATGCATTTTCCATAAATGAAACAGTGGAGAAAATGAGACTTTTAAGGATGTAGGAATATCTGTAAACAGTGACGGGTAAAAAATTGAAGTTAAGAAACTTTCATTATTGCTTTAGGTCTGTTTGTAATTTTAATGGAAAGAAAATAATTCACGCACAAGATAAAATTGCAGAAATCTGACTTAATCTCCTAGGCGTTGATATGTACAAATTTATATCGTGTGTGTGTGTGTATATATATATATATATATATATATACACACACACCATCCTTCTCATTTAGACACCACAGGGAAAGTTAGCCTCCATGCTGGCTAAATATTTGTTCTTGGTGGGGGTAGTGATTTGAAAGCTAGTTTCGTTAAACTAGCAGCCTGAAGACTATTCATTTAGTTGGTAATATTACTACTAGTCCTGGAAAGCCAAACTAGTGAAGAAATAAGATAATTAGTTATTGCATTCCTTTGGTAAGTTTAAATATGTGAACAGGTGACTGATAAAGACCTGCATCACCAGAAATGTTCACCTACTTACACACTTACCTAGGTATGGTTTTGTTCGTCCCCCCCAGGGAGATACAGTTCTGAGAGTGACGTGTGGAGCTTTGGCATCCTCCTCTGGGAGACCTTCAGCCTGGGGGTCTGCCCATACCCTGGAATGACCAATCAGCAAGCACGGGAACAAGTGGAAAGAGGTAAACCCAAGACCCTGGGTAGCAGTCAGTGTTCACATCCAGCCCCCAGGGGCAGTGCTAATGCTGTGTGGGTGGATTTCCTAGCGGGGAGGAAAGGACATACTACTTGGGTATGTAAACAGACAGCAGAGGTGTTGTTAAATCCGCTTTTGCATCCCGTGGATGGTGTGGCTCTTGTATAACAAAAACCAACAACTACAACAACAACAAAAAAAAACTTTCAAAGATTCCCACAGTTTACAAATAGAGCTGTAGGCTTGTCTTCCATTCCCCCTGCCTGGCATGACATCTGCAGTGTGTGCCATTCACTGTCTTCAAGGAAAATAGACTAGTGTTCCTCAACCTCCTATTTTTTCTTCTGTGTCAAATAAACACCATCAATAGTATTGTTAATTGAAGTGTAGTTAGGCTTTAAGAGAGAAGTTTTTGAAAGTTTTATAATTTTTTTTAATGTTTATTTATTTTTGAGAGAGAGAGAGAGAGAGAACACAAGTAGGGGAGGGGTAGCGAGAAGGAGGGCACACAGAATCAGAGCTCCAGGTTCTGAGCTGTCTGCACAGAGCCGGATGCGGGGCTCAAACTCACAAACTGTGAGATCATGACCTGAGCCAAAGTAAGATGCTTAAGCTACTTGGCCACCCAGGCTCCCCGAAAAGTTTTGTAACATTTCTGAAGAAATCATGTGGGTTCTCAAATCAGAAACAGGAATAAGCCAGCGATGGTGACATGCTAGCATGGGCTTGTGTAGTCTACAGGTCTCAACGGCAAGAATGCTTTTGACAAACTGGTAATATCCTAGCATTGGGCCCCTCTCGAGGAGGCTGGGCACAGGAGGAGGCCTCTCCAGCTCCCTTCTTTCCTCTCACAGCCATCTAACTTTCTGAGCTAGCACACACAGGCACATACGTGCTGCCCACCACACCGCCAGACCGCTTTGAATTAAAGATTCTTCTTGGACTGTGCAGGAATAGAACTCCTATTCATTTTTCTTTCACTTTTAAATTAGTGTTTCTGAAATCCTCATTCTCTCTTCACCTTCAAAAACCTGGACTGTATAGATGGTTTTTTAAAACTCTGCCCACAGCATCTGAAACCAAATTCTAAAAGCAAAAGCCAATACTTAGAGCAACTAAAATATACACATTTGTATGTGATTATCCTACCTCGGACTTTGTGACAAATGAACACATGAAAAATAACTTATTCAGGCTAGAAGATAATTTGATGGCTCTGTAATACTGAATTCTGCATCCCTTGTAGAAAATGAAAGTCAGTTTGCCCTGAAATAGGTTTTTGTTTCTATTCCAAGGTTTTTGTTTCTATTCCAAGGTTTTTGTTTCTATTCCACCTACAACATAAGGTACTCGAATTTACAAACTGCATAATGCCTTGTGTGAACATTTGTATCTTCTCTCCATTCTAAATTCTCTGCTCTGTTCCCCTTGGATCTTTAGGATACCGAATGTCAGCCCCTCAGCATTGCCCAGAGGACATTTTTAAAATTATGATGAAGTGTTGGGATTATAAACCTGAAAACCGCCCCAAGTTCAGTGACCTTCAGAAAGAGCTGGCTATCATCAAGAGGAAAATCACACAGTGATGGACCAGTGACAACAGGCTCCAGGACTTGGTCCTCCAGCAGAGTGACATTGTTCTTCTCATTAATGTTGAGTTTATACCACATTACCTGCAACAGTTTTCTAAGGAGGTTTTTGTTATTAACTGTTTTTTAAATATGTGCCACTTAAAAAAGGAGGGGGGTGGCAAAGGCAAATGTATTCAAGAAACAGACACTCTTACCAAGGGCTTTATGTGCTCACCGCAGCAATCCTGCCATTTCAGTTCATTGTAAATAGATAAGCATAGTCTCTCAGTGTGAGGGAAGACCAGATCTTATTCACACCAGGACCACTGATGTTTCTTAAAGGTTCCCTACTTCAGGCACAGTTCATGGGCCGCTGTCCTATGCCACTGACCCTACTCAATCGGTGCTAAAAGCAGCATTGGTGATGCCATGTTTGCAGGATACATTCCAACCAAAGGTGGCTCTTTGCTCTGCCAAGGCAAGATTCTATTTGTAAACATCATTTCATATTGGGAATTAGTGGGATCTCTTAGGGTTTTTTTTCTTTCCTTTCTTGGCCAGAAGTAAGTACAGTGTGAGCAGCATCACACTTCTGTATTATTAGTAAGGTAGTCATTGCCCTTCTTCTGTGTCCGGGCTTTGGACGGTGATGCACAAGATGTCCCCAGAGAGCATACTCTTAGGTCTGAAGCAGCAGCTGCTTTTGAAAGTCATGCCAGCATGAAGGAAGCTTGAACGGGAAGGGGGGTCTGGAGAGGAGCGGCTAGACTAGCAATCTACGAGAAGAGGAAATTAGAAAATCTGCCTTCTAATCAGAGTTATGCCTTTACACACACACACACACACACACACACACACACTTTATGATCTGAATTCACAAGAAAAATTCTAAGGAATGTTTTTCAGAAGTTCATACTTAGAGATTTCTTAATGGCCACAAAAAACTTAATTTGAGAAACTATAAGTCACAAGTCCACAGAAATCACAGCCTACTTTTTGTTCCCTACCTTCACCTCAGAGGAGGCATCCTGGAATTCCATTCTTTTCACTTGTGTCAGTTTCCAGGCTGAAAGAATTTCACGATTCTCATTCATGAGCACATTCGTGTATGTACACACACGCACTTGCCCTGCACACACACACACAAAACCAGTAACCAGGAGTAATGGTTAATAAGTCAAGGGATAGCCCTTCTGTTTCCACTTCCCCCTTCATGTACCCTTTACCCTGCTACCTGGAAATCCTTATCCTAGCTGACCGACAGGTATGCAGGCACAGTTCTGGAGATGCTTCCTGTGAACAATATGTGACACAGAGTTAAAAGCAAGATTCTGTCCGGCTGAATATTAGTTGCATCCAGGGAAGCTACCCCATATCATGTAAATAGTTGCCGCTCAGGATAAATATGTGTGTAAGAGATGGTCACGTGCAGGGGTCAGTGCGGCTTGGGAACTTTTAAAAGGTGCTCAGGCCTGTGTCCAGATAAATAGCCCCTTAGTGATCATTTGGTTATATCCATTGGAAGAGCTGATGGGATAGAAAATTCCTCCTGCCTTCTCTGACTGTTCACTGCCTACAAAGATCATGGCACGTAACCAGTACTTTATAGGGTATAAAGGATAGTACTGCAGAGAAAAAAATGGCTTGTGTCTATCATTTCAATTTCCTTGCAAGTTTTGTGCACATTAGTTACTACATCCAGACTAAAACGGAAGCCTAATAAACTTGCCCTCAAAAATACATTGCAATATACAAAGCAACTTTTTAAAAGTCAGCATTGTCTTCCCTTCTGTCAAATGTGGTAAATAAACAGAAGCTTCTTTGGATGGCATGTACTGTGGCAAATCAAAGCACGACTCATTAATTAAGTGCTGTGGTTCAGGCACTTGCCAGCCTTCCAAAGAAAGAGTAAGATGGGACATTTTTACCCTTTGTCAGTATTTCCAAATGATTCTCTTCATAATATTCTTTGTTTAAAGAAAACAGCCTCTCATCACTTAGCTGCCTCAGTGCTAAGGTCTCAGCAAGGAGAGACAATGACGGTTTTGGCTTTAATTTTGTGAACAAGACCCGAAGCTTCATCTTTGCATTCTGGTGTAAAGAATGAACATGGCATTGATATTTCACTCATCCAGGCTGTTAGAATTTGCAATTCACATCATAACTCTGTGCTTAAATTAAAAAAGCTTTTCAAAGCATCGTGACATCTGCAGCATTTAAATTCTATTTTATTCTTTGTCCCAAAGCAGGCAGTGGTATAGTTCAGGATTAATAACATATTGGGAGTCTTTCAGGATCAGTTGTATGGAATATTAAATTTAATATAGGCACATGCATTAAGAAAAACTTATGCAAACCCTTTTTTTACTGTTAATTTTGTTGTGCTTGGAGCATAATTTATTCATCCCTTCTGTCACTGATAATTATTGGAATTATGTACTTTAGGAGGCTAATCCATACCCAGAAAGCACACATATAAATACTGTTCTGAATTTGCAAGTTGATGGAGGCAAAGAAGGCTTACGAAATGCACAAAACCCTGTAACTTGTTTAGTAAGAAAACAGTAACCAAAATTGCCACTAGATGGAATGTAATTAAGCCAGGCCACAAATCTTTGTGTTGTTAATGGATTTTCCAGCAGTTGCATCTATCATTCCTATACAGTTCCTGTCGTAATTCCTTCGATTTATGAGCACAGAGTGGGGGAGGGGAACAGAGAAGCCCAGGCATTTTTCTGTCTTGAATCACTAAGGCAACTTTATGACAAATATTTAGGTAGTTCATCATTTTTCAAGAAAAGAAATCTTTTAATGTTAACATTTATTACCAATATTTGAAACCTAAAATTAATTTTGTATTCTATACAATCTAAGGTTACTTCTCAAAGCCAATATGTTTTCTCTTCCAGGAAGATAATAATAAAGGATTAATAGGTTTTGTTTAAATTTCTTTTAAAAAAATTTTTTTAAGGTTTATTTATTTTTGAGAGGGAGACACACAGAATCTAAAGCAAGCTTCAGACTCTGAGCTGTCAGCACAGAGCCTGATGTGGGGCTTGAAATCACGAATTGTGAGATCCTGACCTGAGCCCAAGTCGGACACTTAACCAACTGAGCCACCCAGGCGCCCCATGTTTTGTTTAAACTTTTAAAACTAGAGGCCTCATTTTAGTCCATCCTGCCACTGAGTCCCCAGTGAAAGGTCTCATGAAATCATTTCTCTTTTACCTCCCAAATTTAATACAGGCAATAGAGTTCTTCATCCATAATTCACCATTTTATCACAAATACAATATTACTGAAACATCTTAACTAGCAGATCAGTGTAAACCATGAGCTTAACTGTACTAGCTACTGTTCAGTGCACATTTCACAATTGTTTTTCATTTGAAGGTTATGTTTAGAAGAAAAGCTAATGTTTAGTCATTGAAATAGTTTTTATTTCCTTTAAGCCACAATACAGTTTTCCTGTCTGTGTTATAATCCTCTATCGGTTTTGCCATGTAGTTTTATATAAAGTTTGGCTAATACCACTAAAATAACTATGTGAGATTCTGTCAAGAAGAAAGTGTTTTAATTATAATAAATGCCCCACACTGAGCACCTTGTTAGTGGGATAAATATACAATTTACAATGCAAAAATAATGACAGTATACTGCTGTCATTCAGAGTTAGGCACTCCACTTGAACATGAATTCTTGTGAGTCATCAGCTGTTCTGGGAGTGTTCCTGACACCCTTAGTTAGCATACTCGGTGGGCACTATGTTTTGTGGCCATGGGTTGTCTGAGGGGAGATTGGTATAATCAGAAAAGAAGCTCTTTGCCTCAGCCCTCTTCTTTTTTACACATACTCCCTTGATCACACCACTGATATTTTAGATGTTTCTTATTAACAGAACTGATTGTCCGTAAGCACTGTTCTGAGTCATGTAAAGACTGACTTCTGTATTTAGGTCAGAGCCCACACACAAAACAGAGAATAACACAGAACAAAAGGAGCAACAAAGGGGGAAACTTTGAAAATGACACGTCTTCTTTATGTATTAATATGTTAATTAAATGGAAACAGATTTTATATAAAAATGAGTTTATATTACATTTCCATTATACTATTAAGTTAGCATGAAAGTTTACCATTAAAATAAAGTTACCTCTTTTATTACTAACTCCGATTTGCTTATGCATACCAGAAATTTTTTATTAAATATTTTAATTTTATTTATTTTTCTCCGTTTCAATTAGTTTGACATCAAGTCTGATACTATATTATTTGGGAGAATCCAGAACTGCATATTCATTTCTGCACAAGAAAATACTCATATACAGGATTACCTACTTGAAGGAGGTACTGAAAGCCTCAGAGTCCTATAAAATTCTCCTTTCAAAAATAATGATATAATACAGAAGATATACTATAAACTATATATATCAGTCATAATTCAATCTAAGGAAATATTTATTACCCCTTAAAAACCAGTCTACTGCCTCAATACTGATTTGAAGATTGAATTCTGGATCGTTGAGTGTAGACTTTAAAGACTCACTTAGCTCGTGAATAAGAACTGAGAGTCTTAGGTGGTAGAGGAATCCTGCTGACTAAATTCCAGTCACTTTGAACTGCACAGAAGTAATGAGCATAGGCTTTAGTATGTCTGTGAATAAGGAGCCGGGGCAAGCATCTGCAAAGGCAAGAGAGGAAACATCCAGTTATTCTCAGGCAGGATGCTGCAGCTGCTAACAGAGAGTGTGGACTAGTCAAGTGGAATGGAGACTTGGACAATGTCACTAGAAAGTCTGAGGAGACCAGTGCCCCCAGGCCAGATCCATCCCCAGAGAAAATTAAAAAGATATAGGAGTCAAAAGAAGCAAAAGAGGTCACTTGCCAGTATGTACGGGGCCTTAGTGTGAGCAAAGCGAACACCTGTCCCTTGCATTTGAAGGAATTTTACATCTGGAGCTCAGAGATGGTGCTGCTGGGTGATACTTGCCTTCACAGTCTTGCCGACTAGGCTTTGGTCATAGATGTTCACACATTTCAAAGACACTACTCAGTCTCTTTACATTTGCATTAGTTATATTTTTTTTAAACTAAGGCCACTAATTATTCATACGTTGTATGAATTTCAAAGTATCTCATACTTTGTTAGAAATCCTCAGTTGCGACAGGGCGTGGTCTCCTAAATGAGAGCACACTTGGATCAGCCTTATTTCACCTTTTGAATAATGTTCACTAATTAGCTCTTGGAGTTATGCCCAGGGGACCTTCCTGGGAGGAGCTCTACTCTGGGGAAACATGGAATTCAGCAGGGAAGTCGGAAAATGCCAATTAAACAGCAATGTTTCTTGTCTTAGTACTAGTAACATTTGAGGGAAAAGAATCCTAGAGACACCCTCAAGCCAGTCATGGTGCAGCACGGCTAAGGTGACACAGAGGCTCCCAAAACCGAGACTGGAGGCTAACCTTCCAACAAATAAATGCAGCGTCAATAAGAGAAAGCCAGGCCTCCAAAGGGGGGTTTTGAGGGGCTTCCTGCAGCATGTTATTAAACATTACATTCCTCTCAAGTCTCTACAACATTTCTGAAAGGACGTTGAATTGGATATTGACTTGATTTTCTTTTACTCTCCTGATAATCTCAGGAGGTAGTCACTGAGGAATGAGAATTACCCTGGCCCAGGGTTTCCGCTAAGGCTGCGGAGTGAATGGCGGCTCAGTCCTCTCCCAAAGCAGCACGCGTACGTGTGGGGTAGGCAGCACTGGAGGAACACTGCTGGCAAAGCACCTTTTTATTTTATTAAAGAAATCTTGTAGTAAGTGTCTGTGCCTGCAATGTGAAGATTTAGCTTCCCTCCTTGCCAGCAAACTTGTAAGAACCCTGAAACATGAATATTTATTTTATTCTAAATAGATCCAAATTCTGAATTTCTAAACTATCTTCCCAAACATTACAAGTGCGACCAGCAGATTCAAATGTCATACAAAGTGATGTTCGAAGTGTTAGTAATGACCGTGGTAGCAGGATCTTAACAGTACGTTTTCTCTCAGCTTTATTCGTTTAGGAAGCTCTTCCTGAACATCTGCCATGTCAGGTACAGGGAATGTGTGGGGAGCTATTTTTTCTGTTCTGTTTGTTGTTGTTGTTGTTGTTTAATTTCAGTTGGTATTTCCTTTTCTCACATTCAGTTTCTTAATCCTTACTTAACCAAAACAGAAAAGCCTTTATCATCAGCTTTTATTGGATACTGTCATAACTGCCCTAGACCAAAGAGTTTCTCCTCAGGTGCTCAGGAGGCCCTGCCTCGTAGAGAACTGCCAGGCATCCATTTACCGAGGCCAACTGCACAGCCACTATGGGAGAGGCCCCATGGTACATGCAGCTTAGAATACACCTTAGTTGTTGTCCTTGTGGTAGAGACAGGACAGTTAGGTGGCAGATGTGTTTGATGAGTGACACTATCAATAGAGGATCTTGGGAGATTTTCCCCAGGACACAAAGACCACTGTGAGCAGGCGTGTCCAGGGAAGGAGCCTGTTGACTTGGCCAAGTAAGCTCGTTAAGTGACCTCCTTGCCTCCAAAGAAATGTTAAAACACTAGCAATGACCACTTTATTTTAAACCCCTGGACATATTCAATTTTTCCATTCCTCTCTTCCATGCCAGTATTTTTTGTCATATTCTTCACATTCCTCATCAGTAAATGTCTAAAGTTATTTAAATTGTACAATGTTAAAGAGTTTCTCCATAGATTCAGAAAACATGAAGACAAGTTCAGAATAAGGCAACCTACCTAGATATACAGACCCAGTAGCACCACTGTGTTAAAACCTCAGCTCTACTCTACACTTCCCCCAAAGCAGCACCTCTCCAAAAAAGCCAAACAGCACACCTTTCTCCCATTTGCTAAGAACATCTTTAATATCAGAATAAACACATTGTCGATGCTATCCAAAACAGATTCTAAAATGACATACTAAAAAGCCAGACTTTAGTCACCAGACAACAGAAGTGCTACTTCACCCTATGTGCTCAGTTAAAACACCCTTGCAGAAACTACAACCATGTAGGCAGTCCATCTGGTCATAGGAGATACTACCTTATTTTGAAAGCGTAAGACAGATATCTGTGGGAAATGACAATGTTCTGAGCAGCACAGGGTAAGGGTGAGAAGTCCACAAAAACAAATCCCAGTTCCCACATTGGAGCAGCAAAACTTTGCATATGAAAAACAAAGTGCAGGAGTCCAAACTCTCAATGTTGTCTTCTTATAGGTCTTGTCAAACTGTGACAGATTTGGGGTCTTTTGAGTTGCCCGAACAATCTTTATGAAGATGAAACTTGTCCCCCCCCCCCACAATGGGGGCTCAAATGTCTAAGTGCCCTGGACTCAAAACTTGAGTGTCTAAGAGGGTATCTGGAATCTATTATTCCTGTGATCCCAGGCAAAAGGACCACCCTAGCGGTCTTTGCCAGCTCACCAATCCATGCTTTTGTTCTTTTTTCAACACAGAAGGGGAAAAAATTAAAAAGCAAAACACGCTATTATATAGGAATTTTCCTTTCACAAATAGCTTGACTTGGTAGAAATAAACTTGCGGGCCTGCTCTTAAGAAATGCCAGACTGCTGTAAGGAAATGCAAAAGGCACTGTGCCCAGAACCATGCGTAATATGACTGTGAATGTTTTCTCCTAACCTAAAGTGCTGCAGACTTCTCATGGTTAGACTACAGGATGCTTTGAAGGCCTGTGCCCTCCCAGTCTGAATTGCTTTCCTGTAGCTTCAAGCAAAAGACCATTTCCAATAGAAGTGAACTTATTTGCTATAATTCTTCCTCAGGTGCTAAACCTTTCACCCTTGCAATGTACAGAAAATATACATGTTTTAACGAAATTTACTGTTTTGGCTTTAGAGAAAGAGATTGGTTCCCCCTAGCAAGTAGATTTCATAATCCTGCCATTCTAAATCCAACCCCAGGTATAGATTTTGAGTATCAAATCAAAATCATAGATAAAGAGAAGCTAGTAAGGAAAAATCTCAGTTATTTTAAATTTGTGACCAAAGTGGCCAAAGATGTGAAACTCCTTTCACTTGATAAACATTTCACTTCACCATTTGAAATGTCAGTTACCCAATACCATCCTGTGACATAATCAGACTCTCATTGTGGGCCAATGGCCGGAGGCACACTTTTCATGGACTCTTAACCATTTTCCTTCAGGGAGTATTGAGATTTCTCACTGAAACAGCTTTGTTATCCAGACATCTATAGATTTTATACTTATGTTTAAATATCTTAGATGGCCTAATTAAGCATCATGAGTATAATGGGGGTTGGTGGGGGTGCGAATTCTTCTGACTTTATGTTATGGCTTTCTTCGTGTGTGTTTTTCTTGGTGTGTTCTTGTGAGTACCCTGGAAGGTTGGGACTCTCTCAAGGCATAGCCATACAACCGCATAGGGTTAGGAAAAGCCAGATAAAGGTGGGAGAATAAAATCAAGTTGTCAATGTCCCAAGAACAGCCCTGACTTCTTCAGGAACCCAAACAAATTGAAAGCAAATATAAAATGTACAAATGGTGCCCAGGCCATTTGTGGGTAGCCCACTGGACTAAGGCACTGCCATTTTCCTGGCACAGGTCCACAGTGAGTGGTTGCAGGAATATCATTTTCGGGTTTGCTTCCTCTCCCCTTTGGACAGATGATTTTGAGATGATGGTGTCAGAGTGGGGACTGCCCTCAGGCCCCCCAAGGTTTAGATGTTCCATCTGCAAGCATCACTTTGAGCTACGTACTCCTGTGGTTTCACAAGTTTCCTTTTATGCCAATATTATCAGGTTAAAGCACCTTTAATCTCTTCTGTTGCTGTTTTAAAATAATTTATTTGTGAAGTGGATAAAAGAAACACTGGAAAATAGGGTGCTTCTTATAAAAAAAAGTTCAAGTGTAAAACATACAGACAAGGCCTTTGGTGAGTTTATCTGGCTTTGTAAACAAGTCTGAGAATGAACGACAGCTAAAGATATAAAGCAGTTAGTTGTCTTTTACCATTTTTAACTCAGAGCTGTATTTAACACTTATTTATTTGTTAGTTTTTACATTGAGAAGAAATACACTTTCCACTTTGGCTAACATTGTAGAATGTTTTTCATTTGTCTTCTGATTTTTTAAAACATGATTTCATCGTTTTTGTGAACTTAGACCATTTTTGAATAGCCTTTTTCTTTTCCAGTAGACCAAGTTCCACTCATTGGTCTGCAGAACGTTTCTTTTTTACTGTATTCTTATAATAAATGTAAAATATTTGTAGCAAACTGTGCCTTGTCTTGTTTAATCTTTCCATCGTGTTTATATTTTACTTCCTCTTCCATATAAATATGCTCTGAGTAGAAGAAAAGGAAGGGGGGATTTCCATGGTAACTGGCCTCCTAGGGATGTAACTGTGCATAAAAAATTATTAGCTTTCAGTTTCTGTGTAATTAAGCTTATGATTTCCAATGATAATGGGTGTGTGTTGCTTATAGTCCAATCACTGCTCCCTCTGTTTGGAAATCAAAACTGAAATGTAATTCAAGTCCCATTTCTCTGTGTGGACTGGCGGTTTGCCAGGTTTTCTGTTGTTGTTTCATAACAGGATTTGTTTGGACATAACAAAAGGATTTAGGGGAGAAAGGTGGCTGAGAGGGATGTTTAGAAAAAGAAGGTGGAAGCTGCCACAGCACAGCGCTCGCAGGCGTGCGTCTTTGCTGGGCTCGGGCACGGGGCTGAGCCAGCCACCTCGCCAAGATGCGGACTTCTATTTACCCTTCCGTCAGCAAATCAATACCTTTCTAAAACGGCATGCTGTTATTTACATAGATTTCCCTGCATTACACCAAGTCCTCTCCTCATCCCTGATCTTGGATGAGAAGAGTAAACCATCTCCCTGTCAAAATCACACGTGTTTACCATTTGTGAGACAGCCCCCAGGCTTCTTAGGTTGGGCCAATCCATCTATACAGATCTTTTCTACCCGCCCTGCCTCTGCAATGCTCTGACCAGAACCTTGTGTTTCTGGGCCCCTGGTGAATTCCTGTTCACGGCAGCTCTTAATTGTCAGTCTGGGATTGCATCCCCATCTCCTGCAGGTTTGATTTCTGACACAGCACCGGAGACAACCTGTGCTTTTACTGACTTCAATTAATTAAGACCAGCTGCATCCATCACCAAGGAAGGCTGGCTATCTGACTGCAATGCCATTCCCCCACAGGGATGAACAGCATCTCTAAAATCCCCTGGAGTTCTCATAGTATTTAAAGTACCACATTTCACTCTCCATCCTCCTCTAGCTAGTGATATCTTGAGGCAGATGGTGATGATGTTGCGTATAGAAAAGCATGCATCTAGGAACTAGTTTCTATTAAAAGCATCAGTGGTTGCTCCTTCCATTAAAAACTGAGTCCAAATGAAGTGTTTTTTAAACTCTTTAAATCTGATACAACTGGACTGACCAGTACACTGCGGCCAAACTCTTGTGATTACGGTTGAGTAAGTCTGTTGGTGCTTCTTCCAAAGGCATCCAATGTTGAAACAGGCACCAGGCTGGGAGCTAGGAAACCCAGGCTCTCATCCCTGGTTTCACTCTCACTAGTTTGTCAACTTGAACAAGCCATTTCACTCTCTAAGCCACAGTTTCCTCATCTGTAAAATGAGGTTGGACTAAATAATTACCTAGTATTCAACTTTTTCTTTTCTTTCCCCTACTCTCCCCCTCTCCCCTCCTCCCTTTTATTTTGCTTCCCATGAGCTACTCTGTCTTCCTAAAAGGTTCTGATTTCCAACAGGGGAATTTCCTTTTCAGTATTTGGTGTGATCTTGATGGTGGCCTTCCACTATTGAAGCCAACAGATCCAGATAGCCACTTAGATCTTTTCTCCCAGGACTGAATCCTGAAGGAAGAAAGGAACAGTTGGAGGGTATTCTTCTAGGAGAGTGTTGCTGTAACCCCTGCTTCCGGGCCCTGCAGAGCACCCTTGGTTTCTTTGCATTCCCCAACCTTGCTCTTCAGTTCCAATTGACCTTGGAGCCTTCCTATGGCCTTCCAGCTAATTCCCTTCTGCCCACGTTACCCATAGTCCAAATCTGTTGCCTGCCGCTGAGGATCCTGACTGACACAACCATCTCTAAGGAAAGGCCCCTTCCAACTTTGAGATTCTGTGATCTCCCAAGTCTTCTCAGGGGCATTTTGGAGTCCCTCAACACCAGCACTATTTAGGAGGGGTACTGTTCCTTTGCTCATCGTGTTGTAGCAGTCAGAATTCAAGAGTGATGAGACAAAGGAAAACTCTCTAAAGGTTTAGTCATCTAATGTGCTAGTGATTATCCAAACTAAGCCTTTTAATGTTCCCTTAGCTCTGGGCCTAGGTAATTCCAAATTATAAATGTTTCTTTTGCAGTCTCCCTAGGGTGACAGTAGCACCATAGGATAGTTAAATGATAAGGTCAATGGACTAGAACATTGTGAGAGGCTAATTGATCCATCACAGTAATATAAATGCCAAGAATTAATAGAAAAATAAGTGTCACAGGAAGCTGAGGTACTATCTTAGAAATTATTCTCTTCTGGCCTCCACTTCCCACCTTTCAGCGGGTTTGGTCTTATTCCATATTCAGAAAGGTCTTACCCTTTGCTACAAAACACGCATGCACACAGCCCAAATGTTTCCTTCTAGACCTGGATAAAAGCCAATGAATAAGTTAAGCCTGTTGGGTTTTCATCCCAAGCTGATTTTCCAAGCAGCCCCTGAAGACCATCCCTCTGCTTGCAAGCCTCTTCTTGCCACCCCCCCCAAATGTCAAGGAATGATCATGACATGGTATCGTAGCACAGTATGACTCTAAGGGACACACTTATGATGCCCTGCCTTATGAAAGGGGATGAGTAGGAAGTGGGCAGGTTTGCTCACTGGTGTCCCATCAGGCTCAGCATTACAGACTTAGAGCTGTGAAGCCCCTGGCACAGCCAGCCCCAAGCCCAGAAACTGCACATTCCGGTAGTCTTCCACGGGATACCAGAGATGGGAACGTCTCATCTGTTATGGTTGAACTATTGCTTTTCATCTCCATCAAGCAAGAAGACCAGCAGCTATCTGCCCCAGCCAGTTTAATTCCTAAATTATTTTTTTTTTTGCATCAAAATAAACCCAATCTCTCCTCTATGTAGCTCTGATGCATACAGAAACGTATAAATGGGAGACCAGCAGACTTACAGTACTATCCCTCCTTCAGTGTATTGTTCCCTCCCATTCTTTTTCCTCTTCTGCCTCATATGCACCCCTTCTCATTGTTTGAAATGAGTCCTACATCAATATTACCTCACATATTTTTACCCCAAAACAGATGACCCATGAATATAATCATGGGTGTATTTGAAATGTGTATTCCTCAATACTATTTTGGGAAGGCCAGAAGTCATCTACAAGATTAAACATAAGGTAAAAGAAAAAAATTATAAATGAAAACAATTCAATTATAAACAGCAGAGAAAGAAAGGAAACCAAATATTTGAAATTCATTAATTATAGCAATTAGGCAATAAATGCACTGCATTTCCTGACAACCAATCAAAAAAATGAAAGAAATAAAAGGGAGTGCTTTATATTATAAAATGAAAAGGGCTGAAAATTCATGAGCTAAGCATTCTACTTAATTGTTTAGAAAAAAATGTGATTTTTAGAACTTTGTTTTCTAAGATTGAACATCAAGGTCATGATGCCTATTCTCAACCAGAAGAAATTTTGTCCCCCAGGGGACATTTGCCAACATCTGCAGACATTTTTCATTGTTACAATTGGTAGGTGCCATTGGCATCTCTCAGGTGGAGGCCGGGTGGCTGCTATACACCCTGCAGTGCACAGGACACCCCTACAGTCAAGAACCACCTGCCCCAGCCACTCTGGAGAACAGTATGCAGGTTCCTCAAGATGTTAAAAATAGACCTATGACCCAGTAATTGCACTACTAGGTATTTACCCAAAGGATACAAAAATACAGATTTGAAGGGGTACATGTACCCCGAAGTTTATAGCAGCACCATCAACAATAGCCAAACTATGGAAAGAGCCCAAATATTCATCAACAGATGAATTGATAAAGAAGATGTGGGGGGGTGTGTGTGTGTGTGTGTGTATGTGTATGTAATGGAATATTACTCAGCCATCAAAAAGAATCAAATCTTGCCACTCCCACAACATGGATGGAGCTAGAGTGTATTATGCTAAGCAAAATGAGTCAGAGAAAGACAAATGCCATATGATTTCACTTATATGTGGAATTTAAGAAACAAAACAGATGAAAATATGGAAAGGGAAAAACAGAAGAGGGCGAAGCAAACCATAAGATTCTTAACAATAGAGAACAAATTGAGGGTTGATGGAGAGGTGGGTGGAGGATCGGCTAAATGGGTGATAGGTATTAAGGAGGGCACTTGTTATGATGAGCACTGGCAATTACATGTAAGTGATGTATCACTACATTCTACTCCTGAAACCAATACTATACCATACATTAATAAAAATTTAAATAAAATTTTGAAAAAAAGAAAATAAACTACCTAACCCAAAATGTCAATAGTGCCATGGTTAAGAAATCCTTAGTGATGTGGCGTGTCTGAATTTCCAGCCAGGAGCAGTGGAAGCCTTTAACAGGACAAATTTAAAAAAAAAAAAAAAAAAACCGGAAAAAAAAAAAACAACGGAAGACCAAAAAATGCCTTTTAATTTATTTCCTTAAGTTGAGATGTTTGACATACTGCTTACAAAGAAAACAATCTAGAGGATCAATGAAGCCAGGAGTTGCTTCTTTGAAACCATCTCTGATGAGATTTACTAAGAAAAGAAGAATAAACATCTTAGGAATGAAAAAGGAGATATAAATAACCTTTGAAACAGAAGAGCCTATAAAGGTAATAAGTGAATATTATGAACTTTATGCTAATAAATTTGAAAACACAATTAAACAAAAGTGACAAATTCTTAGGAAAAATAAAAGTTGGCATAGCTAAGTCAAGAAATATTCAGAATAGGTGTAGAACAGCTAAAGAAATTAGGAGTTTAAAATCTTCCCACAGCATTTAACCCAATGAATGAAGAGTTATTTCATGCATAAACTTGTACACAAATGTTTATAGTTTTTTTTCACTACTTAAAACTGGAGAAATTTAATAATAATACTCTTTAACATCGTTCAAACTACTATAAAGCTATTCAAGGATGAAGTTCCTAGGGTTTAGGAGAGAGAGCATAGAGGTATGTTAGCAAGATAAACTATTATGTTTTAAACAATATTGTTTGAACCCTCAAGATCATAGAAGCATTCAAAACAATTGTAACCATGGGCTGCTAACTTGATAGCAGCCTTTTTCTAAACAGCCAAATACTGGAAACTACTCAAATATTCTTCAGTTGGTGAATTGTTAAGAAAACTGTGGTGCATCCCTACCATGAAGCACTACTAAGCAATAAAAAGTAAACTATTGTTACCCATGACTTGAATGGACCTCAAGAAAATTATGCGGAGTGAGGGGTGCCTAGATGGTTTTGTCAGTTAAGGTTACGCACTGGACTCATAATTTTGGCTCAGGTCATGATCTCATAGTGAGACTGAGCCGCGCTTCAGGCTCCGCACTATGGGCATAGAGCCTGCTTGGGATTCTCTTTCCCTCTTTCTCTGCTGCTCCCATGGCATTTGCACACACATGCGCACGCACTCTGTCTCAAACATTAAAAAAAGAAAATTATACGGAATATAAAAAGCCAATCTCAAACGGATACAAATTGCGTGATTTTATTTGTGTAACATCCAGTAAGTAACAGATGGAGACTACATTTGTGATTCTAGGAGAAAAGGATGGAGAGAAAGGATGGGTCTGGCTATAAGGGAGTAACAGAAGGGATTCTTATGGGGATGCTATCAATGACTATAGTGGCAGTTACACACATGATAAAACTGCACAGAGTTATACACACACAAACAGATGAATGAGTGCATAGAAAACAGTGAAATCTGAATAAACCCTATGGATTGTACCAATGTCAAAATCTTATGGGAAAAAATAGTAAACATACATAGGATTTCCCTACATTTCTGTGAAACCTCTTGTAAATCTATAATTATTTCAGAGTAAAAAGTTTAAAAAATGAATAAATAACAGGATAAAAATCTTCTCAAAAAGTCAATACCAGGCCTAGAGATATATGTTTTAGATGTGATCCAACAAGCTTTCAAGAAACAGATAATTTCCTCTTACAAATTCTTCCAGAGAGAAGAAAAACAACAAAAACAAAGAAGACCCCCAATCCACTTCATGAACTAATACAAGCTTGAAAACAAAGAACAAGAAAAGTACAAGAACATTACATGCCAGGCTTCACCATGAATATGAATGAACCTCCTCCAAAGTAAGACAAACAGCCTAGCAATGAATTAACTATGTGAAATATCAATTTTGAATTAGATTTATTCTACAAATGAAAGAATGGTTTAATTTTATAAGATACAGTAATGTAAATCATCCCATTAACAGAGAAAATAGGAAAAAACACAGAAAATTCTGCCAGACAGTCAAAAAATCTTAGTGAACTGGAGAGAAAAATGAAACTTCTTTAAAATAAAGGAAACCACAGGGCACCTAGGTGGCTCAGGCATGTCAGGCTCCATGCTGGCAGTGTGGAGACTGCTTGGGATTCTCTCGCTTGCTCGCTCGTGCGCTCTCTCTCTGCCCCTCACTTGCTTGTGCTTTCTCTCATTCTCAAAATAAATAAATAAACTTTAAAACAATAAAGGAATATACAAAAAATCCTACAGTAAACATGGTGAATTATTACAAGTATTTCCTTTAAAATTAGAGACAAAACAAGGCAACATCTACCATTTCTGTTTAGTGTTGGATTAGAGTCCCTAGCTAGTACAGAAAGCAAAGAAAAAGAAACACATTATGTCATAATTGGAAAAAAAATAACTTCTTATTCATCGATGATATGCTTGTTTACATTTCAAACCCCCAAATACTAACAAATTATTTTAAGAGAATTTAGCTAAATCTCTGTAGATAAAAATCAACATGCAAAAAAATTACCATTCTTCATCATTCAAAAACTAGGAGTAAGAATATTTTAAATATATTATTGCAATAGCAACAAAAAATATAAAGTACCCAGGAATAAACTAATGACAAATGTGCCAGCCCTCTATGGACATTAACTCCCTACTATTTCAAAACAGTAAAGAAGATCATTAAATAAATGGAGAGTTATATCCTTTCATGGCAAGAAATACACAGAATTGTAAAGATAACAATTCTATTTATAAAAATTGCAATTCTTAATGCTCAGTAGAGATCCTTTTATAAATTAATAAGATAATTCTGAATTTTTAAGAACAAAGGGTCAAGAATAGCCAAGACATTCCTAAAAAAAATCAAGAGGTACAAGAGATGGAGACATGCCCTATTTGACAAGACTTTTCATAAAGCTATGGTATGATATTATCAAAAAGAAACAAATAGAAAAAATGTACCAAAATAGACTAGAAATAAACCCAAATCCAAATAACTTCATACATTTCAAAGGTGGTACTACAGATAATTGGGGGAAAGATGGGCTACTCAATATCTAGTGCAGGGAGATCAGGTTATCCATGAGGGGAAAGATTATATTAAATCATTACTTTACATTCTATGTACAAAAAAAAAAAATTCAAAGTGGGTTAAAAACTTTGATATAAAAAGCAAAACATTAAAACTTTTCGAAGAAAATATTGGAGATATCTTTACAACTTTAGAGCATAGAAATGCTTCTTAAGCAAGATACAAAAAAGAAAAGTTTCCTAAATTCAAAATATTAAAATTAGGCAAAGGACATCATAAAAAAGTGAAAAGACAGGGGTGCCTGGGTGGCTCAGTTGGTTAAGCATCTGACTTCAGCTCAGGTCACGATCTCACAGTCTGTGGGTTTGAGCCCTGCGTCAGGCTCTGCACCAACAGCTCAGAGCCTGGAGCCTGCTTCAGATTCTGTGTCTCCCTCTCTCTCTGCCCCTCCCCTTTTCATACTCTGTCTCACTCTCAAAAATAAAATAAAAACATAAAAAAATTTGTTTAAAAAGTGAAAAGACAAATAATCCTGTAAGACAATATTTGCAATATATATAACTGACAAAGAATTAATAATCAATAATATATAAAAGACTCCTACAGATCAAAAAGAAAGGACAACACAAAAGAAAAATGGAACCCCTTTCATGAAAGGAAAGATGAGTGACCCATAAACATGAAAAAACACAACACAACACCTTAGCATCAGTAATTAGGGAAATGCAAACTGAGACTACAATTACATATAACTTTAAACCTACAAAGTTGGTGGGACACCTTGGTGGCTCAGTCTGTTAAGTGGCTGACTTTGGCTCAGGTCATGATCTCATGTTTTGTGAGTTCAAGCCCCTTACCAGGCTCTGCGCAGACAGCTCAGATTCTGTGTCTCCCTCTCTCTCTGCCCCACCCCCACTTGCACTCTGCCTCTATCAAAAAATGAATAAGTGTTAAAAAATTTTTTAAAAAGGATTGCAAAATTTAAAGTTTGGATACTTCCAAGCATAGAGAAAGATGCAGAGTAAAGACTAATACTTACACAATCATGAGATGTACCAAATGACTCAACAATCCCTTTCCTAGGTTTATGTCTAGAGAAACATTTGCACAGATATACCAGGATATATTTCAAATAAAGTTTGTAATAGCATTATTTGTAACAGAAAAAAATGAAATGTCCATCAACAGGAGGTTGTATATTCTAGCATCAATAAAAATGAATCTCAAAAATAAAATTTTGGAGGCTTCTACTGCTTCAGATGTAGAAACCCACAAGAAAATGTGACTTCCACAATAAACAATGAGAAAAAACTCAATAATCTATAAAATCATAAATTTTTTAGCCCATCAGAGAGCTGATGTCACAAGATAATCAAGTAAACTGCAAAGAGAAATGGTTCCTTCGTAGAGACATGGGACACACAGACTGTTTCAACTTTGGCAGAGCACAGAAAGAATGAAGAGCCATTGTAAAAGCTGTTAAATAGAAAACTGAAATAATAAAAAATCTTAAAGGCAACATGTGAGATACTGTGACAGTCTTAGAGCCCCAGTCACAAGCCACATCTGCACCCACTTGCCATCTCTCCTATGGGTGTCCACCACATGCTCACGAACATGGGAAACCTGAGACAGTCCTTCCTGATGACACAGGCATTACAAAACTGCCAAGATTTGAGAGTGGAAGTAGAGTACTAGAGAAGCCCACCTACAATCTTGGCTCAGCTAGACAATGTCACAACTGGCAGCTGCTAAGGGACAAACAAGGAACCTGTCCATGCCCTAGATATTAAACATGTTTATAACAAGAAACAAAAGCTGTCTGGCTCTGAGGCAGGAGACCCCTATTCCCTAGAACCTACACAAGACATAGAAGTTGTCTGTCATTGAGCTGGGGACAAAATGATGAGAAAACCCCATCCCTAAACTCAATGAAACTGGAAAAACAAAATCATAAACTTTCTAGTATGGCATCTGAAGCAATGTTTAGAGGAAATTTTATAGCATTCAAAGCTTTTACTGAAAAGGAAAGTTTTCAAAGTAATGATCTAAAGAAGTTGGAAAAAGAAGAGCAAATTGAACCCAAAATAAGGAGAGGGAAGGAAATAATAAAGAGCAGAACTCCAAAAAAAAAAAAAAATAGATAGGTAAACAAAAGAGAAAAATTAATGAAAATACTAATTTCTTTAAATGATCAATAAAATCAACAAAGGTCTACCAGATTAATCAAGGGAAAAAAAAGAAGATACAGATGACCACTATCAGCAATGAGACACGGGTACAACACCACAAACTCTGTACACATTAAAAGGCAAATAAGGAAATATTAATAATTAATCATTACCAACTTATTTAAATTCAACAAATTCCTTGAAAGACAAGAAATATGAAAACATTTAAAATATTTTAGGAAGGGGGGCACCTGCGTGGGTCAGTCTGTTAAGTGTCCGATTTCAACTCAGGTCATGATCTCGTGATTCATGAGTTTGAGCCCTGCGTAGGGCTCCGTGCTGACAGCCCAGAGCCTGGAGGCTGCTTCAAATTCTGTGTCTCCCTCTCTCTCTCTCTGCCCTTCCCCCACTCATGCTCACTCGCTCTCTCTCTTTCTCAAAAATAAACAAAAACATTTTAAAAATATTTTAATAAATAAAAATATGAAAGTGTAGTCAAGAAGAAATAGATAACCTGAACAATATATTTCCTAAATAAAGTGAACTTGTAGCAAAACTTTTCCACACAGAAAACTTCAGGGCCAGATGGCTTCACTGATGAATTCTACCAAAGACTGATGGAAGAAATCAGAACAATATTACAGACTCTTCTAGAATGTAGACATGAGGAACTAATTCTCAAGTCATATTAGGACCAGCATTATCTTAATACCAAAACTACATGAGGGTATTTCAAGAAAACTTCAGACCAATATCACTCAGGAACATAGATATAAAAACTCAACAAAATATTAGCAAGTCATATCCAGTGAGATGTAAAAAGGATAATAAATCATGAACAAATGGGTTTTATCCAAGACTATAGGGTTGGTTCAATAATCAAGACAAACAAACAAAAAAAAGCAATGAAACGTCAATAAAATAAAAAAGGAAAAGCCATATGCTAATCTCATTGGATGCAGAAAAACATTTAACAATTCACTGTCTCCTGAGGATAAAAATTCTCAACGCACTAGCATAAGGAGGGAATATCCTTAACTGATAAAGGGCACCTATGAAAAATTTACAGCTATCATATTTAATGATTAAAAAATGAATGATTTTGCCCCTAAGATTAGGATTAAGTCAGGATATCCACTCTCACCATTTTTATTCATTACTATCCTGGAGGTCATAGCCAGTAAAATAATGTAAGAAAAATAAATAAAAGTAACAATATGTGAGAAGAAAAAAGTAAAATCACCTTTACTTGAAATAACATGACCCTCCATGTAAAATACCCCCACAAATTACAAAAGTTACTATAACTCAGTAAGTGACTTTAGCAAGGTCACAGGATAAGAGGTCAATATACAAAATCAGTCTGGTTATATATTCTGCAACAAACAAAATCTGAAATGTCACAAAACCATCTACAATAGTATCAAAAACATGAACTATGAGGGATAAATTTAACAAAAGTGTGTAAGAACTGCACACTAAAAAATACAAGTTATTGGTGACAGAAATTAATGGGGAGAGACCTCACGCTCCTCAATTGAAAGACTCAATATTAAGATATCAATTCTCCCCAGATCATCTATAGATTTGATGTAATTCCAAACAAAATTACAGCAGGCTATTTTTAAATAGTGTTGAGTTGATTCTATAATTTATGAGTAAAAGAAATGGACCTAGAATAGCCAAGAATTTTGAAGAAAAAAAAAGGAAGACTCACACTACCTAATTTAATATATAAAGCTACAGTAATCAAAATGGTATGGTATTTTCATAAAGAAAGACCTGTAAATCAATGGAATCAAACTGTGATTTCAAAATAGACACACACACAATATATGTATGTATGTATATATATGTGTGTGTGTGTATATATATGTGTGTATATATATATATATATATATGATCAACTGATTTTTGACAAATGGTACCAGAGTATCAAATATCTCTATGCAAAAATATGAAACTTTGCCATTATCTCTCACCACCTAAAAATTAACTCTAAATGGATCATAGATCTATACATAAAAGGTAAAACGATAAAAACCCTAAAAGAAAATACAGGAGAAAATTTTTGTGACCTCAAGTTAAAGAATTTTTCAATAGAATACAAAAAGCACAAACCATAATAGAAAAAATGATAAATTGAAGTTTCTCAAGACTAGAAAATTTTGCTCTTTGAAAAACACTCAATAAAATGAAAAGACAAGTGATAGACTGGGAGAAAATTAAGAATTGGAACAAATATTTTACCAAAGAAAAATCACAACCAATAAACTCATAAAAAGATGCTCGATGTTGTCACCAAGGAAATAAATATTAAAACCTTAAGGGAATTGTAATGCACAGCCAGCAGAAGGCTAAACTTGAACATCTCCACCACTGGCAAGGATGACAAACTGAAAATGTCATACATTGCTGGCAGGGATGCAAAATGGCATAGAAAACATTTGGTCTTTTCTTATAAATTTAAACACATACCTATTATACGACCTAGAAAATTCACTTCTAGATATTTTCCCCCAAAGAAATGAAGCAAAAGACCACAAAAGAACCCATTTGTAAATGTGGTATCCTAAGTGAAAAAAAAGACTTTACATGGAAGGAGTGGTGTCACCAATATGGTAACATAGATTGTTTCTGACTTCACTGCCCCTCACAAGAACAACAGCTAACAACTATTCATGGACAAGACACCACTAAGAGAATCCTAAAATAGAAGAGCAAGGCTGAAGCTCTCCCCGCAACACAGAAACAAAGACAAACGGCATTAGATATGTGAGAAAAGCATTTGGTACATGGCCCCATTGCCCCTCCCCCAGGCCAGCACAGTATCATGCATAGAGGTCTCCCCTGAGCCTCTGGTTCAACCAGTAAGAAAAGAGAGCCTAAAATGGACATCTAGCTTCCCCCAGCGTTCTCAATCATTTTTTTTGGAACCCTCTGCCTCCTCAACTCCAGTCTCATCCCAGAGGGATTGCAGGGAAATTTGCAGATACTGACCATTGGGAATCTGAAGGAGAAGATAGGAGAGGCTTGCAACAGCAATAACCAGCACTCTGATCTTAGCAGACTGAGTTCCTACCTGCAGTGCTCAAGTAGTAATCCCAAACCAGCATATTTGTTCATCCTCAGAGCCAAGATGGTAGCACAGTCTGACCAGGGAATTCTGTAGGGTGAAGGTCCTCCTGATTCAGATCCTCAAAGGAAGAGACAGATCTGCCCTGTTTGAGACCACTGAGTGATACCTTGGCCTTTTGCTGAGTGCAGCTTTCCAGCCGTGCCTGACCAGAATGCCTGGTCAGACCACCTAGAGTGTCCCAGGCAGGAGAGCTAATTCATAGCCCTACCCACTACTGGGTGTAGCTCCTGACTGCTTCATACCAGAAAGCCTGACTGGGAATCCTTGAGAGACTGCCTGGAGATGGCCCTCCCTACCTACCTTCCCAGGCAGGAAAACTAATTCATAGCCCCACCCACTGCCCAGTATAAGTCCCAGCTTATTTCCATCAGAAAAAGTGATTGATAACACCTGGAAGTTGCATAGCCCAGCAACACTAGAAAGTATAGCAAGCAGAGCTGATCATCCACAGGCAAAACCAGTGGCACCGTTCAGCCTGGGTAGAGTAGGAGTGGGTCAACTTAAGACCACAAAGAGCTTAACCAGGCTTGGAGGTTTCCCCTTGTTCACAAAGGAAGGGAAGCTAATTCATAGCCTGGCTCACGTCTCAGTGTAGATCTCAGCCCCTCCCAGCCATAAAGCCTGATCAGAAGCACCTAGAAAGCTTTTTCAAGCTGGTCCTCCTGAACCTCCAAGGAAAGAGAGGTAATTCATAGCCCAGCCCACTTCTGAGTGTAGCTCCTGGCCTCACCTGACCAGAAAGCCTCAAACACTTAATAATTAACACCAATCCTTCTCAAACTCTTCCCAAAAAAATTAAAGAGGAGAAAACACTCCCAAACTCATTTTGTGAGGCCAAAATTACCCTGCTACCAAAGACAAATATCCCTGATGAATACAGATGCAAAAATTCTCAGAATACTAGCAAACGGACTTCAACAGCACATTAAAAAGATCACTAACCATGACCAAATGGGATTTATCCCTAGGATGCAAGATATTTCAACATTCACAAATCAATCAATGTGATACATGATTGAAAGAATGAAAGAAAAAAAATCACATGATCATGTCAATAGATGCAGAAAAAAGCATTTGGCAAAATTCAACATCCATTTATGACAAAAACTCTTACAAATTAGGTAATTACATATGATGAAATTACCTCAATATAATAAAGGCCATATAAGACAAGCTCACAACTGACATCATACTCAATGGTGAAAGGTTGAAAGCTTTTTTCTTCTATGATCAGGAACAAGACATCGATGCTCACTCTAACCACTCCTACTCGATATAATACTGGAAGTCTAGCCAAAACAATCAGGTAAGAAAAAGAGATAAAGTCATCAGAATTGGAAAATAAGCAGCAAAATTGTCTCCATTTGCAGAGACATGATTTTATATATAGAAAATCCTGAAAACCCCACCAAAAACCTTGTAGAACTAATCAATAAACTTAGTAAAGTTACAGGACACAAAATTAACATACAAATATCAGTAGCTTTTTTTTTTCAGTAGTGTTTCTAGATACTAATGAATTATCTGGAAAAAAAGAGAAAATGATCCCATTTACAATATCATCAAAAACAATAAAATTTTTAGGAATAAATTTAATCAAAAAATAAAAGATCTCTATAATCAAAACTACAAGACACTGATGAAAGAGACCAAGAAGACACAAATAAGTGGAAAGGCATCCTGTGTTCATGGATTGGAAAAATATAGTTAAAATGTCAAAACTTTGAAAAGCCATCTATAGATTTAATGCAATCTCTATCAAGATTCCAATGGCATTTTTTACAGAAGTAGAAAAAACAATTCTAAAACTTATATGGAACCACAAAAGACCCTTAATAGCCAAAGCAATCCTGAGAAAGAACAACAAAATGGAGAAATCATACTTACTAATTTCAAGCTATATTAATATTTATATCAGTATTATCAACAATAGCCAAACTATGGATAGTCCAAATGTCCATCGACTGACAAGTGGATGAAGAAAATGTGGTATATATATATATATATACAATGGAAGATTACTCAGCCATCACAAAGAATGAAATCTTGTCATTTGCAAGGACGTGGATGGAGCTAGAATGTACTATGCTAAGTGAAATAAGTCAATCAAAGAAAGACAAATATCATATGATTTCACTCATATGTGGAATTTAAGAAACAAAACAGATGAACATGTGAGAAGGGGGGGAAAGAAAGAGAAACAAACCACAAGAGACTCTTAATGATAGAGAAGAAACTAAGGGTTGATGGAGGGCAGTGGGTAGGAGATGGACTGGATGGGTGATGGGTGTTAAAAAGAGCACTTGTGATGAACACTGGGTGTTGTATATAAATGATGAATCACTGAATTCTACCTCTGAAACCAATATTGCACTGTATATTAACTAAAATATAAATTAAAAAAATTAAAAGTGAAAAAATTAAAAACAAAACATAGGCTTTGTTATTAGAAAAAAGCAAAAAAAAATAAAGCTATAGTAATAAAAACTGTATGGTACTGGTATAAAATTGGACACACAGACCAATAGAACAGAATCAGGAGCTCAGAAATAAACCTATGTATTTATAGTCAACTAATACTTAACAAGGGAGCCAAGAATACTCAATGGAAAAAAAGATGGTCTTTTAAATAAATGGTACTGGGAAAACTAGATATTCACAGTTAAAAAATAAAACTAGACCTCTATCTTATACCACTCATAAATAATAACTTGAAATGGATTAAAGATTTAAATTTAATACTGGAAACCATACAGCTCCTAGATGAAAACATAGAAAAAATATCTTTGACAGGATTTAGCAAAGATTTTTGGGATATGACACCTAAACCACAACGAACAAAATAACTAATAAATAAATAGGACTACATCAAATTTTAAAATTTCACAGCAAAAGAAACAATCAACAAAATGAAAAGACAACTTACGGAATGGGAAAAAATACTTGCAAACCATATATCTAATAAGGTGTTAATACTAAAAATATATTAAGAACCCATAAAACTCAATAACAAAAAAACCCACAAATAATCAAATTTAAAAATGGTCCAAGCACCTGAATAGCCATTTTTCCAAAGAAGACATGCAAATGGCCAACAGGTACACAAAAAATGCTGATCATTCATCATCAGGGACATGCAAATCAAAGCCACATGAGATATCATCTCATACCTGTTAGAATGGCTAAAATTAAAATGACAAGAATAACAAATGCTGATGAGGATGTGGAGTAAAGGAAACACTTGGGGACTATTGGTGGGAAAGTAAATTGGTATGGCCACTATGGAAAACAATATGGAAGTTCCTCGAAAAAGTAAAAATTGAACTACAATATGATCCAACAATTCTACTTCTGGCAATATAGTCAAAGGAAATGAAAATACTATGTTGAAGAGGTATGTACCCCTATGTTGGTTGTAGCATTACTTACAACAGCCACAACATGGAAACAACATAAGAGTCCATTGGTAGATGAATGGAAAAAAGGGTTGTGGTATATATATGTGATGGAAATTATTCAACCACAGAAAAGAAGGAAATCCTGCCATTTGGAACAACATGGATGAACATCGAGGATGTTATGTTAAGTGAAATATTCAGACAGAAAGACAAATACCATATGATCTCATTTGTATGTTGAATTTAATTTTTAAAATAAATAAGGAGAAAGTCACAGAAAAAGAGATCAGATTCACGGTTACCAGAGGTTGGGGAGGACTGGATAGAAGTGGTCAAAAATTACAACCTTCCAGTTATAAGATAAATAAGTACTAGGGTGTAACATACAACATGACAACTAGAGCTAACACTGCTGTATGGTATACATGAAATTTAAGAGTAAATCATAAATCTTAAGAATTCTCATCACACGTTGGGGCATCTGGGTAGCTTAGTCAGTTAAACATCTGACTTTGGCTCAGGTGATGATCTCGTGGTTCCTGGGTTCGAGCCCCGCATCAGGCTGTGTGCTGACAGCTCAGAGCCTGGAGCCTGCTTTGGATTCTGTGTCTCCCTCTCTCTCTGTCCCTTCCCCACTCACACTCTCTCTCAGCTTGCACTTTCTCTCTCAAAAATAAATAAATATTTTTTAAAAAAGAATTTTCATCACATGTTAAAAAAATTTTTGGTATCCATATGGAATGATGGATATTAAAAGCTTATTGTGGTAATTATTTCAGAATACATGTAAGTCAAATCATTATGCTACACATCTTAAGCTTATACAGTGCTATGTATCAATGACATCTCAATAAAGCAGAAAAAAACTTCATACCATAAAATTCTATTTATAGGACATTCTGGAAAGGCAAAAAAAAAGCAGTAACAGAAAAATATCAAAATGGTTGACAGAGATTGAAGGTTGGGGGAGGGACTAATACCTACTAGGAATACAAGGAAACATTATGAGGTGATGAAAATGCTATTCATCTTGATTGTGGGGTTATTATGCAGCTGAATATCTTTATCAAAACTCATCCAAGCTATACACTTTAAAAGATAAATTTTGAGCACTGGGTGTTGTATGGAAACCAATTTGACAATAAATTATATGAAAAAAGAATATTTATAGCTAATCATGCTTATTTCCCTTTCTGTTAATTTTTATGGGAGATCCCCCTTAGTTCTTCAGAGAATAAATGTAAAGATGATAGAATAAAGTTTATGTTCAAAAAAAGATAAATTTTATTGCATGTAAATTATACCTCAATTTCCTAGTTCAAAAAACTTGAATGTAAAAACAGAGAATACATAAAGTAGAAGCCCATCTACATAAAGATAAAAATTTTACATAAAATCTACAATATTGTTTTATGATACATAAATATGCAGTTAAACACAATATTCTAAATGGTGGTTTTCCATGACAGGAGAGAAATAGGATCAGGAGAGGTATACAGAGTCTTTAAAAGTCTTCCATCCTCTACTTCTTCAGGTTAGGTGGACTCTACATTGGTACCTATATTATTATTCTTTATTTATTATACAGTATATACTTTTGTATGAAATATTTTATTTCACAATAAGATGGAAATTAAAACAAAAAATGAAAGTCAAAAAGAAAAATAAATTGTGTTATAAATTTTTGTGTTGGAGTACTTTCCCTATACTCAATCAACCACAGAGACATTTGATTAAAGTTTCCTTACAAAAACAATAAATATTGGTTTAATATTTCTCCTATAGGGAAACAATGCCTGTAGTACAATGTTTCTCTAGGAGGTGTCTCATACCTGCAGACAGCAGAGTTTTCTGCTGAAATTGGACAGTAGATCCATGGAATGATATGTTCTAGTTCTAATGTTTATTTATTTTTGAGGCGGGGAGGGGCAGAGAGAGAAGGAGACACAGAATCTAAAGCAGGCTCCAGTCTTTGAGCTGTCAGCACAGAGCCCAACGCAGGGCTTGAACTCACAAACCACGAGATTATGACCTGAGCCAAAGTCAGACACTTAACCAACTGAGCCACCTAGGCCCCCCCTATATGTTCTAGTTCTAAAATGTCTTTCTGGGAACCATCTAAAGACTTCCATCCATGTTAAAAAGCACTATCTTTACTTGGCAGGCCTGGGGGACAAAGAAGACACTTGGTAGAGCTGCCCTCTAATCTGAAAATAATTCCTTGTTTTCTCTCAACATGGCTAGAACGTTGCTTAAACAGCTAGTTCAAAGTGCTGAGCATGACGCGTTGTTGACCCCTATTCTAGCACTCGACCTATAATGTGTTTGGCTGTCTTGGTTCAGACAAATCCAGGGACCAAAAGAGCCCATGAGAGAGTGCACAGAGCACTGGGGACTGCTAAGCAGATGTCCCAGGGTAGACAGCTCACAAGGAACTTTCAGCATTTAGCTTTTCTTCCCACTTCCAAATCCTCACCCAAAAGTCTGGATTTGTGCCACCTGATTTATCCTCCCAAATTTGTCCATCTTTCCACATTTATTCTTAAGCTGGCTGTTGGCTGAACTGCCATAGAGCACCCTCTGTTCCCTGGAAAAGATCAGATGCTTCACACACGTGGACTAGGACAACACAGGTAGAGACCAAAGTCATGTGCATAGTACAATGACCACAGGGCTGGTCAGCCAAGGGCAGTTTCTAGTCCTCTTATAAATTAGGACTTCTGTCAGAAGTCTGCCTCACCCAGCTCTCTGACCTCTTCTAAAGAGTTAAGGTACTGCTCTTAGAAAGTTTGCTCAATGCACACCTAATATGAGAGATGAAAATAAAGACTACACTGAAATACCATTTCTTGCCTATCAGATTGACAAAATTAGAAATTTCAAAAAATTTTATTTTTGTTATTTATTTATTTTTCTTTTGTATAGCCAACATCAAAAAATTTTAAAATGCAGCAAGAACAAGAACAAGCAGATTCTAAAATAGATAGGAAATTTTAAAGGGCCTGGAATACCCAAAGTAATCCAATATAAGAACAAAGTAGGACTTACACCAAGGTGGTGGTACTGGTAAGGACTGAAAAATGAATGAACAGAACATAATGGAGCTCAGAAATTGACCCACAGTTATATAGTCAAGTGATCTTTGGCAAAGGCACCAAAGTAATACAATGGGGTAAAGCAAAATCTTTTTAACAAATGGTCCTGAAATAAAAGGATACAGAAGAAAAAAAGAATGAATGAACTTTGACCCCTACCTCAAATGACACTCAAAAATTAAGTTGATGATTCATAGGCCTAAGATAATAGCTAAAGCTATAAAAAGTTTAGAGGAAAACCAAAAGAATTTGTGACTTGGGTTGCAGGAAGGGTGGTCAAAAGTATCTAAGAAAAAAAAGCAATAACCTTAAAAATTTGATAGTTTGATTTCATCAAAATTAAAAACTTACACTCATCAAAAAAGACAATGAATAGGCAAACCACAAACTGAGAGAAATAATCACAAAATACTTACCTAACAAAGAACTTCTACAACTCAATAAAAGACAACCCAATAATTTTAAAAGAGCAAAAGAAACGGACAATTCACAAAAAAACATATGTGATGCTGAATAAACACTGAAAAACATCATTGATTATCAGAGAAATGCAAATTAAAGCCATAATTAAATATTGCTACACATCCACTAGAATAGCTAAAATTATACACTAACCATACCAAGTGGTGACAAGGATTGGAAGCAATTGGAACCCTCATACACTGCTCCTGGGAATGTAATATGGTGCAACCACTTTAGAAAATGTCTAGCACTTTGGAATAAATGTAAACATGCACCTGCTCTACAACTTGCCACTTCTACTGCTAGGTATTTGCCCATGAGAAATGTAAGCATGCATAATATTTTAACAAAAAATAGACTATTCATAGCATGTTAATTGTCATAAACTAGAAAAAGACCTGGTGTCCATTCATAGAGGAAGGAATAAATGGGTATGTGGGGTAAGATATCCCTATACAACAGGATTCTATTCAGCAATAAAAAAGAGTAAATTGCTGATCTGTATAACAACATGAATAAATCACAAAAGCATTATGATAAGTGAAAAAAAAGCCTTATATGAAGGAATATATATGATCCCATTTACATGAACTTAGGCAAAACTCCTCTGTGGTGGGGGGAAAAACCAGAGCTGTCCCTGGGGTGGAAATAAGGATTGACTAAAAGTCATGTGGGAACAACATAAGGAAATCATAATGTTCTACATCTTAGCAGGGGGTTGGGATTCCCAGGGACATCCATTTGTCACAATCAGCAAATGTACACTTGAGATTTGTGTACTTGATTGTAAATTTTACATCAAGAGAAAAAATATTGAACTCTAATGATCTTCATGCTGAACTACATAGTTGTAGGATGATGTCTGTAATTTATTTTGAAATACATTTTTTAAAAGGGTGAACTGATGGAAGAGTAAAATGATGGAAAAGTTAATATGTATGTGGTAAAGCAACTGTAAAATATAGGTGATGGGTATATAGTTGATCTTCCAACTGTTCAAAAATCTTCCAACTTTGCTTTTGTCTGAAATTTATCATAATAAATGCTTTTTAAAAGGATGCACAACTGTGTGCGCAAAACATATAGTATGTTATATAGAACATATACTATGTTCTCTTTTATTTAATAGGAAGAAGAGTATATATTTATCATTTGCTTGTATTTGTCTAGAGAAACACTGGAAAGATAAATGATGAGGGTAGACAGGGGCATGTCAGTGCAGACCTTTTAATGTTGTTTTGTTCTTTGAATCATGTAGATATATAACCTATTGAAAACAATTAAATTTTTAAGAAGAAGATAATTTGCCCATGGAATGAATAAAAGCTTAGGAAATCTAGCTGACAAGCTCCTCATTTTTCCTGCCCTGCCATGTTTGAAATTCATTCATTCTAAGGTCTTTGGGAGAAAAGAGAAAAGGCAGATGGTTGAGTTTCTTGGAAGTGTGCCTTGACATTCTCCAATAGTGAGATTCTGTCTTGGTTACACCTTTATCCTCCCTCCTGTCCTACACACACACACACTCATATACACTCACCCACAGAGGACTGTGCATGAGTAACCCAAGGAGCCATCTCCAGTGTGGCCTCCTCCACTTCTGTGCCCCACACACCTCAGTTCCTTTCCCTGCTCCAGCCTTCTCTCCTTAGGGCAAGGCTTTTCCAACCAGGTACAAGGGATGGCAATGGTGGGGAACAAGTATCTTCAAGATCTTGCCCCTTGAAACCACCTCATCCAGGTTCTCAGGCAAGGATCCTCCCTGAGAGGTACGGCTGTTAAATGTGGTCAAGCTGAAATGATAGCATGGACCTATCATGAAGGTAGGACCTTCATATGAAGGAAGGACCTATCATGATAGCATGAAGAAAATCACCAGCTTGCACAGAGTTTTCCTCAGCAAACTGAGCCTGATACACAGTTTACCTGTAGCCTGCAATATATTTTCCTACCCCCTCAGAAGCAAGCACCTAGTCCAGCAGCTAGCCCCAAATGGCCAGAGAACACTGCCCTCGGAGCAACCACATTCTACGTAAGTGGCCATGCATGCAGGGCCCTCTGGTATACCAGATGCCAGTGGCAAATGAGTGAGCCAGAGGGGTAAGGAATTTTGAGGACAACAGAATATTTTGAGAGAAGAGATAAAAAGCATTTTTCTCAGGTAGAAGGAATGCTTGTTAAGACTGATTACTTTGGGGAAAAGCTGGGGAAGGGCAAAGACATTGACCTCAGAGCTAAATATGAGAGCTATGAGTAGCAGCCAAGAAATCCCCCTGATTACACTGCCTGTAAAGAGAAACATCAGAGGAGAGGTTAAATAAGAGCAGCGAGTTTTAAATCACGGATGGGCTGTCTGTCTTCATCAGCTCACGTCACTAATGAAATCTGAATCTCCATGGAAAGCAGGATTATAATACAGAAATAGAATGTCAAGAGGAAGCTGGCTGGAGAAACGAGTGTCCTGGGAGAGGAGAGATGTTTAAAATTAATCAGTGAGCCTTGAAGGAACTATCTATGATCTTCTGCTTCCCCTTCCTGGAGCTCAGCCCTGGCTCTGGGAGATCCTGAGTCCCTGACAGGTGGATCTAGGGAAGAGAAATCCCTGGAAGGAAGGAAAGGAATGAAAGAATGCAAGCAAAAATAACTGGTACTGCTCTGGAGACCCTTTCACACACAGTACCAGGGGTGGCCTCAGGTATGGTGGGACAAGTTGTTCCCTGGAGTGCCCAGGCAGCACAGGGTGGGGGGTGGGGGACACCCTGCAGGGCCCCCACATTTCTTTCCTTTCTGGCTGTCAGCCTGGGGGTTGCCTGTGGAGGGGGCCCTATCTTCTCCTGGGTGGGGCTCAGAAGGCCCCGGCTCTCAAGAAAGCCTGGCCAAGTCTCACTGTGGCTTCCTCTCCCCATCTCCTGCCCCACTGGGCAACTAGGAACATTCTCATTTGTACTAGAATAGAAGACACATCTATTCTTGCCTGTGCCAGTGAAGACACTGTTCAGGGAGGCTCAGCAAGCTCATAGTTCCACAAAGTAGTTATTTATCCAGTTATTTATCCAGACAGGTAGTGGACTGTCCTTGGAGGTGGCTACAGGGACCTTCCTGCCGGAGTCTGGAAGAAACTTACCAGCATTTTTCAGCTCCCAAGCAGAGCAGCTCTGAGCAAAATTTCTATAGGGAGGGGGATGTTCAATAGTTCTTCCCAGCCTTTGACTTTCTTGAACCCCTGAGTTCTAGAAGCCTGGCATCTAGATTCTTCCTCTACTTTGGCAATGTCTTCTACCAGAGAAAGTTCCACTCTCAATTATTTTTACCTCAACAGAAATGACACAGTGGGGTATAGTAAAAAGTTTGTGAGCTTCAGCACCACACTGAGCTGAGTTCAAATCCTGACTCTACCACACATCATGAAGCACTGAGCAAACAACATAATCTCTAAAAGCCTTGAGTCCCCATCTTCAAAATAAAGATAATAATTCCCAATCTGCTGCCATGTACTTCAATTAGCAGCAGTTTGTATAAAGGAGACTTTTGTAGCATTCACCACCCCAAAGCTTTTCATAAATGTTCTCTTTACTTTCTCCAGTTCAAAATGCTTATACACATAATGGTAACATTCAGGCAAATTCCTACCCACAGTTGCACTGTTTTCCAAATAGGTTTAAAAAAAATTTTTTTTTTGAGTTTTGGGGCACCTGGGTGGCTCAGTTGGTTAAGCAGCCAACTACTCTTGGTTTTGGCTCAGGTCATGATCTCATGGTTCAGGCTCTGGGCCGACAGTGGGGAGCCTGCTTGGGATTCTCCCTCTCAAAATAAATAAATAATCTTAAAAAAATTTTTTTGAGTTTGAATGAGTTTAGGTGGATTCTATACTGTCTTTAGTACCCATTTTCTTAAGTTCCTTTACCTAACTACTCTAACCTGAATGCACCTGAGGCCTGCCTCTCAGTTACTCATCTTAAATCTTGCTCTGTGACCACTACAGTCTGGGTGTATCTGTGAGTACTTGGCCTTAGAGAAAGGCCGAGAAGTGTCCTTCAGTACCTGTTATGGACTGAATTACATCTCCCTAAAATCCCTAAGTTAAAGCCCCAACCCCAGTACCTAAGAAGATGACTATATTTAGAAATAGTGTCGTTAGGGGCACCTGGATGGCTCTATCAGTTAAGTATCCAACTTCAGCTCAGGTCATGATCTCATGGTTCATATGTTCAAGTCCTGAGTCAGGCTCTGTGCTAACAGCTCAAAGCCTGGATCCTGCTTCGGATTCTGTGTCTCCCTCTCTTTCTCTGCCCCTCCACCACTCATGCTCTATCTCAAAAATAAATAAAAACATTAAAAAAAAAGAAGTAGTGTCTTTAAAGACATCATTAAGTTAGAATGAGATCATTAGGGCGAACCCTAATCCAATATGACTGATGTCTTAGTAGGAAGAAGAAATTTGGACATAGACACACATATGGAAGAATGGCATGTGAACATGAAGAGGCCATCCTCAAGCCAAGGGAAACAGTCTCAGAAGAAGCCAACCCTGCTGACACTTTGATCTCAGACTTCTATCTTCCAGAACGACAAGAAAATAAATTTCTGTTGCCTAAGCCACTAGTCTGAGGTATTTTGTCACAGCGGCCCTAACAGACTCCTAGAATATCCATTCTTCACTTCATTTTAAAAGTAAAATTTTGTTTTTGCTAAACATATGGCCGTCCAGCTAGAGACTGCATTGGCAGCCTTCTTGCAGTGAAGTTCAGCCACATGACTAAGTTTGACCCAGTGGGATATAAGTGGAAGTGAAGCGGCAACTTCCAGGTCATGCCTTTAAAGTGAAAGCTGCTTGCACTCCATTTCCACCTGCTCCTTCCTGCTCAGCAGATGGCTACAAGCAGAGCAGCTTCCTTGGGCAAAGAGACAAAAAAACAGCGGAGCTGCCCTCCAACACCAGACCACCCTCCTCTGCACTGAAGGAGTTAAATTAAGAGAGAAGTAAATGGAATACTACTTGGCAATGAGAAATAATGAAATCGTGCCATTTGCAGCAATGTGGATGAAACTGGAAGGTATTACGCTGAGTGAAATAAGTCAGTCAGAGAAGGACAGAATGTTTTCACTCACATGCGGATCTTAAGAAACTTAACAGAAGTCCATGGGGGAAGCGAAGGGGAAAAAATAGTTGAGAGGGAGGGAGGCAAGTCACAAAAGACTGTTAAATACAGAGAACAAACTAAAGTGGACGGCGAGTGGGGAAGAGGGGAAAATGGGTGATGGGCATTGAGGAGGGCACTTCTTGGGATGAGCACTGGGTGTTGTATGGAAGCCAATTTGACAATAAGTTATATTTAAAAAAAGAGAGAGAGATGTACATTGCTACCTTATCTATGCCTCTCTAGAGTATTTTGGGTCTCTTCATTATGACAGCTTAACCTACCTTTGGGCTAATATGGCTTCTTCTACACTCAGACCCTCCAGTTTCCAAGTTCCTTAGAAATATGTAGCTGTGGGAAGAACAGAAACCAATAGTGCTGTCCTTAAAGTGGAGACCCTCAGAGATTGGCTGGATGAAGGCCCAGGATTCCAGGATCTTAGAGAGACCTCAGTTACCTACTGGTTTCCTCAGGGAGGTACACAAATATCCTTATCCATGTGGCTCACATGTTCTTGTCCAGCCTCTACTGGAATGTTTTCCTCAACACGGAGGCCACCTTTCACACAAGTGTGATCATGAGTGGGTGTGGGGCCACACCAGTCATCAGATGGTTGGTCCAACCTTGTGTGATCTGAGATCAGCCTTCTGTAACTTTGCCCTCCAGTTCTAGTCCAGCCTCTAGAGTGAAATGCAATCATTCCTTCAATCACTACAAGATTGGATTGCTGAAAACAGGGGGGTACCTAAAGGTTTCAGTGTCCTTAGTATCACAATAACTATACACAGTGCCTCTAGGCCAAAAGAAATACCAGGAAATTCCCATTTAATAAGTAGTTACTCCCAACCAAGGATTTATATTCCAACAACTTAGTAGCTTGAAATAAAAATACACATAAATTATTTTTATTTTGTTCTGACATAACCATGATTTCTTACTAATGGGATGTGTTCCTGTTGGACACTGCACAGCTTCTCAAACCTTCAAGTCATGTTGGACATACACAACCTCATTGCCTGTTCCACACTGATTTTTATTCAGTGCTTGTTTTTTTGCAGCAACCACTGAAAATCCATCTTCACAAAGATAGGATGCCAAATCAAATATAATGCAGCACGTTCTAATGTTGAAACGAGACCACATGGAGCTAGTAATTCACATGACATCCCACAGATAATTCCCTCACAATTTAAAAATATCCTGTGGGATGCCTGGGAATTTCTATGGTAACTTGGGGTGTCTCCATGCACAATTTGGGAACCACAGACCTACCCATAAGTATTTAGTTACTAGAAGTCTACTTAGGTTCAAATGTAATCAGATTCCACATCTATAAAACTGGTAAAAATTAAGGTATCTACTTCATATGGGTCTTGTGAAGAGTAAATCAAATTATATATTTTTAAATGTCTAGCACAGGATCTGACAAACAAAAGGCCTTTGTGTTAGTTTTCTATTGCTGTATAACAAGTTACAATAAACTAAGAGACTTTAAACAATATACACTTATCATCTTACAATTTCTATCAGGAAATATAGCTTAGCTGAGTCATTTGCTTCAGGGGCTTAACAGGCTGCAATCCAGGTGTTGGCAAGGTTCTCAAATGGGGACAAATTCACTTGCAAGCCCCCCTCCCAGGCTCATGACAGAATTCATCTCTTCACCACTGTAAAATTGTTTTATTGCTGGCTGTTGGCCAGGGGCTGCTTTCAGCTCTCTCAGGCCACCCACAGTATCCTATCATGTGACATGTCATGTCACATGTCCTATCACGTGACAGCAGCTTGTTTCTTCAAGGCTAGTGTTAAAATTTCTCTTTCCAGTCTTTGAAGACAAAAGTCTCATACAATGAAACACAGGAGCAGCACTTGACATGTGAGGTCATCTAATCAATGGAGTGACGTCCCCATCACTTTTGTCATATTCTGTTGAATAGAAGAAAGTTACAGGTTCCAACCATACTTAAAAGAAAATTATTATAAAAGGGCATGACTCATTGAGGGTCACCTTAGGTTTTATCTGCCAAAGTCTTAAAAATAGTATCATGTCCCCCTTCTTTTCTCCAGGTTAACTATATGCCTATGTGCATCAACTGTAGCCTATGTGGCAAGATTAAAATTCTTGCTACTACTCTCTATGCTGGCATCAGGAAACATTTGCCTTGGGAGGAAATGGGTGGGGGACAATACTGGTTTTGTTGTGTAGGGGAGCTGGGTCCCATTAGGAGTGGTAGATGACATAGTGGAGGCACTTTCCATTTCCTCATCCTTGCATTCATTTATCCAACAAACTTTTAGTGAATAATTTCTATTATCTAGGCCCTGGTATGGCCCTGAATAGAGACAAGAAGTAAGGAAAAATCATCATGGTCCCAGCACACAGGATCCTAAGCACCTACACTGGACACAGATTCCACTGTTTGAATACCTTCAAATGGTACCGGTAGCACATTTTTCAGCCTCGGTAGCACATTTTTCAGCCTTGTGGCCTTTTTGAGATCTGGGAATTGCCACTCTCTGGGAAAAGCCGTGGTCATCTATTTAATACAGTTGTGGTCAAGAGCCATTGGCCTTAGGGAGCAAGAGGGTAAAGTCACAAAGGTGAGTAAGATAGAAGAAAGAGAACAAGACTAGGTCACGGTACCTGAGTTTCAGGCCTAGGTCCCGGAGTGTGTTCCTGGAAATCTCTAGAGCTCAGTTTCTTTATTTTTATGGGAAGGGGTGGTCTGAACCAGTAGATATATAACTTTCTACCACTAAAAATCCATTTTTATTATTCCAACACATATACATTTTGAAAGATTAGGTCTATCTAAGTCAGCTGCATGTATTAAAAAAATAGTTCATTGGTTTTCTCATGAAATCAGCAGTGTTACACCAGAGTTGATAGGATTTCAGTCAAACACTGAGAAGTCAATGTTTTTGGCAGACCTAGACAGCCAGGGAATATACAACTGGGTGCAAGACATTTAGAAATTGAGAAATGCTCATGGCATCCAAGATTATTGCTATGGCCCTTCACAAGTACAGGAGCCTGGCCTATCCAATATTTCCTCAAAGTGCTTTGTGAGCTACTAGGTAATCCTGGAGATAACTTAGGTGCCGTATCATTTTTATAGATAGGGATTTATTTTAATATGCAGTAATAAAAAGGTATAACTAGCCCATCAAACCAATGAGATATCTATTTAAAATAAACTAAATGAAAAAATCTTAGATAGTAAATAAATACCAATCCAAGTGCTATGTAGCTAGGGTGATATGGTGAGGGCCATATGCAAATGACCAGCATTTGAGAAACCTTGGTTTTACTCACGCCAAAGGACCCTTCACCCGGCATTCTGTGATGCTGTATGAATCTCTTTTCTGGCCAACCCCTACACACCACTCCAATTCCTCTTGCCTTCTACAAAGAATAGGGCTCTTAGACACACTGGGAAAATGGTGCTCAGATCAGCCAAACTAGCTAACCAGCTATTTGATTTCTATGTTTTGAATTGCTGATCAGCTATTTTAACAAGAGCCCTAGCTTTCTCATCCCAATAATTTGCTGTCAAGTATCAGACTGCAAATCACAACATAACAATGGTCAGGGATATTTTGTCTTGAGATTTAAAAAATAATATTGTTCTCACCAAGGCTCAAACACAGGCTATTTCACTCACAAGCATATCAAGCACTATACCCGTGCGTTGCCTTTATGCTACTCCTGACCCTCCTCTGGGTGACACATTAGGATGCCTGCTTTAAAAATCTTTCTTTTTATTCCTCAGCATTTTTCCTGGCAAGAAGTTGACAGTGAAAAAGTGCATAATAAACATGCAGCCTTGACACTGGTGATTAACAGGAGACTAAAAGGATCTCTGTATGTTTGTCTGTCTTATACATGTCCTCAGGCCCCCCTCACCAGCTCAGTACTGTGGACAGTTAACCATGCCATACTCTCTTGATTTATTTGTGCTCACCATATTCCTCAGAAGCACATTTTTCAAAGGGAGGAAATTGGTATTTTTATATCTCTTATGGATGGGATACTTTCTATCTGTAATAGTTTGGAAATGCTTTTTAGAAACCAAGATGAGGAAGAAAAGAATAAATTTTTCTTTCAGCCTTGGAGTTCCCTGAAAGAGGAAACATGAAGGCCTCACACCAAGGCCAAGAGACAAAACAATTTCACATGTCCAGAAGGATCCTGCTACATCACTGACCTATCCACCCTTTCATGAGGTAAGAGGTAGGGGAGCAGGGAATCATTCCAAACTTAGCTCAGGCAGGAATTAAGGAATGAGGGAGATTTGGCTTGTACAAAGGCAAATGCACTGTTAATGGCTTATAGGATGGTGGCAATTAACATCTGTTTATTTATTACAAAGTCAAATATGCTCCTACTTTGAAGAAAATAGAATAGGTAGTAGGAAAGCCATCTGGTTTAGTTCTCCTAAAGATTTTGAACACTTTTACCTCTTCCATTGGTGAATGTCATGCTGGAAATCACTCCACCCTCTTTTCTCCCCTCACCTCTGCCCTTCTAGAATATGCTTCCAGCCTGCCCAAATTCTAAGCTCCATTGCATCTCTGGCTTCCATTGTATGCCCGTCTTTTAATGTGACTCAGCTCTTGGACTTAATCCTCCTTCTTGGCGTATGGTTTCACATCCCAGGGGGTGCTCAGAAGCCTAGCAAAGGGGGCCTGCACCACAACTCACAGTGGAAATATTGTGTAAGTCCTGGGAGGAAGGAGAATATAGGAATTAAAGGAGGAAGTGGTTGACACACTTTTTATCGGGAGCCTATCCTTTAATTTATATCACTGCTGGAATTTGGGGGAACACATTCACCTTATGAACATATGTTAACTCTATTATGGCAGTCATGACAATAAAAGCAACAGTACTATCTCACATCACTACAGCTTTAATTAAATTTCAAGGACCTATCCTACTAATTGCCTCATACATCCCCAAAGCAATTCTAGCACAGGATACTCTCAAGGACTTGCCTTGATTGAACATCTACAAGGAGGTAGTGGTAAATGACAGAATTCATAAGAATCACCCTATATTCATGCCCACAAAGTGGAGGAATGCCTTCAGATCACTGGCTAACAGATGTCAAAGGGTTTTAGGAGGGTAAAAAGGGAGGCAGCCATAAAATTTATGGGACAATCTGGACAGTGAAAGGGGATGCTCTTAATAACTCAGCTGGGACCACGGTACCATCCTGGGCAAACTAGAAGGTACAGTCACAATCTAAGACATGGTACCCTGCTACACTTTGCCTCCAAACCTGCCATCCAGAGGTCTTTCCCTGCAACATATTAACTTTGTAATGTTAAACTTATACAAATTTAGATTTATTTAGGATGCATGCAAAGTACTAGAGATGGAGAAGTGTAGACTTCCAGAAAATATACCTAAAGGGTATATAGGAGAAGAAAAAGTATTCCTCATAAGATTGAACTATAGGGGAAGGTACTGGCAGTGTAGTTCAGAGCAAGAAATGTGACTCTGCTGAAATAGAGGAATATTTCACAATAAACTGCTCCCTTTGATTATCTTGTCAGCCCAAGGGCAGCCATGTTGAGCCACTTTGTCTACTTGATTACAAAGGTAGTAGGCTGCTCATAGGACTCAGTAAACCTGGCTGCTGGGATTAGGGGGAACACAACAGATAGAAGATACTGGCCTAGGACATAAGAAAGAAAGCTTCCACAGCTGTGGAGCCACAAGAAAGTGATGACATTCCTCCAAATTTCAGTTACCTAATCTGTGTGTGGCAGGGGTCACAGCTCAAACAAAAACCATACCCCTGCAGAATCTGGCATCAGCTCCCATTTAAACTGTCTTCCTTGAGGATTCAAACCTACCTGGGGATAATTAGAAGACTGTTGGGGCAACCCTCTGGAAGCTCTAGTTATATAAATAATTAAGGAGTCAAGTCAGTAAGGAAGAATGGAAAAATTTCATGCACACAGAATCTGTCACTCAAATGGTCCCCAAATAATACACAGCCCATCTAGAGGGGCCAGTTTAGATGCCTAGATCTCTTTTCAAAATACTGGCCCAAGGCCAGCATTACCCTGATACCAATCCCCAGATAAGGATGCCACAACAAAGAAAATTATAGGCCAATATCCTTGATGAACACAGATGCAAAAATTCTCAACATAATATTAGGAAATCAAATTCAACAATTCATTAAAAGGATCATATACCATGATTGAGTGGGATTTATTTCGGGAATGCAAGGATGGTTCAACATCTGCAAATCAATCAATGTGATACATCCCATTTGCGAAGGATAAAAATTATACAATCATCTCAATAGATGTAGAAGAAGTATTTGGCAAAATTCAACATCCATTGATAAAAACTCTCGACAAAATGGATACAAAATAAATGTACCTCAACATAATAAAGGCCATACAGGGGCACCTGGGTGGCTTAGTTGGTTGAGCATCCAACTTCAGCTCAGGTCATGATCTCATGGTTCATGAGTTCAAGCCCAGCACCGAGCTCTCTCTGTCAGCACAGGGCTCACTTCAGATCCTCTATCTCCCCCTCTCTCTGCCTCTTCCCCAGTCACTCTCTCTCAAAAATAAATGCACATTTAAAAATAAATAAATAAATAAATAAATAAATAAAGGCTGTACATGACAGGCCTACAGTTAACATCATACTCAATGATGAAAAGTTAAAGCTTTTCTTCTAAAATCAGGAACAAAACAAAGATGCCCATTCTCACCACTTTTATTCAATACAGTATTGGAAGTCCTAGCCAGAGCAGTTAGGCAAGACAAAGAAATAAAGACATCCAAATCAGAAAGGAAGAAGTAGAACTGTCACTCTTTTCAGATGACATGTTTTCATATATAGAAAATGGTAAAGATTCCACCAAAATACCAGTAGAACTAATCAAAGAATACATTAAGTTTGCAGAATATACAAAATCAACATACAGAAATCTGTTGTGTTTCTGTACACTAACAAAATATAAGAAATTAAGAAAATAATCCCATTTATAATTGCATCACAAAGAATATATAAATGAATGAAACTAATGGATGAAAGATGGGTATGTTGTAACTATAAGACATGGATGAAATGAAGATGACACAAATAAATGGAAAAGTATTCCATGGATTAGAAGAATTAATATCATTAAAATGCTCATACTACCCAAAGCAATCTATAGATTCAATGCAATCCCTATCAAAATCCCAGTGGAATTTTTCACAGAAATAAAACAAACAATCCTAAAGTTTGTATGGAACCACAAAAGTCCCCTAATAGCCAAAGTAGTTTTGAGGTAGGAGAACAAAGCTGGAGGCACTAAGATCCCTGATTTCAAACTCTATCACAAAGCTATAGTAATCAAAACTATATGGTATAGGCATAAAAAAGACACATTAATCAATGAAACAGAACAGAAAATCCAGAAATAAACCCAGACAAATATGGTCAATTAATTTATGACAAAGGAGCCAAGAATACACAATAGGGAAGGGACAATCTCTTCAACAAATAATGCTGAAAAAATTGGACAGCCACATATCAAAGAATGTAACTGGACTCCAACCTTCACCATACACCAAAATTAACTCAAAGTGGATTAAAGACTTGAACATAAGGCCATAAACCATAAAAGTCCTAGAAAAAAACATAGGCAGTATGCCACATTGCATTCATCCTAGTGATGATTATTTTGGATTTGACACCAAAAGCAAAGCAATAAAAGAAAAAATAAACAAATGAGGCTATATCAAACTAAAAAGCTTCTACACAACAAAGAAAATCATCAGCAAAATGAAAAGCCAACCTAAGGAATGGAGAAAATATTTGTAAATCATTGCTGATAAGGGGTTAATATCCCAAATATATAAAGAATTCATACAACTCAGTAGCAAAGAAAACAATCCAATTTTGTTAATGTTTATTTTTAAGAGAGAGAGAGAGCATGAGAGCATGGGTAGGAGAGGGGGAGGGGCAGTGAGAGAGGGGGACAGAGTATCCAAAATGGGAGCCATTGACAGCAGTGAGTCCCATGTAGGGGTGGAACTCACCAACTGTGAGATCATTACCTGAAGCCAAAGTCAGATGCTCAATGGACTGAGCCATGTAGGTGCCCCTATAATCCAATTTTTAAAATGGGCAGAGGATTTGAATAAGCATTTTTTCAAAGTTGACATACAAATGGCCAAGAGGTACATGAAAAGATGCTCAACATCAGGGAACTGAAAATCAAAAGAATGAGGTATCACCTCACACTTGTTAGAACAGCTATCATCAAAGAGACAAGGAATAACAAGTGTTGGCAAGGATTTGGAGAAAAGGGAATCCTTACTGTTGGTTGGAATGTAAACTAGTATAGCCACTATGGACAACAGTACGGAGGTTCCTCAAATATTTAAAAACAGAACTACCATATAATCCAGCAATTCCACTTCTGGGTATTTATTAAAAGAAAATGAAAACACTAATTCTAAAAGATATATGCACCTCCATGTTCAATGCAGCATTATTTACAAGGTATGGAAAAAACCTAAGTTTCCACTGATGAATGAATAAAAAATTGTTTTACATATATTAAATTTATATATTTGAAATTCAGCCATAAAAATGAATGAAATCTAAACATTTGCAACAACATGGGTGAAATTTGAGGGCCTTATGCTAAGTGAAATAAGTGACAGAAAAATACTGTATGATCTTACTTATATGTGGAATCTAAAAACAAAACAAAGAAACAAACAAAAAAGCAAAGAGCCAAACTCATAGATACAGAGAACAGATTGGTGGTGGCCAGGAAGGAGGAGGGGAGATGAAATGATGAAAAGGAGTTCAAGGTACAAATATCCAGTTATAAAATAAATAAATCCTGGGAATATAATGTAGAGCATGGAGACTATAGTTAACAAAACTATATTGCAGATTTGAAAGTTCCTAAGAGAGTACATCTTAAGAGTCCTTAAATAAATGTGTAACTATGTATGGTGTCAGATGTTAACTAGACCTATTGTGATCATTTTGCAATATATACAAACATTGAATCATTATGTTGTACACCTGAAACTAATATGTTATATGTCAATTATACTTCAAAAACAGAAAAAAAAAAACCAAACAAGCAAAAGAGTTAATCACTCACAGCAATAGTAGTAGGCAGAAAAACATCCTGCACCTGTTTTCTAAATCCCAATTCCCACAGAGCAACATGATTAGGACCAAGTGGTGCGTGCACATTCAGGGGGGTGGGTTATAGAAAGGGAGCCCTGAGATTAGGAAATCCCCCCTCTAGAAAACCTGCCCACCCTCCTTTCCAGAGAGAATCATTGTCTTTGTTACCCTGGAATGGAAGCAAATTTGTTCTGGGGAGGGGAAAAAGATGCCTCGATAGATATTTTAAAAAGATATTTTAAAATCTGTGACGTAAGACACATTGCTATCTTTCCAAGGCTGCCTGCTTATACAAACATTCTCCAAAACATAGGCTGAATTAAATTGGCTATGAATGCCTAGGCATCTAGAAACTTAGAGATTCATGGAGAATTATTTCCCAGCATGTGTGCCAACACTGATGAACTTGTGACTGGCAGAGGAAGTCGCTAAGAAAGTTATTATCTGATGGCCCTAATTTTTTTTTCAGCCAAGTATCAAGTAAGATTATTCACAAAGGGTGCTGCAGTTAGGCGGGGAGGGGGACGGTTTCAAAGACAATAGAAAGTAGAAAAGTACGGACAATGTGAGCGATAACTGGCTAAGACCCGCAGAAGAAGGCTTCTCCAGCATCCGGGGCCCAGGTGACCGTGAATGTAGTACCCCAGCAAAGCCCTCCCGCTGAAAGATGGCTAAAGGGGTGGGGCATTGCAGAGCAAGCACAATGGGATTCCAGAGAGGTGAGGCCAGAAGCTGGAGGGACTGAAGAGATGGACCATGAGAGCTAGGCAGTATTTCCTAACCCTTTGCAGCTGGTGACAGCTGGAGTCAATAGAGACAGCTTGCAGAGGGAAGCCACTACCTGGGACTGCTACACACCTGTTGCTCCAACAGGACACGTTGGGGGGAAGCCGAGAGCTACAGACAGAAGTCAAGTTAGAAGAGTTAATACACTGATACCCCAAGTCCACATAAGGCTAAGCCTGTGTACTAGGGGTGAGGGAGACAGCTGGAAGTCTATGGGCCGAGTAGCAATATCTCAACAGTAGTGGGTCTCCTGAAGCACACACACAGACTCTCTCTCATTTCGTGTAGGATCCCACACGGGAGTATGTCATCATGTTCCCCTCATTCAGCCTAATAGGTGCCCGCACGCCAATAACGCTGCTGCTCTGCTTCTAGGTCCTGAGTCCGCTCTCGGCCACACCGAGTCTCCTCTCACAGGCTGGGCCACACATGCCGCTAAAGCCCCATGTCCCCAGATGCCTCTATGTGGGTTTCCGGCCGGTGCATCTCAGGGAGTGGTGGGGCTGTGGCTGCAGGGCCCCCGCCCACTTCCACCCACATCTACTTGCCATTCCCTCTCCTTTTCGCCCCCATTCTGCAGGCAGGCTGAGAGCTAGGAAGTAGGGTTCTGGCTTCTCACACATTTTTAAATTTATTGATCACCTGCAGGGCCCAGGCTTTTGAAACTTAGAAGCTTTTTTTTTTTTGCATTTCTGCCATAATAACCCTTCTTTGTGGAAAAGACTCGCAAGTGGTCCAGCTGCTGCTGTCAGTAGGGGGAAGGGCAGGTGTAACATAAATATAGGGAGGAGGAGAATCACCCAGTAATATTTCATTTTTATTTCATCCCACTACAATATTCAACCCACATGGCACAATGCCTGGCATCTGGCAGCCATGAGGACTCTAAGAGCACTTCTCCCCAGCTCCCTTTCATTTGAATTTCTTTCCAGATCTGACATCCTCTGTTTCTCCACAAATACATGCTTCCCACCCCTAGGTGCCTTTATTTATTTATTTGTTTGTTTGTTTGTTTGTTTATGTTGAGAGAAAGAGAGCGAGAATTCCAAGCAGTCTTAGCACTGTCAGCACAGAGCCCAAAGCAAGGCTCGAACCCACCAGCTATGAGGTCATGACCTAAGCTGAAACCAAGAGTCCGATGTGTAATTGACTAAGCCACCAGGTCCTCTGCAGGTGCCTCTTAAACCGGATGTCTTCCCTCCCTCCTCCTGCTTTCCCTTCCTGCCCTGCCTTGGGGCTCCCTGGGGGGCTCCACCCAGGATGCTTACAGAAGAATACTGAGCAGCTGGGAAATGCTTCTCTCTGTCAGGCCCCCGTGCTGCCACCAACTGTTCTGACTTAACCATCCGTCAGGTACCATTACCACTAAATTCTGGGCTCAAGTTCTTATGTGGGGCCCCTGAATAAATCTGAATAACGCCCTGAGGAAAAATACCCAACCCAAGATGAACCAAACACGGTTTGCCTCTACTGTGTGCATCAGCTTGTTAATGTCCTTTGGCTCCTTTTGGAATGAATGATCCCCGTCGCAATCCAATTGTTAGCTGGAAAACAAAACCCTGTTCAGTCCCTGAAGTCTCGCCCAGTGGGAGGCCCAGGGCTGCCCTGGCTAGAACACCACTTCTCAAAGACCTTCTTTATGATCCAGTATTTGCTCTGTACAATTCCCCGTCGCTTCTGAGATGCTGAGGCCTGAGTTTTGTATATAGCACAGGTTTGAAGTTCGAGACTAAATTAATTTCTTTGGAGATTATTATTCCAGGATTGTGCTATCTTCAGCAAATCTTACAACTTGGCCTTTAACCCTAGTTTGGCTTCCCAGCTGATGAAATACCAAGAAACTGCATTTAGCCAAGAGGAAATGGGAGCAGGAAGGTAGCAAGATCTGAACATGTACCTCGATAGGAGAAAGCATATGATGCCACACCAGACACTGATGTGCTAAATTAAAAATAAGGGAGCCTCAGGTTTGTACAGAGTTTTACAGTTTGTAAAGGGCTTTCCCATATGTCATGGCATTTGTTTTATGGATTAACTCTGGCATTAGGACAGAATTTCCGTATTCTAGAAAGGGGGCTGAGCTGAGGTCAAAGCCTGGGTTCTGCTCTTAGCTGTGTCACTGATTAGTTACTAACAAGAGCAGAGAGCCTGGGTCCTCAGTCTCTCTCCCAAGAGTTCGCATGATGATGAACTGTCCTTCTCCTGTGACATTGCATTCGAGTACGCTGGGCCATGCCCCCTTGACAGCCTCAGAATCTTTTAAGATTTCTTTGAGGGCCCCTTGTATTCCTCAGAGGAGACCAGTTACCCAACAGGTTGGGCCGTTTCCAAAGCTAAAGTGTGCATAGCAGTGAGCTACCCTATCTCCCTGCCCTCAGGAAACCACCTGATTATGTCCCCTGTCATCTACCACACTGTTTGCCCTGGCCACACACTGTGAGTAAACAGTGTAAAAGCAGGGGAAGGAAGCTGGGATTTTTTCCAACAGCTGCAGGAAGGTTCACCCAACATCAGTGCATTCAGATCTGACCGTCATGCTTCAGCTTTGGAAAATATTCATCCTGTCAACCAACTGACACGTTCCAGGAATACAAGGGAGCCTGACGTAAATGTGCTCAAACACTCCTGAGACTCTAGACAGACACATGGCCTGTCAAGCTCAGGTCTCTCAGAACAGTCTGCTTCTGTACAGGCGAAGCAATGTGTGCCCACGTGTCCAGCAGCTGTCACAAGAATCTTCTCAGGGACCACCTTTTCCAAGGCAGATTTTAAGATAGTGGCTGGAGCCCTGGGCCCCAAACGAAGGGCAAACATTGATCCTGGCTGGACCTGCCAGCTGACACCCTACCATACCAATCAACAAATGCAGATTTGGGAAGACAATATGGATATCCCAGGAGCTCAGAGGTACATGTGTACCCATGATCAAGCAGCCCCATTCCATCAGCCCTTGCACAGAACTCCAAAATTTCAGTGCTCAGCAGGCACTCAGGGTTATCCAGTGTCAGCCAGAAACTCTGCTCAACCCAGAGGAAAGAAACAGCTCAGCTCAACCTGGTCATTTCCTTTCTCATTTTTCAAAGCCCTTTACCTTCCTCTCAGAAACCTCCGGGGATAGAGAAAACCAAGGGCTGACTCCAGCTTTTTTCTTTCCCCTTTTCAGTTTATTGGCTTTGAGTTTGATGCTTCTGCCTCCCAATTAGATATTAACCTTTTCTAAGGTTATTTGATCTCTCTTCACCATTTATATTGTCCTAAGGTGCTTTACCCAACTTCCAAGAATGGATTTATATCTAGCTTTCTGGATAAGATTTCTCCTCCAATAGCATAGGGCCAGGATTTGGGGTGCCTCACACTTATTCTGCCTTCAAAAGTATTCCTGCCCATACCCACTGTTTTGGGGGTGGAGAGCTGTTATGGAGGCCTCTTTGGGAATTATGGAGCTGCCTTAGCCTGGTTTTTTACCCAACATGATTTTGACATCCTTCATGGAAGACTGTTCTCATCCTGATTTTTTGGGAAATGGTAATATAATCTCAGCCCAGGAAAGCATCAGGAGACTTGAGTGGTTATGACATGCCACCTCACCCAAGGAGCCAGCAATGGTAATCTTTCTTTTCCAAAGTCAAGTTACTTTTCCAGACTCACTTACATTCCCTCACAGGTGTGTGAAAGTCATGAGAACAGCCAGGAAGGAGACAGGTGCCCGCTAGAAATAAGTGTTAGATCTAAGGGGAAACATGGAAGTTAATGTTGTTCTGAGATCCTGTAAGTCTCCATCCCTCACAAGAGAGGGACTCTGAATATCTGTTCCTCATCCCCCCTCATCCCTGCCTTCTCTGAGATAGTGAACTCACTACCAGCAGGGAAGAAATAGGCAGTGAATGGGGAGAAGGTTTCACTTGCCAAGAGTCAAACATGGTGCAGGAAATGCACAAAAAAAATCCAAACTTCTTGCCTGAACCAATAATTTCAAGTGCTTGCTTCCTCTACCTTGGGTTGCCCAAACATTGCAGAAGAAAGAAAGACAAAGACTGTGAAATGCAAGAGCACTGAGAATACTAGTCTTGTAATTAATTTAGGGGATACTAGGACTCAGGAAATTGGTTTTCAAAATGCTTAAAAATGGCACTAGTCAGTTAGCAGTGAGATTGTGTGTGAACTCTTCAGAGAGCAGAAAAGGGCATAATACTTCAGGCCTGCAGAACAGCCTGCCTTCTTTGAACACCTGCCAGCACTGAGACTCATGACACACCACTGATTCCATTCTGGCTCCAAAGTCTCTATCAGTAGACTGGTTGAATGAGATTATCCCCCAGGCATGCTACAAAGATTCTTTGAGTCACCACTGTTTGGAAAACATGGCAGCCAGCCAGGGCCTCTTCTGTTTTGCTGGGATTAATGTTCCCACACATAGTTAGGTCTCTCCTGTCTTTCTCCTCCTCCCCTCTCTGCCTCCCTTCCCGTCGCAATGCTGCTGTTGATTGTGTAATACTCAGCTGGCATGGTTGATCTGCAAACTCAGCCCTCAAGAGAGTCATTTCCACACACCACCTCTGGCTTCTCTCCTCCAGAGACTGATTCAATGGCTGGGACTCACAGCCACTAAACAAGTGTCAGGAAGAGGCAAGAGTAATTTTGAGATAGAATGGTGGTTTTCACACACACACACATAAAAATTAAAATTACTAAAATAACTGAACATAACCTTATTAGGTATTGCTAATCAATAAGTATTATCACCTTGTCCCAGATTTCCTGGGTTCCTTTAACATGCCTAGAGTCACCCATAAACCTGCAAAGGGTCCTGAACATTCTCTGTAGCCTCTTCTCCAACCTTTTTCCTCTCATCAGCTTTGAACACTCAGCCACCTTAGTCCACTCTGACTTTCCAGGGAAAAGAAGGGGACTCAGCCTGCTAAACTTTATTCAACTCAACTCAAAGCATTTGCATTTGTAATAGATTGGATTAGCCTTTCAGAGACACCACTAGAATTTTTTTTTCAACTGCTTGCTATCCCTTCCCCTAGGCTTAAGTCAAGCTAACTCTTTAGAGGATTCCAGATATCAGGAAACAAATCAGTGTGCACCCTCATGCTTTTTATCTGATGACTGAATGTTACAATCATTACTAATTCTGGCACTACTTTTTTTCTTAGGACTGAACAAGACCTTATCACCTTGATTTGATAGGCTACTTTATGGAGGTTTTATAATCAGCATTCCTTGTCAAGGTGGCATTTTCTAAGGAAAGCAGTTTGTGTATTTTGACTCACTCTGAGCAATAGATTAGGAAATCTGAAGTTTGAGGAGAGAAGAAAAGCAGTGTTGGAGATTACTGAAACCTGGACCTGGGACTGAGAGTTCTACTTGTGACACCACGCATGCATGCACACATAGACACACAGCCATGCTCATGTGCACACACCCATGTACACATCATGTACAGGCACACACACATGCATGCATACACTCATGCACACACACACTCATGCACACACACACCCTGTAGTGACACACAGTTACACACTGACATAAGCACTGACATTTTTACAGAAAAGGTAAGAATCTTAGCCCTGGGCACAAGAAGTCTCTGTGAGCTCACTCTGAGCTTCTGTTCTCCTTCCACTCTCCAGGCTCTGCTGGTTGACTACTTTGTGTATCTCTGATGCTTCAGTCCCAACCCAATTGCCTTGGAATGATGTGTTTTTGCATCAGGTCCCCACAAATGCAAAATGTACACTGATGCAAAATGGATTTGAGTTTCTTAACTGCTAACGTCAAGGGAGGCTTCAGAGCCCTGCCAGGGACTGTCACTGGGCCTGCCAGCCCATAGTCTCAGGGTTTTCTCCTCTCTGTGGTCATGACAATCTGTGCTGCTGTGTAGTTTTTGTGATTGTGTGGTTTGGTTTTTGTTTTTAAAGCAACCTCCCAATTGTGTCAGGTATAAGAGGTCCCTGACATCAGGCAGATCATGGTCACCCTGAAGAGGAGCCGTTAAACAACCTCACACCGCTTCTCCTTTGTATGATTAAGAAGTGATTTCAGAAACCTCAAATGCAGTGGCTTAAAAAGATAGAAGTTCATTTTTCTCTCACACATACATCTGAAATCAAGTGGGCCATAGCTTGCTTACTTGAGGCCTCAGGGAGATAAGGCCCAGCTCACTCTATTTTGCTATGTGTAGCCTCCATCCCCAAGGCCCCGTCGAGGTCTAAGCTGGCCTGCCCCAGCTTGAGCTGTTGGCGTCACACTCCAGTCAGAAAGAAGGAAGAAAAGCAAGGATAAGGGCATGATCTCTTTCTGTAAAGGTGCTTCTCAAAAATGGCAGACCCCATTTCTGCTTACATCTCATTGACTAGAACTTTGTCACATATCCACACCGGCTTCAAGAGGGTAAAAAATACAGTCTTTTTTCCTGAAAATCCTATGCCTTGCTACAAAATAAGTTTCTATTATTACAGAAGAAGGAGGAGTGGATACTTTTAAGAACAGCCAGAAATGCCTGCCACACAGCCTTCGTTCTATTCCCCTCAACACACATATTTTTATATCGCCACATTAAATTATCTTTAATCTTATTCTGTGCTCAAATCCATCCCAGACATTGCCAACAGACTCCCAAATTTCAGACTAATTTGGATCAAAATCTCTTGAAACTTCCCTCAGTGGCTAGCTTTGCATTTCCTACTGAAAACCCACTAGCCTTTCTTAATCATGCAATACTGCTAGCACCTTGGTTCTTAACTTCTTGACTCACACAGCAGAAGGACAAGACACACACACACACACACACACAGGCTCCCAAATTCTTATTTTTCCACTCATCCAGAAAGAAATTATAACTACAGATGTTGTTTGTTGATAGAACCTTGTGGCTTTCTTTAGCAACTGGAAGGTAGTGATCTTCCAATCTCCTGTTTGAGATAGAGGGTCCTCCTCCAAACAAGAATCACCAGAGCCGTGTGCCTTGACATCCTTGGGCTTTCTAAAAACAATGCCTCCTTACTCTTTTTAAGAAAGACTGCTTTTTAATCATAACAGTAACATTATAGATAGAACATGGGGAAATGGGTAAAAGAAAAAAATATCTATTATGCATTATCTGTAAGCTCATTATTCTCACACAGGCACTGCTGTCATTGGGGCAATTTTCTTTCAGCCTTTTTTCAAATGGGCGTAATTGTATAAAATGTATACATACATCTTTATTTGACATTATTTCCTAACATTTTTCATATTTGTGCATTAGTTTTCAATAAGCCCATTATTTTAATAACTACATAATGGAGTAGATATATCATAATTTCTGTAATAGTTCCCCATGGTTGGCATATAAGTTGCACCCAATTTCTTTTTCTTTCCCCGAGATAATAAACAATAGGGACTCATAAAGATTCATTGTGTATTCAGAATCCCAGAAATTCAGAATTTTATTTATTAAATAGATATTTGAAAACTAGTTTGTTTTTATTACACAAATAATACATTCACATATTTAAAAAACAAAAAAAAAAGGTAACCAGAGAGGAGGGCATAAAATGACCTCTCCTTGTCCTGGGCACTAGCCTCACCCCTTCCCCCCAACCCAGTGTCATGTTTCTGCTTTTATTCTCTTGCAATGACCTTCCATCATAACTTTAAACAATATTTATGTGGCTTTAAATATTTACACCTATGAGCTGGTAACTCCTGAATTTATATCATTCTCTTGAGTAAGAATTCTATGTGCCTCAAGGTCTAATGGATTCATTTTTATTTACTCTCTGCTTTTTTCACATCCCCCGGCTCATACTCAACTCTCTGTCTCTTGTTTCTGATGCTATTAATCTTCGGGACTCCTTACTTGTGTTTTTCTGGAAATCTACTTCAAATTTTTTTTTCAAAAGAACGTATTAGAGGGTAAACTCTATGAGTGTTTTCAGGTCAAAAAGTGCCACCCCCCACCCCCACCACTGGATTGATAGTTCAGTTGGGCATAGAACTCTAGGACCAAATCCTTTTTCCTCAGGACTTTGAAGATAGCCTTGTAAAGACATATCTAACAACAGTGCTGAAAACTCTGATGTGATATCAGTCTGATTCTTCTTCTTTGGGATCCAGAGGACTCATTCCACTCATTCCAGAGGGTTTCTCAACTTCAGCATTACCAACATTTTAGGCCCAATTGTTCCTAGTTGTGGAGTCTGTCCTGGACATTTAACATGCCTGCCCTCAACCCACTAGATGCAATTATGGTTTAATAACTGTGCTAACAGAACTAGGCATGGTAAGGTTAGGGCACAGAAGAGAGTTTTATCCATAGTGGTGTCAGGGAGGCAGGGAGCTGTAGGGTGACATTTGAGCTGGGTCTGAACAAAGGAGAAGGGGAGTTAGGCAGGCAGGGATTGGGGAGACCATGTTCCTGGCAGGGTGAACAGCAGCAATGAAATCAAACATCACACCCAGGAAACTTCAAGCAGAGCTGTGTGACAAGGACCTTATGGAGAGGAGGTGATTGGGGAGGAAAGGAGGGGAGGGCCAAGTCCTAGAAAGGGTGCTGTGTTCTAATAGAAGGAGATGTTCGTCAGGATTGTTTTGGTTGCAGGTGACATCAGAACCATCTGCTTTCCTCTCTTTCTCCCTTCCATCCCACCCTTCGCCCCTCTATGTCTCCTTCTCTTGGTTTGGACTTTCTTGATCTTGGTCATTGTCAGAGAGTTGGTCCTCAAGTGTGGGATCATTGGAGATTAAGGATTCCAGAGAGCAGGGGATGCTGTTTTCCTCACAGCTCCAACAAACATCCCAGAGAAAATGTGGATTAGCTCTGCAGGGATTGGCAGGGCATCTCTGACCAAGTCAGCGGGGATGGGGTCACCCAGGGCAGGCCTGAGTATGTGCCCACCCCTTAATTGGGGAGCAGGAGAGAGATGCTGATGGGCAAAAAGCACATTTCCTCTATAGGGAGCTACTGAAGGGATTTTAGAGTGATGGTTTCTGCACCAAAGTAGAATATGGATGGGAGGGAGGGACCAGCAGCTAGAAAGATGGGTTCGCAAGTCTTGTAAAGCCTGGGACTGGACTGAAGAGGGCTGTGGGGCTACAGGAAAAAAATGGCACACTGAAGAGATGTTTAGCAAGAAGAATAGGCTCAAGGAGAGGGCTGCTTGAGCGGGGGGTGTCTAGCCTGACAGACTTGATTTCTGATTTGTGAGAGGGTATCCCCTTGCCAAGCCTCTGCTGACAGACCTTTCCTTCCTCCCTGCAGCATTTTGGAGCTGAAAAACACCAGGAGCTGAGGGAAACACATCTGATAAAACAAAGAGAAGTGAAGAGGGTCTTAAGCGTACTGAGGTTTTTTATTCCTTTTCTCACATTTCCTGCCTTTCTAATATATATGTAAATTTTTTAGCAAGAAAAAGGGGCAGGGGCCTCTTACTAATAGAATCAACGTGTATTAATTATGCATTAGTGGAGTTTATTCCACAATGCATTGCAGTCCTCACAACCAGTCTTCAAGGAAAAGGCAAGTATAGAATATAATTTTTCATGGTAATAATGATATCTACTAGAGAAAAAGTCCTCAGCACGACTCTCGTTGGAAACCTAATCAGGAGTACAGTACTTGACAAACTGTCTGTTAGGGATTGACAAACAGCCAGGCTGTGGCCAAACACCATGCGTGTGCTGGGGCCAGCTCCAGGCTGGGTTAAGGGAAGTGTCTGAATATGCTAAGGCTGCCACAGACACCAGAGACTGGGTGGCTTAAACAACAGAAACGTATTTACTCACAGTTCTGGAGGCTACGTGTCCAAGATCAAAGTTCTGGCCCTTTTGGTTTCTGGTGAGAGCTCTCTTTCTGCTTGCAGATGGCCACCTTCTCACTATGTCCTTGCATGGCCTTTCATTGGTGTGCCCGTGAAGAGAGAGAGCTTATAAGGACACCAGATCTACTGAATTAGAGCCCTACCTTATGATCTCACTTAAATTTTATTATCTCATTATAAGCCCTATCTCAAGTCCAGTTAGGGGGTTAGGGGTCTAACGTATGAATTGGGGGTGTGGTGACGGGGGGGGGGGGCGGTGGGACACAATTTGGAAGCCTGCCACAATACAAATAGTTTTGACTTGCATTTTTTCTTACCTCATTTCTTTTTTTTAATGTTTTATTTATTTTGAGAGAGAGAATGCAAGTGGGGGAGGGGTAGAGAGAGAAGAGGACAGAGTATCCAAAGCAGGCTCTGTGCTGACAGCAGTGAGCCCAATGTGGGGCTTGAACTCACAAACTATGAGATCGTAACTTGAGCTGAAGTTGCACACTCAACTGACTGAGCCACACAGGTGTCCCACCTCGTTTCTAGGACTTCTGAGGTTACTTGCGCCGGAATGGAGGGTGATAGCTGGAATGGCTAGATCTAAACAATACTGAATGCTTCTCCATCCTGTTGCAAGGCTCCCTTGGCATTTCTTGTTCAGGCTCAGGGACTGAGAGGGCAAAGGTGGCCAGCATTTCCTCTGAAGTCTCCCACCATTCCCAAAACCCAGATCTGGAGCCTTGAACATGTATAATATGGAGAAGTAAAGATGGGGCCACAGTCAGCCAAACAAAAACACCCACAGGCTACCAATGGCCTGGAATTGAGAACCAGAAGTTTTTTTTCGGTAACACGTTCTTCAACCTCTCTGCAGCTCAGGTTTCTCGTGTCTCACACAAGACTAATGATACCAGTCTCAGGGGCTCGTCATGCACATTAGATAAAATGGTGTGTATAAATGGCTGGCCTTTCAGAATTCACTGCTTTTGGTTTTCTATTTTGGCACAATGGGAACTATTCCAAGGACTTCTACTCTCCTTGCCTAGAAAATAAACTTTGCTTCACAGGACAGATAGCCACTATAGAGATTTTGCCAGTTGCTAATTTCATCTTTTGTTACTATACCCTCAAGAGCCTGGGAAGTAGTACTGACCCATCAGACATTTCGCGAGTTGGACATGGATCAAAACATGAACTTGTGCCCAACAGCTGATCTCACATTCTGACTGGTAGAATCACATGGCATTTTAAAAGCTAAGACCAATGATTCACTTCCCTCCTCCAATGCTCAGTGACCCTGGTAAATGTCTTCAAGTCCCTTTAAAAAGGCTAAAAGGGAGATTTAGAGGATATTTTTGTGATTTTATCATCAGGTCCTTCCTCAAATTTATATCACACTCCTTCACTCAAAAAGCTCCAGATCTGCGAACCATCTTGCTTGGGAATCAGGTGAAGGGTCTTGACCTTCTATCATGATTATCCAAGTCAGCCTTCTATTTGCAAGGTTCAGAGTTTCTTCAGCTACACAGTGTATTTAAGGAGTGCTTTAGTGGGCTGTCCATCCATTTTAGTTCTTGGGACACTGTGAGTAATCAGCCACCAACGGTCCATGAGGTCAAAACAGTCTAATATGCCATCTAGTAATTTGCCATGACAGAAATTCTACCAATCTCGTCCCTGGAAGATACGTCAGTTCCTTGGCCTCCTCCATCCAGGAATAAATATCCACACCAACACCAAGGAGGCCATTTCATGGGCAGCATGGCCCACTTTCATCCTGGCCCTCAGAGCACAGCCACCTCTGAACTTTTCAAAGATATGAGCTGTCATCGCTTGGGTAACCCAGAAGCAGATACTGATCAGGATTTGTGTGAATAAATAATTTACTGAGGAGTGTTCAGAAGAAGGCGATTGAGTCAGTTGGGGCTCTGTGCTGACAGTGTGGAGCCTGCTTGAGATTCTCTCTCCCTCTCTCCTCCACCCCTCCCCTGCTTCTGCACATGCTTGTGTGCTGTCTCTGTCTCTGTCTCTCTCTCTCTCTCTGTCTCTCAAAATAAATAAACTTAAAAAAAGACTGAATTTTAAAGAAAGAAGAAGGCAAGTGAAATAAGCAGGTTAGAGCAAGGTAAGAAAGCTAAGCAAGGAGGTCTTGGCTGGGTACTAGCATCAGCCTGGTCCTCAAGGAGTGCTGAAGTATGAATTGCCTCCTTGAGGCAAGGGGACCTGTCTCAGATTCCTGTGTTAGTCTTTGGCCTCTGGCTGCCTGGGAAGGCGATGTGAGGGGTATAATCTCCCTGGCAAATGGCTTCTGCTGGGTGGAAGGGAATTCTATGGAGAAAGCAGAAGCCAGCACTCAGAGCAGCTGGGTGAAAGATGCTCCAGGCTCATGATGGGGGTCTTGGCACAAAACCAACAGTATCTACCATGCACACATTCTCTTATCCATGTATTGCTCAATCCTTTTAGGGGACATGGAGGTAAATGAGCCAGTAGCACATGATAAAGTCACTCTAACATTCCTTCCTAATCCCTAAGTCTTTGGAATCCTAAATTACACCAAGAATTTTCTGCCATCTCTTCTTTGCTTTCTGTAGACCTGAATGGAGGAAAGGGGAGGGAGTACTCCAAACAGAGGAAACGACTGCACAAAGACTCAGACCCAATATAAAACATGGCAAGTTTGAGGACCTGGAAGCTCAATACAGCCATATTGAAGAGGGTGAGAGTGGAATGGCCAAAGACAAGCTGGAAAACTAAGTAGATGCCACAGGATACAGGGGCTCGAGGCATAGCAAAGGAGTTGGACTTCCTAGCAGTGGGGCAATTCCAGGGTTCTGACCATGGAAATAGTATGATCACACTTCATCTTCAGACACTGCACTCTGGCTATGTGTCAAGACTGGGAGGGGAGTAAAGGAGAGCAAGAATCATCAAGGGACAAACAGTTTGGAGGCGACTGTGGGCATCCATGCAACAGACGATGGGGTACTGGACTTAGGAGACAGCAGTGGTGATGGACAGAAGGGATTAGGTCCAAGAGGTTGTTAGGATGGTCAGAGACTGTTGGGATACACAGTGCTCCCCCAAGAGACCTCTTAGCAGTTGCGAGATGGCATCTCTGCAGTATTTCCTGCCCTTCAGAAAAGGCATTAGCAGCTCCTAGGCTTTGTGCAAGTCCTGGGACCCACCTTGACCCTGGACCCCTCCCAGGGGCATCCCTTGCTTGAGTCCCAGGTGGCCCACAGGCCCATCACCCACTCTGCAAGGGAGGCTATTGTTGGAGTCAGTGCTGGGATTTTGGCCTCATAACTCACAGCCTGCTACTGGGGTGATGGATGGCCTCTGCACAGCTTGCCATTGATCTGGGTCCTCGCCTAAGAGTAGAACAACGGTGGCTGAAACATTTACATCATGCGCTGACTCGTGTCTGCAAGGCGGTGCTGAGGCCCACAGGACTGTGCCGAGCGACATCTGTGTGGCAGCACATGGCTCAATTCCTCCTTTTCTCTCTCCTTTGTAAATTGCCTTTGTCAGCTTCTCCTAGCGGAAGCTACTCTCTTCATCAATCAGAACAATGGCCTGTTGGAATGAAAAATTCCCCTTCCCAGCCAACTGAAGTAAAGGGTTTCAGGCCTGAGCGCACACCCCTGCTTCCTGAGCAGCTGCCAAAAAGCTGCCACACCCAGGGCTGAGCGGTGGCCCTTCAGCCCTACCACACACACCCCCACCACACACACACACACACACACACACACACACACACCAGTCCCCATTGACTGATGGCTTTGGTGTTTGAGCAGAATTCAGATTTGTAGGCATCAGAACTGCCCAGTGTCTGGTCCTAATAAAGACAATATTTATATGTGTTTAACACTTAACGTATCCATTAAATTTTCATTTGTTCCTTTATGAAACATGTGCTGAATACTTCCTTTCCAGAGGCAGGTGATTCACATAGATTATATTGGACAGGATACTGTATAAGGTCAAGAGAGGATCCTGTCCCTGGGGCCAGGCTACAGGATTCAGTTTTGTTTTGCTACTACTGGATCACTGTGCAGCTTTGGCCAGGTAAGTCACTGAACCTGTTCCTTCTTCTGTACGACAAGGATAGTATGAGTACCTGCCGCATAAGAATGACAGGAAGACTAAATGACCTAATAGATGTCACCTGCTTAAACTAGTGCCTGGATCATAGAACAGCACCTAGAATGTGGTAAGTGCTTTTTAAATGACACTTATAATTTATTGTCATTATCATCATCAACAACACTGTCATTATGTTTATCAATATTTGATTAGCCCTGTGAGAGAGAAGGATTAAGTATTACTATGCCCATTTTATATATGAAGGAACTGAGTCTCCAAGGCTTAAAGATGTGCGGTGACTAACTTATACCTGATTCCAATAAGCATGTCCCAGCCACAAGCCTAATGCTCTTACCATGTCAGTCACATGATTCTATAGAATTAAGAAGGCTCTTTTACCCACATTATTAAAATGATAAGGAAGAATCCAGAGGTTGCCACTGCCAATATAATTTGACCAGCCTCCTCTATGGACTATCTCCTCCTTGTGGACAGGATAAGACATCCTCCATCCCCCCCTCCCAAAAAAAAAACCCCTCGGGAGAATTTCCAAAGACATTGCTTTCAAAGGCTGACACTGCTGGCCAGGAGACTTGCAGGGGCAGAGGAAGGTGCCCTGAAGGTCACCACCCAGCCATTCTTGTAGACGTTTCTAGGCCACCCATGAATAGAGTCCCCTGGAAAGGCAGGCTCATCAAGTAAGTTGCAGATAGTTTTCCAGGTTGTTGAGACTACAGGTGTTACCATCAAGTCCTTGTCTCTCTGGAACTCAACCTGCTGGCTAGCCATCAGCACTGCCGGAGAGGATGGCCACAAAGCAGGATGCACTACTCCCCAGCTAGGGATGAATGTGGCTCAGATTCTGCCTTCTGTTCTGCTGGAGGTGGGAGCACGGTGTGGAACCAGGGATTTAAGTAGGGGATTGTTTGATCCAGGCAGGTCATTTGAGCCAGGGTCACACAGACATGAGGCTCCTATGCCCCCTCCTTCCTGTGGCTGATTCACTCCTGGCTCCTGTTCTCCTGAACTTCCTTGTCTGGCCAGACTCTCTCCCCTGCGGCTCGGACCCTCATGGCTGCCCCCTTTCCTCTCTAGACTTTGACATGTTTCCCCCCATTCAATGGCCAGATCCAGCTTCCTGAGGCTCTCTCAGGTCAGTTCTGAGCCCTGACTGGATGGTCTACTGAGCATGCCTTCCCTACCTCAGCACAGGGCCAGTGGACTCAGTCACACCTCTAGGAAGTACTAGCCTTTATTTAGCCTAACCACCCTGAATATGACAGCTGACAGAGCTGGCGTCTGTTAGGGCTTCCCTCTGCTGCCATTAGCCATCCATTTCCCTTCATGCTGTATCTCCTGAATGACAGAGCTAATCAATCTCAACTAGCCCACCTCAGAGGCATTAATGCAGTTGATTGCCTCCTGACAACAGCTGACAGGAAATACATGAATCCTTTCTTACAAGGTGGGAGAACACTTGTATAAATAGAGGAAGCCCAACACTTTAACCTAGGGAAGGACTGGACACTGGTATTAGAAGTTTTAGAATGAAAGCACTTATATGTACTCAATTTGTGTCTTGCTGCTGTCTAACCAACTTCTTTCTAAGAAATTTTATGTTTCATACCACTAGAATCCTGAATATGCCAAAAGCAAAACAGCAATAATCCAAACAAGTCAAAGGTGTTGGGGGCACCTGGGTTGCTCAGTCGGTTAGGCATCCAACTCTTGACTTTGGCTCAGGTCATGATCTCATGGTTCCTGAGTTCTAGATCCACCTCGGGTTCTGTGCTGACAGTGCAGAGTCTGCATGGGATTCTTTATCTCCCTCCCTCTCCCTCTCTCTCTGCCCCTCCCCCTCTTGCTCTCTCTCTCTCTCAAAAATAATTAAATAAACATTTTTTAAAAAGGTGTTCGCTGAAATTTACACTCACTCTGGGACACATTAAATATGCTTGTTTTGTGCTGGGAAGGCTAAACTCGAGGAGAGCAGAGACTTCTTCCTGAGACACTTAGATAAGGCTCAGTGGCTAATGCACAAGCTCCTCTGGGTTCATGGAGGTGCCCTGGAGAGCCTCTGCTTGCCATTGAGGACAAGGAAGTTGAAGTGTGTTGAGAAGATAGCACTGTTTGTAATGTGACAGCTTAGCTCTGCTAGGTCTACATTCCTCTCTGGAATTTTGGGGGTGAATTTGGTGGTGGCCATGGTAATTGGAGGCAGGGACATGGCTGCTATAACCATGTACCCAGAGAATTGTGCCCACCAGCACCACTGTGCAACTATGCACTCTAGAGAGAGCTGCGAATGTGGCAGGTTTCTGAGGCTGTCTCCCTGAGCGCTGGCAAAATCACTGTGTCTTGGGTGATTTTGACACCCAAAATTTGTGGGTGTCAAAAACTTTGAATAAACTTTGAATAAACACTAGTGTGGGGGAAGGGAAACAATGACTGGAGACTCAATACTCATGAACACTCAGGATGTTTGGGTCCAGAAATTGTAAACGTTCTTTCCTCTCCTTCCACCTCTCCCAGCTACATTCAAATGAGGAGATCATTTGTGGAGCCAAGGGTTATACCTACAATATATTTTGTTCTAGTTGGCATTAAGCCTACAAAGAAACAACCTAGTTAAGTCCCCCCAGGTTTAGTTGTTAATTAATTTATTTCTTTCCATTTCCATCACAAATATCTTATTAGAATAAAATGTTTTTGTTTTAGGTTTTATCAAGCTTGGAGCTGCCTCTGTTCTCTGGACCAAGCAAAGCTGATTCTTGATTTAAAAAAAAAATTTTTTTTTACTTATTTATTTTGAGAGAGATACAGAGGGAGAGAGAGAATCCCAAGTAGGCTCCGTGCTGTCAGCACAGAGCCCAACATGGAGCTCGAACTCATGAACCATGAAATCATGACCTGGGCCACCACCCAGGCACCCCAAGCTGACTCTGATGTTATTGCAATGAGCCAGAAGTCACAGGACACTAAGAGACAGATAAAGCCAAAGAGCTCTCCACACCCATGTTCCCTTCAAATGCCATGTAATGTCTAGATAGAGCGCCCAGATGACTCCCAGCTTGCTGTGCAGAGTGGGATTCTTTCCCCATCTGCTCAGTGCTGGCCCCCAAGACTGGCACTGCTTTTTCAGCAGTGGGTGAGCAGCTGGGGCTGTCCCCATCTTTAGCTGCCTCACTGCAGGCCTAAGGGCTGTGCTCTAAGGCAGAAGGTACAGGGACCCAGGCACCTCAGGTTTCCTCAGGTCACAAACTGTGGACCCAGATTAATATGCAGCATCAGCTCTTTCCCTTTTTGGGATAACTAAGGACTGTTTGCTGCTGTTCTTTAACAACAACATAAAAAGTAAGTACTCATGTTTTCTAGCCCAGAGGCACAAGAAGGGGATTTGCAGATGTTACGTGTTCTCTACCCATTCTGTGGCAAGCTACCCTCTCTTCAAGGAAGAGGGCACATGGACCTGTGTCTATTTTGCTTCAAGAAGATGGAGAGAATTCTTATGTATCAATCCCATCTGCTTCCCAGAGGAGGTGTCTCAGAGTCTCAGATCCCTGTGGGGGAATTGATCTGAGAGCCCCTGGGATGACATAGTTGAGTAAGAGGTTTCTTGATGACCCACTTGTCTCCAGCAGAAATCATTTCAGAGCAGACATGGAATGTCAAGGTTAACACTGTAGCTTCAATATAAAACCATGTTAAATTCTACTATATAATGTTCAAGGGGTCGAGATACTTTTTGCCTGGGACAGAAATTCTATTGCTTTTCTATTACCAGGCTTCCCTATACAGCAAAAGTTCCTGATTTATAAGCAGTTTTAACACTTTTACTTTCTCCACCACTCCTGCCTGGGCTATTTTTGGACTCTTACTGAAGAATGGAAGCAAAATTACATTTTAAAACCAACCATTAGTTTATTGACGCTGAGACAGTTTGTTAATCAAGTCAGACTTTTTCCTTTCTTGATCAATACATATCTGGCTTGTCCCGCTAATAGACAGTTACCCAATTACCTGTCTCTAATCGCAGCCTCTGCATCCTTTAAAACTTCAACTTGTTTCATTGATCAGGTAACAGCTAAATTGGCACCCACTCTCTTGCAGAACAGATTTAATCTGCCCTGCAGTTGATTAAAACGCCTCACCAAAACCAGCGCCAGATGAAATTTTATCACTTCTACAGTGCGTTCAGTTGTTATCACAGCACAACACGGAACAAGGTCTAGCACTGGGGAAATTGAACTTCAATGTCCATTGACCAGTCCTTAGAGACTTCCAAAAGTAGTGGGATAAATGTGTCCCAGACACACCAAATTTCTGGTTCTCACCTCCTTAAGATAAATTTCTAGAGTAGAATTCTTGAGTCAAAGGGGCTTTTTCTTAATACATCTGATGATTTGTTGGTTGCTGAACAAAGAAGATCAGAATATAAAGAAAGATCACCGCAAGATAACTATGGGAAAATACATTGTTCCCATTGTAAACTGATTTAATAAAAGGTAAATTTCCTGAGAATCACAGTGTGATACAGTGATAATCTTATAGAAATCTTTAAAACAATTCCTATGTCCTCAAGCTCTTATGTTGTTAAAATTTACTTAACAAATCTCTCATATTATGAAAAAGTTTTAATTAAAATGGAACTCTAGACTGCAGCTCACTCATACAGAGTAATCACTTACCCTGTCCTTGGGGATTAAATAATGAAGCTGAAGGCTTTCTAATTAACAAGGAAAAAAATCTATTATCTGTGTTATTCGTTTTCACCTCAGCCTTGCAAGAGGAGAAAATGCAATGAATTCATTTGCAATAATAATTTGAAATCATAGGTAGAAAACCAAAATATATCCAATATTATATAATGTGTAAGTTATATGTTATATAAATATAAATTATTTATAAATGGATTATACAATATTTGCAACAAGGGAACAATGAATTCCTTGTCCAGTGTCATACAAATAAGGAACAAGTTATCTTAATGTAAGATGTCTTGGGAGCCATGGGGGAAACTTTACCTTGACTTCTGCCAAGAATTTCTGTCCCAACTCCACATAAACCATCTAGGCAGCTGTACAAAGGGAGCTCAAAATCAAAATCTGTACTCAAAAATACCTGAAAAGTCTGTTGTTTTTGGAATAATGCTTTACAGTCTTGTTTAAATGATGTTACAGTTGGATTCAGATGAAATACATTAGCTTCCCCATCCACAACCAGAAATTACGAAGAAGAGGAAGAAGTGGGAGAAGGAGAAGAAGAACAACAACAACACACCTTTATTAAAGGTTATTTACAAAAACATTTAGGTGCCAATTTCCCTTCTGTAAAAGTCAGCACTGTACAATAAAGCAGAGACAAATATGAAAGTAACAGATAAAAGGAATATGTGTGAACAACAAATCACAGAATTTCCAGATTGTATCTTTCTAAATCAGTCATACTGCTCTGAGATAAACTACCCCAAAACAACTGACACTGGTACCTGGAACTTCACAGAACAGAGACAGAAATAGAAAATCTTCAGATTTCTGGGGGCTACGCTTTTCTGACTACTGACCAGACACCAGAAACTCAAACGTATTTGCTGGGTTAATCAAGATCCAGTTTGTCACTTCACAGGACAGTGTCAATACCTGTGTGGATGGAGCCATCTTTAGTAGACCTTCACTAGGAGTTCCCATGAGGCCCTCCTTTCCCTCCTTCTCCAGGACATCCCCAGTGGCCTTTCCCTACTTTGATCTCTCCTTGTGACAGGGTCTTGGGGAGGATTTAGTTCATTACAGTAGCTCGCTCTTTCAGCTTTTCTCAGAGGCAAATTGGCAGGTTCTCCCCTGTTGTGACTTAGTTCTAGCTATTGCTTTCTGAAGAAGCAGAACAGCTTTTATCCTTCCTTCTGAGGAAATATCAGAAACTCTCTGTTTTGAAATACTAGGTGGTGCTATCTTTCAAAGTTGATGTCACCTTCAGGCTGGGAGTGGGGACATTGAGTGCTTGCCTAACGTGTCCCCAGACCCCCAGACTGGGGTAAAACTTGGGAGCCCTTAAATGGAAAGAATTGTTTTTACAAAGATGACACAGAGAAAGAATAAAGGGGATCATTGAAGTGTTTCCTGCAAGTGAGGAAGTGGAGCCAACTTCCCCTGGGTTTGCCAAGGCACATAGTAGGTGGCTAGGCCTGGCACATAATAGGTGCTTGAAGACTTGCTCGGACGCATCTACTGTGCAGAGGAGTTGGGCTTTTATTGCCACTTCTGACAAAAATCCCTCAGTGTCAGATCAGGGCACATAGGATAGGAGCCATGGTCCCAGCTAATCTACTCAATAACGTCTGGAATAGTCTATTCGCTACAAGGTCTTCAGTGGAGCTTAGGAACTTTCTGACTGTTTACATTCTTCCTCCAATGCCACAACCTCTACCTTTTTCTCTATCCTGACTTCATTCCAGTGTGTTTACTTTTCTTTTTTTTTTAAGTTTTTAATTTAAATTCTGGTTAGGTTAATATACAGTGTAACATTAGTTTCAGTTATACAATATAATGGCCCAACACTTCCATATATCACCCAGTGCTCATCATGACTGTGCACTCCTTTTTTTGTTGTTGTTTATTTCTTTTGAAAGGGAGAAAAAGAACGTGAGCAGGAGAGATGCTGAGAGAGAGGGAGAGAGAGAATCCCAAGCAGGCTCCACGTTGTTGTCAGGGCAAAGCCCAACTTGGGGCTTGATCTCACAAACCATGAGATCGTGACCTAAGCCAAAATCAAGAGTCGATGCTTAACAGACATTAACCCATATCCCCAACCCATCTCCCCACTAGTAACCATCAGTTTGTTCTCTATTGTTAAAAGTCTGTTTCTTGGGCTGCATCTCTCTTTTTTCCCCCTTTGCTCATTTGTTTCTTAAATTCCATATGAGTGAAATCATAAGGTATTTGTCTTTCACTGAGTAACCTATTTCTCTCAGCATTATATTCTCTAGCTCCATCCATGTTATTGAAAATGGCAAGATTTCATTCTCTTTTATGGCTAAATAATATTCCATTATATATATATACTACATCATCAAATGTCAGCTTGCTTAATCCCCTTTCTCTTAATGCAGCCCCAAATCACAGACTTTGGGAGAAAAGAAACATTAGTGCTTTCCTTTACATAAGAAAAAATCAAGGATAAGTTATATGATTTGCTCAAAATCACATAACTGGTAAGTAATATTTATGATAGTTAACACTTGAATATTTACTAGGTGCCGGGTACTGTTAAAGTGATTTGCAGATAACACTTTATCCTTACAATCACTTGTGATGTAGGTACGTGTGATGTGTCATCTTGGTTAGGCTACAGTTATGTTATACAACCAAATGCTAATCTAGGTGTAGGTAGGAAGATATTTTGTGGCTTTAATTAAAGTCCATAATCAGTTAACTTTAAGTAAAGGAGATTGTTCTGGATAATCTGGATGGATTTTTGGAATTGCTTAGTCAGCCCCCACAGACGTATAAGCCAATTCCATATAATAAATATATATCCTACTGATTCGGTTTCTCTGGTCGAACCCTGACTGATATACTACAGCTATTATGTTCATTTTACAGAAAAATAAACTAAGGACGTGGAGAGCTTAACTTGTCCAAAGTCTCACAGGTAAATAGTACAGTGAGGGTTCAAAGTTCAGCATCCTGATTCCAAATCCTGGGTCTTATCCACTGCTGCTTGTCCAGGACTCAAAATAACATACATATATTCTCTTGTTCCTGATTTTTTTCCCACAAAGAGGAGTTTATTAGTTATACATTAGCAGTAGTAAATTGCTAATTATTTTGAGCTGTTTTGTTACCCTTTTCCTGATATAAACAGGAGCCACTTTGTCTTCACTCACTGATGAATTTATATTTTTTATTTCTAATAGACTATAAACAATTATTCTGTAACAGAAATAACATTGGGTTGGCTTTCATTCACCTTATTTAAAAAGAACAAACCTGAGGAGTCCACATGGTGGAGAAATAGGGGGATCTGAAGTTCCCTCCTTCCTCAAACACAGCACTATTGAGGCCAGAAGACTTGAAATTCCCAGAATCCAGGCTACAGAGTGACAGAAACATCTCCAGGGGCTCAAGGGGACAACTTGGCAGCCCAGAGGTGCACGATTGTGAAGGAAAGATAAAACGGGCGGCATAGGCATGGAGGGGAGAGATCTATTTCTGTGGAAAAATAGAGGCTGTGGAAATGTAGGATTGTATTTGGATAAGAGAAAAACCATGGACCGAGGCACGAAAAAAAATGGAGAAAGAACCAATTTCTAACTCAATCCAGGGTTGTGGGGCTTTCTCTGGACTGGGGCCTGATGCCCTGGTCCCATGCCTGGAGGGAAGGGGAGCCAGCCCCAGGCTCAGTAGCCACCTCAGAGACGCAGTCAGAGTGAGCAGTCCCCTCCCTTGAGTGCTGTGGGAAGAAGGTATATAGCCTCCAAGGACAAAAGACACCGCAGGCACCCACCAGCCAGAGGTCCTTCGTTGGCTGGCCTGCAGAGTGGTACTACCCCGGAATGGAGGTGCATAGGGCAGGATCTTTTAAGACATCAGGGTATGAATCCCAGCTGAGTTTCTGGGAGGTGTGGGAGACTGTGGAGCGGAACAAGCCAGCTTGCTCACTCCCATGTGGCACTATAAGGAGTCAGAGGCCCTTTTTTTGGCAGGATGAAGAGGCACTGCCAAGGAACCAGGGCATGTGGAGAAGGATTCTTTAAGACATCAGGGTTTGAATTCCAGCTGAGTGCCAGGGAGACGCCAGAGACTGGGGTGGGACAAATTGCCTCACTCGCGTCTGCGCAGCACTGTGAGCACGGTCTGAACAGAGTGGTTTGGGACACCTGGTCCAGGGAGGAAAGACTGGGGTGTCGTCATTTTTCTCCCCATCACCAACAAGGTGGGGTGTCAGATAGGAGGCTCACAGTGAAGGCGGGATCCGCCTACACCAAACCACGCCCCTCTGTGCCTGGTAACTGTATCTACCAGCAAGATTGACACTGAACAAACTAGACAACCCCTCCTCCAGACCAGCACAGCCACCAGTTCCAAAACACCATCAGATATTGGTCCAGCAGTTTTGCATTTTCTGATTTGATTCTTGATCAATTCTTATTATATATAAATTTTTTCCTTTCTTCCTCTTATTTCTTCCCTTCTCTATTCTGGTTGTTGGTTTGTTTAAACAGACATTTTAAATCTATTCTTTTTACTCCTCTTCTGTGTCTCCTTCTTCTTTCTTTTCTTCTCTCTCTCTGGATTAAGCCATATAGTTTCTCTGATTCGCTGCCTGGTTAATTCTTTTTTCTTTTTTTTCCCCCACCCGTGTCATTTCTCTCTTTGTATGGGATAAGGCTTCTTCCATCACCACCCCCTTTTTTAATTTTTTCTAAGAAACATTAATCAAATCACACCTGGTGGAAAGTCCAAACCACCACTACAAGTGGGCAGATAAAACAACTAGAGTCACAACAAAAGAGAGCATGCAATACACTCCAAAAACACCTCCTGAAAGGCCAGGTCCTTTTTAATATAGTAGTGCCTGCAGGTGCAGGACACATAACAAGCTATTAAAACATATAAAGGACAGATAACTAGCTAAAATGATGAAACAGAAGAATTCTCCTCAAAAGAAATGCCAGGAAGAAATGACAGCTAGAGAATTGCTCCAAAAAGATATAAACAATATATCTGATCAGGAATTTAGAATAATAGTCATAAGATTTGTAGCTGGGCTTGAAAAAAGCATAGAAGACTGCATAAAATCTACAGCTGCAGAGATCAAGGAACTAAGAAACAGTCACGATGAATTAAGAAATACTGTAAATGAGGTGCAAAACAAACTAGATGCATTGACAGCAAGGATGGAGAAAGCAGAGGGGAGAATAAGTGAAATAGAAAATAAAATTATGGTTGGGGCACCTGGGTGGCTCAGTCGGTAAAGCTTCCAACTTCAGCTCAGGTCATGATCTCACAGTTCATGAGTTCGAGCCCTTCATCAGACTCTGTACTGACACCTGACAGCTCAGAGCCTGGAAACTGCTTCGGATTCTGTGTGTCCCTCTCTCTCTGTCCCTCCCCTGCTTGCATTCTGTCTCTTTCTCTCTCTCGAAAATAAATAAACATTAAAAAATTAAAAAAAAAATTTTTTTTAATGTTTTTTATTTATTTTCGAGAGAGAGCATGAACAGGGGAGGATCAGAGAGAGAGGGAGACACAGAATCCGAAGACAGGCTCCAGGCTCTGAACTGTCAGCACAGAGCCCAATGCAGGGCTTGAACCCACAAACTGTGAGATCTGACCTGACCTGAAGTCGGATGCATAACCGACTGAGCCACCCGGGCACCCCTAAAAAATTTTTAAAGTAAATAAAATTATGGAAAATGATGAAGCTGAGAAAAAGAGAGATAAGAAAATACTAGACCACAAGGGGAAAATTAGAAAACTCAGTGATTCAGTGAAACATAATAATATCCCTGTCATAAGAGTTCCAGAAGAAGAAGAGAGAGAAAGGGGCAGAAGGTTTATTTGAACAAATCATAGCTGAGAACTTCCCTAATCTGGCAGACATCCACTTCCAGGAGGCACAGACAACTCCCTTCAGATCCAACAAAAATAGGTCTTCTCCACAGCATATCATAGTGAAACTGGCAAAATACAAAGATAAAAAGAGAATTCTGAAAGCAGCTAGGGACAAACGGGTTTTAACCTACAAGGTTAAATGCATAAGCATAGTAGCAGACCAGTCCACTGAACCTTGGAAGGCCAGAAAAGAGTGACAGGAAATATTCAATGTGCTGGATAGGAAAAATATGCAACCAAGAATCCTTTATCCAGCGAGGCTCTCATCCAGAATAGGAGAGATAAAGGCTTTCCCAGACAAACAAAAACTGAAGGAGTTCATGACCACTAAACCAGCCCTGCAAGAGATCCTAACTCTGTGAGTGGAATGCTGCAAAGACTACAAAGGACCAGGAACATCACCACAGGCATGAAAACTAGAGATAACACAGTGACGCTAAATCCATGTCTTTCAATGACTCTGAATTTAGTAAATGGACTAAATGTCCCAATAAAAAGACATAGGGTATCAGAATGGATAAAGAGATCCATCTATATGCTGCCTACAAGAGACTCATTTTAGACCTGAGGACACCTTCAGATTGAAAGTGAGGGGATGGAGAACCATCTATCATGCTACTAGAAGTCAAAAGAAAGCTAGAGTAGCCATACTTATATCAGACATACTTATATCAGATTTTAAACTAAAGACTATAACAAGAGATGAAGAAGGGCATTATATCATTATTACAGGGTCTATCCATCAAGAAGAGCTAACAATTATAAATGTTGATGCCCCCAATTTGAAGCACCCAAATATATAAATCAATTAATCACAAAGCAATCTTATTGATAAAAATTTGATAATTGCACAGGACTTTAATAGTCCACTTACAGCAATGGACAGATCATCTAGGCAGAAACTCAAAAGAAACAATGGCCTTGAGTGATACACTGGGCCAGATGGACTTGACAGATATATTCAGAACTTTTCATACAAAAGCAGCAGAATACACATTCTTCTCAAGCGCACATGGAACATTCTCCAAGATACATCATATACTGGGTCACAAAACAGCCCTCAATAAATATAAGAGAATTGGGATCATGCCATGCATATTTTCAGATCACAACACTATGAAACTTGAAATCAACCATAAGAAAGTATTTGGAAAGCCTCCAAATGCATGGAGGTTAAAGAACATCCTACTAAAGAATGAATGGGTCAACCAGGCAATTAAAGAAGAAATTTAAAAATATATGGAAGCAAATGAAAATGAAAACATGACAGGCCAAGGGCGCCTGGGTGGCTCAGTTGGTTAAGTGTCTGACTTCGGCTCAGGTCATCATCTCACGGTCTTTCCATGGGTTCGAGCCCCGCATCAGGCCCTGTGTTGACAGCTCAGAGCCTGGAGCCTGCTTCGGATTCTGTGTCTCCCTCTCCCTGATCGTTCTCTATCACTCTCTGTTTCTCAAAAATAAATGTTAAAAATTAAAAAAAAAATAAAAGAAAACATGACAGTCCAAATCCTTTGGGAAGCAGCAAAGGTAGTCATAAGATTAAAACGCATTGCAACCCAGGACTATATCAAGAAACAAGAAAAATACCAAATACAAAATCTAACCACACACCTAAAGAAATTAGAAGCAGAAGAGCAAAGAAACCCCAACGCCAGCAAAAGAAGAGAAATAATAAAGATCAGGGCAGAAATAAACAATATAGAATCCAAAGAAACAGTAGAATAGATCAATAAATCTAAGAGCTGGTTTTCTGAAAAAAATAAAACTGATTAACCCCCTTGCCAGACTTCTCAAAAAGAATAGAGAGGACCCAAATACACAAAGTCATGAATGAAAGAGGAGAGATCACAACCAACACGACAGAAATACAAACAATCATTAGAGAATACTATGAAAAGTATATGCCAACAAAGTGGACAACCTGGAAGAAATGGACAAATTCCTAGACCCCCGCACACTACCAAAACTCAAACAGGAGGAAACAGAAAATTTGAACAGACCTATAACCAGCGAAGAAATTGAATCAGTTATCAAAAACCTCCCAAAAAATAAGAGTCCTGGACCAGATGGCTTCCCAGGGGAATTCTACCAGACATTTAAAACAGAGTTAATACCTATCCTTCTCAAGCTGTTCCAAAAAAACAGAAATGAAAGGAAAGCTTCTGGACTCATTCTGTGAAGCCAGGATTACCCTGATTCCCAAACCAAAGACCCCACTAAACAGGAGAATTACTGGCCAATATCCCTGATGAACATGGATGCAAAAATTCTCAACAAGATACTACCAAATCAAATTCAACAGTATATTAAAAGAATTATTTACCATGATCAAGTTGGATTCATTCCTGGGATGCAGGGCTGGTTCAACATTTGCAAATCAATCAATGGGATACGTTACATTAATAGAAGAAAGTATAAGAACTGTATGATCCTGTCAGCAGTTGCAGAAAAGCATTTGACAAAATACAGCATCGTTTCTTAATAAAAACCCTCAAGAAGTTCAGGGTAGAAGGAACATACCTAAACATCATAAAAGCCATGTATGAAAAGCCCATAGCAAATATCATCCTCAATGGGGAAAAACTGAGAGCTTTTCCCCTGAGATCAGGAACACGACAGGGATATTCACTGTCACCACTGTTGTTTAACATAATGTTGGAAGTCCTAGCCTCAGCAATTAGACAACAAAATGAAATAAAAGGCACTCAAATTGGCAAAGAAGAAGTCAAACTTTCACTTTACACAGATGACATAATACTCTACATGGAAATCCCAAAAGACGCCAACAAAAAACTGCTAGAACTGATACATTAATTCAGCAAAGTCGTAGGATACAAAATCAATGTACAGAAATCAGTTGGATTTCTATATACCAATAATGAAGCAACAGAAGGAGAAATCAAGAAATTGATCCCATTTACAATTGTACTAAGAAGGATAAAATACCTTGGAATAAACCTAACCAAAGAGGTAAAAGATCTGTATGCTGAAAACTATAGGAAACCTGAAGAAATTGAAGAAGACACAAAGAAATTGAAAAACATTCCATGCTCATGGATTGGAAGAACAAATATTATTAAAATATCAATATTACACAAAGCAATCTACACATTCAATGCAATAGCAATCAAAATTGCAGTGGATTCTCAAAACTAGAACAAACAATCCTAAAATTTGTATGGAACCACAAAAGACTCTGAATAGCTGAAGTAATGTTGAAAAAGAAAACTAAAGTGGGAGGCATCACAATCCCAGACTTTAGCCTCTACTACAAAGCTGTAATCATCAAGACAGTATGGTATTGGCACAAAAACAGACACATAGACCAATGGAATAGAATAGAGAACCCATAATTGGCCCAGAAATGTATGGCCAAGTAATCTTCAACAAAGCAGGAAGGAGTATGCAATAGAAAAAAGACAATCTCTTTAGCAAATGGTGCTGGGAGAACTGGACAGCAACATGCAGAAGAATGAAACTGGACCACTTTATTATACCATACACAAAAATAAACTCAAAATGGATGAAAGACCTAAGTGTGAGACAGCAAACCATCAAAATCCTACAGGAAAAAGCAGGCAACTCCCTCTTTAACCTCAGCTGTAGCAACTTCTTACTTGACATGTCTCTGAAAGCAAGGAAAGTGAAAGCAAAAATGAATGACTGGGGCCTCATTAAGATAAAAATCTTCTGCACTGCAAAGGAAACAATCAACAAAACTAAAAGGCAACTGATGGAATGGGATAAGATATTTGCAAATGACATATCGGATAAAGGGTTAGTATCCAAAATCTATAAAGAAATTACCAAACTCAACACCTGAAAAACAAATAATCCAGTGAAGAAATGAGCAGAAGGTATGAATAGACAATTTTCCAAAGAATACATCCAGATGACCAACAGACACATGAAAAGATGCTCAACATCACTCATCATCAGGGAAATACAAATCAAAATGACATTGAGATAGTACCTCACACCAGTCAGAGTGGCTAAAATTAACATCTCACAAAACAACAGATGTTCGCGAGGATTTGGAGAAATGGAACCCTCTTGCACTGTTGGTGGGAATGCAAACTGGTGCAGCCACTCGGGAAAACAGTGTGGAGTTTCCTCAAAAAATTGAAAATAGAATTACTCTACGACCCAGCAACAGCACTACTAGAAATTTACCCAAAGGATACAGGAGTGCTGATTCATAGGGGCACATGCACCCCAATGTTTATAGCAGCACTTTCAACAATAGCCAAATTATGGAAAGAGCCCAAATGTCCATCAACTGATGAATGGATAAAAATGTTTATATATACAAGGGAATACTACTTGGCAATGAGAAAGAATGAAATCCTGCCATTTGCAACAACATGGATGGAACTGGAGGGTATTTTGGTAAGTGAAATAAGTCAATCAGAGAAAGATAGATATCATATGTTTTCACTCATATGTGGAACTTGAGAAACTTAACAGAAGACCATGGGGAAGGGAAAGGGGAAAAATAGTTTCAAACAGAGAGGGAGGCAAACCATGAGAGACTCTTAAATACAGAGAACAAGCTGAGGGTTGATGGGAGGTGCAGGGGGAAGTGAAAA
>CM053572.1:78279465-78300588 GCA_028646485.1 Cryptoprocta ferox
ACAAAACAGGAGAGACTCTTGAATCCTGAAAACAAACTGAGGGGGGAAGGGGAAGGGGAAAAGGTAATGGGGGGTGATGGTCTTGGTGGAGGTCACTTGTGGGGAAGAGCACTGGGTGTTGTATGGAAACCAACCTTTCAATAAACTATAAAGTTTAAAAAAAAATAAATAAATAAAACTGACCTCAAGAGAAAAAAAAAAAAAAGCATAGTCATGGTAAGAGTTTAGATGATCCTTAAAGCCCTTGAACATTTGGATAGTATAAAAGGGCGAGAATTTGAAGCATTTTGTTGGAGGCTGGACTTGAAGAAAAATTTTTATGAGGGCGATATTCAGAAGAGTGCCACACAGGTAGAGCTTTCCTTACCTAGAGTGGGAGATGTATACAAGATCTCTTTGAAGGAAGAGGGAAGCTTTCTACTTGGAGCTGGCCCCAGCTTGGTGCGTGGAGATGCCTCAATCATAAACCAAGTTCATAGTTTTGATTATCACAGGGGACTGGCCTTGTAACCTCTGAATAAAGGCTGTACTGAAATTTAGAATAACTGGAGGATTTTTTTGACGTTAGAGTGACCAGGAAACCCATGTGATACCCTGCTTTTCCTACAGGGAAAGGATTGGCCCTACCAAATACACTTAATGGAAACAAAAATAAAACAATTTTTTTAAAAATCCAAAGAGACACTTTTTTGAGACAAGTCTGTTCTATGTACCATTTAACATGAGTTGCAACATTTCCATAAAGTTTAGCCCTCATCCAAAGTTTAGACGTTGGATGCCTTCCTCTCCAGGGCACATAGTCCTGTTTTGTTTTCTTTGAGAATTCTTTTGCAGTCTTAGGTGTTTGGAGCTACAAATTCAAATACCTGTTTCTTTCTTTGAAGTTAATTCATCGTCTCATGAATTGCTCTATTGACTGTAAATATGAAAAGAGAAAAATGCAAGCAAACAAGTTATTCTTGTTTGTTCCTCTACCACTGACAAATCATTAACCTTCACCAATTCTTCAGCTGCCATACTTCTCAACCATTGTTATGTTTTAAGCCACTTAATTTCAAATATTATTTTTGAGCCCCAACTATGAAGTCAGTACTTGTCTACTCTGCAGGAATGAGCACCATGGCAGGTCTTAAGCATATATTGTCTTTAATCTGATGAAGAGGTAAGAGAATGGGGGATTTTTTTCATCAACACACACACACACACACACACACACACACACACACACACACATTTAGAGGGAGATGTTTATGGCTAAATACTCAAACAGAAGACTATTAAAGAAGATTGCTACTCCCCAAAGCTGTAACCCTACATAAAATTTACTTGTGGAGATACCTCCAATGTATGGTCTCATCTCCCTCAAAATCTGTTCTTTTGCATTCTTCCTTTCCTCTCTCCCTCCCTCAGTTCTTCTCTTTCTAAAGCAAGCCTCTGTTATAATGTGAGAAGTCATGTTTTTTACTTCCTCTGTGGCAAGAACACTTTTGTTCACCTTCTGTGACAATGCACATCTTTTAGTAATAGAAGTTTCACAGAGTCTCTCACTGAGAAGGATGCGCTTTCCCTTTCTAACCCATAAAGGGAGATCACTGTCACATGTGTAAACAGTGAGCCAGGCAGAGCTAGTGCTCAACCAGTGATCTGGGATCTTCATTGTGCATCCTTTTAAATGTCTTGGCTCCCTCACCTTCGTGAAAGACAGAAAGAAAACAAAGATAAAGAAAAACCAACCCCAAATCCCACAGAAAGCAAAATAGGTTTCCATCAACTCAAGCAGCAAAAGAAAGCAATTGTATAGGGTTATGTATTTGGAAAAGCCTCTTTGCATTTCAATAGTGTGCCACCTGCAAATATAACAAGGAAGATTGAATTTAGGTTAAATGGATAAGATGCAGCATCTAATTCAAGGGTTACAATATGTGAAAAACATGTATTCATTAGCAGATTACAGTTGCATTCTCTGTTTGTTCCAGGGAGATAGCGTGAAGGTTCGGATAAGAAATGCGGTGCCCAGGGCCATATACGTGTTTACACCCCATCATCCTTTCAGAATTCTACTAAATTCTCCCAAATTGCCTTCTATCTGAGAAAATTGTATTGCTGTTTACATGGGCTCCTTTCTCCTCTTGACATTCCTCTGTTGGCAATCACTGCCACAGAATATTACACTTTCCTCCCTTGATTCAAGTCCTAGACAGAGACAGGATGGAAATAAGTGACACATTCATTCAAGACAGAAATTTTTGACTGAGTTTCCTGGATGACAGTGACCTGAGAATACCTGTGACCCTAAAAAGTCACCCTCTATTCTTGACCAGAAGCATCAATGACCATTTCCATTCAATTTTAGTTGCCCCAGGTTTTGTGTGTGTGTGTATGTGTGTGTGTGTGTGTGTGTGTGTGTGTGTGTGACATGACTGACCATGAGTAGGTGGAAACCATTACAAAACTCCGAACAAGCTGATGCTTATTTTTTCCACAGCCAACCTGGAATCCCCTTGAAAGAACCTCTTTTAATGGCATCCGATCAGAGATGAGCACACTGCTGTGAAGACACAGAGGCTTGAGGGTAAAGGGACTGGCAATTTTGTGAGCAACGCTGGGCCTAGAACCCAAGTTAGCAGAGCTCCTCAGGCCTCTTGCTCCCTGAGCTTCCTGTTTGTCCATCAAGAGGTTTCATGGACACATCATGCATCATGGCCTCAGAGATCTCATGAGCTGTTGAACCACTTGTTGCATCTCTGGTGAAGTGGAAAATATCTGGAAATATTAGATGGGAATGTCTTTGAGGGTCTCAGTCAGTGCTCCAAACCAATCTGGAAAGGGGGCCTTCCTCTATCTTCTTCCCTCCAAGATTGCCACAGGAGGAAGGGATTAGCTCAGCATCTTGCTCACAGGCTCAGAACTACCACTGTATCTACCTCACACCCCCATCCTCATTTCTATTTTAATGTAAACTTATTTAATTAATTAATTTATTTTTGAGGGAGTGCAAGTGGGGAATGGGGCAGAGGAAGAGAGAGAGAGAGAGAGAGAGATAGGGCTTGGTCTTAAAAACTGTGAGATCATGACCTGAGCCAAGATCATGTTTGGCTGCTTAACCGACAGAGCCACCCAGGCACCCCTGTATCTGACTTCTTTTTCCAAACAGAATGCTCCTAAGATTTATCCATGCAGTTGCACATAGCAGTATTCCACTCCTCCTCATGGCTGAGCAGTGTTCCATTGCATGGATGCTCCAAATTTGTTTATCCATTTACAACTGATGAACATTTTGGTTCTTTCCAGTCTGGGGAGATTATGACTATAGCTGCTAATACAGATCTTTTTGTGGAAATGAATATTTAGTTATTTTTAGGGTAATACTTAGGAGTGGAGTTGCTGGGTCATATAGGCAGAATGTATTAATTTTCTAAGAACTTGCTAAATGGCTTCTGAAGTGGCTGCACCATTTTTGCATTCCCACCAGCAACATAAGAGAGCTCTGGTTGCTTCACATCCTTGTCAGCACATGGTATTGTCTATTTAAAAATTTTTAGCCATATGAGTGAGTATATAGTGGTATCTCATTATTGGTTTAAATTTACATTTCTTTCTTGATAATGATGTTGGACGTTTTTCATGTGCTTGTTGTCCCTACTTCTTTTGTGCGGTGTCTATTCAAATCTTTTGCACCTCGTTCAATGAGTTATCAATTTCCTTGTTGAGCTGTCATAGTTTTATTTTGATTCACTCTGCTCAGCCCTCAAATGGGGGCTATAAGTCTGCAGGAAGCAAGAGGCAGAGTGTGAGACTGGGTTTCTGCTTCATGATGCTTCTGACACTTTCTGGCCTTTAGGACTTTGGCCTCGGGTGCTGGGTTTCCTCCTTGAGCCTCAAGTCCTCAGAGCACGGGCTCTGGTTCCTACTTCCAGGCCTCCCTGGTGAACCTTCTCTGCCCACTGGATCTTGGCACTAGCAGCCATGGGGGTCCAGGCATCGGTTAGGAGGTCCTTACCCTTCTGCCAGATGTGAGCTAGTGAGTTTCTTTGAGGGTTTTACTTTTATTTCTGAATGTGTATCTTGGCTTCTCATCCTTATGTCTCATCCTGTCCCAGCCAGCCAGTCCTTGTGATCCCAGTACAGCCCCACAGGTCCACAAGCCCAAAGGATGAGTCAGTATAACACTGAAAGTTGCCTAGAGGCTGAGACTCCACTATGTCACTGGTTTCATTGTATGTCTCTGTCAGTATTTAATCCTCTAAAAGGTGAGTCTGTCCTTGGTACTCACCCCCCAGTGATGTCTCTTCCTCATCTAAATCCCACTGTCCTTCTGGGACCAATTAAAATCTCATTTTCTCCATAAAGTACCCCCAGCCTCCCTCCATCCCTCAGCCCATCCCAGAAAACCCTTGTTCGCTCTCTCATGTTGTCACTTTACTCTGTAATCTTGGGAAAGCACTACTTATTTCTTAACATTCAACACTCTGTCCAACAGTTAGAGGGCTTGTGGTGTCTTTTACCTGTTGGGCACCTTGAGGAGTTCTATGAGGGTTTTTTTTTTTAAATGTTTGTCCCACCTGTTTCATGGCAAACTCCCTAAGAGAAAGAGGAAGATGTTGTCTTTTTCATTATCTTAACCTCTACATGGTGCCTTGCATGTGGTCGGTGCTCAGTAATTGTTTCTGTACATTTCTTCTGTCTAATCATATTCTCTCTGTTTAAAGATCCGTTTCCTCCTCTTTGTGCTGTAGCATGGAGACTCACCAGCAGCTGTGTGTGGGGGTCGGGGAGAGGGTATATGAAGGAGGAGGAGCACTCTTCTGCCCTGTGAGGACACAGTGAGAAGTTGGCAGTATACACCTGGAAGAAGGCCTTCACCAGAACCCCATCATGGCAGTTCTGGACTGGATCTTGGACTTCCAGCCTCCTGGACTGTGAGAAACAAATGTTGTTGTTTATAAGCCACCCAGTTTACGGTAATTTTGTTATAGCAGTTTGAATGGACCACAACAAAGTTCTCTTCTCCCCACTGAGTGACCCAGTTCCCATTCATTTGGTGACCCATGATGCAGATGTAGTCTTCGTCCACACCTAGTCCCATGCCCTCTATCACCTCTGCACACCAAAGGCTGCTGGGGTGCCAATTCCTGCCACTCTCTGCCTGAACACTTTCTTTTCCTTGATGTAGGAACCTGTGCACCAGGAAGCCAGAAGTGCTGGCCAGCTAATGCTCAAGGAAACAGCCTTCAACCAATAACAGATGGGGAGTTGATGGACCAGTGTCCCAGCTTCCTCGCCACTCCCTCCCAAGACAAAGTGACAGGCGTGTTCTACACTGTCCCCCGAGACCCTGGCAGTGCTGAGTCTCGGTTCCCCATGGCTTCTGTTGGCTTTCCTCTTCTCCATCTCATTTCCTACCAGGGCTTCCTAGGGCCAGCTTCCAAATAACCTACTTACACTTAAAACCTTGTCTCAGGGTCAGCTTCTAGAATAACCCTAATCTGGACAACTTGTTTTCCATTCTTTTGGACATCTTCTACCAAACATAAGCCAAGTCCTTTTCAAAGCAATCTCTGGTTGATGCCAACAGAGGCAGAAAGACTGATTCCAGCAGCCTGGTATCAGGCTTTTCCGAGTGGTCCACTCAGCGCACTGTGGGCTGCTTCCACCCAATGTGCTTGCAGTAGATGCCAGGTCCGGTCATTTCCAAAATTCAGAACTAACTATAGTAGCACCAAAGAAAGTTCACTGGGTCTGGCAGGATGTGCTTCATACAAAATCATGCTGTTTCAGATTCTCTGACATGAGTGGCTATGGATAGATCACATTTCCATAAAATTATCAACAACCTTCACATAAGTACAAACCAAACCAACTGTTTAAATTCACCAGGTTTGTCTAAGTACTTTCCTAAGCTAAACAGTTCAGAACATTTTATCTAACATATGGGCAGAATGCTTGAAGAAAATCAGAAAATATTCTTTCATTAAGTAAGGGTCAGTCCAGTATCAGAACAAACCTATTCTGAAGTATCCATTTATGAGCCCAGTCCACTTTTAATACAATAAAATTTCCTTCTTTACTGGTCTAGGTCATGTTTGAATTTATAAAGCAGCATTACTCAAATCTGACGTTATTTGTACATATAAAAACATGGTGTTCTAAGAAGAATTATAAATGCTTCACTGAGTGTTAGTAGGAGACTCTTCTCTTGAAAAATGGAAATCAACATCTATTGTAATATGTATCACTCTTAGAAATAATACAAATGCTATACAAGTGACAGATTCTTGCCTGAAACAAGTTTGTGTATATTCAACCCGGCCATTGTTGTTATTGCTAACAATAGCTGAAGCAAGTTCTTAACAGAAGACCTTGGGAATTCTGGATCCACAGGACAATGAGAACCATAAATGACACACTGTAGTGTTAGTATCAACTACCGTACTCACTGTCTAGTAGGGTTGCATATTTAGATCTACTGGGGTATCAGTAAATAATTATTGAGAACACTGGCCCACTGTGACTAGGGTCTTGCACCTCTTCTGGTCTGATCTTGTTAGGTCTGGGAGTCTCTTTTAATGTCAAGTTCTGCTAGTGTTCATCTATGTGTTACGAATGCTCTCACTATATTCATGATCAGATTCTTCTCTCGCAGAAAATTCTCAACTTCTGCATATTCAGTTGTTCAATGTTTACTTTAGTACAGAATCTTTACTTACTCTACTTTCCTAAAGTTGGCCCAACAACTTGCTGGCCACTGGTTACTCACAACTTGAATGTCATATCTCTACTGAACTGGGAAGAAGACTGGCTCTGTGTCTGTGTGTCCCTATGCAGCCACCAGTGCTGCCATCATGGGAGGGTTTATTACGCATGCTTGCTTTTAGGTAGAGGCTAAGGAGCATCCAAGGCTCATAAGATTTTAAAAAATGTACTAGAATATGAATTCCCAGGACTAAATATAATCCCAATTTGCATGGTACAGAGTGATTCCCATCTGCATTTTCTGTGAGACTCTCTTTGAAAATTAAACCATTAACACTGAGATATGTTATGCTGACCAGTATGTCCCTTTGGCTCAGGTCTTTGTTGGTCTGAAGTGAGCTCTCTTGAAGTCACATGGAGTTCTGAGTTTGAGTCAAACTAATTTATGTCTCTGTAAATGTCTGCTTGGAGATGATGCTTATTAAAACAATTAAAGGCAGAGCAGATGCAGTATATCTTTGAGGAAAAAAAAGTTCCCAGGATAATGAAAATCAATTGGGTAATGTTAATGTGGAAATGGCTTTCAGAAATGGTTAGAGTGGGTTATCATAATATTAGTCGCAGACCTCAGAGGACATTAAGAAAATGTTATGCATGTATTAGAGTACAGGGAGTCTTTCTGGATCATATAACTTCAGATGTGGATGACCTGTCATTTCTCTTAGATTTGTTTAATGGCTCCAGCACTCAGAATCTTACTTAGTTGTGAAGCTTAAGCTTCTTGAATGTGAGTGACCAGTCAGAAACATTTCCCTAAACTTGTTTGCTGGATCTCAGGTCAAAGGCCAGGCCAGAATCACTTAACATCTCATATTAAAATCACAGCCTAGTTCAAGACCTTGCACTATTGATTATTCCTTCCTTCTCCTATATCATCAAACTGTTCCTTGTATGTAGCTCCTTTCCATTAATGTTTAATATTTTAAAATGCTTGAGGCTCTCCTGTCTTAAAATGTAAATGTCTCACTCTACCTCCTTCTTTTCATAGTCAGATTTCTTACACTGGCTCCAATTCCTTACCTCTCCTTCATTCCTCAACCCTCCTTGAACACTACTCTTGCCCAGATCACAATGTCCCCCTTGTTCTTGAATGCAATGAACACCTTTCAGTCTAAATTTCCCTTGACCTCTTGGTCATTTTTGGTGTTGTTGACCCCCCTGGTATCTCTCTGGGATGGAGTGGAATCTGGCAGATTGAGGAGGCAGTTCCCTGTGACATGAGGGAGATTAGAAGAGGTAAGAGGTGTGCAAAGGAAGTGGGAATGAAGAGGATATAAGGATACAGAGTCATGAGACACACATCACTCCTTCACCAGTCTGCCCACATTGTTACTAGAAACATAATCAGCGCCCTGTGCTATTTGTTACAGGAAGGAAGAATCACGAGTGGCTTTGTAACACCTACTTTTTTTTCTTTCTCCTTCTTAAAATCCACCAAAATGAGTAAAGATAAGATGACAGTTCCCAGGCAACACAAAAAAATAATGGCATCACCATTCTCTTTGAATTTCTGGTAAGTTTGTCGAGCATAATACGCTACATTATAAGCAAACTCTTTTTAGCTGTTGAAACTAGTCAGGTTAGCTATCATCTGTGTGTTCCCCTCCTTTTCTCTCCAGCCACATGTCCTTCCTTCACATCAGCCCACTACCAACATCATCAAATTCTATAAATATAACTTCTTGATTTACAGACTGCGCCTTCACCCTTTCCAATATGTTTGTCTCCACCATGATAGAAGCCATGACTTCTATCCAAGAGTATCTTTCTGAGGTGCCTAGAATGGCAGTTAGGGATTTGTTTTCTTTACAATTTGCTTCTTTAATTTCCTATACAGAGCTTTCAGCATGTAGACATATGAGGCCATAAAATGTGTTCTTCACGATGGTGTTCTTTGCAATCTCCTTCTCATTTCCTCCTAGGCACTTAGGTAGCCATTTTGTGGTTGTGCCTTTCCTGTGTAATACTTATTGTTGAGCAGCTCTCTCTGCTAGGAAACACTTGTTACACACAGTGTGCCTAATTTTTGGTTGAATCTCAAACCTCTCCCCACCTCCAATGACTTTCATTCTTCCTTCCTGGGTCTGCCCTGTGTGGCTACTCAAGAACACCTGTGTGTTCATCTAGAGTGCTGATTGTTTAGATTGTTCTACTGATTGTTCATATGAGAATATGTAAAGTGAGTGAAGACTGATGTCATGTCTTCATTTAGGGCAGGCCACCTCAAAGCACTCCCTCTTTGTTGTTACAGTAAAGGAAATTTTTTTTTGCTCTGATTAAAATTTTTAAAAAATCCAAAGACATTACAATGGCTTATAAGGCCATTATCTTGTTATCCCTGCACACACCTCCTGCTACTCTCCCCTTTCACTGTTCTTTAGTCACATGGCCTTCTTCATGTCCCCAAATAAACCAGGGATTCTCCTGCCTGAGGACCTTTGCTCTCCATTCCCTCTGCCTGACTGCTTTTCCTCCCCAGTTCTCACTGGGCATCATCAGCATACTCACCTCCACCAAGTCTGCTCAAATGTGATTCAAGCCTCCACAACCTGCACACTCTGCCCTGGAACTCCCAATGACCCGAATTCTTGCTCTATTCTTTTGTCCATAGCAAACGATATAATGTACTTATTTGCTAAGGTTAGCAATGCCTTGCTAAGAGGGCAGGGATATCTGTCTCTTCAGGCTCTATATAGCGCATATCGCAAGTGTTGAGAAAATGTCAGGTACATGGTAGGTACTCATTTTTTTTCATTATTATGTGAATAAATTAATGAGAGGGAGGTGAATATATAAAAAAGTAAAAATGCATTACTCACTGTAAAAGTAAATTTCAACTAGTTGTCTTTTCTTTTTCTGACAAATGTCTCGAGCTCTGACTAGTATCTTCATGCTTGTTCACAGCTCAGAGAAAAATTATTGCTTAGAAAACGATTGAAGAGTTTCAACTGCCAGAAACTATAATTTTGACAAAGGATTGTGTGGTGGGGTGGGTCTGAAAAGGATGAGTGAGTGGCACCCCAGATGAAAAAATGAATTGGAGGGATATAGATTCAGGAGGTAGCCATGAAGGGGAAAGCAGCAGAACTGTGTACAGATCCACTAGAATGGGGGACAAAGGGGAGGGAGCAAACCAAAATGAGCTCAGTTTCTTGTTCGGAAGCATCCCAGGCAGGGAAGTTTGATGCTACTGCATTTGCTCTGAGTTGGAATACTGTATGACAGGAGTGCAGACCTCAATCATGCTAGCAGAGCCAGAGCAAGAAGGCTAAGAGACTGTATCAGTGATTTAGGTCCAGAGAACAGCTTTCTCACAGAAGATAGGTTGTTCTTAAGAACATAAGAGAAACATATTCATGATTGTATCAAGGTTGTGTGGCTGGTCACACCATGTTTCCTGCTGGAGGTGAGTGTGTTATGGTATTGACAATGAACTCATCTAAGAGTTGTCCTCACCCCTTGCATCTTCTGGGCTAGAACTCAACACTCTCAACTTCCCAGAACTGGGAACAAGAGCTTTACTGAGCAGTGAAGTGAGCCAACCATTCTGGAGAAGCTTCTCTGTGCCAGGCCTCTGCTGAGTCGTATGAGACACGAGAGGGCAACAGATATGGTAACTGCCCTCAAGATCCTTCTCATTGAGGGAGAACAATGTGTATACAGATAATAAGTATAATGGCCATTGACGATGGTAATAAAAGGCCTTTAATCTGATTGTTGGGAGGTTGTTTCTATTTAGAAGAATCAGAGAAGCTTTGGTAGAGAAGGTGGAGGCTAAATTCAAATAGGAGAATAGGTGCAATGGGCAGCACATTCCTGGCAGAGGGGACCATGTGGGAAAAGGCATTATGTTGGGAAGGGAAAATATGGATATGGCAGATTTTTTTATTCAGTAAAAGTACATATGCACTCCAGAAGCAGTAGTGGACAATAAGGACAGAGAGGAAAGTAGAATTCAAACTGGGGAGGACCCCTGGCAGCAATGACAAGTTATTTGAATGTTTTTGAGCAAGTGTCTAGATGGATCAGAGTGAAGTGTCCTCTTACACTTGAGAATTGGAGACTAACAGGAACCCCTTGAGAAGGAGCCTACTGAGTGCTGAATCGTTCTAAGGCCCAGCTACCATGATAGATGTGGGACATGAGAAGGTTAAATGGAGTACTGTATTACAGAAGGGGAGAAGGCTGCTCCCTGTGCTCCAAGCTCTGGATCACTACATTCAGGCCTTCCTCTGGACCTTCCTCGGGAAGGAGGCCATAGAACTTAGGGCTGAAGAAAGCATACTCATGCCTGGAGAAATATCAGTCATCTATCTGAAATTCATGTTTCCTGAATAGATTTTTTACCTCAAATTGTTTCTGCCAGCTTGCCAATATCTTTTTCTGGTTTTACATTAAGTCAAATTTTTTTAATACAACCTTTAAAAGGAAACATAATAGACATACCGAGTGAAAAATATGCAGAAGGGAGCTGTAAATCATATTTCTAAAAGTAGTAAGATAGAATAATCACATCCATTTGAGAATCGTGGTCACAAAGCCATCATCTAATGTCTGATTAGATAGTCTTCTTCAAGAAATAAATATAGATGTTGACAATTTTGTGCTTTCTGTGCATGTCATCATAGGCCCAACTTCTTCAGAGGTTACAGGGCATGAGTAAAGAAATTGCTCTAAAAATAATCCTCTGTCATTTTTCAATTTCTAAATAAAATTGGTTACTTGGCTCAGAGAGTGCTGCACAAGAGATAAATCATTTTTAAGAAACATTGAACTGCTATTAAATTTTTTTCTTTATGTGGTAGACATTCTCACGTTAAAAATAAATATATACTTTACAAATTAAAGCATAGCAGAAGCATTTGTTCTACCAGAGTTGACAAGAAAAAGTGTTTAAAGGAGCATACCATCTGCTTCTCTGCCTTATGTTGACACGTCCCTGTTCCCTCATATGTACCTACGTGTCTTGATGTACATCATGTATTAATAACAGACAGTGTGACAGATGCTCCCATTTTTGCTGCTTTTGGAAAAAATGTAACAGATTGTATTTAGATATTCCATGATTATATTGTCTCATTGTGAACAATGACTGTAGACTTACGCTGTTCTATAAGCGGCCAAAGCTAAGCACCAACCCAGGTCTTTTCACCTTACTTGACGGTACTGGCTGTGGAGCTGGATTTTAAAACCATGGAGGTGTGTTAGTCCATTCGGGATTCTACCTTTGAGTAGGTGGCTTGTAAGCAACAGAAATTTATTTTTTGCTGTTCTGGAGACTGGGAAGTCCAAGATTAGGGCGCTAGTAGATTCTGTGTCTAGTGAGAGCCCACTTCCTGGTTCATGGACTGCAATTTTCTTTCTGTGTCCTCACATGGTGGAAGGGGAAAGAAAGCTCTGTAGGGTCTTTTTCATAAAGACACTCATCCCATTCATCAGGGCCCCAACCTCATGAACTCGGCACTTCCCAAAAGCTCCATCTACAAATACCATCCCACTGGGGATTAGGAGTGAACATAAATTTTGTAGGGACACCTCATGCAGTCTATAGCAAATGTATAGCAGCCTTATCTGGCCTCCTCAGACATCTTTGTCTCTCTTCTTCAGAAGGCCTTGACAGGTATTTTGGGTTTTACAACTTTTACGTATTTTGGGTTTTACAACTTTTACATATTTTTATTAACTGCCATATGTCCAGAAATACTTCATTCTTGATTTTAATATATTGTGTATATGCTTCCACACACGCACACACACCAGGATGAGGTTTCCTTTTTCCTTAAAGATATTTAGCTAAAGTCCATAAGACCATCCCAGTACTTGAGGTAAAATCCAATTTAAGTTTCCCTTCAATCAATGTCCACATTTGTTTCAGTAATACCACTCAGTTCTCTTCACACACATCTTTGTCTTTTCACAGTACATTTTTGGAGTGTTGCTACTTAGTTAAAAAGCAATGCTTAATAAACTTTACTGGTTTAATACAGTTCCCACATAGAAGCTCAGTATGTGTCTGTTGGTGAGAATTTATACTTGGTTTGACAACTCTGCCCCTCCATAATGTGTAGATATTTTATAATGCATTATTGGATTCTAGCTTATTTTGTAGCATGAATGCATTTATTTGCTTACATTAAGTGTTCTCTGTTTACATGCAATCACAGCTTTATTTTCCTTTTAGTGTAAACACCTTTGATGAATGTAATATATCCTTCAGTTAAGTGTGACATTTCCCTGCTTCCCTTCCCACCTTGTCTGATCTTCTATATATCCACTCAATACTGTTCTGTGGTAGGACATGAACAGCCCTTCCCATGGCGTAATGAATCTAATCAAAGGTGTGTCCTTAGAGAACATATAAATATTGATGCTTATGTTCCAGGAGAAACAGGGTAGTTCAGGAAGCTGGAGTGAAGAAGGAATCAGGGAGCATAGGTCATTCTGAGGTGTGTTACTCGGAATATTACCTGAGTAACTTATCTTACAGCCTGAGTCCAACAAACATAGCCTTCACATTTTAAACCCTCTTTACCCTTCTGGGTGATGTGCAGAAGAGTCCAGAAGCTACCATATGAGGAACAAGGGAATTGATGAGGAGCTCCCTCGCTCCTCATCACACACACACAATAAAATGGCTAACAGAAAAGGAGGGTGAAAATTGGTCCTGTGATGTTCCTGTGAACAAGTTAGTATCAAAGTAGGGAAGTGCAAAGGGACCAATTTTAGCATTATAATAATGGGATGTAATTTGTACGTAGATTTTCCCACTAATGGAATAAATGGGCTTGGGAACTCCACAGCACTGATGTTTCCACAGGAACCACCGATGTTCTTCTCTATTGGAGGATAAAATTGGCTGAGATCAGTGGTTCTTGGAGCTGGCTATACTTAGAATCACCTGGAAAATTTCTCTAAACTGAAGATTCCTGGGCCCTACATCAGACTTACTAACCAGAATATCCAAGGGAAGGTCCTAAATATACATCCTTTTATAAATTCCCCAGGTGGCTCAGATGTGCAACCAACATTGGAAAGCACTTGTAACATAGAACTCTCAGATGGCATTCCAAATTGAACCTCTACTCATGTATCCACAACAATTGCAATAGCAGTAACAATCATAAAAATACTTTTGTCATCAGATATCTGATCCTCTTTCTATGCCCAAGCATTGCTTTCCTCCATCTTGGCTTTACTTTCAGCCAGGATCTCTCCAAGGGATGATAAACTGACACATCGTTCCTAGCAATGGTTCCTTCGAAGTAATATTCATTTGCCAAAATCTTATATTTCCCACAATATGAATAGAGGCATGAAACTAAGCAGGAAGGATTTTTTAAAGAATTATGTTCTGATAACCTGAGAATAGTGCAGGACAAAATAAGTTTGGGTAGACACAAAGACCAGCACCTTGTCACTGAAAGTCATCACACCTGGAATATTCTACTGTGGGCACATGTAAACATTCCCTTCCAGGAATCTCTTGAAGAGGACTGAGTCCTGTTTACAGGTCAGAGATTCTTGCCACCATAAATTTTGTATTAACTTTCAACCTCCAGATGCTTCTGCAATTCCAACAACTATCTGGGGTCTAGCTTCAGTGTCTCTCTGGAAGAGGGTGTGTCTGTACATGGCATCAGGACTTGTAAGAGTGGTATGGCCCAAGGCCTGACTCCCGTTTTCACAAAGAGCCTTTGTTTTCATTGTTTATCTTTGAAAATGGCACAGGAAGCTGATTGGACTTTTGTAGTTGTTTTGTTCATTCTTTTGTTTATTACTTACTCGCCCTCTACAGAATGAGAGAATTAAATTTGTTTGATTGGCTCAAGTATGCATCTCCAATACCTATAACTTTTGTTGAATGAATAAATAAATAAAATAACTGTTTTGAAAGCTGGAAACAGAAGGGAAATCAGTGGCCAAATTGTGTGCTTCTTACCTTCTTTGCAGAGACTGCATGCACTTGGTCCACCTGACCAAGCACAAGGTCTCTTCCTTTCTGGGGAGAGAAACTCTGGACAGGCTACTCCCAGAATGATGAATACCAAAGAGTTTGTGGTCTGCAAGCTGTGCTTGCCTTGGAAAGAGGTCATTTGGTTGAGGTCATTAGCTTCAGCAAACTAAGTCACAGATCACTGAATACCATCCTGCCAGGAAGCTGGGAAGGTGTGAGTGATACAAAGCGTGAAGGGCTGTTCACTGCATAAAATGTCTAGGTGCTCCATGGGAATGCCCAAGAAGCTCTATGTTGTGAAATCAGGGAATTGAAGATAGATGTTTAGTGAGCTGGAGTCAGTGGAAAGTAATTTCCCAAGTCAACCAGTTAGGAGCCTGTCAATCTCCTCCTCCTTTGGCTTTCTTATTTATGTTTATTGCCTACAAAAAGATAATATTCTCTCCTTTCCCCATCTTCTTCCTCTTCTTCAATACCCATGATATAAAGGACATTGTTACATCTTATTAAAACTTCACTCAATCCAGACAATGCTTCATCTAAGTATTCTTCTATGTTAGCAAGCTGCATGTTCATATAGTCATCTACAGATACCAAGTAGCCTTTGTACTGCACCTTCACTTGAGTTTCTCCGTTACTGGCTCCCCTTTAATCAACTGAGGAAAGGGTTGGGATTGAGAGGCAAACTCATAGGGACTACAAGCAAATGCTGCAGGCCACTGGCCTCCAACGCAGCTGTCTTTCATCCTCTGTGACTGGAGCAGCTATGGCTGGATGCAAATCCTCCTTTTTCTTTCTCATTTATCTGTATTAGTAATATTTTCTTCTTTGGACATGTCAATGTTGCAAATGAAAAATATTTCACTGCTTTTTCCTATAAAATCCCAATTTTTTGAAACTACCTTGCCATTTCTAAGATTATATTTGACAGAAAATGCCCTGTTACCAGAAGAATCAGTTGCAAAAGTGATCTAGGTGGTGGCCAGAGAACCAGGAGGGAATAGTTTGGAGACACCATTCCACAGGTAACCAACCTGTCCTCCCTGGGAGCTACCAATTGACCTTCACTGCATCAGCTTAGATATTTTTGGATCCAACATTCTATAATTCAACATTCTATAATTCACAGTTAAACAGGAGACAATGGAATGAACATCTTGAAAGTTTTAAAGAAGAATTTCTTTTGCCACCTACCATCTAAACATGACAGACCAAATCTTCTAAAGAGTTTTCAACACCCACAGCCTGGCAACTCAGAGTAGGAAAAAAACCCATGCACAATATACACTTTCAAAAGTATTTTTAGTTTCTTCCATGAAATGACATTTTATTTTACCCTACTTAAAAACATTTAACTGTCAGCAATGGCTCATGTCTGCTAAATTCTGTAATTCCTGTGAACAACTTGCTTAGTTCTTCCAGACAATGGACAGCTTCATCCTAATTTGTTTGCCCAAGTTGTAGCAATTTGGTGTGGTTGTGAAACAATGGAAGTTTACCAAGGGAAGTGGTAGCATCTGCTCTCCTAGAACAAATAAGAGCCCAAGTCCTAATCTAGAATAGGATACATTTAGATCTACCCAAGTTGGTATATATGAGATATATTAGCATCCTTGGGGAAAAGGTGGCAGATCCAAAGTGAGTAATTTGAGAGCAGTTTTAAAAATGGATTACTTACAATGTGTGGGCGGGGTTTGGGGAACTAATGAGGAAATTCCCAGGGCTAGAAATAGCAGGGAGTCACCACCCCTAGGCCTTACATAGATGGAACAGTTATAGGAGCTCATAAAGAGTAGCAATATAAAAAGAACTTCCTAGTCCAGACCTCACTCTCTTGCCCATCTTCCAGTCCCCTGCCACTGCCTCTCATTGTCCAAACCTGTTAGAACTCATATGACAAAGGGGCACATTGATTTGAGTTCCTGGAGCAGGATGAGAAGGGTGAACAATGGATTCCGGGACAAATAAAAGATGTACAGTAGATGAAAATTTAGGGAGACAAGGGTAATCAACTGAATGCTCTTATTCATCCCTTTGTCCATTCTTTGATTCATCAAACATGTATTTGTTAAGCACTTTCTGTACTTGAAAACACCTTGGAAAACAAAGGTGAAGGATGATAAGTGATCTCTTCTCTCAAGAAGCTTTTATTTTTTATTGAATGTGGAAACAAGGCATATCCATATGGAATGTCCTAAAACAAAATCTCGCTGTGAGCAGTGGTAGGGCAAGGAGTCAGTGTGGGCCCTGAGGGAAGGCAGGCTCAGAAGAAAAATAAGAGGATTTTAACAGGGCTTTGTGAGACTCAAGGGAGAGTCCAAAAGCCTTCAGTCTTCACCTCAGTATCTCTGTGGGGTGATGGACTGGCCTACTGATTTCTCAATGAATTCTAGGACTATACAAAAAGTAAATATACATAACATGTTTTTGTTGAGTCCTTATAATGTGTCATGCATTTCACATAGAATATCTCATGGAAGCCTTACAATGACATTGCTGAAATGGATCTTATTTTCCACATTTTATGTGTGAGAATAAATTAAACTTCAAGAGGTGGAGTGACTTATCTAATGTCAGACATCTGGTGGTAGAGGAACTGGGATTCAAAGCCAGGTATCTCCGACATAAAATTCTAAGCTGTAACCTCTTTAAATAATAAGGACAATAAAGGACTCAGCAGTGGTGCCTGCCTTGGGTGTAAACATTCTCCTGGCAACACCCCCATGCATTCTCAGAAAACTGGTAGCTAGAACTTCTCCCCTATTTTAAGAAGCTACTTGATTTGTATAATACATTATGTTTTCACATGGACACAGCATTGGCCTCTGAGGAGGTCTTAATGGAAGTGCTATTGTTTGTATCCTTCCCATGGACTTCTCATTATGCTTGGAATTAAGTCTGTCAACTATATAGACAGATGATCTGGCCTCTCCTACCTCTGATTTGATATCTTGCAACCCACCACTTTCTCACTCTGCTCTAGCCACACTGGCTTTCTTTCTGGTCTTTGAACAAATTATAAATTATGCTCCTCTCACCATAGGTTCTTTGCCCTAAGTGTTCTTTCTAGAGTTTTCTCCCCACAAATCTTCACAAACTGGCTCCTTTTGTTATTTACTCTCAACAGAAATGTCAGAGATTCCTTTTCTGGCCATGCCTCATAATGCCCTGCTATTCAATCTCTAGAACATCATCTTGTTTTATAATCACTGTAACACTCATCACTATGTAATATTTCTTGTTGGTCCATTTACTCTCTGTCCACAGGAAGGTTGGAGATTCAGTGCCTTATGCAATGTTAGACAATCCTGTGTCTTAGATATAGTGCCTGGATCTTTAAATGTTTGCAAATGAATGAATAAACTCATGGAGATGAAGAAAGAAAAGTAGTAACAGTATCTTATATTTATTCATTATTTAATATCACCTGCTTTTCAGGTATTATTTCTACTTACATTTTAAGATGAGAAAAGTGACAGAAGAATCTCTTAAGATGGCAGAGAAGTAGGGAGCTGGGTAATCTGCGCCTGCCCGCATGGATTGAACTCAGAAGGACAGAAGGGACAATACTCCAATTTGCAAGTGGAGGAAAGAAGAAACAGACGCCAGAAAGAAGACAACCTCAAAGATGCCTGAGTGAGTGATTGTGATCTGGGAAATTGGAGGACAGGTGGGTCCCGGTGGTGCAGGGGGTGGGAGCCCCAACCCAACACAGGAAGAGCGCACTGTGCCCCAGAGAGACAAGGGGAAAAGAAAGAGAGACTGAAAACTCTCACAGAACCATCTCTAAAAAAGGAGGAAAAACTCGCCCCGGGACGGAGATACACATGTCTCTCCATATATAACTGCTGGGCACGGGAGAGAAATCCATCCCATCTGGCTGGCGAATTCTTCCTTGGGCGCAGCGGCAACAGTATCCATTCCAAGCAGCACTGCAAAAGACAGCGGTGCACATAAAGGCGGCGGCGGTGGTGGCAGTGGTGGTGGCGCTGCGAAAGACGCCGTTGAAAAGCGGTGGTGGCGGTGCAGTGAAAGGCGGCAGCGGCGCCACCTCCAGCGCAAGCCAGGCAGTGAGGCCGGCTGCCAGCGGAAGCGCATCTCATCTCTGGTGACAGTGTTGAACTGCATAGACTAGGATTTGGAAGTGAGGCGGAGCTTGGAAAGTACAGATTGGCTCGCCCACGGCACAGGGAGATCAGACTCAGAAGAACGGCTTGCAGCGCTTGGTTCCAGCAGAGCTTGAAGCGACGTGATTCTTCTCCCCGAAACCACCAAGGCGGGGCCTCGGAGGGCAGCCCCTGAGACCTGACCTACCTACGCCAAACCACGCCCATCCTCACAGGAGAGTTGTCTTTCTTTTTTTTTTTTCTTTGTTCTTTGCTTCTCCTTCTTTTCTCCTGCCATCCAGATATATTTCCCTTAGAATATTCATATCTCTCCTCTTGGCTTGTTATATGCTCTTAGACTGTCCATAGTCTTTTGCTGTCTCTGTCTCCACCTTGTTTTTCTTTTTGTTTTGGTTTTGGTTTCTTTTTCTTCTCTCTTTTCTTCTCTTCTTTCTTTTCTTTCCTTTCCTTTCCTTTTCTTTACTTCCTTTCCCCTTTTGGCTTGCTTGTTTGTTTGATTTGTCTGTGCGTTTGCATGCTTTTGTTCCCTGTATGCTAGTCTGTTTTCCTTTTCAGGGCTACTTCAAGAAACAAGCCAAAGTACACATGGTGGAGAGTCCCAAATATCACTGACCAGGGAAGTAAAATAATCAAAGGCACAACAAAAGAAACTGAGAGACACCGTTAAAAGAACACTTTCTGAAATGACAGGCCCTGGACAGTCAATGAGCCTCCTTTAATAGAGCAATATTAACAGGTGCACAGTGCATAACGAGCTTTAAAACTGACAAGGGACAGAAAGCTAGCCAAAATGATGAAACGAAAGAATTCTCCTCTAAAGAAACTCCAGGAAGAAGTCACAGCCACAGATCTATTCAAAACAAATTTAAACAACATAACTGAACAAGAATTTAGAACCATTGTCATAAAATTAATTGCTAGACTTGAAAAAAATCAAAGAAGCTATTGGTACACAGACTAGGGACCTTCAAAATAGCTGTGACAAGTTAAAAAAGGCTACAAATGAGGTGCATAACAAAATGGAGGCGGCCACTGCACGGATTGAAGAGGCAGAGAGGAGAATAAGTGAATTAGAAGACACAGTTATAGCAAAAGAGGAAGCCGAGAAAAAGAGAAATTGATACAGGAACACAAAAAGAGAATTCGAGACCTGAGTGATACAATCAAACGGAACAATATCCATATCATAAGAATTCCTGAAGATGAGGAACGAGAAAAAGGTCCTGAAGAGGTGCTGGATCAAATTATAGCTGAAAACTTCCCGAATATGGGGAAAGAAATGGACATTGAAATCCAAGAGGCCCAAAGAACCCCCTTAAGACGTAACTTGAATCGACCTTCGGCATGACATATCATAGTGAAACTGGCAAAATATAAAGACAAAGAGAGAATCCTGAAAGCAGCTAGGGATAAAAGGGCCCTAACATACAAAGGTAAACCTACCAGAGTGGTTACAGACCTTTCTAATGAAACTTGGCAGGCCAGAAAGGAATGGCAGGAAATCTTCAATGTGATGAACAGGAGAAATATGCAGCCAAGAATCCTTTATCCAGCGAGCCTGTCATTCAAAATAGAAGGAGAGATAAAGGTGTTCCCAAATAAACAAAAATTGAGAGAATTCATCACCACCAAACTAGCCGTACAAGAAATCCTAGGAGGGACTCTATGAGGAAAATGTTGCAAGGAATACAAGGTACCACAGACACCACCATCAGGAAGAGCTAACAGTTATAAACATCTATGCACCAAATTTGGGAGAACACAAATACATGAAACAATCACAAACAGAACCAATCTTATTGATAAGAATGTGTTAATTACAGGGGATTTTAATACTCCACTTACAGCAATGGATAGATCAACCAGACAGAAAATCACTAAAGAAACAATGGATCTGAACGACACATTGGAAGAGATGGAATTGATAGATATATTTAGAACTCTGCATCCGGAAGCTAGGAAATGCACCTTCTTCTCGAGTGTGCATGGCACATTCTCCAAGATAGATCACATACTGGGGCATAAAGCAGCCCTCCATAAATACAAACGAATTGAGATTATACCATGCACACTTTTGGATCACAATGCTATAAAACTTGAAATCAACCCCAGGAAAAAGTCTGGAAAATCTCCAAAAATGTGGAGGTTAAAAACCACCCTACTAAAGAATGATTGGGCCAATCAGGCAATTAGAGAAGAAATTAAAAAATATATGCAAACAAATGAAAACGAAAATACAACAATCCAAACTCTCTGGGATGCAGTAAAGGCAGTCCTAAGAGGAAAATA
>CM053572.1:78301088-78437236 GCA_028646485.1 Cryptoprocta ferox
GGGGGAGGGGGAAGGGGAAGGGGGGTGATGGTCATGGTGGAGGTCACTTGTGGGGAAGAGCACTGGGTGTTATATGGAAACCAATCTGACAATAAACTATAAAGTTAAAAAAAAAAGATGAGAAAAGTGACATTTAGAGATTCCCAAGGTCATGGAAGCAACATAGCAGGACTAAAACATACGCTTTGACTCCAACTATATTGAGTTTTCAAAGCCACTATCGTCTTTGTATGAGTTATGGCCCCATGTGTAGTCATAAGTGAGGTAAACACTAATTTTTCTCTAATGTGTCGGTATAGAAGTGATAGTCTCTGCGAGATGGAATGTGTCATCTCTGGCTCCAGGCTGGCTGCTCCAGTTATTGCTATTTCCTTGCCAAAATAAAGGGGGAAAGCAGGAGAGAAGGGTCACAGCTTCCTTGTGAAGACTTGATCAGGAAGTTATACGCATCACCTTCACCAGGGCTATAAGGAAAGCTGGTAGATATAACAGCTAGTTTGGAGATTGTGTGCCCAATTTAAAACTTGGCAAATTCTATTACTAAAGGAAAAAAGGAATACTAGATGTGGAGGACAGTAGGCAAACATAATAACTGTTAGGTAGTGATCAGTATCATCTTCATTTTATATATGGAGAGACTGGGGATCAAAGAGATTTAAGATCACACCATTAGTCAGAAAAAGGGCAGAACTTATGACAAGGTTCCATTTTAGTTCCCCATTTCATCATTATGATCTCTCTCTCTCTCTCTCTGACACCGCCCCCCCCGCCACCCACACACACCACACCATGCCATGGCTCAGTGTTCTGTGTTTAGATGGGATTTACTTCATTTTCATCCTTGGAATGTCATTTCGCCTTGATCTACTGGAGATAATTCGACCAACAAGGATAAGGAAGTATGCAGAGGTGAGGGTCCCCAGGGCTAGACCCAGTCTAACCTTTTCTGCAGTAGAGATTGCCATCTCCTTGGTACATTTGGTACCAGCTTGGGGAAGCTGTCTCTGGGGACAGTGTGTCCTGATAAGTCAGGACCTGGATCTTGGATAGAGGGGCTTTGTAAACAATGGGCCAGGAGTCCCTGACTCCCAAGAAACAAGAACAAACAGATCATTAGTAGGTACAGTGAGCACATGTCCCTGTGTATGGGATAATCCTTGTCTACAGCTATGTCCCCATGTACTTATTACAAGTGCCCCCCTCAAAAGTGCCCTAGTTTGGATGATAAATTATACATCCCCCTACCAATAGTTCTATGTTACCATTGGTACTTAGCCTTCAAAATATTGGGGCAAAAACTATAACTAACTAAGCAGAAGAGGTGCCTAAATATGAGTCCTTGAATTTGATTGCCATTGTAAAGTCCCAGTAAGAAATTGATCAACAGTTCAAATTAACAGCAATTCCATTCTTCTGGATAATAATCTAATTATAATCTAATTATAAAGGTTAATTTTATAATTCATTCTTAGATTACTAAAGGGAGTGAAATGTCCTGGAGAGTGTTTTATGCTGCAGAATCATTAATGATTAAAATGTCTGGGAACAGAAGCATGTATAAGTTACAAATTATTCAAGCCACATAAGACTTTATAAAATTCTATCTTTGAGAGGCATTCAATAAATAACCGAGAATTCATCTATTTCATGTCTATGCCCTTTGGTTTCAATGACATTCTCATTTCTCAAAACAATATTGAGTTACATTGTACATGGACTCTCAGAAAAGTTCTTCCCAGTTAATCAAAATTTACTCAATTTGTAGCACAACAATTTTATTGCCCAGAGGTCATCATTGACACTCCGTATCTACGCACTTGGTTGAAAAAATCCTAGAGGGAGATTTGCAAAATGACAGTCCTCAAGTAACTTTGTGATTTGGAATCAGAAAAATGAAATTAAAGATCAACACATAAAGGAAGTTTCTGCCTCTTGAAGGTGGAATGAAATAAAGGACATATTTATTATTCTAAGAATGATGGGTGAAACTGAAAAACAGCAATCTAAAGTGAGCTCACTTAAAACAGGAACAAAATTTTACAATCAATGAAAAAAATTTTCATAGGATTTAATGACATTAAAACCTGCAGATTTTGGTGTAACATTCCAACAAAACTGTACTTCAGCATATACCATATTTCATTTGATGTTTAAATGATTATAAAGAGGATCACTTAACAAAAATATGTGAGGGTTTCATTGGTCTCCTTAGGTGATTCCCTTAAACATGTTCATATCCAAATACTCTGTTTTGGAGAGAGAAGCTGGACTGCCTCCCTGTCCTTTTCTTCCCTCAGCTGTCAATAAGTGTAACTAAGTCAGTGCTTGGTTTATCAGAGTATTAGCATGTGTGATTCTAAGCAGTTTTCTAACATCACTTTCATCAACCTCATGAAATCCCACATCTTTGCAAGATTTGCCTTTTCACTTTGTAATCAGTATGCATTGTACTAACAATGTGTTGTTGTATATTCTAAACAACAAATAATCCTGGATTCGGATTAAAAAAATCATTAATGAAATTAGTGGGAATCAACACTAAATTGACCAGGATATTTGTTTTCTGGTGTTTTGTTTGTTTGTTTGTGTTTTAGAGAGAGAGAGGGCATGAGCGGTAGAAGGAGAGAAAGAATTTAAGCAGGCTCCACACCCAGCATGGAGCCCTATATGGGGGTTGATCTCACAACCCTGAAATCATGACCTGAGCCCAAATCAAGAGTCAGATGCTTAAACAACTGAACCACCCAGGTGCCCCATGGAGCAGGATATGTGAGTGGGGAATGACTGTTTGGTCTGTTAGACACTATCTTCCTTTGAAGGCCCCCACGCCAATTGTATAGCAGCTGGGCCTTAGATAATAATCTCTGGGGTAGCCAGGACTCCCCTGTACTTTAGGCTTGAGCTTCCAACTCCAACAACTTGTTCTAAGGTCTTGAGCAAGTCACTTCATCTTAATAATCTTATAAGCCAAATAAACCCAGATTCTTTTTCTGGGGTTGAAGAAGTTGCACATGTATGTTTTAATATGCATGTTCTCAAGGAGTGTGCTCATATGTTTCTTTCAATTCTTATAAGAATCTAAACCACCAATCATGGAGCATCTCACATGATTTCTAAAATTGCTTTCCAGCTTTCACATTCCCTGATTTCTGATTGTCCCTGGGTAAAACTATCTGTATGGAATGAATGTAAGATTGGGCTAGGCTGAGGTGGGGCGGGTGGGGGAGGGGAGAGAATCTGTAAGTTGTAAGCTGTTACCTGTAATTAGTGCTGAAATGTAGGTAGGTAATCCAAGGTAGGTAATCCATCAATTCTAACCAACGATCTACCTCCTAGCAATCTGAAGCTTCTTTTGAAACACTGAATTAAAGATTTCCAAGTTTGTTGTTTTAGAGAAGGCAGAACGCTATATAGAAGATTTAGTGATGTATGTGCCAATCATTAAAGAAATACTGGGCACGCACTGAATGAATCTATTTTGAAGGATTTGAAACATCACTAAATAGTTACCATCCTATATTAGTAATTAATTATGACTAAGATTATTGCAAATATCAGAACTAGAAAGATAGAAGATTACATATACTATTTGATGTGGGCAGAGCAAGTAGAGTTTCTGAAAGCAGTATAAGTGGGCTGTTAATTAGTTGTTCCAAATCTTGACATCATCATCACTATAATTTGATTAAATACTAAATGCTAAATTCATCTTCTAAACTTTAAAGAGACCTCAATATGATATTCTTGTAATTGCAAATAGAAAAGAAAAATAGGGAAATTGCTTTGGTGACATTTTACTTTCAAGGCTCTTTAAAATCTTCTTTGTTGGATTAAAAAATCTGAGTCTCACTTATTCATCAGGAATTCAGGATGGGAAAATCAGGCATGACACTATTGCAGTAGTGTGTAGGCCTAAACGCATGACATCTTGAACAACAATATTCAAGAGTGGAAAACAGTTTCTATATTTTATGTAGCGTTCACAGACAAATGGAGCCTAGCCCTCTTGTCAACATGGGACTAAAGAAGTATATGGAGAAACTCGAAGCAGTTGTAGAGACTCAGTTAATTCAAATATAATTAGAAACTAGAACACAAAAACTTGTTAAAGTGATTTACTGATTTACTTTCTCAGCCAAAGAAAGTTTTTGATTTTTAAAGGGCTCTGAGAGACCAAATTTGTTGGACTCCTGTTCAGACCATGATTTCTTACAGATGTGAAAAAAGCATATGAACAAAATAATTGAACCTGTCTGGAAAGACAAGTGGTTTACTTATTCTAGAACATGTTAAGATATAGATTCAAATTGGATAGAAATATTAAGTAACTGACAATAGGAAGAAATTATTTTCTATTACCAGATTGCCATGAGCTTATTAAAATCACAGATTTTCAGGGGTGCTTTAGTGGCTTAGTGGGTTAAGCACCCAATTCTTGATTTGGGCTCAGGTCATGATCTCATGGTTTGTGAGATTGAGCCCTGCATCAAGGCTCTGCACTGACAGTGTGGAGCCTGCTTAGGATTCTCTCTCTCCCTCTCTTTCTGCCCCTCCTCCTCTCGTGTGCATGAGCACATACTCTATAAATAAATAAATAATAAAACTAGTTTAAAAATTACATATTTTCAAAATTGCACCACGTTAATAGTTTTGAAGGAGGTTTATAGGTTTTTATCACCATGCAGCAGTGAACATTTTGGATGGATATTTGTGGACATTTGCCTTCCTGATTTTCATTTCCCCTTCTTCCTCCTACTTTTCCACTGGATCTATCCTTACCCACAATTAGTCCACAGGTCTATGGAACTCCATCCAAAACTCCTTGTGCTCAAATATGTGAGTCAGGCCTGACAAATTACAGCAGCTCTTCCTTTTAATCACAGTGATTGGAAGAGTAATGAGTATGACCAAAGTTATGGTCTGGACTGCTGGGGACGCTACTGAAAACAATCCTCTTTTTCTAGACTCAAACCCAGGAGGATATGATAATGTAACTGCTGTAGCAACTTTGCCAGGCACCATCTTGAGAAGCCTGAGTATGACATATTGCTACCATCTAAGCCTCAGACCTCACTCCAGTTTAATCAAAAAGGTCCAGTTCTGAATCATGCATTGCACTTGTCATGCCTGTGACTCCACTTTAGTGTAGAACAGTTTATCAGTTTTTCTCTGAGCTTCCTGACCTCAAATCTTTTGAAGATTACAGGCCAGTTACCTTTGGAATGTTTCTCTACTTGGAATTTTCTGATATTTTTTCATAGTTAGATTGATGTTATGCATCTTTTGCAGGAATATCATAGAAGTTCTTCTAAAGCCCTTCTATTAGGCAGCACAGGATTTCAATTTTCTCATTTTGATATTTGTTCTCTTTGACAACTTGAAAAGGTGTTATCTGCCAGATGTTTTTACTATAAAGTTACCTTTTTTCCCTTGGTAATTAATAAGTGTTCTATGGAGAAGTACTCTGAAATTATGTAAAATATTGTAATTTTTAAATTTTTTTATGTTTATTTATTCTTGAGAGCTAGAGACAGAATGAGCAGGGAAGGGACAGAGAGAGAAGGAGACACAGAATCCAAAGCAGGTTCCAGGGTTGAACCTCTGTCAGGACAGAGCCTGATGTGGGGATTGAACCCGTGAACGCGAGATCATGACCTGAGCTGAAGTTGAACACTTAATCGACTGAGCCACTCAAGTGCCCCATATTGTGTTTTTTTAAATCAACATTCATTTATTTATTTATATCTGAATGGATTCACAGTTTCCTATTTTGTTTCATGGGTTTTTCATAATCATTATTTCTTTTGATGCACATATTGTCCCAATTTGGCCCATCTCATCTGCTTCTGAGTCTTTGTGACCCATCTTCATCATTTGCTAATCACTTATTTTTCTGGTTCTGCTCTGTAGAAAGATCCTGAAGTCAACCCCACCATGGACATACTGAAACCTACAGTTGCATATGGAACAATTTCCTCTGAAAAAGAGCTAAAAACTAGCTGAGCAGCTCCTACACATTGGCAAACAAGAAGAAGGCCACATGGAAGTGGGCAGGAGAGGTTGAGACACAGTCTCACCATAAACCACGCCCTCAGCACAGAGACCCACAATCAGGAGGGAATTTATAAACCCAGAACTTCTCTCTGAGGAGTAAACTGTTCATACCCCACATCAGACACTCCAGATTTTGAAACCTGTACCCGATAGACAAGCCCGCAAAACATGAGGCTTTGAAAACCAAAGGGGCTCACTTCCATGAGACCCAAAGGGCTGTGATGGGCTGAGCCATGCCTCTTAAAGGGCTTATGTGTGGACTCATTCATTCTAAGGCCCAGTGCAGAAGTGGCTATTTGAAAAGTGCCCAGACTTTATGAAAAAGAGATTCATTAATTAACCTTAAAGTATCACCCAGAGGGGCAAGGGCTGTTGGGGATACTCTCCAGGGATGAAGGAGATGGTGGCACTATTTTTGTGCTCTCCCTCGGCCTTGCTAAAGCTGGCCGATGCTTTTTTAAAAAATTGTAACGCCTTTTCCCCCCCATCTTTATCCTCTACACAGCAGGGTCCATCTGTGCACTCTCCCTCTGCATCTTCTAAAGGGGAATTTTTAGAGATGTCTGATGCCCCAGTTCTTATGTCTGGTGCCCTGGTTTTTGCAGCTGCAGCCCAGGGGGCATCCCTTGATTATGCAGCTCTGGGGACATAAGTGGACCTTGCATTCTGGGTCCCAAGGGACAGTAATAATCGGAAAGAGAGTTTTTAGCAAACTGCCACCCCCCAGGGTATTGTACAGGTAGCAGATGGAAACACATCCCCAGTCATTCAAAGAAAGACGCCTATTTGCTTATTTTGGAGCCTGACGGGTAGGCTTCAGATTTGGTGCATATCTAGAGGCCTTAGGAGGGGTTCTCAGGGAACACAGGCCCGGTGACATGCCATCTCTGTGCTCTCCCTCTGCCACATTAGAGTTTGCCTGTGTCTCTAAGAAAGGAGCTTATATGCTTGTCTGGAGCCCTGATTTTTGTGATTCTTGCCCAGGGCATACTTCTGATTACCTGGTCTGCTGGCCAGCAGGGCTTACACTTGCCATCCCACATGCCTGTATATATTTGCATACTTTAAAAGCTGCTGCCTGAGATCTGATTTCCAATTAGCCAGAACCTAGGTACTCATTGAGGTCCCCCTCTTTGGGACACTGACAGATCTTAGCACACCCTCAATGACTAGACACTACTGAAAACAAAATAGGCTGCTTGAACAATCACAAAAGCTTGAGAGACCACCAAGAGCTAGGACATGGTTAATGATAAGATTTATCATGAGGCCACTCCTTGAAGACTAGAAGAGGTGGCTGTTTCATCTAGTACATAAAAACAGAGAGTCAAGCAAAATGACGAGACACAGAACAAGATAAAACCTCAGAAAAAAAATTTAATACAACGGAGAGAATTATCTCCCTGATAATCAGTTTAAAGTGATGGTCATAAAGATGCTGACTGAACGTGGAAGAAGCATGGATAAACACGTGAAAATTTCAACAAAGAGATAGAAAATACATGAAAATACCAAATAGATGTCAAAAAGCTGAAGAAAAATGGAGCTGAAAATAGACTAGAAGTGCTCAGTAGAAGACTAGATAAAGCAGAAGAAAGAATCAGTCAATTCAAAGAAAAGGCAGTGGAACTCACCCAATCAGAGCAACAAAAAGAAAAGAGAATTTAAAAAAGTGAAGATAGCTCAAAGGACTTATGGGACAACATCAGGCAGACTAACACTCACATTATAGGAGTGCCAAAAGGAGAAGAGAAACAGAAAGGACAGAAAACTTAATGCAAGAAATAATGGCTGAAAACTTCCCTAACCTGGGGAAGGAAACAGGCATCCAGATCCACGAAGCCCGTGAACCCAAAGAGACCCACACCAAGACACATTTAATTAAAATGTCAAATTTAAAGACAAGAAGAGAATCTTAAAAATTGCAAGAGAAAAGCAATTTGTTATATACAAGGGAGCCCCCATAAGTCTGTCAATCAATTTGTAAGCAGAAGCTTTGCATGCCCAGAAGAAAGTAGCACAATATATTCAGAGTGCTGAAAGTAAAACAGTTGTAACCAAGAACACTCTACCTAGCAAAGTTATCATTCAGAATTGAAGGAGAGATAAAGAGTTGTCCAGAGAAGTCAAAGCTAGGGGAGTTCACTACTAAACTGGCCTTACAGGAAATGTTAAAAGGACTTCTCCAAGCTGAAAGAAAGGGTGCTTATTAATTAGAAACAATGAAAGTATAAATCCCAAATAAATATATAGTAAAGGTAGTGGATTAATCAATTATAAAGCTAATATGAAGGTTAAAGAAGAAAAGTAGTAAAAACAACTATAACTATAATAATTGGCCAAGGGATACAAGATAAAAATAAACTGTAATGTCAAAAATATAAAACATTGTGGGGAAGAGTATAAGTAACTGAAATAAAGATTAAAAAGATAATAGAAAAGATCAATCTAAGAACTTGTTCTTTGAAAAAATAAATAAAATGACAAACCTTTAGGTACACTCACCAAGAAAAGGAGAGAGGACTTAAATAAAATCAGAAATGAAAGAGGAGACAATACAACTGATACTGCAGAAATCCACAGGACCATAAGAGACTACTAGAACAATTATATACCAATAAATTTGACAGCCTAAATTAAATTCTTGGGTAAAGTCCTGGATAAATTCTTAGAAACATGTAACTTTAACATAAATCTTCTATGCAGCAAAGGAAACCATCAACAAAATGAAAAGACAAACTACTGAAAGGGAGAAGTATTTACAAATCATTTCTGATAAGGGGTTAATATGCAAAATATATAAAAACCTGATACAACTCAGCAAAAAACAAACAAATAATCTGGTTTTAAAAATGGAAATGGACCCAAATAGACATTTTTCCTAAGAACATATACAAATGGCCAAAAAGTATATGAAAAGATGTCGCATCACTAGTCATCAGGGAAATGCAAATCAAAATCATGAGATGCACCTCAAACCTCCTGTTAGAAATGCTGTCATCCAAAAGATAAGAAATAATAAGTGTTGGCAAGGATTCAGAGAAAAGGGAACCCTGACAGTTGGTTTGAAGGTAAACTGGTGCAGCCACTCTGGAAAACAGTATGGCGGTTCCTCAAAAACTTAAACAGAACTATCATATGATCCAGCAATTCCTGTTCTGGGTATTTATCTTGAGAATGAAAATGCTAATTCTAAAAGATATATGCACCGCCATATTTACTGTAGCATTATTTACAACAGCCAAGATATGGAAGCAACCTAAATGTCCATTGATGGATGAAACACACACACACACACACACACACACACACACACACTGGAATACTAATCAGCCATAAAGAAGGAGATCTTACTATTTGCAACAACATGGATGGACCTTGAGGGCATTATGCCAAGTGAGATAAGTCAGACAGGGAAAGACATAAACTGTATGATCTCACTTATATGTGAAATCTAAAACAGCTCAAAAACCAAAAATGAAGAAGTCCCCAAGCTTCAGAGATATAGAGAAATGACTGATGGTTGCCAGGGGTGGGAGGATTCGGGAGGTAAAGGCAAAATGGGTACATGAGGTCAAAGAGCATGAACTTACAGTTATAAAATAAATAAGTCCTGGAGATGCAACGTACAGCATGGTGACTATAGTTAATAATACTGTACTGTATATTTGGAAGTTTCTGATAGATCTTTAGAGTCCTCATTTCAAGGAAAAATAAATTTGTAACTACGTATGGCACGAATGTTAACTAGGCTCATTGGGGTGATCATTTCATAATATATACAAATATTGGATCATTATGTTGTACACCTGAAAGTAATGTCAATTATACCTCAATAAAAAATACAACCCAAATGTTTAAAAAATGATAGCAACCTTTATTGAGTGCTTACAACTGGGGACTTGGAGAGAGTCTGAATAAATAGCACTCTTCTTCCCTGATCAAATTCTAAACAAACTGAGAAATAAGACAAAAGAGCAGCTGATAGTGACCAAAGTAGCACCTTGTCACCAATAAAGGCTAAGGTAAGGGAAATGGTTGTTTCTATGGGCAAATACTTCTCTCTAGGGCCACCCCTAGGATGTGCAAGACTGAAAAATATTTTTGTTGGGTTCTTGTCTATATAAACAGTTTGAATAAAAAAATAATAAAACTCATGGGTCCAAGTGAAGTATTGTGATTTATCAATCAAGATTTAGAACAAATAATGAGTGAAGAAGATGTACTTACATATTTGTTTGTGGTCTGATCAGTTCATGTGAAGATTTTTCATACTATTGAGGCATCATTTCTTCCTGTCCAGGTCCAGGAACTGTTTACTCATGTTCTTTATTGTCATATGCAATGTTCCTAGCTAATTTCATTATCTCCCACACTGAGGAAATGATAACAATAGCATTATCACTCATGATGCCATGGCCTTTCAGAATCTGTTTGTATTGAAACAATACAGGTCTTCTTGCCTCTGCAGTTCCCTAATTCCGTTTACTTAATGCTGGTTACATCATTACTTCTGACGCTTTATCACCCAAAGTGCCACCTGTGAATAGCTGCATCCAATGACTGACTATATCAGAGGTTGGTGAGCTTCGTTGATAATGACCACATATGTAAGTCTCACTTAGAATTTGCAGGAAAATGTGAGTCCTTTCATTTTCTAGATATATTAAATGTAGTGTTCTGAATTTTATAGCATCAACACAGCAACAGGTCTTCCAACTATATCCTCTCTTGAATTCCTTAGGCTGTAGTCTCTGTATTTCTAGAATGTCATCTCTTTCTATGGAGACAGCACTCCTGCCTTCCACACACCATTAGCAGAGAGGAGGGGTGATGAGTAGTTCCTTTTGCCCAAGAAATGCCAATCTCTCATCTAGCACAGCTTAAAACCAACTTGTGAGAGCATGACATCACCACAACTGGAGGCAGGAGAGGACGTGGATGAAAAGGGCCTATTGGTGTTGTGGAATTATGCTCTCAAGTGTCCTCAGAGGGGATGGGCATAGCCACCCTGGAGCCCACCTGCAGGGGGTTGGCATGCTGGGCGCTAGCGGTGGGGATGGAACACCTGCTGGACATCTGCTGGCCCCTACCTTGAGTCTTATTGACCAGGTGCAGCTCAAGCCAAGACCTGAACTTGCTTTGTTTCTGATGTGCAGGAGAGGCGCTCAAAATGAGCCTGATTCCGGTGGCCTAATCTTGCCCACTCTTGCAAAGGAAATAAACTGCCAGTCAGCAGGAGGATTGCTGGCCAGGACACCTTCCTAGAACCAGAGCCTGGCTATGGGGCCCTAGAATGACCCCATAGACATGAATCCTGGCACCCGCTGGAGTGTCTGTTTGGATCCACTTGCAGGGTAGAGGGTGAGAGGTCACCCCAAAGATAGACACAGGTAGGTCTGAGGTCCACACTCACCCTCCCCCAGATGTCACTGCCAGTCAGGCCAGTCCTGTGCCCTGAAGGGGCACTTGGAACTTATTGAGAAAGGAACTCGGAAGCGCAGGACCCCGGCCTGTGGCGATGGGCGGGAGGTCTGAGGACCGTGCTGTCCTCAACAGTGAACTCGGGAATTCGCCTGACCACCGTGCTGGCATTGCAGCGTTACCAGTCTCAAATGAGGGCTGCCCTTGGCAAAGCAGAGGCAACTGCTCACTTCCAAGGGAGGAAAAGGGCTTTAGTTTTACTCACCCTAATTCTAACCAGGGTAAGTCACCCTCAGCAAGAAATGCAGACTAAGTGTTCCCACCAACACTTACTATGTACCTGACAGGATTCTAAGTACTTCACACATATTAACTCACTCTGTCCTACAAGAGAAATACCTCCTATCCCTGTTCTATAGATGAGGCAACACACACATGGAGGTCAAGTAAGCTGCCCAAGATTTCACAGCTAGCACACAGTTGGACTTGGGAGTTGAACTCAGGCAACCTGGCTGATGAAGGAAACAAAGGAAGGAGCGGAGGGACGGGGAAGAAGGGACTGACTGAGAAGAGTTAGAAAAGACTAGAACCGGTCACCTTTTGAGTAGCAGGCAGGATTGAAGGGTTTTCCTTCACTTATGACTGGAGTGTGTAAATACTGCCTCAGCTTCCCTCTTTTCAGGTTCTTTCAAATGTCTGCACAGAACACCCCTAAACGTGTACTTCTACTTATAAAGAAAAACTATTCTCCCTGGGTGCATAGAAGCTTATCCTCACTTTTGTAGGCATGTTTGACATTAACAGGTCACTGGGGAATGCTGTTACTCAATTTACAAGACAAAACGTTCCCTTTATTGTGATTTTTTTTTTTTTTTTTTAACGCAGCAGGTTTTCTACTTCAGGACTATGAAGCAATCACCGGGCTCCTAGGGATTACTAATCAGTATTGTCATATTTAAAAAGCCCCAAATTTCACCCTGTACTTTCATTTTAATAGCGGGCCTGCTGCAGGGCAAGCTCTCAGGAATGCAAAGGCAGTCTAGACTCCAATCTGGAATAGATGAAATGCGTTTAACCTCCAGGCCCAGAGCTGAAGAAATGCTGCTTTCCACAACTTCCGCAGACTTCGCAGGGGTGAACTATGGGCCAGAGGTTAGATGGTAGAATTTTCTGCAGAGATTCCAACCTGAGAAGGACAAACTAAAGCTTTTAAGACATGAATTATGGATGTCTTTCCAAATGCAGTAATGACTAAACTTTCTAGTGATTTGGGAGCAGAGCGTTACAATAATGTGGTCTCTTAGAACCTGCAGGGAGGGAAACTTACCTTGCTGCTGGGCTGAAGGACTTTGGCATATCACAGCTAAGAGAGGCGGAGGGCACGTAGTGAGGGAGAGCTCTGGGCGGGGACAGCTCTCCCGCCCCGCCCCCACCTTTCCTGCACCTCAGGCGGACAGACATTCCCAGTCTGGCACTCTCTGGGCCAGTATTCCAGGGTACCGCCTCCAGGCAACTGCTCACAGGTGATGAGCTAGGCAAAGCCTATTTATTTTATCACCTTTGACTGTGGGAGACCCATGGTTTCAGGAGGGCGTCTGAGAAGGAGTCTGTGTGTGGAAGTTGTAATCAACTGTCCTAGAGGACGCTGCCCATTTTTGAGGAAAATGAACAGCTATATATACATAAATATACACATGTATTTTTGAAATGTTATTAAACTGCTTTTTAATATTTAACATATTTTTTAAAGATCTCTTAGATGGTTAACATGTGGCAAATACCCGTGGAGAAATTCTTGATCGCTGGAAGCTGGAGAACTGCTAACATTTGCTTTTATTTGGTCTCATTCAGACCTGCTCTCCCGCTCTGCACCCCCACACTCTCTCCCTCACCCCACTTCAAGCTTTCCTAACTTAAAACTGTTGTGGGGCACCTGGGTGGCTCAGCTGGTTAAGCATCTGACTTTTAATTCTGGATCAGGTCATAATTTCTCAGTTTGTGGGACTGAACCCCATGTTGGGCTGTGCAGATAGCACGGAGCTGGCTTAGGATTCTTTCTCCTTCTCTCTGCCCCTCCCCACCCCTCAAACTAAATAAATAAACATAAAAAAAAAAAAACCTGAGCCAAAAACGGAAGCAGAAAAAAAAGTAACTCACAAGTAAATGATTTGATCTACTTATTTGGCACTATTTTCCCACTCTGCTAGCAGCTGAGAACCTATGTACAAAGGAGGTTTGAAGGCAAATGCAACCGATTTCTGATCTAACCTTAGCTGCTGCCCTGGCTTACCAAAGGATTACACTGGGCAAGAAAGCAAGAGAATAGCTTCTGGCCAAATAGTAAAAAGGTTTGTGGTCAGAAGACCTGAATTTAAGTCCTAGCTCCAACATTTGCTGGCTGTGTGATCATGGGCAGTACCACTGCCTCCTCCCCAAGTAAGGTCATATATTGGTGACTTAATCATTAACTTTTCATTGTTTCTGAGTGCAAAGCAGTCTATGAACAGACAGCACCTTCTGCCAAGCTGCTTTGGCAATGCTCTCTTGGCCTCCTGTGATATGTTACTGGACATGATGAGGCCATGGGTTTTCATTAACCAAAAGGATTAGCTGTCTGGGACAGAGACTAATTAGGACAGAACAAGACCATGTAGAGTGGATTTAGCGTAACAGTAGGGACTTGACATTTACCCCTATTCAATTACAACTTGCTTTCTACTCAGGCCTTACCATTCTGTAGAAATAGTACAGGCTTCCTTTGACCACATCATTGATCTTCCTTATTTAGAGATGCAGACAGTGGTCACTGGTACTGTGGGTGCCACAGGGACCGACAAGAGAAAAATGGTGGCATAATTCTCTCCGCAGTGGGTTTGAGTTAACATACACTTTTGCATCTGTTGAGATCGTTTTGCAGGTAGGAGAATAAATCAATTTAATGGGTTTAGGTTCCTCTCCTTAGCCTCTTTGGGTTTATTCTCTGTGTAATACTGGTAATTACCAACTTCTGAGTAGTTTTTGGTCCCAATGTACAGTGTTTTCATCTCCACTGAAACAGTGTTATAAAGGGCTACTGAACTTGCAGGTGAGCCTGTAAGAACTATTGGTACTGCAGCTGGAATTTACCTTATTTATATTTATCTTGAGTGTTAACTCACTTACCTATGCAGGAGGCATTATAACAGAGCACTGGACTCAAATCCTGATTCTCTTACTTATTAGCCGTGTGACCCTTGGCAGCTACTGAACCTTTTGATGCCTTTTGGAGATCAGAATAGTCTACCTCTAAGAATTTTTGTTAGGCTTAACTAAGATAATGCATATAAAATTACCTATAAAAGTTCCCAGCATATAGTATGCACTCAACAAATGTTAGCTCATTTACTCACTATCCTACATCTTTCTGTACCTCTTCTGTTCTTCATAACCCAAACAGTCTTCAGCTGTATGAGTTACACTGTAGTAAATTTGATAAGTTGACAGTGGTACTTAGAAGATTGGTTTTCAGGGTGTGTTAGTTCTGGTCAACCAGCACGGTTACCAGATCGTGTAAGATACTCCAATGCCAGGGTTGAAGGATTCTTAGTCCATGTCAAAAGGAGAAATTATTTGTTGAGGCCAAAGGCTGGTTGGTCAGTATGATGGTATGTAGTGAAGTCCTTTATAATAGCCATTAACACTTGGGTTCTTTTAACAACAACAACAACAACAACAACAGAAATAAAAGACAAATGGCACTAGGGCATAGCTTATGCCTGGAAAGAATTTAAAATAGTATTTAAGGATTGAAATCAAAAGGAAACGCTCTGTCAACTATCTATTCCTACTGATGAAACCATCTGGGGGTAGGTTCTTTACTCTTTGGAGTGATTACAACTGTCGAGGGCAAATGCTCATGGCTTCTTAAGGAAGAAATCCAGAGACTTCTGAAAAGCATGGGGCTAGTCACTTACAGACAGGTGTCTACATTAGTGAGGTCTCACTGGCTGGAGAGACAACAGCATGCCACACAACTCAGGCCAGCGCCTTGGCAGAATATTTTAAGGATCCCAAACTGTCAGCCAGCTAGGAGGCTCTCATCAGATCATAATAGTGACAAAGAAACTTTACTACACAGGACATTACAGCTTTGGTCCGCAGTACATTACTTAAGGCAAAACTGTTCCTCTGTAACAATTTACCAAAATAATACGGCAAGGAAAAACGAACAAAATGCTTTTCAGTTTGACAGCTCCTCCGCCCCATTTCCCCCCTCATTTTTAAAACCTAGACTGCATCTCAAACAAGTTATTTAAATATTAACTGTGATCAGATAGGTTGCTTCTATCCAGGAAGGTGGCATGAATTAGAAAGAATGCTTGATCTCTGGCTTAAGAACCAGGATTCAATTTTTTAATTTGTAGAGTTGGAATGAAACGACCTTCCCTGCAGATTCATTATGAACTAAAACAGAGAGCCTGACACAATGTCGTAACACTTAGCATGCTGTAAATGGGAACTAGTCTTATAATGTTAAAATGCATTTTTTCAATGAATTTTATTAAGAAGAGATGCTGTGTTATAATCAGAAGAAATCCTAACGGCTTGCAGAATTTCTCTTACTGACAGTGACTGGCTAAGAGGTAAAACCTTCCTGAAAAGATAAAGACCTTCCCATCTCCAATTTTCACTATAAAAACTGTATATTGATTATAAACTAAGAATACAAAACGGAGTAAACTGCCATATCCAGGTATGAAGCCTTTTAGTAAAATTATTAAATTTGATTTAATAAAGTTTCCATCAGAATCTTTCAACTTCTGAAAGGTGATTAAGATGCTTGTAAGATTTTCATCTGAAACGTTCATCAATCCTAAAACCTAGTGCAAAAAATCAAACAGTGATGGAAAGCAACCATATTTCCCCATGACTTTGCATATTAACAGAGAACATTTTTTTTTCAAACCTTTTCCCAGGCACAAACAGTAGTACTGAACCTATAATTTAGATTCATTACTTTATAGAGAAAAGAGAAACAGAACAATTAAGTGACTTGTCACGGTCATGTTATATCACAATTTTTGAGAGGAAAAGTGGTAGATTCTAAAAATTATAAAAATGAGCTTGACATTTATCATTTTTCAAATTCTAGGGCAGATTAATAAACAGATGGCACTTTGAGCAGTTGGAAAAGGAGGTAGTATGGTTTCACTAAGAATAAGGTGTCTCTAGGTAACTTCCTGTCCTTTCTTGATTTAATGTATTAGCAGATTAGGCTCCTTCCATAGACAGTGCAATCTGCTTGTCAGCCAAACATGATGAAATTTCTCGGTGTCCTTTTAGGCAAGATGAAGAACCATGAACACCTAAGTGACTGGGAGGGGCTTCAGCAACTGTAAAGTACCGATTAATGGATCAAAGTCACCTGGAGTAGTCTATAGTGGTTTTCTTAGGAGAGTCTGTATTTCATCTTATTCTATTCAATATTTATGAACAACTTTGACAAAGCCAATAAATACTAAAGGCATGCTTCATAAAAACTGAAATTGACACAAGGCTAAGAGAATCAGAATTCATAAGGACTTTGTGAGTTAAATTTAATAAGGATGAATACAGTCCTTTAATTAGGTCAAGAAGAAATTGTGTAATTTTAGGATGGACTGGGTTATTAACAATGACTATAAAGTTCAGCAACAGACAATATGATATGCTTGCCTAATGATGATGGTGATGATAATAGATAACATCAACATATTCCAATCTTAACAGTCATGAGAATCACTTTGAGGCTGGCAATAATGCCTCTGGACCATACTCTCATCAGACCACAGAAGAACTGTGTTTAGTGCTGAGCAACATATTTTAAGAGAGGGATTGAAAGAGCCAATGCCACGTTGGTCTGGAATGGATATCATGTAAGAATTGAGAAAAATGTGAAGCCTGAGGGAAGGTATGAAGAAGTGACCACACAGAAGAGACAGAACCTTTCTGTTTAGTGTCACGTGTGCTATTTATAGGAACATTTGGGTGACACTCTTCTAACAATGAAATCCATCCCTTATAGAAATGCTGAGTGGCTCTAACTGTGGAAGCAGTGGCTGAATGAAAATATGACACAATTATAAAAGGATCTGGCACTAACGAAGAGATGTAGCATTCCTATTTCTTGCTCTGAGACTGTATTTTTCTAGCATGTTTATTCTATGCTAGATTGTAAACATTTGTAAACATTCTAAAGCTTCTTAACAAAATGATTAGTTTTCTAATGTAATATATGCATATCAGCACTCAATTTGCCCTTCTGAAATAGGTGAGGTCTTTGAATCCTTTGGAAGTCACGAGGAATCTTCCTAAACAGGTAGACTTGATAATAGTCCTATGCCTGATTTGGAGAAAGCCACTGAGGAAAGTTGGGCCTTTGTCCTGGAACTTTGAGGATTTCTGCAGGCCTGAGTCAGTGTGGAAATCAGGCCCTGCTGAACCCACAGGATTGCTAAGAATATTAGGCAGGAGAGGGCAGACACTGTTCCTTCAGAGCCCTTCCAGAAGTCCACCAACCACTTCTACACAGCTGGGCTCTCTGTTAGGGCCTTCTTAGGTCACAGTTCAAGCGCTAAAAAATCATGTGCCCAGGAGCCTATTCCAGACTTTCTTAATAGCTATGTTGTTTGCCATTAATGTTAAATCCTCCAGCGTTAAATTACAGAAGTGATATGACTGCACAATTAAGTATTAGAAATGACCACTGAGTACATCCTGTTTTATTGTTTATGATTTACACGGAAAATGATGGACTGGGGTTGTTGAACAATAAACCAATCATTACATTTAGACTTGGGCTTTTGAAAAACTTGCATTCCATTTTAACAGTTCATATATATTTAACAGCTTATATATAAATCCAAATCACAAATAATTTTAAGAGTTAGTTAGCTCAGAGATAAACAATTAAGAAACACAACAGAAAACCACATGGATCTACCTTTAAATATCAGCATTCATATTACAAGAAGAAAATGTTCAAAAAAAATAAAATTATTAGGTCAAGTCACTTAACATAGAGAAATAAAAGAAACAATACTTTTATCAATATTTATACTTATTCCTAATTTACCTTCATATATTCTTAACTTTTCCAGAAGGATCCAAACAGTGTTTCAGATAATCAAACAATATTTTGGTACCTGAACTTCTCCACCTCAGCTTATATCAACTTTTTACAATGAAAACCCTAAAATCCCCAAATCCCAAAATTTCTTGAAAAAAAATTTTAAGCCAACTCTAATTCAACTTTTCTCCTTCATAGCAGCTGTTTATAGATAGTAGGGAGCCAAGAATGAAGGATAGAACAGATGGAAAGCAAAAAGTACAACAGTTATCTTAAGTTCAGCTCTCAACACTGCTGGTTGAGTTTGGAACCAAAACCTCCTAACAACTGGCAGATAATAGCTAAATCTTAACAGGAAAAGAAAAAATATTTTCTTTGGGACAGCTGCTATCTAGGAGAAGAAAACTGATGTCCCTTAATACTGCCTAAATATAATGTGTGGCTTACTTACTACAGAGAAATCTGTAGCAGTGTCAGTTTAATGAGTGTCACAACTGATCAATATTACTGAAAGGAAGGAAACAACAAAAGAGAAACAAGAAAAAGAAAAGAAATTAAAAATCACACTAGCCACAAAGTTCCACAATATACACATGAGAATTAATTTTAATCTGATTTGACTCCTTGACACTAACTGATCATCAATGAAATATGGTATGGAAAGATCACAGAGTAGAAAACAAGCAAAGATTAGTTTATACAACAGTGACTATATACATCAGAAGGAAAACATGCCAGCTAATGCAACATTAAGGCCTGAATGTAAGCATTTCCAAAGTCACAGAAGCCCCAAAGAACCCCTAAATTACAAAGTCACCACATTACATGCATGCAATGTTCAGTTTTGTTTTACCCATAAAATGATACACAGTATTTTGCTGTAAATACCAGACACACATTTACAATATATGCAAAAATTAGAATGCAAGTGTTATGTTCCTTATATTTAAGCCTCAAATGTGCCAACAGTGAAAATTCATTTAAGAATGGAGAAACGAGATGGAATATAAATACTCAGAGAAAATTACACAAATAAAATGTAATTTTGCATTTGGGAAGCCACAGAAATATTCCTTTCATGTGTCCAAACTAAATTATAAATGTACTACTCAGATGGATGTATACTCATGACGTGCTTTACAATTTTACTTGCTCAAATGTGGCATTCTAACATCCATCATTCTCTGGTACTGATATCAAATCACATCTGTAAGTTAAATATTACAACTATAAGTTAAATATTATGTCCCTGTTTTTACATATTTGCCTACTGGGTGTGATCGTCTAAACGGAAAGCTGTGCAATCTTATTTTGGCGTTATATAATTATGGACCACCCCAAATGTCAAGTTTCCTATAAAAACAACTAAGAAAGCTCATTCCTCACTTTTATAGAAATACGTGAACACAACCCTTTCAAGAGGGTAAATCTGGGGATAGGATATTCTTTTCTCTTTTAGAGAAAGGTAAATAAGAAAGGAACTGTGTTACATGTTCAGTTCTGCTCATAGTCACTAGGTGATCATATAATCTACTCCCTTTTCACCCAGGGCTCATTTTGGCTTACTTTGAAACTACCTATTTTTATCATTTATTTCCAGGTGAATTATTTTATCAGAATAAATTAGTGTAAAGAAACAAACGCTGAAAATGTACTATGAATAATCCTTGTTCAGGAATTCTCTAAAGGAATAAATTATAATACAGTAAGGTTTAGGTATGTTGTAAAGAAATGTAGCCAAATCTTTTCTATACCCCATCAATTTTATCCTTTATACAAGCTGGTACAATTAGCCTTCTAGTAAGATCAGATTTTCCCTCAGGATACAACAGAATGGATGCTGAAACACTAAGCTTGTTTTCAGACTTTCTGAAATATTTCAGAACCAAAGTTAAACAAACTATAACTATTATTTATAAATTTATAAATACATATATATACTTAAATGTATTTACATTTATTATAAATGTATTTATAAATTTATAAATTAAAAATCCATATTTATTAAAAAAATGTGCCATGTTCTCAAGTATAACTGTAACCAAGAAAGGATTTCATAAGGCCATCTGATTCATCTCATCATACCAAGCACTGAGCATGCCAGATTGTTCAAAAGCTTTACTAATCTTACCTCAAGCACCAACCACAGTAAAATGCTCACGCTTTACTAACCTTACTTTAAGCACATCCACCATTTAGAAAAAAAGAAGTTTATATTTTACTGCCTAACCATTCCAAGGGGATTACATTTAAGATTTTAAAATTTTGTGACATTTTAGCCAAACTTTAGGCTTTTGTTTGGCATTTTTAAAAATCCTAATTTTAAACAAAGATTAAAGAGCAGACACTTTCCTAAAAAATCACTCAGTATTATGAACCAAGAGGGTCTGACGTAGCAAAAGCAAAGGGACCAATGAAAAAGCATGTTTTAGAATTCTTTTTATTTCCAATGAAACCAAATTTTACTACTGCTGTGATCACAGTTTTCACATCTGATGCAAAAAGGAGAGCTTAAACAATCACTTAGTGGCAGTACTTCAGACAAAACCAATAATGTGTGCCACATATGTGATTATTTCTTCCAAAGAGGGTTAATTGGTAAGCTTGACTTTACAATTAATACCAACATATTCAACTAAAGAAAATGGATGCACTGCTTCAACATTCAGCTTGAAAATGTTTAGTACTTTCTGCAAACCTAAATTTAGTTTAGAAAGGTTAATATTCTTCTTTCTAAACTATGGCATAGACTATATATAGCATTTGAAATTTATTTATATATAATTATTTGCACATCAGATTTAGAAGGAATTTGCAGATTTACTTTGATAGAATGATCTCATTCAAGTGTTGAGGTTTAGGGGGCTTCCGCAGAACTGTCATTTGAAGGTGGGGCGTCCTGGTTAGGCTCGGCAGAAGCAGAACCAGATGCTTCGATGACGGCAGGTGGGAAATGGCGGCGGCACACAGGGCATGTTCCAGACTGGAGAGGGAAGAAAACAAGTTCAGAGCCAAAGGAAAAGTCTTACCTGCCACACAGTATCTTCATAAAGTAAAAAAAAGTGTCATTATCCTAAAAATAAATCAAATAACTTAAAAACAAAACTTCAAACCCACACAAACCAGAGAGGCAAAATTGTGATGCTATTTCCTCTTCATCCCAATCAGATTCTAATTTCCTTGAGGGTGAACAGTGTCTCCTAATCATGTTTTTATCTTTCAGGTCAGTCATTTTTCATTTAGTATTAACCAAGAGTCTACGACCCTCCTTGCTCAGCATGGGTGCTACGGTAGAATGTGAGCAGGAAGTCACAGTGCATGTCCTGACCTAACCGGAATTAATTTTATTATTTAATCCACAATGCCTACATTAGAGAAACCACAGGCCTAATTAATTTACATATTTATGACACCAAATCGTCTTCTAGGGCCTCCCTTACATACACTGAAGCTTTAATTTAGTGCATGTCAAAACAGATGCAGCTGAGATTTTATTAGCCATTTAACTCCTTTTCAAAAAGATATGAAAAGTTAAGTGCCTTTTAAATGTTACAAGAAATCAGCAGTAGGCCTAGGAGGTTAGATAGTACAGGGAAAGCAGCCATACTGAGAGCACATTTTTGGACCAAAGATTATAGAGATGTATCATCTGGTGATAGATTATCCTCTCACAAATCTGTTTCTCCCCCCCATCCCAAAGAGATACCCTGATAGAAAGTAGGCTGAAGAAATCATGCTGTTGAAGGACAAAGATTTGTATCTTAGGGATCTTCTCCCCAGAGGAGAGGCTTCACACTAACCTGTTTCTTGACAGAAAGAGACCAAGGAGATTATTACCACAGGTTAGAGCCAAGTCAATGACAATTCAAGGCTGTACAACATTATAATGTTTACAATTCAAGAATTTAATTTAGCAAGCATTTACTGTGCACTTACCATACAGACTGGAACCTAAAAACAACATTTTATTTATTTATCTTTATTATTATTATTATTATTTTAACGTTTATTCATTTTTGAGAGACACAGAGAGAGCATGAGCAGGGGTGGGCAGAGAGAGGAGGAGACAGAATCTGGAAAAAAAAAAAAAGAACAAAGAAAAGGAAGGGAAGAGGGGGGGAGGAAAAAAGGAAGGGGAAGAGGAAGGGCATGGTTATAGGGAAGAGAGGGAGCTATATCCTTAATAAGCTATGAAAGTAACTTGTGAATTTCTACCTTACTGCCTTTAAATATCCTTTATGCAAAAATAAGAGTTCACAGAGATGATTTAAGTAAAACTCTTTTTTTCTTAAATAATTCAAATATAGTTAAAAATTATTGGGTAAACATTTAAGGACGGTATATAAAGTTGGCACAGGAGGTACCTGGTAGGTTATTACATCATATTTCTCATATACTTTTCAGAGACATCAATCTGTATTAGCAGAATATCTCTATATTATTACAGTACTTTGAATAGTGCCAAAGGCTTTTTGCTTGCAGTACTTCTGAAAACACAAATTTCAGTGATATGATTGGAGATCTCATTAGCTTCATCCTCAAATAATTGCTTGACGTATTTAATCATGATTAAATACGTCAAGCAATTATTGTTGTCTATATTGTTTTTTAGATAATGTTAGTAAAGTAAAATACTTTATACTATCATTAATCCATAAACATTAAAAGGTAATCAATTTTTAACATTTAATTAAAAAGGACTATAAATATGTAGCTGACTAAAATAGGCTTAAAAGATACTATCACCATTAACTTTTAGGAGGAACTATTAAAATATTTTTTAAAAAGGTAAAAAAAAAACACCTCACCTTCTGTAGCCAAATTGAGACGCAAGGTTTGTGAAAGAAATGGTGGCAGGGCAGCTCTGTTGCTATATCATCCTTAATATACTCACTGCAACAGATTGGACAGCACTGCTCCTGACCAATTGCTGAAAACAACAAACAATCTGATCAATCCCAGAGTTCAATTTTAATAAAACTGAAAATCAATATATCAACTCAGAGGTGATACCACAGATAGACAGAAGAACCAGACTTTAATTGGCAAACATGTTTCTGCAATACATGACAATTTGGAATTTAATACTGATTTTGTAGAAAAGCTGACTGGGGAACATCTAGCCCATCACTTAATAAATTAAAAATACTCTTCTACTAGATGAAAGTTTGTCAGAATCTGGTTTCATACAAAAACTAATGAAAGTTTCTAAAGGTCAGTATTTTATCTTTCAAGTATATTGATAATATACTTAAACATGCAATGTGTCATATGACATTAGAGATCAACTTTGCCCATACCGGTGTGGTCTTCAAGAACAAGGGTCTCTGGAAGGCCATCAATGCTTTCTTTACTGGCTGGTGGATTAGCCACCTCAACATCCACTGCAAGAGACTCTAAATGTGCAAGTGCAGTCTGAAAAAGAAAAGTCATAGTTCCTTGTTACAACACAATTATTATTATTTTCAAATTTATCCCCCCACCTTTTTAAAATTACATTTTAGTTAGTTAACATACAGTGCAATACTGGTTTCAGGAGTAGAATTCAATGATTCATTACTTACATACAATACCCAGTGCTTGTCGTAACGATTACCCTTCTTAGTACCCAAAACCCATCTAACCCATCCCTCACCCTCTTCCCTCCATCAACCCATAGTTTGTTCTGTATCATTAAGAGTCTCTTTTGGTTTGTTTCCCTCTCTTCTCTTTCCCCTTACCCTTCCTATATGTTCATTTGTTTTGTTTCTTAAATTCCACAGATGAGTGAAATCATATGGAATTTGTCTTTCTCGGACTTATTTTCACTTAGCATAATATATTCTAGCTCCATCCAGGTTGTTGCAAATGGCAAGATTTCATTCTTTTTGATGGCTGAGTAATATTCCACTGTGTGTGTGTGTGTGTGTGTGTGTGTGTGTATGTACACACACACACAAACACACACACACACACACACACACACACACACACAATCTTCTTTATCCATTCATTAGTCGATGGACATTTGGGCTCTCTCCATAATTTGGCTATTGTTGGTAATGCTGCTATCAACATCAGGGTACATGTACCCCTTCAAATCTGTATTTGTGTATCCTTTGGGTATATACCTAATGGTGCAATTGCTGCATCATACGGTAAGTTCTATTTTTAGTTTCTTGAGGAACCTCCATACTATTCTCCAGAGTGGCCACACTGGTTTGCATTCCCACCAACAGTGCAAAAGGGTTCCCCTTTCTCCATATCCTGGCCAACACCCATGGTTTCTTGTGTTGTTAATTTTAGCCATGCTGAGAGGTGTGAGGTGGTATCTCATCATGGTTTTGATGTGTATTTCCCTGATGATGAGTGATGTTGACCATCTTTTCATGTCTGTTAAGCCATCTGGATGTCTTCTTTGGAAAAATGTTTATTCATGTCTTCTGCCCATTTCTTCACTCGATTATTTGTTTTTTTGGGTGTTGAGTTTGAGAAGTTCTTTATAGATTTGGATACTAACCCTTTATCAGATACGTCATTTGCAAATATCTTCTCCCATTCTAGAGGCTGCCTTTTAGTTGTGTTGACTGTTTCCTCCACTGTGCAGAAGCTTTTTATCTTGATAAAGTCCCAACAGTTCATGTTTGCTTTTGTTTCCCTTGCCTTTGGCAACATATCTAGTAAGCTGCTGCTCTGACAGAGGTCAAAGAGGTTGCTGCCTGTTTTCTTCTCCAGGATTTTGATGGTTTCCTGTCTTACATTTAGGTCTTTCATCCATTTTGAATTTAATTATGTGTATGGTGTAAGAAAGTGGTCCAGTTTCGTTCTTCTGTATGTCGCCATCCAGTTTAGAAAACACTTTAAAACAGTAATAGAAAACTATTTTTAAGGTATTTTCCAACATTATATACACCACTATTCTCCTCCTGTTAATTTCTACTGCTTCAGTCCCCTGCCCTTTTTGCCTCCTTCTAAAAGGAACCACCATCAAACCAAAACATCAAAAAACGTATCAAGAAAAGCACCCTACTTCTCACAAGAATGATAAAAATCTGTCTCAATAATATCTACTTGCCCATCATATTTATATTTTTAGAAGAATGGTTACCTCTTTCAACTTATCAGTTCCTGTGTGGAATCAGTAACATGAAAGAAAGTAAACATTTTGGACAAGCTCAACATATGAAAGATAAAATGTGGTTAAGGTGGTACCAGATCAATATTTAAGGTATAGAAGCAAATAATGTATTCCTGAATGATTATATCTGTCACTGGCATAGAATCAGCACACATGCACGACTAGCTCACTAATATGACTAAGTTACCTAGCTAGGATGTAAGCTTTATTTAGGGGTTCTATGTCTACATAAAGTTATTATTCTAACAAGGATGAAAGAAACAATAGATGATATGACCACCTAATATAATCCTTTTGTGGCTTGATTAGCCCTTCTGGCTACAGTAAGATTAGAACTACAGGTGGGACTTATATTCACAAGACCCAAAAGGTGGAAACCCAAGTATCCATCAACAGATGAATGGATAAACAAAATGTGGTTGGTAAAACTAAGTACAGAGTCAAATTCATAATATTCAGTGATTACTCTAAATGTACATGGACTTAACTTCTCTGGGGAAAAGGTGGAGAGTGGCTGACTGGACTAAAAAAGTAAGACCCAGTTAACTATATGCTCCATACAGAGACTCACTTCAGCTTTAAGGACACATAGGCTCAAAGCAAAGGGATGGAAAAAGATATTCCATGAAAATGGAAACAAAAGAGAGCAGGGGTAGCTATACTTGTATCAGAAAAAATAGACTTCAAGCCAAAAACGATAACAAGTGACAAAGAAGGTTATTATGTAATGATAAAGGGTCAATTCATCAAGAGGATATAGTAATCACCAATAAATATGCACCCAACATTAGAGCACCTAAGTACATTAAACAAATAAAAGCAGATCTGAAGTGAGATTACACAATAGTAAAGAACAGTAGGGGACTTTAATACCTCACTTTAAACAATGGATTATCCAGACAGAAAATCAAAAACAAAACATTAGACTTGAACTACACTTGAGATAAAATGGTTCTAATAGGCTTATAGAACATTCCATAAAACACCAACAGACTATACATTCTTCTCAAGTGCACACAATATTCTCTAGGATAGACCATAAGACAGGTTACAAAACAAGTCTTAGCAAATTTAAGAAGACTGAAATCATACCAACTATATTTCTGACAAAAATGGCAAGAAACAAAAAAATCAATAGGAAGAAAATTAGAAAATTTACAAATATGTAAAAATTAAACAACATACTCCTGAAGTAAGCAATGGGTCAAAGAAGAAATCAAAAGGTATCCTGAAACAAATGCAAATGAAAACATCATGTCAAAATTTATGGAATGAAGCAAAAGCAGTATTCTAAGAGGGAAGTTTATAGTGATAAATGCCTACATTAAGAAAAAAGATCTCAAATAAACAATCTAACTTACACCTCAAGGAAACAGAAAAAGAAGAAAAAACGAAGTAAAAAGTTGACAGAAAGAAATAATGAAGGTAGAGCAGAAATAAATGAAGTAGAAATTGGAAAATAAAAAAAAAATCAACAAAAAGCTGTTTTTCTGAAAAAATAAATGAAAATTATAAACCTTTAGCTAGACTAAGAAAAAAAGGAGAGACTCAAATAAAATCAAAATTGAAAGAAGAGAGGTTACAACTGATACTATAAAAATGTAAAAGGATCAGAGGAGACTACCATAAAAAATTATACACCAACAAACTGGATAACCTACAAGAAATGGGTAAACTCCCAGAAACATATACAACATACTGACAGGAAGAATAAAAATCTGAACAGACTAACATAAGAATACAGAATCAGCAATAAAAAATTTCCCAACAAAGAAAACCCCAAGATCGGATGGATTCCCTGGAAAATCCTACCAAACATTTAAAGAATTAAAACCAATCCTTCTCAAGCTCTTTCAAAAAACCGAGAAAGAGGGAATACTCTCAAACTCATTTTATGAGGCCAGCGTTATCCTGATGCCAAAACCAGATTAGGACATAGGAAATGAAATTATAGCCCAGTAACCCTGATGAACATAGATGCAAAAATCCTCAACAAAATACTAACAAGATAAATCCAACAGCACATGAAAAGGATCATATATCATGATTAAGTGGGATTTATACCTGGATGCAAGAAAGGCTGTAACACACAAAAATCAATAAATGTGATATACCACATTTAGAGAATGAAAGATAAAAATCATGATCATATCAATAGATGCAGAAAAAACACTTGACAAAACATGTCATCCTTTCAAAATAAAAACTCTCAACAAATTACGTACAGAAGGAACATACCTTAACATAATTAAGACATCCATATTTGACAAGCCACAGCTAATACTATAATCAACAGTGGGAGGCTGAAAGCTTTTCCTTTAAGAACAAGACAAGGTTGCTCACTCTACCCACTCCTATTCAACATACTACTGAGAGTCCTAGCCAGAGCATGCAGGCAAGAAAAATAAAAGGCATCCAAATGGGAAAAGTGGAAGTAAAATTGCCTTTATTTGCAATAAAGATGTGATTTTTTTATATAGAGAATCTTCAAGACTCCACCAAAAAACTGTTAGGACTAATCAACAATTCACGGAAGCTCTACAGCATAAAATCAACATACAGAAATCAGCTGTGCTTCACACTAATAATGAAATATTTAAAAAAGAAATAAAGAAAACAATCCCATTCACAATAGCATCAAAAGCAATAAAATACTTAGAAATAAATTTACCCAAGAATGTGAAAGATTCTGTATACTGAAAACTGAAAGAGGCCAAATATATAATGGAAAGATATTCCATGTTAAGGAATTAGAAGAATTAATATTAAAATGTCCATACTACCCAAAGCAATCTACAGATTTAATCCAATTCCCATCCAAATTCCAATGGCATTTTTCACGGAAATAGGAAAAAAAATCCTGAAATTTGTATGGAACCACTAAAAGACCCTGAATGGCCAAAGTAAAGAACAATACTGGAGGCAATACAATTTTTTATTTCAAACTATACTACAAAACTATAGTAATCAAAACAGTATGGTACTGGCATAAAAACAGACATACACACAAATGGAAAAGAATCGAGAACCCAGAAATAAATCCCAGCATATATGGACAATTAATATTTGATGAGGGAGCCAGGAATATTCATTGCAGAAAGGATAAGGCCTTCAATAAATAATATTGAAAAACCCAGATAATCACATGCAGGATAACTGCATGCATGAAACTGGATCTCTAACTTAACACCATTCAAAAAAATTAACTCCAAATGGATTACGAACTAAAACCTAAGACCTGAAACCATAAAACTTCTTGAACACTGGTCCTTGACACTGATGACAATGAATTTTTGGGTATGATAATAAAAGCACAGCAGCAAAAGCAAAAACAACTAAGCAGATTACATTAAACTAAAAAGCTTCTGCATATCAAAAGAAACCATTAACAAAATGAGAGCCAACCTACAGAGTGGAGGAAAATATCTGCAAATCATATATGTGATAACACATTGATATCCAAAACATAAAAACTCCTACAACTCAAAAATAAATAAATAAAATAACAAATAAATCTATTTTAAAATGGGTAGAGGGACTAAATAGACATTTTTCCAAAGATGACATTCAAAAGAGTAAGTACATGAAAAGATGTTCAACATCACTAATCAGAGAAATGCAAATCAAAACCACAATGAGGTATCATTTCACAACTGTTGGAATGGCTATTACCAAAACGGGGAGAAATAACAAGTGTTGGAGAAGATATGGAGATAAGGGAACCCTTGTGCACTGCAGGTGGGAATGTAAATTGGTACAACCACTGTGGAAAACAGTACAGAAGCTCCTCCAAAAACTGACAGAACTGTGATATGATCCAACAATCTCACTTCTGAGTATATATCTAAAGGAAATGAAATCAGGATCTTGAAGATATCTGCACTCGCATGTTCACTGCGGCATAATTCACAATACCTAAGGTATGGAAACAACTTAAGTGTCTATCAACAGATAAATGGATAAAGAAGATGACACACACACACACACACACACACACACAATATGCATACGCATACTGGAATGTTATTCAGCCATAAGAAAGAAAAAAATCCTGCGAAGTGAAATAAATCAGAGAACCTAAGGACTGTATCATATAATTTATATGTGGAATCTAAAAAACCTGAACTCAGAGAGTAGAATGGTGATTGTCAGAGGCTAAGGAGTAGGAAGCAGGGAGAGGTGGTCAAAGGGCACAAACTTCCAGTTCTAAGATGAATAAATCCTGGGGATCTAACGTATAGCATGGTGATTGTAATTAATAATACTGTAGTATATATCTGAAAGTTGCTGAGAGTAATAATCTTAAATGTTCTTTCCACAAGAAAGAAATGGAAATTATGTGAGGTGATAGAGGTGTTAACTAGCCCTACAGTGATAATCATTTTGCTCTATATAAGTGCATCAAATCAACATGCTGTTTAAAATGTTAAACACACAATGTTATATGTCACTTATACTTCAATAAAGCTGAAAAAAAATGTGGTATATACATACAATGAAGTATTACTCATCCTTTAAAAGAAAGGAAATTCTGACACACACTACAATATGGATGAACCTTGAAAACATATGCTAAATGAAATGAACCAGTCACAGAAGGATAAATACTGTATGATTCCACGTATATGAGGTCCCTAAAGTAGTAAACTCAGAAAGATGGAAAGTGGAATGGTGGTTGCCATGGGCTAGGGAGTGAACAGGGAGTTACTGTTTACAATGTACTTAATGTGACTTAACTGTACACTAAATAATGGTTAGAAGGGGTAAATTTAACACTATGTGTAATGTTACTGTAACAAAAAGCAAACCAGGTTTCCCTTGAAGGAGGAGGATTCTGCCTGACAGTTAACCTTGTGTTCTCTTGGATGGCAAATGTTAACCTTTTGTATACTCTTCAGGATTTAGCCCAGATAATCTCGCAATGAATTATGTCTTTCCAAAAAGGATGAGAGGACTTACAACAGAGGGCAGGGCCAACCCAAAAGCAAAAAAGGAGAAAGCAAAAAAGTTCACCCTAAGAGTTAGTAAATATAGTTAACAATACTGAATGCCAATTTGACTCTGGGTTTGCAGAGAGTGCAAAAAGAGAAAGTATGCCAGAAACTGAATGGCCCCTTTGCTCCAAATTCACCTTTCATTTCTCATCTGTGACAATAGATTTGGGCCTTTTGAATATTCTTCCCTTGTCAGCTAGTATGACCTTAGCTTTGTCAGTAGAGGGCTCTGGAGAGACATCACAGAAGGACTTTGCTTCTTGATTCTGGTGGGCTTGCTGGGCAGGCCCCCGTAGTGTGTAAGGGCTCCCTATTGTGGGCTTCTGCATCCCAGATGGCTTCTCCAGCACCAAGCTCCCCCAGTGCCAGTGGCTTCTCCAGCGCGTGGCTCCAGAAGCACATGCAGCTTCCCCAGTGCCTGACAGCTGCAGTATAAGGTAGCCAGCAGCTTCCCCTGGCACCCATCTTAGGCGGCTTTGCAGGAGTGTGCTTCCAGTTAGTCACCTCCCTGTGAAAGTTTCTCCGGCACTCCAGAGGGCAGATTTTTGCCAAGCTCTATATGGCAGATTTCCAGCAAGTTATGCCAGCACAGTAGTACAAACATTTCTCTAAGCGCCATGGCTGTGTCCTCCCCAACACAGTCTGGATCTCAGCCTGGGTGGGGACAGGGGGGAGGGGTTTACACTCTATCTCAGCCCTAAGAGTTATTCCTTAAATCTCCTATTCCTACTCCTGGCCAACAGGAATGGAACATTATCAATACAAAGCCTGATTACAAATAATCATATTAATCACAATCAAACTACCACAGTGATCCACTGCAATAAAGTGCCAGCTAATACATGTGTCTTGCAGGCCCAGGTGGCTGCTGAATTTGACCTTATGGCAATAATGATGGCTACAAAAACTGATGTGGGATGGAATCTTTTTGAGTGCCCTTGCTTGCACACAAGGAGAGAAGGACAACCTCAGGCCCATTAACTCTCACAACAAGGTACTGTGTAAGAACCAGAAAGTATCCATGATAGTCCTAAAACAAACAGCTTATTTCTGAAAATCAAAAACAAAATTTAATTGTGTGAACTGTTGAATTAAAATCAGAGTTTAATTCTGCCTTTTGAAGTTTCTCAAAAGTTTAATCACTGATTGGTTAAATGAGGATTTTGAAACTTAGAATGGGAATATCTGGTTGGATTCAGATGAAACAGCGGACTACGCTGAATCTCCAAGTCACTCTGAGCCTCCTTTTACCAGTAGAAGTAGTGTACCCTCCAAAGACCAGCCTTCCTCAACTGAAAATCCTGTAATAATCTCACTTGGGAGTATACATCTCTTATTACTTCTAGGCCCAACAGTAAAGTTATCAAGTAAGGACAACATCCCCCCAAAAGGCAAGATGACCCAGTATACATACTCTTCAAAAATGTAGCAGTTGAGATTCTTGCTAAAGGTACAGAAACTATGGAATGAGTGATGAAGGAGACCACAGCTATCAATTATAGCCTGTGACCAACTATAAAAACAAGAATGAGTAGGCTTTGCATATTTTCTATCTGCTTGCTACGTGTTTATTTGTCTCTACTAACCATTTTTTTCTTTCTCGTTCCCATTTTTATTTCATATAGCAGTTAAATTCAGAATTTAATCTTTATATAAGAGAATATTCATTGTGACTGAATTTGTGGAGTGATTAATATTTAATGATGGATGTAATGACTCTTGGGAGTCTGTTCTCATTTGCTCATTCTAGAAAAAGGGTGAAAACTTCATTTTAAGACTAGCTGTGGGGTGCCTGGGAGGCTCACTTGGTTAAGCATCCGACTCTTCATTTCGGCTTAGGTCTCCATTCATGGGATCGAGCCCCGCATCAGGCTCCGTGTTAGGTGTGAAACCTGTTTGTGATTCTCTTTTTCCCCGTCTTAAAAAAAAAAAAAAAAAGACTAGCTATATCTTGTTATGTGGAAATAAAGTGGCACTGCTATTGAATGGAGTTCAAATGTGTGTAGAAAGGTGTATATGGGATTTCAAGTAATCAAAGGGATGGACTGTTCTCCAGTTATTGATTACTGGTCCTCATATCCAAATTAGCGATTTTTGTCAGCTTTGTGAAAATGGATTTGGGCTATTTAAGTATTTTCCTCTGACAGCTGTCACAATGTTAATTAAGCTTTGTTCATAGAGGACAATGAAGAGACACTGCAGGAGAAAAAGGGTTCTGTTTCTAATCCCAGTGAGCCTTTTTCACATAGGCTTCATGGCATGCATGGTTTTCTCCAGCAGCAGACTTTCCGATGCCCACAGCTTCTCCAGCACCTTGCTCTTGTCGTGCATGCGGCCAGCAGGATCCAGTGGCCAGCAGCTTCCCCCAGCACCACCTTGGACAGTTCTGTAGCAGAGTGCTTCTAGTTAGACATCTCCCTATAAATAGCTTTCCTCAGCAGCACCCTACAAGGCTGATTTCCAGCAAGTTCTGCCAGTGCAGCACTATAGTGACTTCTTTGCCATTCAGAGAGCCACAGCTGTGCCATCTCCATTAAAGTTTGAATCCATGCCTTGGAGTGGAGACTCTTTCTTAGGTGATCTTAGCCTACCTAACATGTGGTAGCTATTCCTTATATGTGCGTTTTCTGTATTCTTTAGAAGTATCTTTAATCCTTACTAAGCAAATCCTTGTTACTCCAATCCCCTATTATAGTTAATAGTTCTTTATATTAAAATTTCCCATCAGGAAATAGAAAGTAATAGCCTATTATTTGTCCCTCCTTTCTCATATAACTAAAATCATAAATCTCCTCCAATTCCTTGTGTACTTCTCAAAACAGACTGCAAGAACTCATCTGTGCTATTGCCACACATAAAAAAGAAGGGATATTATTTATACTTAAGTTCCATTTTGGGGACACTACTTATGCTCTGTTACATGTTTGTTGCAATAGGTTCATTATTCCTTTCTGATGATTATCTGCACGTTTGCAGTGCTAATAAATATCTGGAATTTCATCTATGTAAAAATAATTTATTGCTTTGGTACCGACAAATACTTAACGTGATCTGGAGTCCCGTAAAAGGAACAAGAGTAAGAGAGAGACCATTTTAACACCACTGCTATGAAAATCTGTAAAAATATAAAAATCTCTCTACACCTTAGGCAGCACAGTATATTTTCAAAAGTTAGTCTAAGTGTCAGAAAGATAACTAAATAGGCTAAAGAACACAATTGGAAAATATTTAGGTTTAAAGTAGCATAATCCTTTGTTAGCACAAAATTTAGTTTTTAAAGAACAAAACACAATTTAGTTTTTAAAAAGTGAAGGTTTACAACTAGTGATTTAATACTGATTTTGAATGATCACTGAATCCACATTTGCTAGATGATTACCACCTGGGTGACTGCTGATTTGAATAAATCTTTGAATATAATATAGCCATTTACTGAGCTCACCACTGTACCAACTATTTTGCTAAGTGCTTTAACACAGTGTCACAATAATCCATAAGGTAAATTTTATTACTCCCATTTTGTAGCTAAGGACCTGAAGCTTAAGGAGGTTAAGTGAACAGTGCAAGGTCACACAGCTTAAAGCACATGTACTACCTTCCTAAGACCTATACCCCAGCGTATAGGAGGTGTTCTGTAAGCGTGTAAAGACGTTCTAGGGGGCCATGGGCATGGACAGTTATAAGAGATTCAATTTCAATTTTATTAACTTTCTTATGTAACCCTTCCTCAAACTGATCTGAAGAATATACCTGCAGTCAAAGTATCATGCTAGTTCTCTGTTCCCATATTCCTTTTTATACTAACCTTTTCTCTACTTTATAAATAAAAACATACTTCTTACCCATTCAAAGGGGCAGTCTGAAATACTGGGGTCACACTGACCTAACGACTGAGTAACAAATTTTGTAGGGGGCTTCCAGTCATCTGCTTTAAAAAAAAAAAGATGGATGATCTAAACAATCTGTTGAGTTGACGTGATTTTGGCAAATATCTCAGAAAAACTAAGTGACAATGCTATGATAAACTCCTTCTATCCCTATCAATTTATTTATGTGAACAAGGTTTCTTAAGTTTACATTTTTAAAAATGAAAAACAAATAAAATTGATGCTGAACTCTATCTCATTTTAGGAATAAATAAAATTAATTCATAAAGTAGTAAGGAAGGAAAGAGTCTCCCTCTATCTTATTAAGAGATACATTTCCAGTATAATTTTACTTTATGTTTAAATATTTATCAACATTTAGAATTCTGTTTTTGATCAGTTAGATGCTACTAACAACTTTAAATCAATCTAAACCACTTATTTATATTTAAATTCTTGAACATATTTTTATTGCAAAGCGGGATAATAGGGTAAACAATGTTACTTAGGGTTTACGCTAAAAAACTTTAAATGTCAACATAAATGTGCAAAGGGAAGTATTCTTCAAAACTTGTTCAGAGTAAAACACTTTGATATCATCGTTTCAAACAGTTAAAAGTCTTAAGTATTTTGTCCTTTGCTCACTCAAATTTGAGACAAAAGATATGAGGCAAATGTTTATTGCCAATATTTTCACCAATAGCCACTACCTGAAAAAACAGATCAGTCTGGTACTGGGAAAATAAGAGAAATGAAAACAACCAGTGCTGAAAAGAGATTAAGCTGCTTGAGAGAAAAACAAATGAAAACACTCAGTTTGTTTTATTCGTTGCTTTTGTTTCATTTAAAGAATGCTGTTAAATTTAAAAGGAAAAATCATAAATTATAAATTATTACAGCGTCACTTTTCAAAATGATTAAATAACTGCATACTAGACAGAAAAATAAAGATTTCTAGAGAGTGATAGGAAGATGGAACTGTATTGATTTTCAGTCAAATTCAAATAAAATAAAGCAGAGCACTAAATCTGAGGAAGCTATTTTACTGAAGGAAAGGGAGATACTTAACACCATTCATTAGTCAGAACAGGATGACAGATGGTTAAGAGTGACAAGCGGCAGTGTCACTGGGTTCCGTAAGAGCAGAAGCCATGTGGGGACTGTACGTTCCCTGGACATACTATAGTTTTTCTTGACTCCTGTCTTTGCACATGCTGCTAGTGCCTTTACACAGTCAGACTCCCTGTCCCCAACCAATCCTTCTGGTGCTTCTTTCACGACACCAGTCAAATGTCACCCTTCCTACTGGTAACAATTAAAACTTCCATTTTAACTCTCAAAACTTCTTTTTAAAACATCTCTATATTGTAGGAGACCATAAACCACTAGCATAATAATGGAAAAAACTGTATGCACTGTGAAACCAGACTCTAGAATGGATATATTCCATTGTGGTCACTTAAAATTTATTTAGCTCAAAGAAGTTAGTGATCCTTCATCTTTATATATTATATTATACTCCTGATACAAGTTATCACACTCTGCCAATATTTCACGTGTCAGAATTTACTACGGCAAGTTAAATAATCTGGGAAAAGTCCTAAGTGTATTGTCTTAATGTGTTCCTTCTGACTTTCCTCCTAGTCCACAGTATTTCTATGATTACTTTAAGAAAAAAACTACATCACACAAAGCATAATCAATCAATGATCTCCATGGAAGATTACTCATATGTAAAAAAAAAAGTGATGTCAAAGCAAAGCTAACTTAAGTGTGTGTGTGTGTGTACATTAAGTGTTTGTGAGTAGACAGGCAGGTCAGTCTATCTACCCACCCACCTACCTACCTACTATATAACTTATGAATCTAAACTGTACTTGCTAACCTCAGAAAATTTCAAGATAAAATGCCGTTATAGTGTCCCTGAAAGTTCTCTCATTTATTTTTATTCTCTCACTTTTGACTCATTAGCATTATTACTGTTTTTCTACTTTGGAAATCACTTCAGAAATAGTAATTTAAATAAAAGATTCCTAACAATGAAATCCACAAGTGCAGTGAAAGTTCCCAAACATGAAAATGCTTGGGCTTTTGACGTTAGGCAAATACAATCATGAGTATTTGTGTTGTGGTCAAATAAGGAAAAGAAAGCTAAACAAAACTATGTGCTACATTTATTTAAGTGTGTTTGTGTATGGAGATAGCGGAAGTAAAATTGCTAAATTCATTAGGCAGTAAGGTAGTATTTAGAAGCTATGAAGACAAAAAAGGGGAAGTGATTTGTAATCTATCCTCAGAGATCTTCAATTTCATTTCACAAATATACCTGTGTCTGTGTGTGTGTGTAAAATAATCAGACTCAGGGATGCCTGGGTAGCTCAGTCAGTTAAGTGTCTGACATTGGCTCATGTCATGATCTCACAGCTCGTGAATTCAAGCCCTACACTGGGCTCTGTGTTGACAGCTCAGAGCCTGGAGCCTGCTTCAGACTCCCTGTCTCCCTCTCTCTCTGCCCCTCCCCCATGTGCTTCCACAGGCGCGTGTGCACACTCTCTCGCTCTCAAAAATAAATAAAACATTAAAAAAAATTCAGATTCAGATAATTCAATAAAGGAAAAGTGTATTTTCTAAATGTAAGCAAAACATTCTCTATTCTGCAGTAAAACCTGGGAAATAATGCAATTAGGCAAACTGGCAGGATGTCTAGTTGTAATTTATAAACACATACTAGCAGTAATCATTAATCAGGAAAGGCTATTAAATTGATGAAAAATTATTCACCTTTTCTTAAGAGCAATGAAAAAAGCCTTTAATTTTTATCATTTTGTATCCCAGCTTATATATAGGCATCAGAGTCACTAAAATACCTCCATAGCCTGGGCTAAGCGTTCTTCCAGAGCCATGTAGGTGAGGAACTGAGGATCCACATAGGAAATAGCTTCAGCAACTCCTAGTCCATCTGCAAAGCCATCAAACAAGCTGAAAAAAAAAATATAACCATGATTAGGGAAATCTTTATGGTGAAAACATAATTGTATTAGCATACTGATAAACCAATAAACATACTATAAGCAGAAAACCTTAAAATATTTTAACACAAATCTTGCGTGGTGAAAGGCAGGATGAACCCAACAGAAAAATGAAATACTAAGCATAAGGAGCTAAGACACCACCACCTCTCCCAATAAGCTGCCACACTCACACACAAAATTTGTGGGAAAATTCTTTTTATGTTTCTAGTTCTTAGTTCCAACTTGGGGGATTGCTTAAGGCTGGTATAAAGGTAGTATTTTTCTCCCTAATTCTTTCCCATATACTTTTTGTTTGTTTTGAGATTCCAGCCTAAATTTAGAGGAGAACATGGTAAAGATAATTACTGCATTTGTTTCAACTCTATCATTAGACAAAGCCTCTTTTTCTTCTCTTACCTTGTACTGCTTAATTACTTTGGGCTTAAACATATTTTATTTTCTCAAGTCTTTCTCCTTAATCTCCCTTCTATTCTTCTGAGAACTAGGCCTCCTCCATTATTATTCAGATTGGAAAGTATTTAGCTCCCTTAACTGTTCATTTTTATTGTTTCTTTTTACTCAAGGATTACAATCCCCTTGAAGATTCTGGTCTTAATCTCCTTCCTCCATCCCCACATATACATAGATTCCTCCTTTTCCTCTAGTCTTGGAAATATGTATTTCAAAATTCAGAAACCCTAAGTATATCCTCAATCCCCTTCTTTCTAATCTTGCCTCCTTGGCAACGACATTGAAGTCCATTTCTTCAGTTATCCTCTTTCTATAGGTTAATTCCTAAACCTCAACCTAATTCCAAACTCCCTCTTGAGCTCCTGACCTACATTTTCAGTTTTCTATGGGACAGTTTACCTCATTTAATTCCCACCTCAAATCTAGTGTCTCCAAAATTCAGCTTATTTTATGTATGTAAAGGCAACCTTCTGTTCACTTCCATGTTCCTATCATAAGTTGAATATAGTCAAGGACATCCAGTTACACAAACTAGTTCAAAATAATTTTGATGTCAACTTTTGTGCCATGATTAAAATTATGAATCTATTGCTGAGAAACACAAAAGTGTTCTTAGGAAGATAACAGGTTAGTAGCATCTAAAAATCAGCAGACATCACATAGTACAAAGAAACATCCTCATATAATCACAGATTTTAAAATTAGAATTTAAACCACAAATGAGTGAATCCAACCTCCCTTGCGACACTAGACCCCCTCCACCTAGCAGTGAGACACAGGGCAAGGAAGAAGAGCCCTGGAGCCAGTAACACAGGGATTTAACACTGAACTGAGTCAGAATTAGACAACGTGAAAAATTTTGTTAACTGTTTCTTCAGCTATAAAACAAAGAAATGATTTGACGCACACACGCGCCTGGCACAGAGCTGGCACCATGGTTGTGGCATCCAGGAACCAGCAGGACCATCCACTCTTTGTGGAAGACACTGCTCTCCGGGGAGGTACGTGCGGTGCGGGAGAGCTCTATCAGAAGTATGTAACCTGTGTGAAATAAGCGCTCTAGTTCTGCCTGCTGAAGCAGTGCAAACTATGGCCCCTTTTCCTTTGCAGGAAATTCCTTCAAATGGTTAGTCAACCAACTCCTAATTCTTTTCTTGTCCAGGCTAAACAAATCTAGACATTCAAAGAATATTATCTGCTTGTAATTCGGTCCCTGCAAAATAATCAGCTAATATTAAAAATTCTAGTATCATTCATCTGGCAATCACATGGTAATAAGTGTCTGAGAGAAAAATCACTAATGATAGTAAAACCAGTGGATGGAAGTTTGATAGTTTGAGAAGAAACAGGTTATTTATTTTAAAAATGGCAACTGTACAGTGAAGAAATCTGAAAGATATCACCTTAACCAAATGATCACAATTAACATCACAATAATGGGACAATTTGGCATGTGCCTTCTGATGTGAACAAAGAAAAATAATAACATTGTTTCTGTGGTGTTCCTGCTAAAAATCTATTACCTTGAATCTATCTAATCATGGTATCAGGCAAATCTACACTAAGAGTCATTCTACAAAATAAATGGCCTATATACTTTTTAAAAACGTCAAGGTTATGAAGACAAAGAAAAACTGAAGAAATGTTCCAGATTAAAAGTGACTAAAGAAACATGTTAACCAAGTACAATGAGTAGTCTTAGACTGGACTAGAAAAATATTTCTCTAGTGGCATTAGTGGGACAACTATAGACATTTGAATAATGTCTGCAGATTAGATAATAGTGCTGTTATCAGCATTAATTTCCTGATTTTGAAAATCTTACTGTGTTATATAAGAAAATGTCCTTGTCCTTAGGGACTTCATTCTAGACTATGGGTAAAGAGGCATCTTGTTTGCAACTTACTCATAAATGGTGGTGGTGCGGTGGGGGAGGGGGGATACCATAAATATAGAAAAAGACAGGAAAGAGAGAATAATAACATAAATGTGGTAAATGTTAACATCTGGGAAATATTAGTGAAAGATATATGGAAATTCTTTTAAAATTCTGTTATTAAACCATGGTCATAGCCGTAGGGAATTAATATCTCACAACCTTATTAGGTAAAATTGTAACCCCAATTTCTTGCAGGAAAACAGAGAGGTTAAGTAGTTATCAAAAAATAAATAAATGGTACAGTTTGGATTTGTCTAAATCTGAAACTCATGTTGTCTCCACATCAACTCCCACCATTCCAGTTTATAAAATATTCTCTGGGTATTCTACATTTCTGTGATGTTATTAAAACAAATAAATAAACTTTGATAGAAGATTTTTTCCATTTCCTTTAAAATAAAGAATCAAAAAGCTTAATTTTTTTTAAGTTGTGGTAAAATAAAAAAATTATGTCACATTTTAGCTCTAGAGAGAAGAATGCTGTTTGCCATGACTTTTCCTTTTAGTTGTCAAAATGACATGTTATTTTAATATGAAAATCAAATCCTATTTTACTTTATCAATCTGTAGCTACTGCCACATAAATTAACATAGTACCATATAAGCAATAAGGAAGTACTGTCATACCTACATAAAACTCAAAAAACAGTAACCTTCAAAAATTTTGTCTTAAAATCAATGCTAAAATGCTTTCTATGTTAAAACAAAACAAAACAAAACAAAACAAAACAAAACAAAACAAAACCTACTGACGCTCCCCAAATTTGGGGACAATCAGAAACATCTCTAAAATCTTAGCATAACACATATATCCAGAAAGATCATCAATGAATTAGAACCTAAAATTGGTTTTCAAGTTTAAGTTAAAATTATATTAAAAAAAGACCTCAATTATTTCTTCAAATTTTTATATGGAACAACCTTTGTTGAAAGTTATTTACAAATATATATCAAGATCTTAATAAATGCCACTTATCTCAGTAATGTCATCTCTATTAATCTATCCTAAAGAAATAACTTGATGTACAAAACAAGTTATCTGAGGGGAAAGGTTCACTGCACGATTTCAGTGGGGAAAATGAAGAATTAAATTTTAGTTCTACTACACACTGGAGCACCTACATAATGAAGCTGTAAAAAATTATTTTGATAAAATTTTGAAAATGTGCAAAAGAAAACATTTCTTCATATTAAACCATAATTGCCTCCAGACATGCACAGATGATGTGACCCAAATTGACAATTCTGTCATCTGCTGAGCATTATGAGGAATGACTTTGCATAATGGAGACATAAGATATCAGCATAACAAGGAGTTCAGAAAGAGGGTAATAAGCAGACATAAGAGAGCGGGGAAGAGATAGTACTAACAAGATCAGCAAAACTGGGATCCGGTGAGTCACTGCTCTTCCATAAAGTTAGAGAAGCCAGAAAATGGGTTTTGGAGCTAGGAATGTTTAAGATGGAATTACAAACTGTTTGTGTGGCTGTGATAAAACACCACTTCTACTTCCACAAATGGTCAATGAAAGTCTGCTTCGCACATCTAATTTGTTCCCCCCTAGGGAGTGAGAATAGGAAACCGGTAAGGAGGATTTCAAGGAGATGCTGAGTCTGGTATCTGGAACAATTTGGAGAAGCACAAAGAAGTAGCTACACACACAGAAAGAGACATTGAAGACACAAAGGAGGACTCAAATATATAACTTCTAGAAATCTGCAGAGTTATCAGGTGATATGAATGAGTTTTTCTTTATTTTTCTAAATTTTCTATAATGAATTTTAACTGGAAAAGCAAAACAAATTCTTAAAAATATATCTGTGTAGAGACGGAAACAAAAGTAGTAACAAGCCGTATTTTCTCCAGAAAAAGTAACAAGGGATCAGTTGAACCATATATCCTTTCTACTCAATAACTGGCTGCTTCCAGAGGCCTACTGCACGTTTGAAGGATAAATCTAACTATAAGCCAAAACAGTTAAATTCTGACCATTATATCATGAGACCTAACAATTTAATAACCCACTTAATTTTTATATGCTTCTTTTAATTGAAGCTCACTATTCTTTGTCAGCACAAAGTAAACAGTATTTTCAGCATCTCTGGGAAGATACAATTATATTTTCCATATTTTGCATACAGAAAAGGATAACTACATTCTTATGATTCTTCTGATTTAATCACGTTTTGAAGTTCCTCAAGTACTATTTATTAAGAACTTTTTTTTTAAAAAGGATTATTCTAAGTGCTATATTTACCATATAGAGCTAAACTTAAAGGTTGGAAATCTCAAACAGTAAGTTTATAAATAACCAGGATAGAAGGTGGGCTTCAGGAGAGCCAAAGGTCAAAGAGGAAAAGACGTGACTGCCTGGAGTAAGTAGGAAGGAGTTCAGGCAGGAAGTGACATCCAGAAGGAGCTCTGAAGGAGAGGAAGACTGACAGATGGGGAAATGAGAACACTTCTGAGAGATCAGAGATTGAGTTTTCATAATTTAAAATCATAAACAAATTCTAGTCAGTGAACAATTAACCATGGTAATAACACTGTTCCATACCTCCAGTCCACATCCAAGTCTTCACTCACACTGGAGTCATCCTCAAGGTTATTGTTACCATCCAGCATGAAAGCTTCTGGCTGTGCAAATTCATTGGCAGGCTCATTTCCCTCATCACTGCTGCTTTCATTGACTTCATTGTACTGTAACCAAGGAATTTCTCCCTCTTCCAAGGATGTCTGTTCCCTAATACAAACATTTTAAGGGAAGAAAAAACATTTAAAAACACACCATAAAATTGTTCTCTAAAAAGAGTTCTATTTAGTGCAAACAGATTCTTTATTCTTTGAGTTCCAAACTCTTGGGACTTAACACGATTCTAAAAGTCTGTTTTCTTTAACTGTAAAGTTATTTAAAAGGGAGGCAAATTGTTATAGGGTTTTATGTATGCAGAAATAGCTCCCAATTATATAATAACCTATTTATTTGACATAGAAATTACATATGCTCCTATATTTCCTCTTTGTGCAGAAGAAAGATAAGAAAAATTCATTCTAGACAACTTTAATTTTAAAACACTGCTGTTGAGTAGTTTCCCCAGTTAAAATAATATTGAAATTCCTCAGCCTAGCCTACAAATCCCTACATCATACATGCTTTCTCCTTGGCCCTCTTCTCCAATTGTTACGTCTCACTACTCTTCCCCCTAGTTACTATAATCCTATAATTCTTTCTATCTGTGGAACACATGGAGATCATTTCCATCTCGGGGCATTTCCTCTACCTGAAATGTTCTTTCCCCGGATTTTTGCTCAGCTATTCCCTTCCTGATATTCAGGTCAGAGTCAATGGCAGCTCCTCAGAATGCGCGGTCTTGACAACTCATTTTAAGGAGCTGCCTAGTCACTACCAAATAACCCTGCTTATTTTCATTATAGAACTTACTTCTACCTATCATTTTTTCGTTTATTGTTAGTCTTTCTCCCACTAGAAAATAGTAAGCTCACAGGAACAGGAACAGACAGACAAATGGTACTAGGAAGAGAAAAAAAGAAGCATTTCAAAACAACAGAAAAAAAAATATTGAATAAATGATATCAGAACAACTGAGTATTCATTTGGACAGAAGGAGGTTAAATCTCTATGTCATTATTTACCCTATAACAAATTCCAAGTCCCTATTTTAAAAATGCATGTGCCCCCCACCACCATTCAACAAAAGTACGACTGTCAAGAATCACGAGAAATTTCTACAAATATCTGTGTCATTGTATGCATGATGCAAAACCTAAAAGCCATAGACAAGACTGTTAAATCATACAACTTACACACTAAAGTTAAAACACCAAAACTTTGGACAGAAAGATCAAATTGAAAAGAATTATTTGTTAATACATGAGAAACAAAAGTCAAAGCTGCAACGACTGGACAGAAGGTGACTCTGCATTTATAACTAAGAAATACTGGTAGAATGTTCCTATTCATTTTCTTTAACAGAAAATACCTTTTAGTATTATCAAAAGGAAATTAAATATGAGAGCACACAGTTTTGGCAAAGCTGAATTTTAGTTTGGGTTTTAAGAAGAAAATAATGTTATACAATAGCTTACATATTTCAAGAGCAGCTCTAATTAGAATTCTATTCATTCTAACGTGCAAACTTAACTTTCGAGATAAAAACACTTATGAAAGAGATGTAGATGATGTCCACATATAAGAATCAACACATTTTAAATACACAGAAGCTGTATTTCTTTATACACCTAAGCCCATAATTGTTTCTTTAATCTCAGGTCCTAACCAACACTTCAAAATAACAGGTTTTTAAGATTTAGTATGTAGTATCACTTGTCTAGTAAAATCCGAGAAATTAGAATAAAATATGCTTAATCTGTTGAAGGTTTAATATCTACTATATGAAGTGAGTGGATATTTTCCTTTGATGCATAATTTGGTCCAATGAAAAACTAAACCCAAAATGGATTTAAAATTCAAAATCAAAGTAAAAATTCCTAAGCAACAGTTCTTAGTTTACACCTTTATGAGAGCACTTGCCATACTGTATTATAACTCTTCTGGTGACTAACCAGTCTTCTCCCAGACTGGGAGCTTTCCAAAGGCACACAGAGTGCTGTCTCTCATCCCTGTAGCTTCACCCCTTGTAATAAGTACTTAGCACACAACAGGTACTCTATTTGTGTTGCAAATGTTAACAATAAATCCTTGAAAAACAAGCTTTTAAAAAACAAGTAGTTTGGAGATTAAGCCTGGAATAGCCCTTGGGAACTTTTGTTATTTCTAATGTACACCTACAAAAAATGCTCTTCTTTTTCCTATTACACATGTACCAAAATGACTCAGTTTACTACTCTGTACTAAAACTTAAATACGTTGGTGAAAATGATTCAGTAGAAGAAATAAATATTAATTTTAGGGTTTTAATTCAAAGAATAAAACTAAAGAAATTATTCTGAGTATAAATAATTTATAACATGTCATTAATACTCTTTTACTATATAAGCAATTCTTGACTACACAGTTTGCTGAAACATTTGATTCTTTCTTTAATGACTCATAATAACAGTTATAGAAATAGAAAATAGTGGCATATGGTATATGCTTTCAACATATTACATAAAGTTCACATAAATTCTTACCATTTAACACAAAATTTACCAGGCTAGAAGAGTGGCACTGTGCTGGGTCACAGTTGGCTTGATATTATAACAAAAGGAATTTTGCTCTTTAAAAAAAAAAAAAAGATTCTGAACAAAGAATCTTTATTTTATGTAGCTAACCAAAGAAACAAATATCCCCATGAGACTGTAAGAATATAATGTAAGTTAAAGTGCTTCAAAAACCTTGGAAATATTTAAAGCAACAGCTCAGTCTTCTTTCTCTCTTCTTATACATACACATTCACACGTATACCAGACATACCATGTGTAACAACACATTCACAAAAATTTAGACCTTCAATATCCTTTCTGAATCATTTTGGTAATTCAAATATTAACAAGATGCCATTATCATGCTACACAGTAATTTATGAGATTTTTTTAAAAAAGACATTACATTATCTCATCATGTCTCCAAATGGCCAATTCCAAAAAAGCATTCCAGTAAATGGAAGATGTGGAAGCCTCTGCCTACCACAACCACCATTAAAGTCATGGTATTTCAACTGGGAAGGGAAACTGCCAAGTTGTCCTTTCTTTCTGAGCATTTTCAGTACCGCCTGGAGAAAATGAATGCTGCAGCCAAGAGAGGACACTAAAAATGCTTCGTAACTTATCCCAACTTACTTGCAGTGAAAATCGTAGAAAACCATCAACATCATCTAATCTCCTGATTACAGGCTACACTCTTAAGTCAAAGCTTCAGATAAAAAGACTGATATTCCCTTCATGATATAGGATTATATAGGATATGAGGATCCCTATTCCTCAATATTAGAAACTAAGTTTAATAGTGTGAATAACAATATTAAAATTATGAAAATATATTAATAAACTGATATAAAATATTTTAAAAAATTTTTCATTAAAAACGTTTAGATATGCTATCATATAACCATGCATCACAGAATTTTCTGTGAAATGAAGAAAATTAAAGGCAGACAAATCACACAAAACCTGTGCAAATATGAACTACTCTGATTTTATAAATCGTTTCCGTTAGCTAAATGATAAGCAATTTGAGTATCCATTTCTGCAGCACAAAATTTTAGACCTTTTACATTAATGCCAACATTTTAAATATCTGAGGCTTTCATAAAATAATCTAACTATAAGAAATCTTATAGAAATCCTGGGAAGCATAACTGGTATTTAATTAATCAGTCTTCATTTTATAATTCAAGACACATGTAAGAAACTGCTAAGCTAATTTAGATATAAGCTCATTTTTATTAATTCTAATTGCATAGCAAATTTTTAAGATTTCAAATCCCTATCTTGGAGGTAAAGTAGAAAGGAGGGCACCTGGGAGGCTCAGTTGGTTAAGCATCTGACTTCAGCTCAGGTCATGATCTCACAGTTCATGATAAGTTCGAGCGCCACACCAGGCTCTGCACTGGCAGCATGGAGCCTGGTTGGGATTCTATCTCCCTCTCTCTCTGCCTCTACCCACCCTCAAAATATATAAATAAACACAAAATAATAATAATAATAAAAGGAAAGTAACTGAGTATTGAATTAAGAGTCAAAAAAGCCTCAAAGGGAATTACAGCTTATAAAATCAATGGTACCCTGGTTCCATGTCATCCAGTCACAAAGATGCAACCCCAGCACCTAATCTGAAGAACTTTCTTTATTATAATACATTCAGTGTTAACAGGAAAGGCAAAATATTTATTAATTTTTTTAAAAAAAATTTTAAGAGTGTTTACATAAAGAGTTCATAAGGCTACCAAAACAGTGGGAAAAACTTAAAGAAAAACACACAAGTGTGATGTACTAATTTAAATTCAAAAACACAAATTTTAAGTGGACATTCAATATTGTCCAGGAATTATTCACTGTTTACCTAATAAGTTTGTTGTCTACCTCTCTGAAAGCCTATTTCCAACCTTTTCTTCTTTCTTTCAATTTCACAATCTTCCTATCCTCCCCATCCTCAATATCTAGTAACAATGAGAACACTAAGTCATCAGACTCCTCTTTTCTTACCACTCGCAAACCGACAGATTGATCTACACTTGTACCTACCTACCTACTTCCTTCCCACTAATTACGCTGCAAGTCTCACTTCCTAAAGGCCCTCTCTCTGAGATAGGGATCCTAATCCTTATCTTCTCAAGAACTTTATTTTTCCTATAATTATTAGCCAGTTATTCTCCTTTGGAACATTCTATAAGCAAACAATCACGTGTCCAGTTTAGTGGGGTGAAGACAACATTTTCTTAGGCCCAGCATCCATCTGTGGCTCCTTCCTTTTATAAAGAGTGACATATATATATATATATATGGTAACTGTCTTTACTCTCTTACCTTCAATTCCCTTTTTAATTCCTTTTTGTTCCCCAAATGAAAAATATACACAATCTATTTAAATTATAAAGTATATTATACTTTATATTACTAAGTGATTTTTTTTCCCTGTACCTACAGAATCTATCATATGAATCTTCTCCTGTATTCTACTAATGTGGTGAATGACATTTACAGATATTCTACATTAAATCACCTTTGCATTTCTGGAATAAACTCAGATTGGTAACTGAGTTGTATCTTTAAGAAATACACTTACAAATTCAGATTTCCAATAATTCTGTTTGAGATTCTGACATGTATTTTAATGGATGACATGGGTTTATAATTTTCTTTACATACTCTTTTGATATTAGGGTTATACTGGCCTTTTTAGAATGATTTGGAGAAATAGTTCTTTTTCTATTATCTTGAAGAGTGGATCCTTCAAAGTTTAGTTTAAGAGAATCTGGCTCTAAAACCATCTGGATTAGGTGTTTTCTCCACAGTAAGATTTTAAACTACTAATTACGTATCTGTAATACTTGTATTATTCAGGCTTCCTACAAGTTTTTGGTGAATTCTATTTTTCTAAAAATTTCTCAATTTCTTCTAAGTTTTTAAATTTACTGGTACAAAGTTCATAGTACTTTTTTTTAGCCTATCCAATCTTTAATGTATTTGTGGCTGTATACACTTGTATATTTCAATATTATCTATTTGTGCCTTGTCTTTATTTTGTTTACTATTCAAGTGGATTGTCTATTTTTCTTAATTTTTTCAAACTATCACCTTCTGATTTCTTTGATCCTCTCTATCCTGTTTTCTAATTTATCGAATTTTGTCCTTATCTTTCCTAATTCTAGTTATTTCCTTATTTTCTTTATTTTAATGTTCCTTTTCTATTTTAAGTTAAATGCATAGCTCCTCCTTTTTCAGGTTTTCTTCTTTTCTAATGCAAGTATTTATAAAGATAATTTCCCTTTACCAATTTCACTGAAATCCATCAAATTCTGATTGCTGGTATTCTTGAAACTGGTAAACTGTGAACATTTTAGACTTCAATTGTAATTTCTTTTTTGTCTTACTGGTAATTTAGAAGGACGAATAATTTAAAATGCATGGATTTCTAAATTTTTTACATTTTTGTTAGTCTGTAGGATATTAATTCTTTTTAATGTGTAATCTGTGCTTTGTAGCCTAGTCCATGCTCAGTTTTTGTCTGTTTGTGTATTCCACAGGGTGGACTGTTCATTAAACCAGGCTTAAATCAGTTCAAATCTGCTAAAGACAGATGAAGTTCTTATATTCATGAATTACAGGTAACTGATAAAAGTATTAGAAAGTTTCCCAATATGATAGTAAATTTGTCAATATTCTCTAGTTTGGTTAAATTTTGACTTACATATTTTGAGGCTATTTTATTAGGTGCATTCAAATTTAAAACTGTTACATTTTATTGGTAAACTGGACTTACTACATACTGACCCCTCACTCTCCCCAATAATACTTTGCTAATGTTAATGTAACTGTTCCATTTTTTAGTTAGCATTTGCTTGAAATATCACTGTCTATCCTTTTACTTTCAGTCTGTCTGTATACCTATGCTTTAAGTGTATCTTTTGTAAAACACAATTAACTTAAAAAAATTCCAACTGATTTAAAGCTCTGACTTCTACAAGCAGAGATCAGGCAATTTATATTTATTACAGGACTTACTCTGTATTACTTTTACCCATCCCTTTTTATTTCGCCTCTTTTTTTTAATGTTTTTTCCCTTTCTTTACTTTTATTTGGATTGACTGCAAATATTCTTTTTCCATGTTTTAATTCCTTTTTTCCTCCCCTACAGTTCTTCAGTACACATACTCTATATTCTTACGTCAAAAATTAACTTTGAACCCTCTCCCAAACAATACAATTCAACTTTGATCTTTCCCCTTTAAACTTAAATACCATAAACTTAAATACCAACTGTTTAGTTCTGTCCCCTCACTCTTACTTTTTTTTTTTTTTTTAAAGTTTATTTATTTTGAGAGAGAAAGAGCAGGGGAGGAACAGAGAGAAAGAATGAGAGCGAGCGAAAATCCCAAGCAGGCTATGTGCTGTCAGTGCAGAGCCCAATGAGGGGCTCGATCTCCCGAACCTTGAGATCATGCCTTGAGTATAAACCAAATATTGGACACTCAACCAACTGAGCCACCCAGGCACCCCAACTTCTCTTTTTTTAAATGAATTACCAGGCTTTATTATTGTAGGGTATCAATGCAAGTAGCTGATGACTTCCACATCACAGATCTCTGTATCTATATCTCAATCTGTATATATCTCTATATCTATATCTAACTACAATCCAGAATCCTTTAAACTTAAAAGTTAAATATCCAAGTGCCTACTTAACATCTATGCTGTATGTCTAACTGGCACTTAAAACTTCCAAAAAGTTTTTACTTCCCATTCCTGTCCCCACACCTTCCTATCTCAGTCAATACAGTAATAACTACCCAAGGCTCAAACCGAAAAACCCTGCGATAACTGCTTCCTCACTCTCCCTCATCTCACACCCAATCTACCCTATTATTTATCACTCAAAAATATGGTCAAACTTGTTTACTTTTTTTAATCCTCATTACCATCCCCCTGTCCAATACCCTAGTCCAACCCTCCGCTCTTTTGTACTTCAATCTCCACAAAGCAACTACAGTGATCTTTGATAAATGTGTGCCAATTAACTCTTCGCTTAAAATCCCTCTGCTCTATGAATAAATTCCAGAAGCTATCTATCCTGCATAGTTTGGTACCTGTGCACCTCATCTCATGTCATTCTTTTCACGCATTCACCTTAGATCCACTACCTTCATACATGGCAAGCCTTTTCATTTTCAATACCTCTGCTCTTACCTTTCCTTTAGAAAGCTCTTCTCAACCACTAAATATCATCTTTTAGATCCCAGCTCAAAAGTCAGTTTCTAAGACAAGTAGCCGCTCTAATTAATGTAGGCCCTACCAGTTACCTTTTATGACACGAGTGTTTGCTTTCCTTTCCTGTAATCATAGCAGTTTATAATTTAGCACGTTTGTATTTTGTTTAGTATCTGCCTCTCCTACCACACTGTGAGCTTCAAGAGGTAATCTTAGTTTGTCTTGTTCATGGATATAATCACGGGACCCAGCACAAGGCTTGGTACATATTAAATGCCCAATAAATATCTGTTGAACGAATAATTACTATCACAAACTACCTATGAAAAATTTACTAATAGTAAACTAAGTAACAGCGATTCAAGAAGATCAAACATAAAATCAGAAGAGAAAAATAAACACCATTTCAATCACTGTCAAAATCAATTATGTTTGTAAACATTTCTTTACAATTTCCTAACATATTTTATTTCTTACAGAATTAATTTCAAGCTGGAAATTTGTACCTTTGAGAAGTACAAATTTTAATGTTAGTCCAAGTTGAAAGAGTTAAGAAAACATGTTTATCAAAACAGATTCCATGTTAAATTAACAAAGACATAATACCTCAGAAAACACAAAGCCAAGGTTTCAAAATACCAACAACCTTTAAAAGAATAAGCTGTTTAAATATTTAAACAACCTTTACAGGAATAAATAAGCTAAACAACAAAGGGTTAAAAAAAACACACATTGTTTTAGCAAAGCAAGTATTAAAACTGTTCTCAAGACAATAAATGAGACAATTTGCACTTAACGCATCTCAACATAAAAATCCTATGTCAAATATTGGCAAGCAGAAGCCGGCAGCTCATTCAAACAACATTTCAAGACTATATGATCATGTTTATGTCAAGAAACAACGGTAATTGAATATTAAGAAATCTAGTAATAAAATTATTCCTCATGATCATCAGGTTAAAGGTGAAAAATCACTATGACCATTTCCACTGACACTAAAAAAACTTCAATAAAATTTAACAAACATTCTTGCTAGAAACCTATAAAATAATTCAGAGGGATATTTCCTTAGTGTGATTTAGGAAAAAAAAAACCGTGTGTGTGTGTGTGTGTGTGTGTGTGTGTGTGTAAAATAAACCTAAGAGCAAGAATCATTCTTACTCGGGAAATATTAGAGCAAGGGTTGTGACCTACGGCCCATGGGTTATTTCCAGCCTGCCACCTGTTTTTATAAATAAAATTTTGTTGGAAGACAGCCACACTCAATCATTTACATGCTGTCTATGACTACTTTTACACTACACAATAGAGACTGGCCTACGAACTGACAATACTTACCATGTAGCCCTTCACAGTGTTAAGTCTGACAACCCCTGTACTAGAGCACTCCCATTAAAGTTAGGAGAAGACAAAGTTGTTTACCATCAATCACTGATTTCAGAGATATCATCGGATGCGATCAGACAGAAATATTAACACTTAAACATTTTACTTTCTCCGTTTCTGTGAATAAATCACTGATTTCCATCTTGAGGCTGCCCTTTCTCCATTGTGTAGCAACGGCAGCTCTAAACTCATACATAACTCAACCAAAACAATCTTTTAAATGCCCCAATTTTCTTTAAAGCAAAGTAGAAATGTATACTGTATCTCAATAGAAGATAATGAAATTACTAAAATTTTCAGTTTAATTGTTCTTTGTAAAACACCAAAAGCACTGGGGCTCATTGATTTCACAGTTTGTGGGTTTGAGCCCCCACATCGGGCTCTCTGCTGACATCTCAGAGCCTGGAGCTTGCCTCAGGTTCTGTGTCTCCCTCCGTCTCTGCCCCTCCCCCACTCATGCTGTCTCTCTCTTTCTCAAAAATAAATAAACATTAAACAAAGAAACAAATAAACACACCAAAAGCATAATGAAAAAAATCAGTAGGACTTACTGGTCCTATACAGGGCTTGTACATGTGATCTACAGGATACCCAACATTTGGAAGTGATGTATACCATTCTTGTACAATACATATAAATAAACCTCACTGTTAAACAAAACATACCCTTCCTGTAGAGATAATTCTTGGTTTTCTTCAGGACCACTGCTATCACTCTGTAGTTCAGGTTCATTCTCATCTTTTCCTGGCAAAGTCTCCCAGCTTTCATCACTTGACGACTGATCTTTTTCAGTACCAGAAAATCGATGAGGCAAAGACGCAGACCACTCTCCATCGCTGCATTCTGAACTGCAAATTCAGAATGGAAAGAAAATAAACTGTCATTATATGTGCATTTACCATTTGGAGACATCATGGTATCGAGTGGATGACTGATGCCACACATGAGTCATCAGGTACTAATTCAATTTAAAAAATATTTAAAAAATAAATACAGAAATAAATATATCCAGCAGAAATGTAACATTTTCAAATGAATATAGCATATGGCAAGTTACAGAATTATCAATTTATGATTTTCCTCATTAAAGTAAATAATTCCATGTTACTTATAGGTTCTTCATTTTTAGACGTATTTCTAAATAAAAATTTAAATATTTGGCAATCATAAATTAAATGCTATCTGGAATAAGTAATAATAGATTTATTACTCATCTGACCTGACTAAAACGACTTTCTAATTACATACTGACAACAGGAGACCTATTCTCTATGAATAAATTTCTACTATTACCATGTTTTAAAAACTTAACTATTTTTCCCTCCTTTTTTACAAAAGATTTTAAAACAAAATGAGATTCAAATTCATAAAAAGCGGCACAGACAAATCTTTACTAAAGTCCTTTGCTAGGACTGTGAACACAAAATAAATTTCAATGCAAGAAAACATTTCGATAAGGAACCAAAGGGTACTGATAAAGGGTTAAGGAAGAACCTCGGAAAATGACTTGGTTATATTTAACTTTGGTTAATTTGGTTTCATCCATCTGGCCAAGAATCCCCTTAAAGATTTCCCTTTGTGCCTTGATTTTTGAGAAACAAAAAATTAACAAATTTTAGTTTATTTCTGAAAGAAGTAATAATTAGTAAATTACCTTTTCTTTATGATGATACATTACTAATGGTTATACTATTGATATATTAACTAGTCTAAGCAATTCTCCCTCTATAAACAGATGAACCCAGGAGATCAAGATGCTATTAAGAAAAAGCAGCAGTAATGTAAGCTCTGAGGAGTTAGAAGTAATAAAATAAAATCAACTTCCAATTGTCAGTAAATGATGGGCAGCAGGTCACAAACATTCTGGAGAAGGAATGCTACATAGCTCTAACATAGCAAGTAAAAGGTGTTCCTTCAGTTAGATAGAAGCCCAATCGCTTATATTTTGTAAAATTTTAACTGAAAAATAATCTAAGATCAAGTAAACCAGTTCTATAGTTGTTCCAGTATAAAAATATAACATAGAAAATAGTTTAAGAAGACTTTTTGAATGAAGTTTCCTGGCCTATGAAGCCTCTCAACTTTATTTTTAAAAGTTTTTTTAATGTTTATTTTTGAGAGAGAGAGAAAGAGAGAGAGAGAGACAGACAGAGCACGAGTGGGGGAGAGGCAGAGAGAAAACGGAGACACAGAATCCCAAGCAGGCTCCAGGCTCTGTCAGCACATAGCCCAATGCGGGGCTCGAACTCACAAACTGTGAGATCATGACATGAGCCAAAGTTGGATGCTCAACCAACTGAGCCACCCAGGCACCCCAAAACAGCAGGGGTAAGCTTTTACTTTTTTGTTTTAATGCATATTTATTTTTTGAGAGAGTGAGAGAGTGCAAGCCAGGGAAGGGCAGAGAGAGAGAGGGAGACAGAGGATCTGAAGCGGGCTCTGCATGGACAGCAGGGATCCCAATGCAGGGCTCCAACTCATGAACTAAACTGTGAGTTCATGACCTAAGCTGAAGACGGATGATGCTCAACCGACTGAGCCACCCAGGCAGCCTGGCCTCTCAACTTTGTTTTTTTCTTTTTTATGTTTATTTATTTTCAGAAAGTGACAGACAGTGTGAGCAGGGGATGGACAGAGGGACATAGAATCCAAGGCAGGCTCCAGGCTCTGAGCTGTCAGCAGAGTACAAAGAGGGGCTTGAACCCAAGAACCGTGAGATCATGACCTGAGCTGAAGTCAGATGCTTAACTGACTGAGCCACCCAGGCATCCCTTGGCCTCTCAACTTTAAAGCTAAATTACCAGCTCCAATTTTGATACATCTTTAACAATGAAGCTAGGATTTCTTTATTAATTTGTAGTAATTTTACTTATTTAAACAAAAACCTCATACTTTAAACATTTTATGATCCTGTCCAGGAAAACAACACCTGAAAACTTTATATACATATTTTTTGCTTAATGAAACAACTGATGGAATATTTCTAAATTTTAATATAAAAAGCATGCTTATGATCAATAGTCAATATATTTAAGAAGCCTATGTCACAGATTGGTAGTCTAAGCCTTTCAGACAAATTTGGCCCTTGTACTTGTTTTTTTTTTTATGGTCAGTGAGTTACAATTTTTTTACAAGTTTAATTTTGCCTCTTAGTAAAATCTAAAATATTTACTATCTGGTCCTTTAGGGAAAAAGTCTGCAGATCCCTGGCCTATATCATTATTACTCATTACACATAACCTTCATCTCTAAGTAGTTAACTTTTAATTACATATCCCCAGCCCTGACCACTTAGCTTTCATAATCACTAACGGTGCACCAAACATTTTTAGATTTTCACCTCCTTTCCCAAAGTTCTAAAGCAAAACTTATCTGACAGAGAAGTCCTTTCTTGATTTTCTATCTAATGGTATTTTCCTGGTCTCAAGCTAAAAATCACAGGTCTTTGACTCCTCACAAACCCCCATGTTTAAGTCCGTTTTCTTTTCCATTCCTTCTGTAAAGGTCTCCTCTTTCTCCATTTCTCCTAAAAACCTTAGCTCAAGTATTTTTCTCTAAACCTAGACCAAGACAGTCAATTGTTAATTGCTGTCCGTAAATTTAATCTCACTCAACTCACCTAAAAGATGCATTCTAGGGGTGCCAGGTGGCTTAGTCGGTTAAGCATCCAACTTCGGCTCAGGTCATGATCTCACAGTTTGTGAGTTCGAGTCCCGTGTTGGGCTCTGTGCTGACAGCTCAGAGACTGATTCAGATTCTGTGTCTCCCTCTCAAAAATAAATAAATGTTAAAAAAATTTTTTTAAAAGATGTATTCTGAATTATCACTATCGCTTCGATTTCTATAAAATTACTCCAAATCCTTCACTTTTTCCTAAAGCAGTATTTCACAAAATGAAGCCATCTCCTTACTTCCCTCACAATTTTTGCTACAGGTGTACATTATCGCTGTATCTTATGGTTCCGGAGTTGAGAACACAGGTTCTGGAGTCAGTCTGCCTGGTTTTGAATACACTACTCATTAGTTGTGAAGAAGTTACTTAACCTTTCTGTGCCTTTATCCCCTCACATACCAGGTGAAATTTGATAGTAGTATCTAATAACTCCCTGAGTTCTTATAAGGAGTTAATGAGTTAATATATACGAAACATTTTAACATTTTAACAGTGTCTGATAAATGATAACCCATGAATAACTGTTAGCAAATCTTTTTTTTTTAACATTTTTAAAAAGTTAAATACTGTATTTCCTTTTCAGATCTAAAAAGATGTTTAAGTGAATACTGTAGATAAAATGTTCACCACAATTTTTGGAAAATGGTAAACAATGTAATAAAGGTGATAGTTACTTTATTATATAAACTGTGTGCTTAGATATTTCAACTGGATTTCCAATCAGCACACCACCATTTTTCTTTTCTACCAAAGAACATCTACTCTAAATCCTTGGGTTTGTCTTACTGAATGGAAATATCAGTCTCCTGGTCACCCAATCAATTTTAGTTTTACTGTCTCTTTATACCAGGGGTCAGCAAACTATGCCCTGACCCATGAGCCAAATCTGGCCACCTACCTGCTTTTTAATGGCCTGGAAGCTAAGAAAGTTTTTATTTTGTTTTGTTGAATTTTTAAATGGTTACTGAAGTACCTATACAATATCCTTGATTTTGCCTTTTGGTCCACAAAGCCTAAAATATTTGCAGACCCCTGGGGTCCATCCAGCGAAGACACGGCAAAGAAAAAACAAACACAGGTAAATGGAAGAAATATCATGGAGCAGGAAAGGGTAAGCAAATTGCTCAGTAGTAGCACTGAAGTTATAAAAAAAAAAAGGGGGGGGTTCCAAGAAAAGTCAATTGGATTCGAGAAATAGGAGGTCACTGTTAACATTAGAGAATATACAAATAATACTAGGGAGTTATTTCAAATTTCAAGGCATTTGAAAGTGCAGAGTGCAGGAACAGAAAGTGGGTATAGTACATTTATTCTGAGAATTCACCAATGGAAGAGAAAACAGACAGGCAATTGGTTAAACGAAAAGCAAAATCAAGTAAAGGTTTCCCCTCAGGATTTAGAATAATTACAGAATGTGGGAGAAGGAAGCAACTCTGGCATAAGAAGAATAAAAGTCAGGAGTCAGATATGACTACAGACACAGAATGAGAAAAGTCACCACCCTCTGTTGAAAAAAAATTAAAGATAGAAATGGATACTAACATATTGTAATAAAGAGAAGAGGAAAACAAGAAAGTTCAGATTTAATTATTTTACTATCTCTAAGAAAGCAAGAAACAAAGTTATCTACTAAGGGTGACAAGAGTATAGGAAACTGAAAGCAGAAAAAGAAAAGGTTTAAAAATAACTTTTCAAGGAGAATAAGCAACAGAACAATCATGGAATAGTGAGGACCCATTTGTCCCTGAATATAAATGCAAATTAATTACACATTTTTAAATTCTCAAGTACCACTTTGATTTTTATACAGTTTTTCATTAGTATTGTCTCCTATTAGCATTTAGAGCTATATTCAAAAGCAGACAACTATAACTTACTCAAATGTTACATTTTACACATTCAATTGTGAACCAAAAAAACTCTTCTCACATATTGGATAAAATTACATGTGATTTCTAGACAAAATAATTTATGTAGTATAAATCTTAAGTAGAAATAAGATATAGAAGTAAAAGCATCCAAAAGCAAGCTCTTATTCCTCAAATCCCCCAAGGAACTGGTTTGTTAGTTTTTCCTGGCATTTTCACATCCATAAAAACTCAACTATATAGAAGCCTAGAGAAAAGTGAAATTTTAGATAATTTTGTTACCTGAGGATCAAAACTACCTTTTGAATTTTATTGAAAATACTCTGAATGAAAATTATGTTAAGATACATCATATCTGCCTTTTCAGACCGTATACTGAACATAATCTAAGCAGTCTGGGACATTTTACCACTATTAACAATAAACTATGTTACAATACAGTTATACAAATGGCAGCTGTTCATATCTATAAGGCTGTTAATCTAATAAGGCCCAGATGGTTCTTTCTGAATTGTGCCCACCTTTTACAATGTTTGGGTCTTTCCCCTAAATATCAGAATATTGTAATCTATAACCTCTTAGCATGCCTGAGGAACAAAGCTATTTATGCCTAATTCACACCTTTCTAACTTTTATGAACTTGGAAACAAGATAAAAAGGTCTGCTAAAATGTTAGAGCATATGCTTTACGATCTTTGCTTTGGCTGCTCATAGATGCTTTATTTGTTGGGACAAAGGGATATTAGAGGAGCTCCTTCTTCGTGGCTCTCAGCTAACTTATATAGAAGAGGAAAGGAACTTAATTTTAGTCTCATGATAATTATCTGCATATTCTGTCTTCCTCATAAGGCTGGTGAACACCAAGGATTGAATGGAGTCACTGTTATTTGCATTTACAGAGTACCTGGCACAAAGTCTGACACTTAAGGAGGAGTCTAATAAATCCTTTTTGAATATATCAAACTGAAATCAACTAAATGGATAATATTCCTTTTATTTTCCCAACATCATCAATAACAAAAAGTTGTCCTGACATTTATCTCAGATAAGGGGTTTTACCTTTTATGCAATGTCAAGGTCTAGGGACAGAAAAGCTCTCAAAGAAACCTCAAGTACTATAAGAAATGGTCAGTGGATGGCATGCCTCTTCCTTCACACAGTTAGGCCCAAGGTTAAAATGTGCTGGCATGGTTAAAAGGTTCTTTTGAATTCTAGATCTTGTCCTCAAACAGTTATTATAAGTTCTCAGGGTATATTTCAAAAGAGCAAGATGTTAACCTTAGCTCTTTGGTCTAATTCCAAGTCTGGTAATTACATACTGCCTATTAAAATTCCCTTCGCAATTCTTATTTAATAAAGTGGTGTTCAATTTCTGTCAAACAGCTCAGAGCAATTCTACCAGCTGCAATGCTTATTCCATAAAGTATAACGTTTCAGGTATAATTAAGTGATCATTTAAAAGTCTTCAGGAAGAAGTGGATCATGCATTCATTCAAATACTTTTCATTTTTAAAGAAAATATGAACTCTGTATATTTTTGAACTATATTTTTAAAAGTGGCCAAAATTCCTATAACTAAAAATGTCACAGTGATTTTAGTTATGTTCTCGATAAGAGGGTTCTGTTTGTAGCTATTATAATACAAACATGGCAAGAAAAATTTTTAACTATAGCATCTTTACGTTTTACAAAGCAGAGAAAACTCAAAAAGAATCTTATAGACTCAAGGCAAAGGATATTTATACTTTCCTTCTCAAGACACTTATTGTAGAATCACTGTTTCCCCATTTTTCCAATCTGCTATAATCAGAACTCAGCCAAAGTATAGTAAAACACCTAGTAGACGAACAAGTGGTAAAATGAAACTAAGCAGGAATGTACTGTTATTAAATTTCAACCTTTATCTGACACCATATTAAAAGGCATTCTGGGGACTGTGATCCTTTCCAGGGAGCTGAGAGTAGAGGAACTGGAAACAGTACCATAGAAATTGAATTACTCCTCAAAATTGTCCAGACTACTGAAATGAGGTCGTAAACATATCTTAAGGCTTACAGATGCAAATATAAATAGAATCCTAGGTAGAATTATCCTTGAGACAATTCTTGTGATGGTAGTTTTCAAAAAACAAAACAAAACAAAAAACCCTAAGTGTTTCTGGCATTTGAATGTGTCTTAAAGATTGCCCCCAGGGGCGCCTGGGTGCCTCAGTGGGTTAAGCATCCGACTTTACTTCAGCTTAGGTCTTCATGGTTCCTGGGTTTGAGCCCTACATCGGGCTCAGTGCTGACAGCTCAGAGCCTGGAGCTTGCTTTAGATAGATTCTGTTTCTGACTCTCACTGCCCATCCCCCGCTTATGCACATCTCTCTCTCTCTCTCTCTCTCTCTTAAAAAGTAAACAAACATTAAAAAAATTTTTTTACAAACGGTCATCTGGGTGGCTTAGTTGGTTAAGCTTCCGACTTTGGCTCAGGTCACGATCTTGCAGGCTGGTCCTGCACTGGGCTCTGTGCTGACAGCTTGGAGCCTCGGGCAATCCTTCAGATTCTGTCTCCGGGTCTCTGCCCTGCACTCCACCCCTTCACCCCCTGCTGTCTCTCAAAAATAAATGGAGAAAAAAAAAGACTGTTCCAAAATTAGTTCCATCTTTTAAGCACACCCTAACTTTAGGTTCTTTAAGTCAATATAGTACTAAAAAGTCAAAAGAAAAAAAGTTTCCTATTAACTGTGTTTTTCTCATCTGTATGTTGTTTGTAAAGATCTATCATTGCTCAGAATATTGACATATCACTTAAGGAAACGAATTATAAATAAACATACTAAGACAATACCCTATAACCATTAAAAGTCCAACTATCATTCCAGGCAAAAAAAAAAAAAAAAGCTAATACTATTGACTAAAAAAAAAAAATCAACTTAAAAACCAAGAGCCAAGAAAATCACTCTTGAGGTTGACAACGCAAAAATTTCATCAACTGAATTAGATGACATTAGGCCTGACTATAAAATGCACACACAAAATAGAGGTATTTATTATCTTAGATTAGTGTCACCAATGATGAAGGAATGGCCAAATTAAATTAGTTCCTTCAGGAAGGCAAAAATGTAATTGCAAGAAAAAAATCTTATACATTCAAAAAGTTATCTAAGACTATAAACTGATGTTATTATTTTTAATAGCAATCTAGAGGTATACTAAAGGTTTACAATCAAATCCAAAAATCTTAGGGCTGAGTATGTTTTGGAATTCATATTTTTCCCCAAGATTACAAATACTACTTAATAATTCCTAGTCCAAGTCAAAAACTCAGTAACCAAACACTTTGATATTTCTGCACCAAATTGTTATGAATGCTTCAGAAAAAGGCCTCATGTTAGTTCAGATCCAGACCTGCATCAAATTAACACCAATTCAGGTTTTGCTGCCAATTTCCATTTTAAGAATTTTGTGGACCTAAACTGAAAAACCTGAAATAAATTAGGCCGAAGTTCTTAACTAATTTTACCCTTAGGCTTAAAAAATAGTAGGATATATAAATATTGTCTGCTAATCCCTGAAGTTTACAAACTTAAAAGACAGTAGAAATTTTACTTCATTTGTTTCTACAAGTTACTTACACTGTATTAGAGAAGCTTTATCCATCTGCCCAAAGAAAACCAGATATATTTTATTCATTTTATGTTATAAAATACATAAAATGTATTCATATTCAAAAAGAAAAACTTTTGTAGTACTTCATAGTTAAAAAACAAAAATAAGCATTATCTCTACAAGTTAATAAAATCTTGAAACTGCACTGTAACTGAGCACAGAGTTTCGACTAGCTCAAAAGGTTATGTGAAAGTTTGGACTCGAAGGTAATGAAAAGTCAGAAGATGAACAAAGAAATTTTCCATTTCTCTCTTCTTTCTATGGTCTTAACAGTTTGGGGAAAAAAAAAGGCTCAGTGTTAAGAGGAACCAGAATGCTTATTATAAGAAAGGTTGTATGTGCTCTTAAAACAGTAAATTTGAATTGGGCAGTAAGTAGACATGCAAATTCCAGCTCCACAATTTACTAGCTTTGTGACCTTGGAATGTTAACTCTCCTGTGCGTCAGTTTCCTCCTCTATAAACAGGGGAAATAATAATATGCACTACATAGAGTTGTGACCAAAAATCAAATGCTGAATAAAAATAGGTGAAAAAAAAAAAACCCAGTGATAAAAAGAGCAACTGGAAGAACAGAGAAAGAGGTGACATTAATAAATACTGACAAAGTTCATTCAATATTATCATAATTCTCTGTGATCTTAATCACTTTTTAAACCCAGAATGTGTTAACACACAATTTTTTAAAAATACAATAAATGTTCACCTTCAATTTATTAGCTGAAATATTATGAATTGAAATAATTAGTATCTCTATCCTTTTGTAAGAATAATTATCATCTGAACTTACAATTTCTATAAACCCCTGAAATGCTTCAAAGAAAGTTTTTGTGAAAAACTAACCAGTAGTTTGCATGTATGATTAGCACTCAGTAAATAAGAATATTCAGTAAGTCAAAATACCTAATTCCCTGACTGTGTTGAAGAGCCCATCCATCAAACTTAATGGTACAGAAATAAACCACCCTGCTTATTATGCAATCTGACAAAGCACCGCATGAAATCTTACCTGTCTTCATCCTTGTCATATAGTTGGTAATAATCTCCACAGCCATTCCAAAAGGTGTTATCCACAACTTCTTGCCTTCCTGCTGTGGCTCCACTTTCTGCTGTAATTTGGTTATGTTCTGTTTCCCTATGTGTAACTCTTGAGTAAGGTGGATCCAAGAACATGCACTCATGTTCTCCATCGTAGTCATCACATTTTATTAAGAGGTCATCTGAGCCATTTTCCTCAACTTCCAAAGCCTCCCTCCATCTCTGAACACTTCTTTGTTTAGCCTCACGCCTATTAAAACCTGTTTCTTGGTCCACCTGGCTTGAACTTATCACTTTTCTAACTTTGGGTCTAACTACCTGTTCAGGAAAACTTCCGTGGTTCTTGTTCTTATCACTAGTATTTTGTTCACTGCAATTATGCCTGGGAGTACACACTGAATCTTCAGTTGCATTTTCTCTCTGACTCTCCTGGCTAGTATTATTTTGCTGTTTCTTTCTAACAACTTCATCTTCAGAAGAGGACCTCTGAAATTCCTGATTGTTCTGACTGACAAACTCAGTATCACCAGTAGAACTTTTGACTAAAGGTGCTGAGTCTAACTCTTCAAATTCATCTCTTACTTCACAGTTAAAAGAGGGAACTGGTGGTGAAAGACCAGTGTATGCCTCTACCTCTCCATTTGCCAACTCGAAGACTGTATTGCTCAATGCTTCCTGATATCCACCACCTTCCACAACTTCTGCAGAAAGCTGAAGACGGTCACTGGCCTCTCCATGTGTGCCATCTGGATGACAAGAGTCAGTATGAACCAATGAAATTCCATTTTGTACACTTGAAGCATCACAAGCTTCTGGAGTATATTCTCCCTCAGAGTGATTATGAAGATTTGTACTGCTCCCTAAAGTCTCCCTGCCTTCCTCACTATGATGTACTGCAGCAAAGGATGGACTGCTCCCAATGGTTTGATTCGATGTTGTATCACAAATGGTAATTTCCGTTTCACTTTTTTCAAACAGAGGGTCGCTGGGTAGAGAAGAATGAACTTGATCCGATGGACTGGAACCTTCATAGACAACAAAGAAAACATTTGTGGAAACATTAGTTTTAGATATAATTTTATTAAATAATGGCTATTTAAAAGTAGAAATTACGCCAATCATTACTCACTTGAATATGAGTGAATTTCTCTGAGAGGTACTTCTATACCCCTTAACTGAGAGAGCACACTGGTTACCCTATGAGTTCATTTATGCCATTGTATAGCCCCTCAATATCCTCTATCAGATGTCTTTTGGAGGTTTTTCACCTAACTGCTGATACCTAAACCATTCTGTAAAACACATTAAAGGAGAGGCTAGTGAAAAACTACACAGTGAGAGGCATAAGTCAAGTCATAGGGGTAACCAATCTGCCCTTCCAGTTGTTAAGGTGCACAATTCAAACTTCATTTCTTTTATGATGTGCAGGTAAAAAAAAACTTCACAAGTACTTTAGAAAGATAAAAGAACAGGTTACACATCTAACAGAAATGAAACTCTACTGTGTTTGATGTCAATTCAGAAAATTATATTTCAGTCTCTAGATATATTAGATTTCTAACCCAAAATGGATTTCTTAATACACCTATAATAATGAGTTACCTTTACATTATGTTACAGCTATGACTGCAAAACAAAAAAAGTCAACATGTTGAGCCTCTTTGCCATAGTTTGTCAGAATCTCGAGAAAAGAATAAAATCAGATCTATTCTATAAATCACTTAATCTTTTATCACTACTAATGTAATAATAAAAAATGAAGATATCTGAGATTTGTTGGAACAAAAATTTATAAATTATAAATAACTAAAGAGCCGTCCTGTCATATCACAGGCGTATATGATCCTTTATCAGAATGAACTCATTAACTAATAATTCAGACTCTTATTTATAAATGACAGTAAAAATAATTTATAATTATCAAATTTGCTCAGGACAAGAGGACTACACTCCAGTCCAAAGATGTGTAATTATAAAACATGGATATCTATGAAATGCTTTTCTTTTTTCAAGTTAATTTATTTACTTTTTGAGAGTGAGAGAAAGCACGAGTTGGGGACAGGCAGAGAGAGAGAGGGAAAGAGAGAAAATCCCAAGCAGGCTCCACACTGTCAGTGTAGAGCCCAATGTGGGGCTTGAACCCATGAACCATGAGATTGTGACCTGAGCTGAAGTGATGCTTAACTGACTGAGCCACCCAGGTGCCCCCTGCAAAACACTTTTTCAGACCACTGGATAATTAAGAGATTTTAATTAAATAACTAAGTATTACTTGACATTTGTATTTCACAAAATGATTTTAAGAAATCAAATTAGCCAAGTGAACTTATTTAGAGAAACAATTAACACAAAAAAAGCTATTAAACATAATATGCAGGAAAATATATTCAGTTCACATTAAAAAGTTTTTGATTGAAAGATAAAGCTCTCTAGCTGAAGTATGTGATGATATAGTTATATTTTAATGACTGGCTGTATTCTATTTTCTTCTATGCTTAAATGTATATATTGTTAATATGAAATTCAATAAAAATATCAGAATAGAATTTCTTGATAGGAAATGTACATTTGTATTCATAGACACATAAAACGCACACACAACTTCCAATATTATGAGATCAATTCCTACATGCTTATTAATAGCTCTGTAAGAGCTAACTCCATGTTGCATACCTGAGGAATTTTCCTTTGGAATATCATCTAGTTCCAACACTTCATAGTCATCACCAGCCCGACCTAAACTTCTTTCATGCCTGGTCATACATGGTTTAAAACTGACATATGCATGTCTTCTTCCGTATCTCCTGCCTGTGATTGTCTGATATCCTCCTGCTGGTTTGGGCCAGGCAGCCTTGTTGGATTCTTGATCCATTGCTGAGAAACATAGTTAAAAATAAGAGAAACATGCAATGATCTTTACTCTGGTGACCAGCAGGGGTAATGTTTAAACATATATGCTATAACTTGCCAAATCATATGCTACTGAACATTACATGCACCTTACTAATACTGTAAAACAAACTTGAAAAGTAAAAATGAAGTACTAGGTTATGAGAGTTAATTGGCCTCTTTATCCCAAAAAATAGCTTTCAAAGTTTGGCACTTTTAAAGTATCTCTGATTTTTATAATATAACCTACCAAAAATGATTTTTCTTTTGCCAAATTCATAAGCCATACTGCAAAAGCTCATTAAGATTTAGACATTGATCCTCCCTTTAAATGGCATCTGTACTATCAAGAAACAACTGGACCATAATAAAACATCCCAAAGACTAAGGTCAGATAAAATTCTCCAAAGGAAAACAGCGATGAGCCAAGTCAAAGACGTGCTATCTCACTTTTCAAAACTACAGTAAACATTATGGTAGCAAAAGCCATCAACATTTGAACACCTTAAATACTACGTTCTGATAGCTAGGGATACATAGTAGTAAACAGCAGCACCTTTAACTAAGTAGAACATTACCATATCTATATATAAAAAAGTGTAAGTTTCTGTAATCAATGAGATTTTACATATACTATACAAGAACTAAACAAAATATTTTAACAGTATTTATTTATTTTTGAGAGAGAGACAGCATGAGTGGGCAGAGAGAGGGGGAGACACAGAACCTGAAGCAGGCTCCAGGCTCTGAGCTGTTAGCACAGAGCCTAATGGGGGGCTTGAGCCCACGAACTGTGAGATCATGACCCGAGCCAAAGTTGGGATGCTTAACTGACTGAGCCATCCAGGCGACCCTAAACAAAGCCTTATCTCACAGTATATGAAACAGTCAGTTACTAGAAAAGTTACATATTTTTGTTTCACTACATTAAAATAAGAAGTAGAACTGCCTCCAAGCACAAACGAAAAACAAACATGCATTTATACAGTTAATCAAGTTTTACATTATATTATTTAATGTAATTACATTGTATTATTTAATCCCCTCAAAAATCTTATGAGGTAGATACTGTACTTCATTTTAAAGATCAAAAAATTAAGAGTAAAATTAAGTATTTAGTAACTTGTACAGTAAACAAATAGCATGACTCCAGTTGTGCCCTTAACAACTCCTCCAAAGTAAAAGTCTCCAAAGTGGAAAACACAATAGAAGCCAAGGGAATGTAGAAAGAAAATATAACAATTTTTATTTATATATATTTTCATATCAAAAATTAGAAATTAAGCTTTACAAATATTCAATAAATGGATCAAAAATGGCCTCATATAAGACCATGATTCCAACTGGAAGGTATTATCCTAAGTGAAGTAAGTCAGTCAGAGAAAGACAGGTATCATATGTTTTCACTCATATGTGGAACTTGAGAAACCGAACAGAAGACAATGAGGGAAGGGAAGGGGGAAAAATAGTTACAGAGAGGGGGGGAGGCAAACCACAAGAGGCTCTTAAATACAGAGAACAAACTGAGGGTTGATGGAGGGGGGCAGGCCAGGGGAGAGGGGAAAATGGGTGTTGTATATAAGAGATGAATCATGGGAATCTACCCCCAAAACCAAGAGCACACTGTATACACTGTATGTTAACCAACTTGACAATAAATTAAATTTAGTTAATTAATTAATTTTAAAAAGGCCATGATCCCATGTCATGTATGGTACTCAAGGTATCTAAGAAGAAACATATAAAATTCTTAACGTAAGGGGACTGACAAAGGCACTTTGCTTACCTGTTGGCTCTTTTTCAGTATACTGTGACATATATGGCAGTTTTCGTGTGCCCAGTTCAGTGCAATTATGAATGTGATTAGTTTTTATTCACACAATGAATAAGCTGCAGAAGATTTCTACAAAGAAACCACAGATTAAACAAAATACTGATAATACAAGCATAAAACAAAAATGACAAAACGAATACTTCTCCTAATGAAGCACGTTGTTAACTTTATAACGTCAGAAAACTACAATCTGATCTGACAATCCATCAAAAATCTTAAAACTATCAAGATGGCTATTTGAAAAGTGACATCTCCTCTTGAAAAACCTTGTTGTAACCATGTATCATCCTTAAGACTGACATGATAACAACACACTTATAAAACTAAATAAGCAAATATTTTGGAAGAAGTGCTGAATGAGGTATGTGATCAAACTACCTGGGAGTCTACTACACTATGCTATCTTTGCTTCTACATCAAGCACTATACAGTTCCTTCAACTTTGGCATTGTTAAAAAAAGTTAACCCTAAGAATACAAACTTTATTTTCAAAATATATAATGGCTTATGACAATTATAAATTAATGTGTGCAGGGGCGCCTGGGTGGCTCAGTCGGTTAAGCATCCGACTTTAGCTCAAGTCATGATCTCACAGTTCATGAGTTCAAGCCCTGCATCAGGCTTTGTGCAGACAGCTCAGAGTCTGGAGCTTGATTCAGATTCTGGGTGTGTGTGTCTCTCTCTCTGCCCCTCCCTCCCTCACGCCTGTGTTTTCTCTCTCTCTCAAAAATAAATATTAAAAAACATTTTAAAAATAAAATAAAAATCAATGTATGTAAATAATAATATACTTATTCTTTACAATAGTCATTTACTATTCAGATATTTTGAACCCAAATAAGAACCTATTCTAAATTAGAAAAACTAAAATTTGTCATGTAACAAATATAAAAAGACCTTCTTTTGTTTCAAAATTAATCCACTTACTATTTCAAAAGTTGCAACCTGTGTTTTTTTAAATTTGGTAAAAAGCTTATGTTTTTATTTAAACAGCTTATTTACTTAGACACTGGAGCTACTGCTAATTTTAAACCACCACTTATGAGAAGATGATAGTTCTGCAAATGATCTTAATTGTATTATCTGTCTAACCACAGATAGCTCTATATTAACATACATAAGAGTACATACACACATTCTCCCATATAAATTTATAAATGCGGCAACACGTTATGATCCTCTAATATGTCTGAACCAAATCAGATTGTTAGCAACAGTGAATGGGTAAAAGCTTACAAAAAAAAAATAATCTTAACATAGAGGCAAAAAGATAAGTTCTAATTAATACTGTTTTAATACTAAGAAAAAATGATCTGAAATAACCTGAATTTTCACATAGTCATAGTATAGAACATGACAATCTTAAAGGATGATCACACATTTAAATTCACAAGTATTTCACCTGAAGTCTTTTCTTTAGAATAAAGCTTTATTTTACTATGTTCTAGGCACTATTTTCAGTGCTGAGGCTTCAAATAATGAACAAAGTGGACAAATATCACTGCCCTCCTAAAATTACAGTGTACAACAAAACAAGGAAGTAAATAAATATATGTTAGACAATACATACAATGTAGCAAAATAAAGCAGAGAATAAAGGGTTGCTGGGGGTGTGCAATTTAAAATACGGTGTTTAGGGAAAATCTCACTGAGAGGGGATCATCTGAGCAAACACCTGGTAAGGGAGAGAGCCATGTATAAACACAGGAAAAGAACATTTCAGGCATAATAAATCAAAGTTCCTGAGGTGAGAACTTCTGGAAGTGATCACAGGAAGAAGTCTGGGATGGAATGAACAAAACAGAAAGCAACAGATGAGGTTAGAAAATTAATTAGGGTGCGTGATGGGGGGTGAGATGGAACAGATCACAGAGGCCTTTGTAGAATAACACAAGAAACGTAGGTTTTATTCTGAGTGAGCTGGAAAACCATTCAAGAGTTCTGAACACAGACCAGACATTACCTAACTTCTGTTTTAATAGGAACACTCTGGCTACTATTTTGAATAGAGTGAAGGGGAACAAGGTCAAAGGCAAGGAGCCTGTTTGCAAAGCTATTGAAAAAGTACTGGCAAGAGATCACAGTGGTTTAGACCAGGGTAAAAATAGAGGTGGTGAGAAACTGGTCAGATTCTGAATATATTGTGAAAGGAATGCTAACAAAGTTTTCTGATATAGGTTATAAAATAAGGCAAGGAGTCAAGGCTGACTTTTATAGCCTGGGCAACTGGAAACACAGAGGCCATTAACTGAATGAAGTAAGAAAATCTGTGAAAGATGCCGGTTTGGAGAAAGTATCTTCAGTTTAGTTTTACATGTATTAAGTTTAAGATATCTATCAGACATTCAGGCAGCAAAGTTAAGTAGAAGCCTGGAGTTGACTAAAGAAATTCTGCTCTGCAAGTATAGTTTGGGAGTTACCAGTATATACAGAATATCCAAAAAGGCACGAACTTGGACAAGACATCTAAAGTGTACTGGAAAAGTAAAAAAGGTTCAAGGACAGCCCTGAGACAATCCAACATTAAGAGGCCAGGAAAGAAGTACCAGAAAAACTGAGAGAGGCCAATGGAGAGAAAAGGAAAATCCAGGAGTGTGGATGCCAAATGAAGAAAGTGCTTCAGACAGAAGAACTAATCACTGTGCCAAATGCTGCTAAGAAATAAAGTATGAGGAGAATCTATTACTGGCCAACGAACTTAGCAACATGGAGGATACAGAAGATCTTTGACAAAAGCAACTTTGGTAGAATGGTGGATGTAAAAGCCTGATCAGAATGTCAGAATGCCATAGATATTGAAAGGAAGGAACTGGAAAGAATACCTAAGTCCTGAAAATCATCCTGTTACTTAATTTTCTTTAATGTGATATTGCTTGCTTCCTAAAGGTGTTCTCTTCTGAACCCTCCTCCAACAAAATTTGGTTTACTTGTTTTCAAGGCCTGTGACCCCGACCATAACTTTTGACTGCTTCTGAGTTCAATCCCCTGATTTGAATCCCATGTTCTCGTGTGCGTGTGTGTGTGGTGTGTGTGTGTGTGTGTGTGTGTGTCTTTACTAGAACATCAAGTATTTGTTTCAGAAATTTTATATAAGGAGATAAACTTTGGGTCCTTGCATGCCTGAAAACATTTTCTTCTCTCCTCACACTTCGGGTATAGTTCAAGAAAAAAACATTTTTTCCAAATTCTGAAAGGCATGGTTTTCTAGCATCCCATGCTGCGATATGGCATCCCATTCTGCCAATTTATTTCTCATTTTTTGGTAAGTAAACCAATTTTTCTTCCTGGAATATTTAGGAGATCCTCATAATAAATGGTATTCTATAATTATACAGGACTTTTTTTAGGGGCAGGCCATTTTATAATTTCTCCTACACAGCCACTATTGGGCTGTTTTAAAGACTCATATCAGTTTGTCTCAAAGATGTCCTTTTTAAAAAATTCCTATTTTCTCTGTATTTGTCCTACATAGATTAACCCTTTTTCTGTGAACTTTTCATTCTTATTTTCACTCTATGAGATGGTAAATTTCATCCACTTTTACTTTGAGCCTTTCAGTATTCTCTGTAATAATCTTTTAAATTTCTTGTGCTTTCTTGTCTTCTGTTTATTATTATTTTCAACAGTGGTTCATGCCTATGACTAAACCGTAGACTAGAATCTCTCTGTAGATACTAATTATTTCTATTTCATTGAAGACCAGCTACACTCAAGTATCTACAAAAATGTTATCTCATTTCCATATTTAAAATGGTATAAAAAACAAGGAAAAAGCAGAACAGGTAGGGGAGAGGATGAATAATAAGAAATAAAAACCACAGTGGTGTATCAAGATTAAAATGGTTAATTCATCAGTCCCAAATTTGTATCTTTTTTTTGAGTCTGACGCTCTTTTTATTTTTTAAGTGTTTGTTTATTTTTGAGAGAGAGGGAGAGGGAGAGAGAGAGAGAGAGAGAGACAGAGAGAGAGAGAGAGAGAGAGAGAGAGAGAGAGAGAGAGAGCACAAGTAGGGGAGGAGCAGAGAGAGAGGGAAACAAAGAATCCGAAGGAGGCTCCAGGCTCTGAGCTGTCAGCACAGAGTCCAATGCTGGGCTTGAACTCACAAACTGAGATCATGACCGGAGCTAAAAGCTTAACCACGGAGCCATCCAGGCGCCCCCCAAATTTGTATCTTAAGTGAATCAGAAACACTGTCTCTGAGTCTTCTCTGGAGAGATGTTTGCTTTGCTGAATTAATCTCTTGCTCCTTGTACTATTCACTTAAGAAGTAACATGACTCCTTTCTACTTGTGTTTATTCATTTCAAATGAAATTATTTATATTTATCACTAATTGTCATAAAGCAAATATATAAATGTGCTAAGAATTAAAATTGAATCAGTGAAGTATTAATTCTAGATCTTATTAACCTATAAGTCATCACTTTAAACTGTTAACTAAGATAGATATGCCAGCAGCTATAGAAAGGCAATAGAAATAACCTTCAAAAGAATACAAGGGAAAGCAGGGTATGGGATATACACCTCCAACAGAGGAATTTGAAGACCTGGGATTTTAAAGACAAGACCTTGTTTTAGTTTTACTCGGATGCACTAGGGCTATTAAATGTACTGTTTCTAATACATTGTCTAACACAGTATGTATATAAATGGTTGAATGGATGAATGAACAAACACGAATTCTGTGCTCCTTTCTCTGATGGAAATGAGGAAATAAAATGAAAAGAGAGGGCTAAGTGTTCGGTACACTTGGATCTAAACCCCAACTCTGATACACGGGCAAGTTAAATGAAAGCTAGTGGTAGTTTAAATAATTAAAAACAATAAAAAATCTAAATAGCAATGAATGCAAAGGCAAACAGAGTAATGAGTGCTCATATTCCTATATGAACACAATACACACTAATATTGGAACATAGTAGACCTACATCTTGAATTGCCTTTGGTATCAACACACTTCTACTCTAATAAGTAGTCAACTAATAACACAGCTTATATATTTAAAAATAACACATATATTATTTTTGCAATGTAGCCTACTTACTTTAGTAATATCATACCTCTATGAGAATAATATGGTAGAGTAATTAAAATAATTCTTAGATACAAATTCTTTGATACTTCTCCCTTGGAAAAGTAGAGCCTCATCTGCTCCCTATCAGGGTGAGTTGTACTTAGTGACTTGTTTCTATTGAATACAATGTGATAGAAGTGACAATGTATAAGGTACAAGATGAGGGCATAAAAGGCATTGTGGCTTTCTCCTTGCTCTCTCTCAGCTCACTCTCTCTGGGAAAAGCAAGCTGCTACAATGGGGAGATCACTGGGAAAAGCAAGCTGCCACATCATGAGATCATTCAAGTAGTCCTATGCAAAGGTCAATGAGTTGAAGCACTGGCAATTCCTGCCAAGAGCCAGAAGGAACTGCAGTCTTTTGGAAACAGCCATGTTAATGAACCACCTAGGAAGCAGCACCTTAAATCACAATCAAACCTTTAGATGACCACAGTCCCAATCCACATCTTGAGAGCAACCTCATGAGAGACCTTGAGACAAACCACAGTCAAGCTGCTCCTGAATTTCTGACCTACAGAAACTATGAGATTAAAATGTTCAGAACTACTACATCTACTGAAGCATAACGAGTTATCCTGTACAAAATGACAAAAACAAATAATTTAAATATTTTATTATATATATATGTATGTACTGAATTTTCTTACATTTCTACCTATTATGAGAACAAAGTTTTTTTTTTTAAGAAAATGTTTATTTTTGAGAGAGAGAGAGAGAAGAGAACAAGGGGCAGAGAGAGAGGGAGGGAGACAGGGAACCGCAAACAGCCTCCATATAGTCAGCACAGAGCCTGACACAGGGCTTGAACTCAAGAATTGTGAGATCATGGCCTGAGCCGAAACCAAGAGTCAGACTTTTAACCAACTGAGCCACCCAGGTGCCCCAAGAACAAAGATTTTCTAATACCATCTCATGAAAGTATATTTTCTTCCTCAGCACAGAAAAGTGCTGACAGAATCAAAATGAATTATACTCATGTTTTGTTTGCTGGCAATCTCAGAACTGTTGCTTAGCTCTTATAGCCTACCTATCACCTAATAAATATTCACTAAATGCTACTGAAACAGAAACACTTCTACTTTTGGAATTAAATCTGACTGATTTAAATGAAATTTTAGGTAAAGCAAAGGAGAAATGAGTTAATTTCCAGAAGAAGAGCTTCAACTGAACGCTTGGATCTATACACCTGTGACCCATATGCTGGGAGCCAAAAATAACTCACTTTTTAAAAAAGCTGAGATATAATTCATGTATTATATATTAGTATCAGGTATACAACATAATGATCTGATATCTGTACACAGTAATAATCATCAAAGTTAAGTCTAGTTAAAGGTATTTATACAAGGGATACAAGTATGCTGTTTTGGCCAATGTTTATTATAGTAGCACTATCAACAATAGCCGAAGTATGGAAAGAGCCCAAATGTCCATCAATGGATGAATGGATAAAGAAGATGTGGTATATATATATATACAATGGAGTATTACTACAATCAAAAAGAATGAAATCTTGCCACTTCCAACTATGTGGAATGAAACTAGAGGGTATTATGCTAAGCGGAATTAGAGAAAAACAAATGTCATATAACTTCACTCATATGAGGACTTTAAGATACAAAACAGATGAACATAAGGGAAAGGAAGCAAAAATAATATAAAAACAGGGAGGGGGACAAAACATAAAGAGACTCAAGTATGGAGAACAGAGGGTTGCTGGAGAGGTTGTGGGAGGGGGGATGGGATAAATGGGTAAGGGGCATTAAGGAATCTACACCTGAAATCACTGTTTACCATATGCTAACTTGGTTGTAAATTAAAAAAATAAAATAAATTTTAAAAAATTAAAAAAAGTTAAGTCTGTTAACATCCATCACCATAAATAGTAACAATTTTTTTCTCATGATGAAAACATTTAAGATGTATTGTTAGTAACCTTCAAATATACAATATGGTATTATTAACTACAGACAACTTGCTATACATTACATCCCTATGACTTATTTATTTTATAACTCAAAGTTTATACCTTTTACCTCCCTGTTCCACCATTTTGCCTGCCTCCCTCCCACTCCCACCTCTGGCAACCACTGATCTCTTCTATTTATGAGGCTTTGTTTGTTTTTGTTTGTTTTTTTTTTTTTTATTCCACACATGAGATCATACAGTATTTGTCTTTCTCTGATTTGTTAGTATAATGCCCTCAAGGTCTATTAATATTGTTGCAAATGGCAATATTTCATTCATTTTTATAGCTCAATAATACTCCATTGTGTGTGTGTGTGTGTGTGTGTGTGTACACACAACCCACCTTCCCTCCCAACTCCCGAGGAAAATCAGCCTATCGATCTATCAATCTATGTATCTATCTTCCTTCCTTGCCTCTTTTTTTCCCCTAAAACAACAGAAATTTATTCTCTGACACTTCTGGACGTTAAAAGTCCAAAATCAAGGCGGCTATAGGGTCATATTTCCTCTCAAAGTCCCTCGAGGAAATTCTTTCGTACTTCTAGCTTGTGGTGAATGCCAGCAAACCTTTGCATTCCTTGGCTATATACCACATCTTCTTTATCCATTCATCCATCAATAGACACTTAGGGTGTTCCCATATCTTGGTCATTGTAAATAATGCTGCAGTGAATATGAGGGTGCATATGTCTATTCAAGTTAGCATTTTTGTCTTCTTCGGATGAATACCCAGAAGTGGAATAGGTGCCATCACATGGTAGTTCTATTAATTAGTTTTTTGACGAACCTCCATACTATCTTCCATAGTGGCTGTACCAATTTATACTTCCCTGAAGAGTGCACAAGCTTTTCCTTCTTTCCATATCCCTGCCAACACTTGTTATTTCTTGTCTTTTTAATAAAAACCATTCTAACAGATGTGAGCTGATATCTCATTGTGGTTCTGATTTGCATTTCTTTGATGATTAGTGATGCTGAGTGTCTTTTCATGTTCCTGTTGCCCAGGTACATGTTGTCTTTGTATGCTGCCTTTGGAAAACTGTCTACTCATTTCCTCTATCCATTTTCTGTATATCATCTTTGGAAAAGTGTTTACTCATTTCCTCTACTCATTTTCTAATTCGATTGTTTCTTTGCTATGGAGTTTTATGATTTCTTTAAATATTGACCATTTGTCAGATATATAATTTGGAAATATTTTCTCCCATTTACTAGGCTGCCTATAAATAACTCCCGGTTAAAGCACCTTTTCTAGAAACAGAAAAGTTAACAAACAAATACAATTTAATCCAACAATCTGAAGGGCAAAACTTGCTTACTCTTCCCAGCCCACTGGAAAATTTGTTTTATATTCTCTCATATTTACCTTTATATATATGCCTTCAAAATACCCAAAAAATTTTTCTTAAAATTCCTTCCAAAACACATTTCTAAAATTATCTGGCCTGCACTTCCTCTCAGTAAAATAATTATTTATTTATATAAAATTTTGATTTTTATCATACTTGAGCTATAAATTTGATAATACAAAACTTCATGACAAAATGAGTTTACCAATAAACTATGACAAATACTGCTAGAAAGCTGTTTCATATATATTGTAACTAATTACATTTTAACTTAGTTTACTAACATTATCTCACCTTTCTATTTTCAGGTACTAAGGGAAAGTAAATATTCCAAGAGGTTAATAAAGTATCTACTCTGAATAACAATATAAGCTTGCTCTTAAAAGTATTATTTCTCACACTTACATATTTTTTAATCTATCTCTAGATTTATCATATCTTCTAGCTACAAGCACAAATGGTTGCTTTTACATATAAACAGTGCAAAATATTCCACAAGATGTAACTAATAGACAATAAGGACAGAGGTGATATTATTCCTATATATTACTATAAACAAATGGACACATTAATAAAATCAAGTGCAGTAAATCAAATAACACACTACCAACCACTGGCCTTATAGGTTACAGGCTGCTACACAAGAAAACGTCCAGGATATGACTACCAGACTCTGTATGTGAACAACTATAGAAATGATAAGAATACCTAAATCAGAGACAAATTTTAAAAGTACAACTGTTAAACTTCTCAGATCAAATGGGCTTGCTATCCCTAGTAACACAAAGAGATAATCTGATAAAAGGCTAAGCTCACTTATTACCTTTACAATGATTCTGTAAATTACTGTAAAAGAGGAACAATAAACTCAGCACTGATACAGTGAAAACTACACTAAAAATATAAAATATATGTAATCAAGGAGACCATTTGATAATCCAAAATTTTTGTATTCAAGTAGTTAAAAAACTGTACTTTCAATTTCTGTTATGGTAAAGCCTCTATCTCACCAAATGATTATAAACTGTTACTCTATTTAAAAAATTGTTAAAAAATGCTATTTTAAAAAGACTATCCATAGAAATCTGTGAAGAAAGAACTGAATGAGAATATAGCCAACACACTAGAACAATAAAGATTTTCTATGGTTTACTGGAAATATAACTGGCTAAGGAGGAAAAAAAGACTAAAGTCAAAGACAAATTGAGATCGAAGAATAAAATATCAATCCATCAAAAAATAGGATGAAGAATATTCTTCAAATTTACCTCTCATTTAGATAGGAAGATCTGATTCAGATGTGGCACAAATAAGAAGGGACCTGTTCAACCCAACCTCCTGTGGGATGCCAAGAAAAATCAGTTCCAGATCAAGAAACCGCATAGATTTATTTCCATGTCAATGAGCCAAGAAAAGAAATAACAAGAGTACAAGGAAAAAAAGAAAATAGAAAATTCAATGTAATGCATACCAAATGCAGCAAATTTCATTTGATGATAAAAATTCACAAAATGTGCTCAGAACAAATTAATATACCTGTAATATTTAGACACTTGGATGTGTGCTAACCACACACACACATACACACCAAAGAGCTTATTTATGTGGGTTCTGGAAGATAAAAAAAACAAGCATGACAAAATTTTGATGCAAGATGTTGTGTAAGAGTGTTTCTTGATACTTCACAAATTTGTTTAGAAATTTTCATGATAAAAACTTTTCAAGTTATTTTCCTTTTCTCATTTGTCGAAGAACTATTAAGCACAAAACTCTTAAACATACGTTACAATTCAAAGAATTTTTACATATGTTATATATCTGAATAAATACCACCAGGTTCAAGATATAAAACATTCACATCATTTCCAAAGGTTCTCTCTTATCCCTTCCAACTTATTAGCTCCTCTCAATCCAGAGGCAATGACCTGGACTTCTACGGTCCCAGATTAGTTTTTACTGTTTTAAGCTACACAAGTAGAATCATACAGTATGAACTCTTTTGTGTCTTTCTACTTTTGCTCAACACAGTGTTTCTGGGATTCATTCACGTTGTTATAAATATTCCTATATATATTTTTTACCTCTCTTGGGTACTATGATCTAAAAGTACAGGACTATGTTTAGCTCTAACAGTTACTTCTAATTTTCCAAAATGGCTAAAACAATTTACATTCCCATTAGCAATATATAAAGTATCAGTTGTTTCCTATCCTTAGCAACACTTGTTATTGTCAGTCTCTAACGCCAACCATTCTGACAGGGGTGTGACGGTGCTTCATTTTGACATTTCCCTGATGAGTAATAATGTAGAACATCTTTACCTATGAACACTGGCCTTTTGGTTACCTTTTGTACAGAAACTGATCACTTTTTAACATGGTTTTACAAAATGAGTTTGCCTTTTTCTTTTTACTTTGTAACTTACTTATATTTTCTAGATACAAGTCCTTTACCAGACTTATTTATTGCAAATATTCTTACAGTCTACCACTTGCCTTTTCCTTAATGATATCTTGATAAACAGGAATTCTTAATTTTATACAATCTAATTTATCAATTTTAATGTTCTATTTAAGAAGTTTTTGCCCAGTTGATCAAAGTATTCTAGGTTTTCTTCTAGAAGCTTCATAATTTTGGCTATTACATTTAGATCTATGATCCAACTCAAACGACCTTTATGTGAAGGTCTTTTTCTAGACAATCATATTCTTCCTTTGGTCATTTTATCTACCCTGTTCTAATACACACTGTCTTAATGACTATTAATCTGTACAAAGTCTTGACATGAGAGAAATTTGCATTTTGATATAAATGTAATCCACTTGACCAAATTAAAAAAATATATTTGAAATTTTCAGACTGTATTGAACCTAGAGTTCAACTTGTGGGACATGGATTGTAACAATATTGAGTTTCCTCCTATATAAAGATGCACTATTTCTACATTTAAGTATTTTAAAATTTCTCTCAGCACTTTTATTATTCTCAGTATAGTTTCCCCCAATTTTTATTATATTTATTATTAGATATCTTACATATTTTGATGCTATTCTAAATGTACTTTTCTAATTGTATTCTACACATTCCTGGTTGCTACTATACACCTTACGATTCTTTTTTGGAACCTGGCCTTGTATTGAGTCATTTGCTAAATTCACTTATCTTAATAGTTTGCTGATTAATGTATTTATATCTTTTTTCTTTCCCATTTTCATACTTTACTTGTCTGAAGGCATGAGTTAGGACTCCAATTTAACAGAATAGGAGAGATACTGGACTGAAACAAGGTTTTATCATTGAGTATGATGATAGCTGTTATATTTTCTGATACTTTAGGAAGTGAAGGTATTTCCTTCTATTGCTAAGTTGATGATAATTTTTTTTTATTCTGAATGGATATTGAACCTTGTCAAATGATTTCTCTCTTTCTATAGAAATGATCCTGTTGTTTCTCTGTATTGTTCTCTAAAGATATGAATTATACTGATTAACTTTAAAACATTAAACCAACCTTGCATTCCTAGAACAAAGTCGTGATATACTTTTCTTTCCACATATCAGTGGATTATTTGAGTATCTATGTTCATGAGAAATACTAGTCTATATTTTTCCCTTCTTTGATATGTTCTTGTCAGACTTTCCTATTAAGACTATGTTAAAATCACAAAATATTTTGCGAGATGTTTAATTCTGAGAAGAGTCTGTGTAAAGTGGCAGTATATCTTACTTAAATGTTTAGAGTTTACCAGGGAAGCCATCTGGGCCTGGGGTTTTCTTTATGGAAAAGTTTTTGATAAAGTCAATTTGTTTAACAGACATTAGATAATTCATTTTCCATTTCCCATGTCAAGTTCTGCTAAGTTGTGTTTGTCAAGAATTGTGATTTTTCACTCATCAAACATATCAGTATAAAATTATTCATAATTTCCCCTTATTAACAATTTAACATCTATAAGAACTGTATCAATATCTCCTTTACATTCCTGGTATTGGTAACTTGTGTCTTTTCCCTTTTTTTCATCAGTTCATTACAGGCTTATCTTTTTGTATTAAAACCTTTTTCTTAACTGTTTATTTTTGAGGGTGGGAGGGGCAGAGAGAGAAGGAGAGACAGAACCTGAAGCAGGCTCCAGGCTCTGACACTATTGTGACTAGGGGATGAGTAAAAGAAGTAAAACAAAACAAAACAAAACACCTTTACTACTGGAAAAGTGTTAGGAAATAGATCAAGGATGTCAAGATGGAAATGCAAATGCAAGAAATAAAAGACACATTAACAAAAGACAAAATGGCATTTATGGGCTCATCAGAGGACCAGGGAGGAAAGTATGAATGAACTTCAGGACAGGTCATGAAAAATTACCCAAACTGAAATACAAATTTAAAAAAACAAAAACAAAACAAAAACAAAAACATGTGGGGAGGAAACAAAACAGAGCCTCCAAGAAATGGAGGACTGTATGAAATGAACTACCACCTATGTAACTGGATTCTCTCACAAGAAGAGCAAGTAAGTGGTACAGATGAAATATTACAAGAGAAAATTCTGAGAAATTTTCAAATATGATTTAAGAAATTGAACCATAAATTTAAGAAAGGCTCAGCAAACACTAACAAAAAGCACTATCAATAGAAAACACAAATACCCCAAAACAAATAATTTTCAACCTGTATAAAAACCCAACAACAAAGGAAACATTTTTGATGCAGAGAAATGAAGATAAGAATTACAACTGATTTCTTGTCAGAAACCATACAAGCAAAAAGATTATATAAACGGCATCCTTAAAGTAATGTAAGAAAAACACTGTGAACAAAGAATCCTATACCAAGCAAAGTACTTTGGCAATGGGAAAAAAAACAAAACAAAACAAAACAGCTGCCAACCCAAGAAACTTTGTTACCAGAAGACCTGAACTACACAAAGAGTACAAAACAGATATTTCATTCTACAAAGGAATGTGGAACTCTAAAGATAATTAAAGTGAAGGTACATGCAAAATATATTTTTCCTTATTTTTAGTTATTTCAAAACAGAACTGTGTAAAGTAGCACTCACTGACAGAACTTTCTTAGATGATGAAGATGTTCTATATTTTACACAGTTCAATTTGAAAACTAAAAGCTACATGTGGCTACAAATCACTTAAAAAATGGCTAGTACACAGAGGAAATTAATTTAAACTTAATACTAACTACTTGAAATTCAAATTAAATAGTCACACTGGCTAGGACATATTAGACAATGCAGGTCTAAAGCAAACATAGCATAGCAAGGTATTCTGAACTTACAACATATATAAAAGTAAAATATATGACAGTAACAATGCTATAGATAGTAAGAAATTAGCAATATACTGCTAAGAAGCTCTGATACCATATAAAAAGTGGTATAACACTGCCTGTATATAGACTGAAGTTAAAGACGTATACTACAAATCACAGAGAAACCAGTATAAATTTTTTAAAGAGACAAAGTAAGTATAAGTAGTGAGGTAATAATGAATACCAAAAGAGAGAACCTACAGCAGATAAGTTGAATAAAAAACTACTAAGAAGGGAGATTTAAATCCACCACATTAATAATTACATTAAACATAAATAGTCTAAACAATCAGCTTAAAAACCCAGATTGTCAGGATGAGTTAAAAAGAAAGTGGGTTGTCTATACCAAACCTACTTTAAATACAAAGGCATGGATGTACAGTAAAAGGATATTATTATGCAAACACTACCCAAAAGAAAGGTAGAGTGATGATATTAACATCAGATAAAACAGACTGCGGAAAAAAGAATACTGTCCTTATACAAAGTAGGTTATTGGTCTACAAAAAAAGAAATATTGAAATCAATTACAAAAAGGTATATTTACATATATATTTTATATATTTATTATATATATTCCCAAATATTTGGAAATTGAATGATTTACTTGTAAATAACCATGGGCCGACGTGAAAGTCACATAAGTACTTAGAAAATATCAACATTACAAAAGTTGTGGGAGTATCTAAAGTACTGTTTAGAAGGAAAAGGTCTCAAATCAACAGCTCGAGCTTATACCTTAAGAAATCCTAATAGACTGGATTTAAACCCAAAAGCATACCAAAGAAATAGTAGAGAGCAAAAATCAGTGAAACTGAAAAAAATATTTAATGCAATAAAAAAACTGATCTTTGAAAAAATTAATAAAATTGATAAACCTGGACACAAATAATAAAGACAAAAAGAGAGGACACATTGTCAACATGAGGAATAAATGAAAAGACATCATTACAGGAGGTTACAGACAGTAGCTGAAACAGATGAACTTGAAAGACACAGAGTACTAAAGTTCATATCGTGAGTAAAAGAGATTCACGCAAACACCAAAAACTTTCAAGAAGAGATAACCCTCATCATCTTATACCTGTTAATTTAATTTATCCTTTAAAACCTTTCAAAAAAAGAACTCTGGGACCAGATGGGTTAGCTTGAAAATGCTAACAAAGATTTATCAAACAAACACCGCTCTTATAAAAATTTTTCAGAAAATGTTAAGAGAAGAAACACTTTCAAACTCGAGGCCAGCATGATCCTAATACAAAGATTTACATGAAAAGGCATCCTTCGTGGACATAAATACAAAAAAGTACTCAACAAACTATGAGCAAATCTAAACTACCAATTTATGAAAATGATAATACATCATAACCCAATGAGATATATCTAGAATGCAGGCCGATTCAACATTTGAAAATAAAGCAATGTAATTAATCTTATTAACAGACCATATGATCACCTCAATAAATACAGTAAAAACATTTGACCAAACTCACTGTCCACTTGTTAAAAATTCTCGGCAATCAAGGAACAGAATGAGAACACACTTAACTTCATAAAAGGCCTAGTATACTTAACATGGTAATACAAAATATATATAATATATAATAATTTGATAAAAGGTCCTATTATACTTAATAATGAAAGACTGAAACCAACAAGTCAGTTCTAAAAACATTTTATGGAAAAGCAAAAAAACTGAAACAGCCAGGATGATTTTGAAAAAGAGTAAGTCAGGGGGCGCCTGGTTAAATGTCCGACTATTGATCTCAGCTCAGGGCAAGATCTTGCGGTTCACGAGCTCAAGCCCTGTGTCCGGCTCCGCACTGACAGTGCGGAGCCTGCCTGGAGTTCTCTTTCCCTCTCTCTCTCAAAATAAATAAATAAACTTTAAAAAAAATTAAAAAAAAAAAGAAAATTAGTAAGTCAGTCAAAGGAAGACAAATACTGTATGATTTCACTCATGTGAAATTTACAAATGAGTAAAGGGACAAATAAAGAGAGAGGGGCAAACCAAGAAACAGACTTAAATAGAGAACAAACTGATGGTTACTTGAAGAGAGATGAAGAGAGAATGGGTGAAATAGGTGATGGGGATTAAAAAGAGCACTTGTGATGAGCACAGGGTGATGTATGGAAGTGCTGAATCACTACATTGTACACCCGAAACTAATATTACACTGTATGTTTACTAACTGAAATTCAAATAAAGACTTAAAAACAAAACAAAGTAAGTACTGCAAATTAATAAATAAAGTCCTGAGTACTCATAATACCTGATTTCAGGACTTACTGTAAAGCAACAATAACCATGACAATGTGGAACTGGCAAAATGACAGGTATAAAGATCAAGGAGTTAGTCCAGAAATACAGACTCACATATACGGGCAACTGATTTTTAACCAAGTTACTTCAATGAGGAAATCAAAAAGTTCCTAATAAATGGTGCTAGACCTGAGAAAACAACTTAACATGTATGATAATACACCTTGTCATAAAAACCAAAACTATAAAACCTGTAGAAGAAAACATAATCTGTACAACTTCACACTAAGCAAACTTGGAACACAGAAAGACAAATCATAAAAGAAGATTGATGAATTGAATTTAATCAAAATTTAAAACTCCTCTATTCTGAAAAGTTAGGAAAATAAAAAGGTAGGCTTCAGACTGCATTGTGTGTTAATGTGTCTGTGTGGGTGAAAAGACTTCCACAAAAAATATATAAAGAATTCGTACAACTCAGTGAGAGAAACAACTTAATGTTTAAAAACAGGAAAAGATTTGAATCAACACTTCACAAAGGAAGACACACAAATGACCAAAAGCAAATTCTCAGCGTCATTAATCATCAGATAAATGTAAATTAAAATTATAGGGTGATATTACTACATAGCCACTAGAAGGGCTAAAATGAAAAAGTTTGAAATAACCAACTGTTGATGAGGGTGTAGAGCAAATGGAACTTTAAGTGGGAAAGTGTGGCAGGTATTTATATTTAAACATTCAGTTACCATACAATGCAACAGAGTTCATTTCTAGATATTTACCCAAGAGAAACGAAAATGTGTGTTCACACAAAACTTCATTAATGGATATTCACAGCAGCTTTATCAATAACAGCCCCAAACTGGAAACAATCCATTTATCCCTAAATGCGTGATATGGTCAACAAATTGTGGTTAACTCAATACCGTGGACTACTATTCAACAATTAAAAGTCGTGAATTGGTTAAACACACAAAAGTACGTAGGATTCTCAAACACATCATTCTAACAGAAAAAAAAGCTAGATGTAACAAGAGTATGTAATTCTATTTATATGAAATTCTAGAACAAATGAAACCAATTTACACTGAGAAAGAGAGGACAATGGTTTCTTGGGGCTGAGGGTTAAAAATGTCACTATACAGGGCAGCAGGGAACTTTTGGGAAGGAGAGAAATATTCTACATATTTATTGTGGTAATGAAAACATTCTACTCTTGAATGTGGTGGTGGTGACAGAGGTCTATATATTTGTCAAGACATACTGAACTATTTTAAATACACACATTTTATTGTATGTAAATTGTCCTCAAAAGAGGTAATTCTTTAAAATGAAACTCTCTTGGGAAAATACTAACCAAGGAATAGAGGTGATGCCCTTTTCTAACACTAAAAAGAAATGAAAAACATGAATAAAATTCAATACCCACTATGGTTTTTAAAAATGTCATCTGAAATAAAAGATAACAATAAAATCATCCTGGAAAAGTCAAGAACAGAAGAAAATATTTTAACTTAATATTCCCTTTATCAGAAAGTTTCATCGATGCTAAAAAAATCAGAAGCACCCCTCAAAGCCAGAAACAATGTTTTTAGCTATTACTGCTATTATTCGAAATTACATAGCAAGTATAACCAGCCAAAGCAATGAGGAAAACACCTAAGTCATAAAAAATGAAAAGAAAGCCACAAAGCTGTGAAAACTTTCAGATAATCATCAACTCAAGTGATTAGATACATGATAAACAAAAAATTCAAAAGTTTTCCTATAAACAGAAAAAGAGAGAAACAGAAAATGTTACTGAAAGTTTCCACCCACCGGAGCAAATCAAATCGTTAAGATAGCCAGAAATATTAGAAAGGAATGTGATACATATAGGGAGGGAAAAAAAAAAACCCTATAAAACTCTAAGAATATAAAGCAAGATGTGAATAAAAGAAAAGGACATACCATATGCCATTTATGCATACTTTTCTGAGGGAAGAGGCTCAGTATCATAAAGGTCAGTTTGCCCCAAAACAATCTAAAATTTCAATATGACATCATTCAAACACCCTAAGGATTTTTTATTTAATTTATAAATGGAGTCTAAAGTTCATCTGGAGAAGAAATGCCTAAGAGTCGAGTAATTTTGCAAAAAGGAAAAAATTGTTATCAAAATTTTAAATATGCATACCCTTTAACCCAGGAATTCCATTTATGGAATCCATGCTCCAGAAATAATCACATACAGAGGAAGTTTCCCTAACAGTTCACTTTTAGGATAATGGTAGGACTAGAAGCGGGGGTGGGAGCTGCACTTTTTACCTTACATTCTTCCACAGTTTGAATTTTTTTAATTTTTTAAGATTTAAAGTTTGTAATTAAAAACAAATACTTTAAAAAGTTGGCTTCAAATTAAAGCATTATTTGTGATTGCAAAAAAAATTGAATGTCTTTCAATAGAGGAATGGTTGATTACAGCTTATTCAAACTAATGAAATACACTTAACCTTTGTCAGTATCCAAAAGACAAAAAACAAATAAAAACGTCCAACACATATAAACAAGTCAAAGAAGCAAGTAATATACCAATGTGTCTGGTATTCTTCTCACCTCCCCCCAAAAACCCAACTTTACATGTATGTAAATGTGTTCAGAAAGGCATGTAGAAAGATGCACAGTATATGGTTTACTTTAGACAGTGGAGTGGGGCTGGGGGACGAAAAATGTTCACTTTTACCTAACAGTCCTTTTTCTATATTATTACATTTTACATCAAGCTTGCATTTCTGCAATTAATTTTTAACACTTAAAATTATTTTATATAAAAATGACATGAATTCTAGGAGAAAAAAACTAAAAAAATAGTTTAAACGTTTACTTCTGTTATGTTTATTTACATACTCTTCAAATGATCTGTAGTCTTCAGCAGAGGTGACTGCCGTTTTAAGGAAATTTAACTGCTCATGATAAAAAATAACAATACAGTAAGGCTTTTTTTTTTTCAAGTCGTAAACTTCACAGAAACAGCAGACTCAAAGCAGGGTCCATGCATACGCAAAAAAATTTTAATGCCTTGGAGAGAGAAGTCTCTTAAGCAGATTATTCTTCCTCCCTGCCAAAAAGAGTATTTACCTCCTCCTTTTTTTTTTTTCCAACTTGGTCTGGACGACTTTAAACTCACCATTTTGAATGTGCGCAAAATGATTTACAAGCAGTAATCTTAGGGAGGCCAAAACTGGAGGTGGATCTGAGAGAGGGGTGCTCAGACCTGACATCGCTAACCGGGAGAAGCATGGATGGAATGGTGGCAATATCGGGAGAAGAACGATTGCTATGATTTGTACAGGGTGTCTGCGTACCCGAGCCTTGGTGACAATCAGGGAAAATGCAAATACAGCCATGAGAGCGACCGCACCGAAAGATTTCCCGAGGGAGGGGGCCTGGAGGCCCGTGGCGTAAGATGGATCAGCTCTATGCAGGGTGACTGGAAACGGGCAGAGAAAGCGGCTGTGAGGTTTTGGTAGGGGGCACACTCATACAGCCGCCAGGGTCGGCAAAAAGGCAGCGGGGTCCTTGGCCAAGGCACCAAGGACAGCAGAAGCGGCAGCAGGAAGAGCGGCTGGTGGAGACCCCGAGATCAATCGATGCCATTCACCGGGGCTAGCAGGCGCGGTGGCCACGGACTCGAGCGCGGCCCCAGGTCCGGGTTGGACCGGGCCCAGGAAGCGAAGAAGGCCTCTCACAGCCATCAACCCCACCCACCATGGCCGGCGCAGCGGGCAGGGACAGGCCCCACTCCTTCTCGAGGAGAGAAATTAAGAAACGGAGGAGTTGAAGGCAGCAATTTCCTCGCCCCGACCCTCATATTCCTGACATCAGAACAAGCCAGATTAAAAAAAAAAAAATCCCCTCACCGAACTGTGCAGCGGCTCCGGAGCGAGAACAGCTCTCGATCCTCCACCCGCCACCACCGCCTTCTTCTCCGCCTCCGACTCCTCCCCCGCGGAACGCGCAGCGGCTGGCGGCAGCGGCGGCGGCAGCGGCGGCGGAAGCAGAGGCGGTGGCGGCGCGTCCCGCCCCTTGCGCCGCGGTGGAGGAGAAGGAGGCGGGCACTCGAGCCCCGCCCCGAAGCCAGCACTGACCAATAGACTCAAAGGGCCTCTGCGGGGGGGAAAAATCCGCATGTCCAATCGGAACCCGAGGAGTGGGCTCACGTCAATGGTTGGGACGTGGCAGAAAAAGGGAAAAATACTTGGACTGTATGTACTCCCTGGTACTCCCTTCTCGCTCAGAAGGACTTCACCGATTGGCCGAAGAGCGGAAGGATGAAGCCACACTCCCCCTACTCTTAACCCCGTCCGGGTCTGGGCGCACCTCCTTTCCCTGCAGCACTGCGACGTTCGGGGAGGGGGCGGGGCACCGTGATGGGGCTGGAACAGCACGGCCTTTTGTGGTTTGGGCTGGGAGAAAAGGCGGGGTCTCAGGGAAAGGGAAGGGGGTGTGGAGAACCAAGGGAAGAACTGGCGCAGCTAGACTTTTTCAGAAAACCCAAAGCAGCAACCAAAATGTAGCCATTAAAATCAATCCTAATTCGACTGGAAACCTGACTAACAAGGTTAAGGTCTCCTGGCATAAAGGTCAATGAGTTGCAGTTCAGATATGGGTGGGACAAGAAAAAACAGACGGAAGAAGGGCACATTTGCTCCCCCTGACTCTGCGTACTATCTAGTGGGTTTTCCCCGCCCACCCTACAATCAAGACCCTTGCATCCTTAATCCCCGTTCTGTTGGGGGCGGGGTATAGCGGACGTCTGCGTTCGCTTGCCTGGCTAGAACCTTCCAGTTTGCCTCTAGAGGCTAATCGACTGCCAAGCCGGGAAGTAACAGCTCCCATCACATGCAACCAAAATAAATACAACAGCTGTAGTCCCTGGACATCTTGCTTAATTTAAACACCGGTAACAGTTTACTTAATCATGTCAGTGATGCTAAATTGTTTCTTTGTCCCGCACTTGTCCTTTCTTTTTCATCCTGAACATGTCCGCTTCTTTGATTACAGTCCTGCTTTCCTGCCACTTTATTCCCCAACCCCCTCAACTCTTTAACGTATATGCCCAGGGCCCAGGATATATTTATCGTGTCCCCTTCCCCAAGGATTAAGAGCCCCACTTCTTGTGCTGTCCCTGGCGACTGCAAAGTATGCCAGTGATCCGAGACTTTTTTTTTTTTCCTGTTGATAATAACAAATTATCCAAACTTTACTATGGGAACTTCAGTTATGAGAATTTGCTATAGACATTTTGTGCAATCAAATCCAAGTCTCAGCCCACCCATGTAGACATTTTTTACCAAGAAACTATTTCCCAGTTGAAATTTCTCTGCTTTACACACGTTACTCTAGAAGCTGTGGCTCTTTTTCCATCCAAGTTTCTCCCACTTTGAAAGATAATTCATACTTTAATCACATTTCCTTCATCTCCCTTGGGATGTTGCTTACTGATCCAATTGGATATACCAACATGTTTGTTGGGGCAGGGTTTCTCAAATTTAAATATTTTTCATACCATACCTGTGTATACTGCTCGCAGTATTATTATTTATTTCAAATAAATGTATTTTTTTCAATGTCCTTAGAGGGGAAGTTTATAAAAGTACTACAGATGGAAAACCTCCATCATCCGTTCTAGTTTGAAAGTAACAGTAAGAAAAGTGAACAAAACAATTTTTAAAACGATGGCTAGGAACTATTGCCTACTAAAGTCTCTGAGCCTAAACCCCACTTACTGTTAAAAGGGTCTGTTACCAAGCATGAGACATATTAAAGATCAAGCACGCAAATGGCATTTTTATCATGATGTAATCAAAGGATAGAAAAATAGAGCTAAAATAGGAATCACTTTCTCACTATGAGTCATTGTTTTTAATCCTGCATGCATGCCCCAACTAAAGTCATCCAAGGCATCAGAAGTGATCTGTGTTACTTTTTGGGAAACACTGCTATGGAGGCCTAAAGCATGTATTCTATAATCAAACAGACCATATTCTAATAATAGCTCCTGCATTTATAGCTGTGTGCCTCTGGACAATCTATTTACCTCTCTGGCCTCTATTTCCAATTTAAATATGGGAAAATTAATAACGTTTACTTATGAGTCACTGAACAGATTAAACAACCTAATAAAGGTAAAGCATATCATACCTACCATGTTGTAAGTATTAAATACATATTAGCTGATATTTTATGCATATAGAGAGATGATAATATGTATTATTGGCTTATACATGTAATCAATAAGAATTATTGATTCCAGAGATGAGAAGCATTCCCTAAGGCAATGAGTTGAATGTATGATGTAAACCAGTGGTCCTTAAAGAGTGATACAGACCGACAGCATCAGCATTACCTGGGAATGTTTTAAAAATGCAAATTCTCAGGTAGGTACATCCTCAGACCTGAATTCGAAACTCTAGCTGTGGGGTCCAGCAATCTGTAGCTTAGCAAGTCTTCCAGATAATTCTGATATATGTAAAGTCTGACGGCCACAGATATCATAGAAAGAGGACTGACTGGTCAAGGAGTGAGAGGGCCTGAGTTTTAATTATAGTCTTAAAGTGACATCAGCAAAATGGAGACATAAGGACCTCTGAAAATTCTTTTCTCCACAAAAGCAGTGAGAAAACAGGCCATTTTGTCAGAGTCAACTTTTTCCAAATTCTGGGTATTAACCAAAGGCTTGCAGCAATCCAGAAAGCATTTATTCAGGAAAACAGCTGAATTTCTCAGTAAGAACAGTAAGCTTTGTGATGTTTTGACTTTTTCTAAACCCATCCCTCCAGCTCCAGCTCTGCTTTTGCACTGAAAAACAATAGCCCACAATCATGAGGAAAACCAGCAGCCTGGCAGCCACCTGATGAGGTAGAGTGAGACTGGAGTGCCTTCAAAACCTAATTCTAAGAGAATAATTTCACCTACCTGTGGTTCCCTAGAAGATATCACTTACAAGGCTGTCTTCATTTGATTTGATTCAGAGCTAAACCAGTGCAAAAAGCCTTCTCCCCAGAAGCATTTGTCAAAAACAGTGAGAGGGAATCAATTAACTTTCCTGTCACCTTAGGCAGTAGAAAGAGTTGGGACAAAAAATAGATTAACCAAAAAGCTTAAAAAGAAAAGTTGGAGAAGGTCCTGTAGGAACTTTGAAAAACTCCAACATATTCATAGGAATCTAGAAACCCAAACACATTAGAAACCCACACACATGCCCAGGGCTGCACTAAACTGTGCATAAGATCAGGAAAGACCTGAAGGGGCCCTAAGCATTCACCGTAGGCTGACCTTGAGTCTCTGTAAAAGTCAGAAATGAAGGCTAAGGGAGAGTTGGCAATGCCTGGCTTAGTGTTGAATCCATGCCTCAGCACCCATAGACCCTCAATAAACACTGGGAGACATATTGGTTCTAGACATTTAAGGAAATCTGTCCAATTATTAGCTGAGCCCTAAGCTAACCAAGCAGAATCCTCCCTGGCGACACATGACAAAGAATACAGTATGTGCAGGTAGTTCAGAAAAGTCACTGAACAAACAAAAAACACCTATAACAAAGAGCAACAACAAAAAACCCCGGGGGAAGAAGAAGAATCTGATTTCCAGAGTTTCCACATTATGTTTTTTAAATGTCTAGTTTTTAACAAAACCAAAAGTTGGTTCTTCAAAAAGATCAATGAGATTGACAAACCTTTAGCTAGACTGAACAAGAATAAAGAGAGAAGACTCAACTTACTAAAACCAGGAATGAAAGGAGACATTACTACTAACGTTACAGAAATAAAAATAAAATCAGAAGGACAAACTAAACGTGTAATGCTAACAGTTAAGAAAACCTAGACAAAAATGGACAAATTTCTAGAAAGACACAAACCATAAAAACTGACTCAAGAAGAAATAGAAAATCTAATCTTAGCCTAGTCATTTATAAACTGAACGAACTTAGTTTAGGTTGGTCATTTAATTGTCTTGAGCCTTAGTTTCTTCAACTAGAAAACAGATATAATAATCCCTATGCCATATATTTAAATGAGGTGATAGAGAAGTTTTATTAGGTATATATTAGGTATATTAAGATATTCTAGCCACTCTGCTGACAGCGTTGAGCCTACTTGAGAATCTCTGTCTCCCTCTCTCTCTGCCCCTCCCTTCTCGTGGCCTCTCTCTCTCAAAAATAAATAAACCTTAAGAAAAAACAAGATACTTCAGCCAATGAAACAACTCTTAAAATCCTTAAGACTCAGTAGCACCTACGCAAGATTATTTATTATTAAAAGTTTTGGGGCACCTGCGTAGCTCAGTCAGTTGGGCGTCTAACTTTGGCTCAGGTCATGATCTCACCGTGGGTTCGAGCCTCGCACCAGGCTCTGTGCTGACAGCTCAGAGCCTGGAGCCTGCTTCCGATTCTGTGTCTCCCTCTCTCTCTGCCCCTCCCCCACGTGTACTCTATCTCTCTCTCAAAAATGAATAAGTGTTAAAAAAAAAATTACAAGTTTATTCGGTAGGATGAGTGGGAAGCTCTGCTTCACATTTTGGGACCTGAGCTCTATCATCTTCAATACAAGGCTTTCGTTAAAAGTCTGAGTACCAACATTCAGCCCATAGACTAAAGGAGGCATGGAGGGAAAAAAATGTGAAAGATTTCAGAGATTTTTATTAGCCTACCATGGATATAGTCTAGCCATTAGTGATCATGATTTGCCAGCAGATCACCTTGAACCTACGGAGGCTTGGTTTTAGGCTATGTTAGACTACACTATTTTGGTTTTGTCTCTATTAGGAGGTAGTCCTTATGCCTAGGATGTGGTTCTGACTCAGAATATCACCCTTGAGGGTCTCAACTGGAAGCCTGGGATATTTACTGAGATCCCTCACTCTTGGCAAGTCTTAAATTCCTGTTTTTGACTCCCAGACTGTATGACTAATGAAACCTCTGCTTAGCCCTTTATAATCTCAGTCACTGTTTCCTGTTGGGTTTCTTGGAGTTTTGCTCTTTGCCTGCACCGTTTACGAGTCAGCCAACAACTTAAAGGGAATTTATATGAAGGTTTTGAGGTTCCTTATTTGCAGTTCCTTCCTCTTGGGAGAGTTTCCACTATAGTTCAGCCATTTTGGCAACTTTGTACTCTGACCCCTTTCTCCTCTGTGTGCTAAGAATACCACATTCTGCTTGAACTCTAGTCCCTGGTGCCGCAATTTGGTATATACTCTCAGGGGAAAAGCAAGAATAATGTGAAGCTCACTTTGTGTTTAACTTCTCTCAAGAATAATAGGCTCTCAAGTCCTGCCTGCACTGCTAACTCTTCAATGCCTTCAAACATTTGTTTTACATATTTCCCTAGTTTTTATAATTGCTTTCAATGGGAAGTTTAGTCTGATGGATGTTAATTCATTGTCGTTCCAACCAGAAGTCCACCAAATGGTTGTTTTAAAGTTTGAACAGGGAAATATATTTCTAGTCTAGATTCATAGTTCTTTATCAATATAATTCCTTCAAAATCTTAATAAAAGTTCTGATAGTTTTCTTTCAAGCAGTTTTATGATTTATTAGCCATATCCAAATCCCAGATTTAATTCTCAAGTCTGCTTTAATTCTTTGCATCTTAACCTCCTTCATGCCTCTCTTTCAATTTAATGGTGACTACCATCAAGCTTTGTTGAGAAAGCTGTAGTGTTTTTTTAAAACATTTTTTTAAAAAGTTTATTTGTATTTATTTGAGAGACAGACAGAGAATAAGCAAGGAAGGAGAAGAGAGAGAGAGGGAGACAGAATCCCAAGCAGGCTCCACGCCATCAGTGCAGAGCCCAATGCAGGGCTCAAACCCACAAACTGCAAGATCATGACCTAAGCCAAAGTCAAGAGTCAGATGCTTAACTGACTGAGCCAACCAGGTGCCCCAAGATAGCTATAATCTTTAACTGATTTTTTTTCATAAATATTAATTATAACTGGAATGCGTTGATTAAAATCTTTCTTAGTCTTTTATCTACAGTATAGGGTCTGGTGGAAGTCCACTGTTCCAGGCATTTGCAGCCCCAAAGTTTTTAGAATTTCTCTATTTTATTTCTATTTGCATACAACCATTTCTTGTCTGAGCTCCTCTCTTTAATCTTATATTTTGCTAAACAATCAGTGGCAACAATATACACCTCTAACATTCTGTTTTCAAAGCTTTTCCCTGGAGTTACAAACTGCAGGCACTCTATCTGCCTCCCAAATACTCTCACTGATGGAAGTGTGTTAACCAAATGCTTTGGCATTGCATAGCATGGATCTCCATCTTTCTAGTGTCTAAAATAAGTTGCTTCACCATTCACTGACCAACTGCTAAGCCAGTGCCAAGTATTTACAATATTTTGTTACAAAAAATCATGTATTAATTAAGCAACCCTAGATAATGTAACAGATAAAGACTAAACTGTTATGAAACAGTCATTGGAAATGTATTTCCTGAAGACATAAGGTCCACCTAGTGGTGAGGGAGAGAGTTAATGGGGGAGAGGTATTTATACTGTAATTCAATGACCCATGCTGATAGATAAAGAGCCATCTTCAATTATGTGTTCCAAGTTTATGCTGAGAAACCCTACTAAAGAGTTAAAGAACTTCGACCAGCTGCATCCTGGTTAAAAGCAAAAGAACATGAAATAGGTAGTTGAAAAAATAAGTTATAAATACTCAACCAATTACAGCCTGTGACATAATTTACTCCATGGGTTACACCTGTGGTTCTCATGCTACTGAAACTTCACAAGTAACATCAGCATCACCTAGGAACTAAATGCAAATTTTCATGCTGTATCCTAGTCTTACTAAGTCAGAAACATACTTTGGTATGAACCCTCTGGGTGATTCTAATGCAGGCTAGGATTTGAGAACCGCTAGGTTTCAGGACATAAATATTGGGCTGAGAAGTTGGGTGTGGTGATTGATAAGATGTTGGTTTTCTCCTTTCCTAGACAAACTAAATACAGTTTATAATAGCTGGTTTTGTGTGAAAGTTTAATTGTGAAAAGAGTGTGGGGGCTGTACTATGATAGACAATACTGACCGGCTTCTTCAGCCTTCATTACAACCTTCTAACATATCTTCCTATGTTGGAGAAACTGGAAAATCAATTTCACTTCTTAGATGTTACTGTTGCTAGGGTTCCAGATGTGATTTAGGTTCTGCCAATTAGATACATCCATGTGAGATTTTCAAGGTGAAAATGAGTGTCTTAAGTCAGTGCTACCCTTAGACTTTTTTGCTTAGTTCTGCTGCAAACCCAGATGAGAGGAAATGGAATTATCTCCATCAGCTGTGGCAGAGATACTAGTATCTGGTGTCCAGTTTTGGGGCAGTCCTATTAGGGGTTGAAACATCCATTTTGTTGGTAAGGATTGTGGCGGAAAGGTGATGGGGCTCTGGAGCTGGGAACTACAGTGATGATTTCCTTGAATTGCCAAACAGCTTTTGATCCTCTGTTTTTTCTGCTCATGGCAAGAGCACAAGTTCTCTTGGTTCTCTTCGTTTTTCAGTGTGACCTGGGGGATCATTCTTGGATGACCAAATTAGAATCTATTTCATCAGCTCTATCAGCCATTTTGTATATATATATTTTTTCCTGTTTAGACTTGAAAGCATGAATTAAGTTTTCTGAAACTGATTCTGGATGGTAACAGTAGGGTGACCTGTTTTTCCTCTTGAGAAGCTTTTAGCACATTTTCCTTATCTTTTTTGTTCTAAAATTTTATAGCAATTTGTTCTAAATGTGGGCTCTGTTTTGATTCATTTGCTCAGGCATTAAGTAAATTTTTTCTGTATAAAGAGCTAAATCTTTGAGCCCAGGGAAAATTTTCTATATTGTTAGATAGCTAATTTCCTCCTCTCTCTTTTCTTGGCTCTTTAGATATATTCCAGTTCTTTTCTTTCACCTTTTATCCTCTCTATTTTCCTCCAGATTTCTTAGAGCTCTTAAACTTTACTTTTAATTCTATCCATTGAATTAGTTTTTCAGCAATCATATTTTTAATTTCTAAGTTTCCTCCCTTCTTGTGTCATACTGCTCTTATTTTTTTAGATAGAATATTTTCTTGAATCTTTCCAAAGTTTCTCCCTCTCCCCAGCTTTAGTGAAATATGACTAACAAATAAAATTATATACATTTAAGGCATACATTGTGATGTTTTGCTATGCATACACATTGTAAAATGACTGTGGTAGTCATTTACAGACTTATTAAGGCATGTATCACATCATATAGCTATGTTTCCTTCCTTTCTTTTTTTTTTTTTGAGACAGACCCTCTCAGCAAATTTCAAGTATACAATAAATTATTAGTAACTATAGTCACCATGTGTACATTAGGTCTCCAGAATTTATTTATATTATAATTAAAATCTGTACCCTAATAGTTTTACCCTGATTCTTCCATCCCAATAACCACCATCCTGCTCTCTGTTTTAGTATGAGTTGACTTTAGTTTCTACATATAAGTGAGATCATGCAGTATTTATCTTTCTGTGTCTAGTTTATTTCACTTAGAATAATATCCTCCAAGATCATCCATGTTGTACAAATGGCAGGGTTTCTATATTTTTGATGCATATATATATATATATATATATATAATGGAATATTATTCACTATGTTCTCACTTTCCCCAATGGGAGAAATTGTGGATTAAACAGATCTCTCTTGGCCCTAAACTGTGCTGCCTTGGGAGAGGGACATCACAGGTAAAGTGAAACTGTTCTTCTTACCTTTTTCAACACATGCATTCTTGGATTTTTTGCTCCAATGTTTCCACTGGACTCCTGGACTCCCACAAAGGTACTCTGATCTGTGGGTAGTTGTCCAAAATCAGTGTTCTGTGGAGGAATGATAGTAGTATACTCCTATTCTGCCATCTTACTGATCCCAAAGATTCTAATTAGAGGTTTATTTTATTGATTTTGAAGTTCCCTTCTGTTCTTTGAAGTATTTCTGTTTCCTTCAGCGTTGAATTTCACAGTATTTTTAAATCAGTATTCCTCTTTCTTGGGGCGTCTGGATGGCTCAGTCAGTTAGCCGTTCGAGTTCGGCTCAGGTCATGATTTCATGGTTGGTGGGTTTGAGCCCCACATTGTCAGTGCAGAGCCTGCTTGGGATTCTTTCTCCCCCCCCCCCTTTTCCCCTGTCCTGCTCTCTCTCTCTCTCAAAATAAATAAACTTAAAAAATCATTATTCCTCTTTCTTAATATAAACTTTCTTCACATATATGATAACCTTTGATTTGTGTGCTGATTTTGGAAATAATAAGTAAATTTTAAGATCAGGGAATGTGCGTGAGGCTTGTTGAGTGGAAGACCTCCCCTTAAGAGGCACTAGCTCTTTTGCTGAGAGAATCATAAATACCAAGATGCCAAAAGTTTGCTCTCGGGCCATCCAATTTCTTCAGAGAAATGAAAGCATATTTAACTTCTTTGTCTTAGACAGACACTTGACTGTTTTACTTTTCTACATGGAATTTCATATAGAACTACAATAGAGTAGCCATTAGCCACCTGTGGCTGAGCACCTGAATTGTAGCTCTTCCGAATTAAGATGCACAGAAGTATAAGATACACAGAAGATTGTAAAAACTTAATTCAGTAAAAAAGAAAAGAAAGTATGTCAAAAAAAAGTGTTAAATTTTTATATAGATTACATGTTTAAATAATATTTTAGGTATGTTGAGTTAATTAAAATATATCAACATTAATTTCACTGTTTATTTTTATTTTTTAATTTGACTTTGATAATATAAATGTGTTTCGAAGTGTATTTTTATTGCTCAGCACTTACGTAGTGGAGCTTTCAGTGATCTTTCTTCACTTTTGTATCTTCTGATGTTCATAGTACTAATACCTAGTTTTCTGAAATATCAAGTATCTTTGAGATTATTTTTTTAACTTTATTTATGTATTTGGGGTTGGGGAGCAGAGAGAGAGGGAGAGAGAGAGAGAATCCCAAGTAGGCTCCACACTGTCAGTGCAGAGACCGATGCAAGGCTTGAACTCACCAACCATGAGACCATGGTCTGAGCCAAAATCAAGAGCTAGACACTTAACCTACTGAGACACCCAGGCACCCCATCTCTGAGATTCTTTACGTTTGCTAGTTTCCTAAGTCAGCTATACCTCCTTCCAAGTCTCCTTGACTTGTTAGCTTTTTTTCTGCCTGGATTCAATCAGTCAATTCCTTCATTTGATTTCTGTTTTCTAAAATTTTTGAAACCTCTTGTGCTAATGTCCTTCTTCCCATTATCTTTCTAATTTAGGGTTTACACATTTACATTTACTATTACTTTCATATAGATTCAGGAAGAAGAGGAGAGAACATGCTGTTTTGAATGTACTTTGACATAATAGATTATTTCAGCCTAGAGGACATTCTCTGGGTTTGTTTTCAGCATTGCCTGGCATGAGCACTAAAAACAGAGATTCAGTTAATTTCTAATGCGTGTCATACTTGTAAAAGAAAGAAACTATATAGTTAAACAGAAAGTGATGAATTCCCTTTCCTTCTGATGGGGACTGTATCAATTAAGGTTGTAATTGACGAAAGCTGGTTAATTGAAGAAAAAAAGAAAATTATGGAAAAGATACTAGGTAGCTGTAAAGAAATGTAGAGACGACTGGAGAAGCAAGCTTGGGAAACTGGTGGGAACAAACAGAATTATAGCCTGGGGCATGCTACACAACCAGGCTGGTGAGGACACTGCTGTGACCCCACTGAGCCCTGGATGATACAACCTACATCAGTACAGGATGATGCTCCATGGTAAGTCTGCCACTCAGAATTGGCTGCTGTTGTCACCAAATTCTTCCCTGACTGTGCTTCTTTACAATTACTATCTCCTGAGTCCAAGTCCCTGGAGGGGGCACCTGATTACTAGAGCCCAAGTCATGTGCCAATAAAGTGTAGGAAAGCAAGTATCTGGCATTCTGCGACTATAATGGGAAACTCTGCCTCCACTTAAGATTTGTATCACAGGGAATTCCTCAAACAGGAAAGAGGTTGAGATTCCAGACAGCCCAAAGAAATGATACAGATGCTTCAAAAGAAATGACACATTAGAGCAAAGAGCCAATATTCAGAACCAACATTCAATATAACTTTTAGAAATGTGAATGTTTAGATACCTTTAGAAAATGTATTCTTCTAAGTATAGTAGTTGCAAAATGAACAAATAGGCTTTGAGATCTAAAACACTTAATGACTGAAAAGATAAAAGATCTGAAGATTTAGAAGGAAGAGTTGGTACCAGTTGGTTCAGCTTCTTACTTAATGTGGAAGTCCTTCTTCCCCAAGATCCATTTCAACACTTCTATTATTGGGGGAACTCACTGAAATACAGTTTCATTTCAACTCTAAATTGTTAGAAGTGGAATGTTAGAAATTTCCAACTTATATAAGATGAAAATCTCTTTCTTATAACATCCACCCATGAGACCTAGATCTGATGCCTCTAGTTACTTGGAACAGAGCACAGTAGTTAAAAGTTTTATTTTAACTACTGGGGTCAGGCCAATATTTGATCCTGGCTTTGTTTCCTACTGGCTGAGTTACCTCTTTAATTCTTGTTTTCTACATCTCACAAATGAGGATTATAACAGCATCTACCCTAAAGGGTGGTAAAGTATAAGGAGATAACTTAATGCTTAAATGAGTAACCAGCACATAGTAAGCATTCAATAAATATTAGTAATGATAATGATAGATTGATTGATGACAGTAGCACTTTTGAAATTGAAAACCAGCTGCCAAGGAAATTTAGAATGATATTGGAAAAAGAGCAATGACCTGTTGTGAGATTTCAATTGTAATCCTGATTCTACTACTGACTAATCCCATAACCTAAAAGAAATTACCATACTATTCTTTTTGCAAAATGAAATATTTGGATTAAATTATTTTAGTAAGATCCCTTTCAGCTCCAATTTCCTGAAACCCTCTATGCACTTATGTCATCTATTTTTATTATTGAACATTACCAGTTTCCTCAACTGTACTGCATATAACTTGATCAACAGGTTCATCATAGCCACTGTCACTTGTCCTCGGCAATGCTTGTCAGTATTCAGGTTATTATTTTATTAGCAGGTTTGTTCTAAATCCTTATCCATATTTAAAAAATCGAAAACAGAGCATAGGGCTATGTATACAAAATATGGCAATATAAAGCTATGAACCATATGGCTTGCATTAACTCTTTATGAAAAGAAAGTGCTCTAATCTTATAAAAGGAAAATCTGATGATCTGTATTATGTCTTAAATAGAGGTCTCAGATTCCTAGATATACATACATACATATTTTATATATAGTCTATATGTTTGATTCCACTTATTTATAAACTGTATGAGGGCAAGATATATGTCCATTTTTTTCATCACTGTACCCTGGTATTTAGAGAATATACATGCATGTACACACACACACACACACACCCACACACACCCACACACACTGAATTGAAAATGTTCAGCATTTGAGCAACTCTAACTCTACCTCTAAGCAAAGACTGGCATTTTCCTCTTCAAGTGTGACCTTGCTTTTGGGGAGTGGTGTTATTTAGAATTTTGAATGGCAATTCAAAAAAATATGGTGCTACATATTTTGCTAAATTAATTTAATCCAACCTTTTCAGCCATTACCAAATCTTCTAAAAGTCAATGTTGCCTGGACTATCTATTACCAAAAGTTTGGAAATGTTGACTTAGAACTGGGAATAAGTAGTCAGAAATTGCTTTTGTAGAATACCCCCTAATTTTTTTTTGGAGAGAGATTAAGTATGGATGAGGACACTGAGAAAGAGAGATATTTTGGACCACAGGGCCATCATTATGAAGATAATATTCAGCTTTATTCAGCCATACATCTCCCTTTCCTCTAGCCCAGATGGTGAAATGACTCATCTATTCCACTGGCCAGAAAAACAAGGGAGATGGAAGAGGAGCTGTTATAATCCAGATAAAAATGGATGATGTTTCAGAAGCAAGGGGAAAATATTTCTAGGCAATGATGATGGTACATTGATAGTACTTGTTAATACTTTGCATTCCTTGTCAGATTCACAGCTTGAGTTTCACATTGCTTCTAGGATTCCTCAGCAGTTCTGACCAGGAATTCTTTTTATCCCCATCATGTATTTAAGTTGCAAACATATTTGACTTGCACATAACTTACTTTACTGATTTCTCTTTTTAAAGCCTAAATGTCAACCTTCAAATGTGTGGCTTTATTATTTTCCTTGAAACTCATCTTTCATTTTATGTGGAACATATTCCAGTTAAAGATGTGGTTAGGATGAATGTGTAATTCCTTTACTAAATAACTGAGGGAAGTGTCTACTGGATAGGATGAATAATAAGGTAAATAATTATGGGATCTGATAGACAAAAATGAAAAGAGAAAGATAAAGAAGGGCTTGTGTATGTTTGCCTTTGTGGTTACTATTATAGGAGATGACTCACCCCTGAGTCTGTGTGCAGGGGTTTTTAGATATGTCATCACAGAAATTCTTGAATCTTGCATTCTTCTCCAAAGATCTGAAAAAAATATTATTGATTTCCAGGAAGTCAGACTTGTCTTTCATGCGAAATTTAGCTTCTAATAGAAGAGAAAGTAGAAATTACCAGGTAGCATTTATTCTTAGCTACTAGGGGCATACATGTATCTCTGAATGTGACTTTCTATTTCATTTGCTTGCAAAGGCATTAACGTGAACTTCCTTAACTAGCTTCAACTGTATTATTCCTCAATCCAAAAACATTTTATAGCTGCATATTCCCTGTGACACTAGGTAAAATCTTTCATTTGTGCACCAGGAAAAGTGCTACACAGCTGAGCCTGCCTTCCTGTTGTTATTCTGTGAGTGCTATTTTCATGCTCTATGCTAGACAAACTAAACTTTTTCATAAAACATACAAAATTGTATGATTCTATAATACAATACCTGACATGGCTATTATTACCTTTTCCTACCACAGTGTTCATCTCCTGTTTTGTCTGCCTAACATATTATTTCTCCTTCTTCTGGTAATATTATCTAGATTTTTTACTGGGGAAGAGCCTCCTCTTATTTGTAAAGTCTTGGTGGGTCCTTCAATCAAGATGTTCATCCCAACTCTGGTCAAGGAGTGGGCACGCTACTCAAGGCAAACCAGTCAGATTCTATCTTTTCCTGGAATTTGAATCTTTTTTTAATGTTTATTTATTTAAAAGAGAGAGAGAGAGAGAGAGAGAGAGAGAGAGAGGATGGGAGGGGCAAAGAGAAAGGGAGAGAACCTCAAGCAGGCTCAAGCTGTTAGCACAGAGCCCAACCTGACACTGGGCCCAATCTCAGGAACTGTCAGATCATGACCTGAGCCAAAATCAAGAGTCAGACACTTAACCAATGGAGCCACCTAGATGCCCCTGGAATTTGAACTTGAGCATCATAAGAATAACACATAATTGGAGCTGATTCATGAAGATAATAGTGTCTATTAAGATTATCAATTATCTCCTTCTTTCTAGATATCCAAAGCTGCTATTTCACATCTTTTCCAACATAAAACTATTCAACTTCTCTGTAAATTGATTAGCTAAAGCTTTATCCACCTAATAAATTCCCTATCTGCTCAAATTAGAGATAATTTCTATTGTTGGTAAACAAAGAATACATGATAGACTTTGTGGTAGGCAGAATAATGGCTCCTCGAAGGTGTCCCTGTCCTAATCCCCAGATCCTGTCAATATACTATTCCACAAGGCAAGGGGGAATTAAGGTTGCAGATGAAATTAAGATTCAGCTGACTAAAAAAAAATGAAGAGAATATCCCAGGTGAGATTAATGTAATAACATAGTTCTTAAATGAGGATGAGGGAAGCAGAAGAGTCCAAAAGAGAAAGAATACATCTTGAGAAAGATATGACCCTCCATTGATAGCTTTAAAGATGGAAGGGGAGGGGCTCCTGGGTGGCTCAGTGGGTTAAGTGTCCGACTTCAGCTCAGGTCATGATCTCACGGTTTGTGGGTTCGAGCCCCACGTCGGGCTCTGTGCGACAGTTCAGAGTCTGGAGACTGCTTCAGATTCTGTGTCTCCTTCATTCTCTGATGCTCCCCTGCTCGCATTTTGTCTCACTCTGTCCCTCAAAAATAATAGTGTCTATTAAGACACTCTATTAGAAAAAAAAAGATGGAAGGGGAGTATGAGCCAATGAATGTGGGCAGCCTCTAGAAAAGTTGGAAAAGGTAATAAAATGGATTTTCCCCAGAGCATCCAGGGAAACTCAGCCTTGCTGACATCTTCATTTTAGTCCAGATCTATTTTGGACTTCTGACATTCAAAATTGTAGTATAATAAATCTGTGTGGTTTTAAGCCACTAATTTTGTGGCAATTTGTAACAGTAACAATAGGAAATTAATATATACTGATAAAATATGACTGTGTAAATCCTATATATCTTTAAGGGCAAATAATACTTTCTCCTTGAAGTCTTTTTTTAAAAAAATTATTTTATTCTTATGTTTTTATTTTATTTTGAGAGAGAGAGAGATAGAGAGTGAGTGAGGGAGGGGCAGAGAGAGAGGGAGACACAGAATCTGAGGCAGGCTCCAGGCTCTGGCTGTCAGCACAGAGCCCAACGCGGGGTTTGAACCCAGGGACTGTGAGATCATGACCTGCACCGAAGTCAGATGCTTAACTGACTGAGCCACCCAGGAGCCCCAGAGTCTTTTATTTTAAATTATTTTTTAGTTGTGAAATGTACCCAACATTTGTACGAATTTAGAGAAATTTATCATGAATATACATGTTTACCGCTCAGTTTTGCCAAATTTTAAAATTTGCAATATTTGCTTAGTATTTTTAAAAATCAATAAAGTACAACAAAGTCCATTGAGTGCAGGTTTCCCATCTTTTCCAAATGTATCTCTTAAACTGAATGTATCATTCCTGTATATACTTCTCATAATAATGTAACTTTCTCTTTCACATTTTCACTTATATAAACCTGTATCAACCATTCAGCAACTTACTTCTTTTCACTGAAAATTGTATTTTTTACTTTTATTCATGATGAAATATATAAGTCTAATTTATTTCCTTTAATTTTGGTATCCGATGGTATATAAGCTAAATAGCAGCAAGAAACCCCCTCAAAATAAAGTGGCTTAAAGCTTGACAAAAGTATAATTCTTTCCCACTTAATAATTCAGAGGAGGGTGGGACAAGGCTAGTCTTCTATCTTCAACATGTGGTTTCCATCTGTGGGATGCAGATGGTTCAGTTCTAGCTCTTCCCTCTCCCCAGACAACTATGAGGGAAAGGAGAGGAGGCAGGTAGTTCCATTGTTTTTTGGCATAACTAGGAAGTCAGATACATTACCTCAGCTCATGTTCCATTGCTGGAACTTAATCACAAATTCACACTCAACTGCAAAGAAGCTAGAGAATGTGACCTCAAGCTAGAAAGAAAAATGTCCAGCTATAATTTGGAAGTTTTATTACTGAAAAAATGAGAAATTTCAACATTCCCCTCTCCATAAAATATACCGAGTAGAAAGGAAATCATCAAGGACAGAAAGAACCTGAATCCTATCAACTGACAGAATCCAGTTGCCATTGATAAAGCATACTACCCAACAATAGCAGAAGACACATTCTTTATTTTAAATATTTATTTATTTTTGAGAGAGAGACAGAGACAGAGACAGAGAGAGACAGAGAGAGAGAGAGAGTGTGTGTGGCGGGGGGGGGGGGGGCAGAGAGAGAGGGAGACACAGAATTTGAAGCAGGCTCCAGGCTCTGAGCTGTCAGCACAGACCCCAATATGGGGCTCAAACTCACGAAACATGAAATCATGACCTGAGCTGAAGTTGGACCCTCAATTGACTGAGCCACTCAGGTGCTCCTGGAATACACATTCTTTTGAAGCACACAAACACCAAGAAAATAATATCCTGGGTTGTAAAACACTATTAACAACTGTAAAAGAGTGGAAGTCATGCAATTTGTATCCTCTAGCTATAATGGAATTAAACTAGAAATTAGTAAAAGAAAAATGACAGGAAAATCCTTAATCATTTGGAATTTAAAATATACTTCTAAATCCATCCATTAAAAAAATTCTTATTAACTTATTCTTATTCTCAAAGGAAATTAAAAAATGTTGAGCTAAATGAAAATACAACATAGCAAAATCTGTGGGATGCCACTCAAATAGTACTTAGAGGGAATTTACAGCATTAAATAGTTATATAAGAAAAGAAGTTTCAAATAAATAATCAAAGATTCCTCCTTAAGAAACTAAAAAAGTACAAAATGGCTCAAAACAAGCATGAGGAATTAGTAACAAAGTTAAGATGAAAAGTTAGTGACATTGAAAGCATAAGACAATAGAGAAAAAGCAAAGAACCAAAAACCATTTGTTTGAAAAGATTAACAAAACTGATAAATCTCTAGTGAGACTGGCAAAAATAGAAGACATCAATTACCAACATCGGGAATCCAAGAGAAGAAATACTTACAGACCTTGCAGAAATTAAAAGGAAAATAAAGGATCACTTCAAAAAAGCATCTATACACATAAGCTCAATAATTTGATAAAATGGACAAATTCCTTAAACTAAAAGATGAAATAGGGGTGCCTGGGTGGCTCAGGCAGTGAAGCACCCAACTTTGGCTCAGGTCACGATCTCGCCATTCACAGGTTCAAGTCTCATAACATGCTCTGTGCTGACAGCTCAAAGCCTGGAGCCTGTTTCAGATTCTGTGTCTCCCTCTCCCTCTGCCCCTCCCCTGCTCATACTCTGTTTCTCTCTCCCAAAAATAAACAAAATTTTTTTAAAAAAAACTAACAGATGAAATGTATAATGAATAGTCCTGTAACTACTAAAAGAAATTGAATTTGTAGTTTAAATATTCTTCGAAAAAAAAAATAACCAACCAAACCAAAACAAAAAAAAAACAAACAAACAAACAAGAAACAAAAGCCCATGCCTAGATGATTTTATTGACCAAAACTGTAATAATTTAAAGAACAAAATAAAGTAGTACTGGTTTATTGCTCAGAGTATGAAATAAATATCTGAGTCCATATGATGTAAGTAAATGATTAAATAAAGTAATAAATCAGAGAAAATAGACAAATCTGTGCAGAAGAATTCCAAATAATTTATGTAGATACTCTACCCTCAAGGATGGGTAGCATAACTCCCCACTCTTTAGGTGTAGGCTATGCACAGTGACTTCCTCCTGAAGAGTACTCTACAGAAAGTGGGGAATAAAGGGTAACATTACAGTGAAGAAACCTGACAAACACTAACACAGCCAGATAATCAAGGTCAACATCAATATTCATAAATCATTTATTGACAGTAGGCACCCTTGATAGAATGTGATGAAAATGACATTACCTGTGTGGTCTTCCCCCAAATAGCCCATAACCCCAGTCTTATGAGTAAAATAGAAGACAAATTATAATAGGGGGTCATCCTACAAAATACCTGACCAGTCCTCTTCAAAATTGTCAAGGTCATCCAAAACAAGTAAAGTCTGAGAAATTGCAGAGCTAAGAGGAGCCTTAAATGATATACAAAATATACAAACTGTTATGTTATAACCTTATGTGCTCCTAGAATAGCAAAAAAGGACATTAGGTAAAAACTGAAGAAATATGAATAAACAGTTGGCTTTAATTGTTAATAATAATGGATCAATATTGGCTCATTAATTGTAAGGAATGTAGCCTACTAATGTAAGATGTTAATAATAGGGAAAACTGGGTGTGGGCTGTATGGAACACTGTGCTATCTTCTCAAGTTTTCTGTAAATCTAAAATTATTCTAAAACATGATGTCTATTTAAAGAAAAAGATAAAAAATAGAGGGAAAGAAGATCAAAATCACTAGAAAATGTGGGCAAGATAGAAACAGGCAACTCTCAAAAAGGATAAAAAATTTTCCTTAATTACATGAAAAGCTGTTCAATTCCATTCACATTTACAGAAATGCAAATTAAAACATTTCTTATTTTGTCTTTCCAGAACATTTTTTCTCTTCTGGAAACTATGCCCTCTTTTGTTAAAAAAGTGATCTTCTACCCAGCTCCATCCCTGTGGTTCTAGTTAAAACTATCAAAACCACTTGAAACATACTAAGCACCCAGTCATTGTTAGCTAACAAATGGTTATGTGGCTGATAGCAAAACCCGAACTTGAGAAAACTTCTATTCATGGATGGCTTGAAATTGAAACATGTTCCTCCTCTAGGTCTGGGAGATTGGAAAGAGGTTAATAGTCACTCTAGTGGTCATAATGGAGGCAGCAATGCTGGCAGTGGAGTTATAGGAGTATCAGGACATATTTTATTATGCATATGTCAGGGTTCTATATTGGGTCAAGCCCAGGACATGTGATATGCAGCTACACAGGGAGGCACCCAGACTCTGCTCTCCTTTTCCTACGTGGATGATGGATATCTATCATGTTGGCTACCACAGTGAAAAGTTAGACTGGCATTTGTTTGATTTACAGCTTAGCCATCAGGAAAATCTATTTAGGGATTCCCTCCTCCCCCCTTCCTTTCTCTCCATGTCTGTCTCTGTCTCTCTATCTCTGTATCTGTCTCTCATATACATACTCTTTGTTCATCATAACCTAAGAGATATGTGGGGAAGAATATTTCACTTCAAAGGCTGCTTGGGCCATGTTGATCTCTGTTCCAGGCTCTGAGATGATGCTCCTTTGTAGGTTTCACATAATTGGGCCGTCTACCAGTAGTGGATATTGAAATCCAACTTGCGATATCAGCCATCTGCAGTTATTTTTTTCTTACTAAATTATAGTTTGTCACTTTGTTTACAGACCTTTCTTTGATTTCTAATATTGTAGCCATGGTGGCTTAGTTTTAGATTCCAGTATAGTAATCTCAGGATAGATCAGCATTCGCAAGTGGGCCCAAGGAGAGGCCACTAATAATAGTCAATTTCTAGAAATCCTGTGACACTAATTAAACCTAAGTTACCCAGGAGACTGAAGGAGATATCAGAATGTGAATTTATTAACTTCGAATGAAAAACAACTGTCTAGGAAATAGAAGACCCACAGTCAGAATGAAGAGCTTATTCTCTCCCTGTAATCAAGGTATATGTGTTTAAAAGATTGTCTGGTGGACACAGAAATTTTAACAAGAGTCATTAGATCAGTCAAATGTTTGTTACTATCAGGGCTGGTGTGTGCATATCTCCATGGACATAGTTTTGCCATAGGCACCAGGGTGCTCAAAATATGATGCCTAAAACTCCCTCTCATCAAGAACCTGTTGGGATGGATACTGCCAACATTATCTGATATAATTCTCCTTTGTGAGTACAGAGAAGGACCCCAGACCACCCTCTAAGACTCTCCTTGTCCAGGTTACCCTGGCTGACTAGACAGGTATATATGTAAATATCACCTTTACCTTATAGCACTGAAGGCCTAGAAAATTGTCTCTTTTGCAGAAGAATTTGCCCATCAAAGATAAGGTAATTATGTTCATTTTACAGTTTGTCTTGTGAAGCAATCTATTTCCTTTATTTCTAAGTTCTTGAGGGCCACTTCTATATATAGTGCTCAATACACACCACATCCAGTTTCTGACAAGCACAGCAGTTTCAATTTGTTGCCATATGGAGAAAAACTTGTAAGCAACAGATAAAAATCTTAAAATTTATCTTTATATCATGAAATGTATTAGACAGGTGCAAAAATTTTGAGTTGCCAAGTTAAATGAATTACAAAAGAATATGTATGTTAAATAATCAAAGCAGACATTTGTTCTTAGCCTACATGGAATGCAATCCCTTTGGATCATTCCTCATGTTTTCTGTGGCTTAACTGATTTTTAATATTAGATGCATTTTTATCTTAATAAGTGTACAGAAGTGATCAGCATCAGATGAGGTTAAATTTGTTTTTAGAATGTGTAAACAGTGTCCTAAGACCCTTTTGTGAAGACCATAGCCCATATTTGAGTGAAAGATCCAAATGCATTAACAATACCAAAGGAAAATATTATCAACCCAAATCTATTCAAATGCTGTTGTCTGCATGTTAGTTTTCTTTTCTTAAATGTTCATGTAAGAGATAGTGATAAATCTCAATTATTTTTCAATTAGGCAAAGCTTAAAATTATGAAATGTCATCAACTCATTTGCAATTTATATTTTGGCTATTAGCCAAGTTAACTTCATTTCTCACATGGCTTTTATTTTAGAACATTTTTTTAAAAGCTCATAATATGTTAGTTGTATGAAATAGGTTGTCTGCCGGAAGGGTTCCTTCTGTCTTGTTTTTGGTTCATACAGACCAAAATTCTGACTCTGCAGGCTGGAGCAAAACTGCTTTTTTGTCCAAATAGGGCAATTGGCTCCAAATTTAAGCCAGTAACTCCTAGACTCTGTGGGGCCCTGGGTAGGGGAGGAGTGATTTAATTGATGCAACAAAATGTCTAAAACTTCTATAGAGAAATTCAGTCCAGTGAGGAAACACGCATGGGACCTAGATGCGTTCATCAATCACTTGGTCATGTGAAACTTTGGGAAGTCAGCAGCAACTCAAGGAATGAAGGTCTGGGACCCTATTTGGCTGGTGAGGATAGTGACTAAGATATATGGCTTTTGGGGTGGCAGTAGTTGCATCGTTGAGTTTCTGGACCTGGAGTGGCCATGGTACCAGCAGCATTGAAGCCCTGGGCACCCGTGCAAAGGCCCCCAGTGTTGCTGGAGGCAGTGGGAGCACGAGTGGTAGTTTCTTTACACCATTCTTTTTTGGAAGCTTGGCTGTGGGTGTAGTTCCCCAGCCTTTACAACAATTCTGTAGCCCACAAAGCAGTCTTTTAATAAACTCCCTTTCTGTTTAATCCTCAGAGTCAGAGTCTATAGTTATAAGTAAGAACTCTTGACTATAATGTAAAACTGGTAGATATAGACCTGGAATTTCAGGGGTTCTGACATGGAAATAGATTGTTTTAAAATGAAGTTAGCACAGAAGAAAGGCTGAGAGATCAAGAGTTAGAGACAGGCTAAGATTTGATGAGTGCCTGCATCCAGCCTTTCTTGATGCTGATATGAATAGATATGTAAGCCAATATATACAATCTTTTTTTTTTTTTTAACACAAATCATTTTGGGTTGGATTATCTGTCATTGCAATTGAAGGCATTCTGATTAATATAAGTTCTTGGTTAATAACTATGTCTTTACATTTATGGAGTGTCAAGGAATTTGTGGGTGTTTTAAAACCATGACAGTCACATGGCTGTTCAGTGACAGAGTTGGGATTGAAACCCAGGGAGTGAATAACTCAAAAGGGAACTATGGATGAGAATATGATATGTATATGTGTGTCAAAAATTACAGACATTAAAAATGATATAGACCAGTAATTTTCAAGTTTTCTATTTTAGCACCAGAACCCTTTAAACAAATGACTTTTTTTAACGTTTTTATTTATTATTGAGAGACAGAGAGAAGACAGAGCATGAGCAGGGGAGGGGCAGAGAGAGGGGGACACACAGAATCTGAAGGAGGCTCCAGGCTCTGGGCTGTCAGCACAGAGCCCAACGCGGGGCTCGAGCTCACAAACTGTGAGATCATGACCTGAGCCAAAGTGGGACACTTAACCGACTGAGCCACCCAGGTGCCTCCGACTTTTTTTTTTTTTTTAAGTATTTTTCAAAAAGCTGCCATAGATGAAGGTGGGACCCAGACTAGAGAGATAGGGATGGAACTCTGTCCACTCAGCCACACTCCTAACCCTGAAAATCCCTCCTGTATCTCACAGGAAGCTCTTGGTCTTCTTGGCATGCCAATTTGAAACTGTTTCTTTATACAGTATTAAAATCCAGGGATAGGTAAATGTTCAACATATAGTGTTGGAAAGAAAAGCAAGTTACAAAGCAGTAGGAGCGCTGTGGTCCATCTCTGTTAAAAAACAAGTATCCCCATTTTTATGTGAAAAAGAATTTAAGAAGACTCATAAAAATATGAATGCACTAATGGGCTTACAGGTGATTTTAATTTTTTAAATTTGTTTTTTCTTGTTTATCTGAATTTACTATGATTACCTTTGTGTAGAGAAAATCAAGGCTTTTTTTGTTGTTAAATTTAACCTTTCTGTGAGATAACTCCCCCGTACTTAAACCCTGATCTCATTATCTTAAAGTAAATCTTTGATGCTAAAGTAAATTATTTTTTTCAAAGTTATGAGCAAACTGAGAGACATAGTAATATCTGGGAAGTCATGCATTTAGCAATATTAGCAGCATGCTGGCACTCAGGGGTGATTATCCAATTCTGAATGAAACTTTGAATTTTTGGTTCTTGCCTTTTATTCTATTGAATAGAAACCCCACAATTGCTTCATAGTTCTTGAACTAGCCAAGGGATATTTGCCCCTTTCAGAAACATGGCATTTGAATAGACATCATGGCTTTTTGCTGCAAATAGATGATTTATTCAACACAGAGACCTCATCCCTTATCATCTCTCTTATCAATGCCCTTTGCAGTCTCACTGAGATAGACATTCAGACAGAGTCATTGGATCTGTTCTGGTTCAGTGGTGGACAAAATTAGCCTATATGCAGATTGCATCCTTCCACATTTGCATGAAGAAGAGAAAATCGTTATCAGGCCTTTACTAGCACCACTAAAGATTTTGCCTCTCTGTAGTTTTTAAAACTCATTGACTCAAACTCCATTCTGTTTTCCCCTTCAACACGTGATATCAGGATTCGTATATTTAAAGAAAGCTGTCATGAGAAAACTCATGGCATGTTGGAGTTGTAAGGGATCTGGGAAATCCTACAGACTTGCTTTGCTGGTGAAGAAACAGATGGCGAAAAAACAAACAGGCTGTGGTTTGTCAGGGTTATGCAGTACAAAGTGGGATTACCAGATTCCAGCTTTTCTCAATTTGGGGCCACTTTGTCCCATCATACCACACTACTTGTTATGAGAGAGCTTCCTGAAAACTTCTAAATGGGCTTGAGACCTTTGGCATTTCTCTGTAATGATATTTTTTTTTTCTTATAGGAATAGGGAATTATTAGCTCATGACCACTGTTCTTCGGCAAAGTATGCCAGGGTCACTGGGCCCTTTCCGAAAGGATGGCTATATGTCTACACTGAGGGTACATGAATAATATCAGTGCATCTCCTGCAATGAAGCTGTAATTGAATATGTCATTGAGGTCACAGTTTTGCCTAGTGGAAAATAATACAAAGGGTCAGAATACATCCTTCTTTATGTGCAGGTGATACAGAGACTTGGTTTTAGAACTATGGGGAGAAATTTGTCATATACTCCCCGATTGCCAACTAACAGACATCAATCTGAGGGCTCAGACAGTCCAGACAGATCAAGATTCTCACCTTCAGGCAGAGGAATGGCGGTGATCTGGCTATTGATTGGGAATCCACATGGAATGAAGTATGAAATGTTCTTCAGGTTCATGCTAATTCCTTCTCATTGCAATGAAGAGAAATTTAACCCAAATGGGAGGTTACTTCAAGTTTAGGAGATCCCTACAACAACTGTATGATAGAATTCCATGACTGACTGATTGATTGATTGATTGATTGATTGATTTAGAGCGTGAGTGAGGAGAGGGGCGCAGGAAGAGACAGAGAATCTTAAGCAGGCTTCACTGACATGGGGCTCAATCCCACGACCCTGGTAACATGCCCTGAGCCGAAATCCAGAGTGGGACACTCACCTGACCGAGCCACCCAGGTGCCTATGATATAAAAAGAAATTTTATTTCATATGATTCTCTTATTGTTTCTGTGGTGTTAATACAGATGAAGACAATGAGGACCAGAGAAATGAAGTGACAGGACTTAATTATAGTTCTGGATGTGCATGAGGAACCACTCCTTAAGCCCTTACTTCATTATTGATGCAGCTGTAGGAATCATACAGACAGAGAAACGATCAGTTCAGAAGAAAATAAAGGTGAAACCACAGAAAGTAGTCTGTTAAGGGCAAAAATCCCACCACCTAGACACCACCTAGAGTCAAAACTCTGTCCTCACAGGGGCAGGGATGTTCTTCAACTAAATTTACTCAAAGTGACTTCTTTTCATTCTGGCTTTTAGGCATGACTTTGTAACTTTGGGAGACTACTCTCTCAGCTGGTGCAAGAAAATGAAAATGTTTACTTTTTAAATTGTTTCCGGAAAGGGAACAAATGCTTTTCATCCTGTTTAATGTGTCGTTGGGATGTTAGATTAGAAAGCAACTGGGTTTTGACATGCCCTCATGATGGATGATAGACTTAAAAAGCAGTACAACTGGAAATGAAGGTCTTCCGCCCCGTGGAGAAGTGTACTTTCAAGTTCTGTTGCAAAATCTTTTATAGCATCTAGAGACAGGTTCACAGATTGTCAACCTGCAAAGCAGTCTGGTTGACCTTGCCACATCGTAGTGACTTAAAGCAGAGTGCTCTGTTGGTAATAACCAGCAGACTGAGATGCTAGTGTACTAGTTAGAGCATGTGATAGGCTTCACTTCTATTCTTACTTCACATTACTCATAGGCCCAGTTCATTTAGGTTTAGTTTTATCTCATTCAGTTTCTGTAATTTCCATGGCTGATTTAGCAAAAATAATTACTTTATTCTGATAAAAAAAAGGCTCCTTGGATATTATTCATTCTTTCATTCAGTATTCACAACAAATATTTATTAACCTAGACACTGGACAGATCACTGTTTGCCAATCTTGCCCCTCTTTTATCTATGTCTTTATATATGCCTCCCTCCATCTAGGTGTCTTCCCACCTTCTTTCTTTCCTAGCTACCTCCTCCTTCTCCTGCACACTCTTCTCTTCTGAAAAGACTTTCTTAGTCCACAAAGTACTTTGATGCCAATACTTGTATTTACTCCCCAGTGGGAATAGAAGAGATCCCTTGGGAAGAACAAGTCATGTGAAGACAAAACTGGTTTTAGGGGAGGCATCAAAGCAGCAATACCTACATCAGAGATGGAGCAGGAAGTGGCTGGCAATGCAGGAAAAAACCAGCAGAAAAGCCAACGAATGACTCTTTCTAGGTGCAGAGCATAGTGAGCCCTGTTCACTGCTGCAGAGAAGACGAGTAAGCTAAGAAGTGAAAATCATCACTGGTCTGTATGTGTACCTGTTTGTATGCATGTAGAGTAACACTGGAATGATTCATAAAAATCCAACAATGGTGGTTATCTGCAGTGGAGAGTAGGTCTCGGGAAGATTAGGAATATGGATGAAAGGCTGATTTTTATATTTTGCATACCTTCTAAAATTTCTGAGTTTTGAGTTATGTGAATGTAATACATATTCAATAAATTAAAATAACATTAATTAGACTAACTGTAACTCTTTTACTAATGTTCATATCGAATTAGCAAAATACACAAACTTCCAAAATTTTCCTATGAAATTAAAATTGTGTTTAATGGGTCAGATGATCTAATCAACACTTCTATGAAATTTGTGCAATGACTCCTTTGTAAAACTTTGTGAGGTGCACCAGAAATACCAGATTTACATATATCTAATGAGAGATCAAATCTTTATGCTCTTTATGTAGTTTGTCTAAGAATTAAGAATGTTTAAGAGACCACTTTCCATTTGGGGAGATGAAGTAATGAAAATATTGAATTTTCTGCTTTCCAAAGAATATTTCTCAAAGTGTTAGTATTCAAAAGATCCCATCAGGTAGGCTAAGGATTTTTTGCTTGTTTTCTATGTGGTATATGCTATCATTATGGATTCTTAGTACTGCCTACTGAAAAACTTCTCTTAATATATTAGTTACAGGTGGTAATTACTGTGTATTAAGGGTTTCACAAATTCTATTCACTTTGTTGTAGTTGATATCACTTTCTGTATCAAAACACCCTTGTGGGGTCTTTAAAAATTTTTTTTTAATGTTTTATTTGTTTTTGAAAGAGAGAGAGAGACAGCGTGAGCAGGGGAGGCCCAGAGAGAGAGGGAGACACAGAATCTGAAGACAGGCTCCAGGCTCTGAACTAGCTGTCAGCACAGAGCCTGATGTGGGGCTCGAACCCACAAACCGTGAGATCATGACCTGAGCTGAAGTCGGACTCTCAACTGACTGAGCCACCAAGGCACCCCATCCTTGTGGGGTCTTGAGGTATCACCCAACCCATCAGATCCTCCTTCCCGGGCTTATTTGTACCTCAACAAAAGATTGTTTTTCACTGATTTTAGTGGAGCAGCCTGAAATGAATTCTAATTTTTAGAACATTTTTTGATAGAGATCCAGAATTAGGAAATTCCCTGAAGTTCAGTAAATACAATAGCAGCTATTCTTTTCACGAAGTATATAAAATATTATTTTTATACCAACTTTTGTAAAACTTCCAAAAGAATTTCTAAGAACCTAACACTTAGTTAACTTTCTAAAAGTAAGACTTTCTTTAGATGGCTAAATTTCATACTTTTACCTAACAGAAATCCTTAGGCTGTATAAATGGATGTGTATTATATGTCCATTTAGTAATTCCAAAGGGTGATACAGGGACATACTCCATCTTCGAATAATTTTGTGAAGCCTAATAGGCATATATGAGTCCTTAAGAAAAAACATGTCAAGTCAAGGGGCTGCTGGGTGGCTCTGTTGGTTAAGCGATCAACTTTGGCTCAGATCATGATCTCACAGTTTGTGGGTTTCAGCCTTGGGTCAGGCTCTGTGCTGACAGCTCAGGGCCCATGGAGCCTGCTTTGGATTCTGTGTCTCCCTCTCTCTCTGCACCTCCCCTGTTCATGCTCTGTCTCTCATAAATAAATAAATGTTAAACAAAAATTTTTTTAAAGTAAAAACATGTCAAGGTAGCTTAGTCGGTTAAGTGATTGACTTTGGCTCAGGTCATGATCTCATGGTTTATGAGTCCCAGCCCTGCCTCAGGCTCTCTGCTGTCTGTACAGCAGAGAAACATTTAAATAAACATTAAAAAAAAAAAAAAGGAAAGAAATGTCAAGAGGTGCCTGGGCAGCTCTGTTGGTTAAGCATCGACTCTTAATTTCAGGTCATGATCTCACAGTTGATGGGATTGAGCCCTGCATTGAGCTCTGCACTAACAGCGTGGAGCCTGCTTGGATTCTCTCTCTCCCTCTCTCTCTCTGCCCTTTCTCTGTGCAGTGTGCTGGCTCATGTTCTCTCTCTCAAAATAAATAAACGCTTTAGAAGGTGTCAAAAACCCAGTATTTAATTCATTCACTATTTTAAGCATAATTATAATAACAGCATAATCTACATTTTATTAACTATAAAAGAAAATGAACTGATTTTCAATTTTTGTTTTCCTTTTTAAGATAAATTCTCAGTCAAATCATTTTTTAGATATAGTACTTATATTGAAAATGTGTTATCCCAAATGAGTTAGGACAGAAACAAACTAGTCCTAGAATCTCTATCACTTAACGCAACAAAGGTTTGTTTCCTATTGATAACAATTCTGATGTAAGAATGATACTGTCAGCTATGTAGAGACTCAGGGATTCAGGGAGCTTCCATCCTGTGGTTCTGCCGCCTCAACATGCAGCCTTGATTGCTGTGGTAGAGATACCTTTAACTCCACTTACAGATCAGCCACATGGCCACAATCGAACTATAAGGAAAGTTGTAAAATGCTATTTTCCTGGTGTTCAGGCAGAGAAAATGAAACAGGACAAGGTGAACACAAAGCATCGCCTCGGCTGCAGTTTTAAGTGTAAACCCTTTGAAAGTACTTTTTCTAGACCAAATATCATCAGAAAAGGAGAACCTCCATGAATGATACCAAATTAGAGCTGTTACTCAACTCTGACTCCTTCTCCTCATGATGGAAAGTGTTACAATAACCATGTGTTTACATATAGGTGACCACAGTTCATGGGATTTGTGAATGCCCTAGTTTACTATTGCCTTCAAGATTTAATGACACCATTTGTTTTATTTTGAATGGATATTGTAAATAAGGAAGAACCAAGATATAAGAATGTACCAGATTATAGTATTGCCAAGCAGAGAGAATCTCTCATCATGACTTTAGTTTCGCTTTTGAAAATATTACCATCAAAACTGATGCATGCCTCTGATAATAAATATGGTCTTAAAACTTTTACTGCATTAAGCATTTGATGGAGTTGAGAGCCTATATTAACAAAAATGAAATTATATCTAATAAAAATACTCTATAAATGTCACAGAGATAAATGAAGTATTTTCATAACTTAAAATTCTCTCTCTTCTGGGAGCATTTTTAATGTAAAATAAGAATCAAAATTGCCCCCACATTTTATAGTTTCAGGTAATTTTGAACTTTATGAGAATGAATTTTTTTTTAAACAAAAGTTTCCTTTCCAAACTTGACAGTGCAGTCAGAGAAGGTTGAAATATTTGCTGTTGGTTTGCTTTATTAATGTGAAGGCATCCTGGGTACAGAAGAGAATCACAGGCTATATATCTAACATACCTAGACTTTTTCTTGGCATACAGGGCACTCGGAACAGACCGTATAGCTGTCCTTTGAGGTCTGTGGGTTGGCCTGCGGGTACAACCTCCGGGTTATATATGGTAGCTGGCCTGGCAGGTTTGAGCACGGGTACAATATTTATGACTTCCAGCTTCGCTCCTAGACTCTTTAGAGTCTCAAATAGGTAACAGGTGAAATCCCAAAAAGTAACTTTAGTGTTGGAAGTGATGCAAAGTTTTAGTTTAACCAAAATAATAAATCAATATACAGAGAGAAAGAAGCACAAAAATAAAGCTTTTACAAGTTCCACAAGAGGTTTCTTATCTCACATTGCTATTGACAACATTGAGGACAAAAGCTAACAAAGAAGGAGAAACATGGAAAAAGCACATTCTGAAGTCTTAGCTCTTATTGACTCAGAAATAGTGAGACAAAAAGACACAGATTTTTGTTTAATTCCTGCCACCTTTCGTTCCAAAATCATAACTGTAGACCAGGGTGCTAGGGAAATTGTTGCATGAAAGAGGAAAAGAACTCAGAAAAAATAACTCTCTTCTGTAAGCTATTCTTCCTAGGCTCAAAACAAATAACAGAAAACACATACCTTTGCAATGTTCTAAAACATAAGCCACAGGAATCATTAAACCCAACAGACAGAGGAGCCAAGAGAGAGCCAGCCATGCGACCAAATTGGTTTAAGTATTCCAGTGGAGTCAAGTCGGGAAGAATGATAAGACAGATTTTGGAGAAGTCTGGAAGTGTCCTTAAACTTAAGGCTTGAAGAACTAAGTCATAGATCTTATAGTTGGGGGTCCAAGGTTGTAACCCCTTTGAAGATCAGTAGCAGATACACCAGTCATTTATGGTTTGTAAAACGTATGTATGCATACGTATATTATAGTCATAGAGCTTCCGGGAAAAGTGAGATTAAAGTTAATAAGACCATACCTAGACTAGATGTATTATTTTCACAAACCATCTTATATGGTTTATAAATACATAGCCTTATACCTAAGTTGGCAGTTCAGTATACATTTTACTATTTACTTATCTGTTTTCCAAAATGATGAATTAAATAACCCTTCGAGATATTATAAAAATCCTACGGGACACAGATGTAGCCATTTGATAATCTGACACAGATGCAGCCATTTGATAATCTAGGGACCTGACAGCATTCCATAGTCAGTGGTTGTTCCATCATAGACACACTTAGAGAGACAGGTTCCTCAGTGTCTTCTGAGTAGAGATTGGGCCTGGCTTTGACATCTGCGAAGAATGGCTTTGGCTGACCGATAATGCAATAATGTGGTAAGTAGGGTAACTGTTGCTAGAGAAGGCCTTTTGGAAGGAATGTATTCATCCATCCACTCATCCTTTTACCCATTCAGGGATGCCTACTGATTGCCTACATTGTATAGGCATTTGCATGAGTAAGACTGACTCCTTGTCTTTCAGATGGTTACAACTTAAATGGAAGGTAAGTGATCAATATAAGGAAATGTGCGATTCATTTGAAGGAATGAGCAAAGTTATGATTCAGTTTGGGAGAAAATTACATGTTTTGAGAATTCAAGCAAGGATGGTGAGGTGGGGAAGGATGTGACATCAAGGACCCCCTGCCCCCATTATTGACCCTAATCAGTCAACTTTTCCTCCCCAGCAGAACTGACCACTCCTGACTTTATCCCTTGTTATACCATAAACAGCTTTCAGTACCAAATACCTTTAATTTTGTTGCTTAGTTTCTATGTTTATTTTTTCCCCTCCAAATTCTGTCTTGTTCATCTTTGTATTACCATCACCTAGTGTAGTATTTGTTCCTACCTGGGATTTAGATGATGGATAGTTTTATCTGCTACAGTGGTTGATATTGGACTAGTGGTTGTCTGTACTTTAAGAGTGCTGGCTATGAAAGCAGCTGGAATAATTAGGTTGGCTCCACACAGATGAGAAAGAATGAAATCATGCCATTTGCAGCAATGTAGATGGAACTGGAAGGAATTATGCTGAGTGAAAGAAGTCAGAGAAGGACAGATATCATATGTTTTCACTCATATGTGGATCTTGAGAAGCTGAACAGAAGACCATGGGGGAAAGGTTGGGGGGGAAATAGTTACAAATAGTAAGGTAGGGAGGCAAACTATAAGAGACCGTTAAATACAGAGAACAAACTGAGGGTGGATAGGGGAGGGTGGGAGAGAGGGGAAAGTGGGTGATGGACATTGAGGAGGGCACTTGTTGGGATGAGCACAAGGTGTTGTATGTAAGCGATGAACCACGGGAATCTACCCCAAAAGCAAGAGCACACTTTACACACTATATGTTAGCCAACTGACAATAAATTATATTAAAAAATCATTAGTAGGGTAGATTTTTCATCTACTTCACAGTTCTTTGTGCAGTGCTCTGCAAGGTCTAGGTTTTGCTCAATAAATACACAATTGCTTGCTATTTAGACAAGCAAGTGCTAATGCTTTTTTTTACTTGACAGCTCATGGTTGCTCTTTAAAGCAGATGTAAAGGATATGAAAAAAAGAGTAACAGGAAATATACCATTGGTGCTTAGAAAAATGCTCAATCTCCTTCATTATAAAAGAAATGTAAATTAAAACTACATTGAGATATCATTCACCTATCAACTGGCAAAGATCAGGAAACCTAATAGTCTTTTTAAGAACACTCAAGTGAAAACTTGTGCAAACTAGAATAGTAGATGCTAGAAATCAATTTGACAGTATGTATCAAAGTTACAAATGTATCTACTCTTTGACTCAGGAATTCCATTTCTAAGGATTTAGGGTCAATATTCTCATATGTGGGAGATGATGAGTCATCAGAGTTCTTAAGTACAGCATTGTTTGTGAGATAATAACATCAGAAATAACCTAAATTTATAGTCAGGAGGTGTCTGGTTCAACAATGATACTTGGTATAGTGGAATACTATGCAGTCATAAACAGAGTGGAGTTTTCTGTATTGGTGCAAGAATCACTACAATATGATAAGGAAAGACAGGGAAGGTACAGAACAGTGTTATAATTATGCTCCTTTGTACAAAAAAAGGGAAAAAAGAATATGTGTGTGTATACTAGTATATGCGGGAGCTATCTTTAGAAGACAACAGAAGAAACTAGTGACATTGATTTGCCCTTGAGGAGGGAAACTAGGTAGCTGAGAGGCAGGAATGGGAATCAGAGTTTTCACTGTGTGCCCTTTATATTTTTGAAATGTAAGACCTTATGACTATATGACCTATACAAAAATTAAATAAAAATGAACACACTACAGCAGATGCAGTGGTTCCTGGCAGGGAGCAGCTGTTGCCATGGTCACTTGCTGCAGCTGTCACACTGGTGTGGTCACCTACAGTGACATCTGCTGGTGCTTCCCCATAGCTATTTTAGGTCCGTGATTTTCAAGTTGCTATTTTGAAAGTGGGCCATGCAATCAAGATAGTGAATCCAACCAGCATTCAAGAAACAGAAAATCACATAGAACAGAAAGTTTCAGAGTATGTAACCTGTAGTAAAGGTAGGTCCTGTTGTGTGATTTTTTGTTTGATTTTTTTCATATGCATATGTGTTCTAACATATCTCTCTTACTGTGCTCAAAAATGTTAGAAAGCCACCATCCTCAGTGGTGACCTTTCTCAGCTGATCTAGATTTCGATAGTTTGCCTTGAGCAACCAATATTTAATAGAGAAGTTTCCATCATGGTGGGGCCAGGAGTTTCAGACTATGGATGTGGAGTTCCCACCTTTTTGGGCTGGTCCCTCTGCTTAAGTCTATATTGCTGCTCTACATAGAGTCTCTAGGCTGTGTGTTTCCTCACATGAAAGCACATTCATTCTTTTCAGAAGAGTAAATTCCACCCCATGGAGAACTGTGCAGTAAACAGGGTTGTTTGGAGTCTAGACAAGGTGACTGGGACCAAGACACAACCTGGGGTCATTCATGTACCCTGAGCTTCAGTAACCCTGTAACACCTTCCCTTCTCGGATTGACCCCAATGCCTTGGATCACGCAGCTGCACTATCAGCAATGCCCTTCTCTCCATCTCTGCTTACTCCATTCTAGTCTCTTTCAAGATCATGCCCAGTGCTACGTCCTCCATGAAACCTTCCCGTATTTCCTCAACCCAAAGTGACTTCTCATGTCGTTGTCATGCTCTCTTGGCGGCAACTGAATGAAACTTGGTCCAAACTGGGCTTAAGCAATGAGGAGAATTAGCTCAACTAATTAAAAGTTAAAGAATAGATTGGATCCACAAGCTAAAGATAACATCATTGTTCAATCTCTCTTCCTCTCTCTCTCTTTCTCCTTGCTCCCCATTCCCTTGCTTTTCTCTACATTGTCTTAATTTTTGAATATATACTTCTTTCTTGGTGGGAATATCTTTCGGGAGCTCAATGATTATGTCCAACAAGTTGAATTCAAACAGGCAGAAGAGCCTTGTTTTTCTCATGACCCTAACAAAAGCCCCAAGAATGTATCTTGCTGCCTAACTTAGGTCATGTGTTGGGCACTGAATCAATCATTGTAGCCATGAGGTTTGAATTCACTCATCGGCCGATCTCAGATCACATACTCACCCCTGGAGACTTGCCAGGCCAGTTGTGGAAAACTGCTACATGGAGTGTAGAAAAGGGATGGTTCCTCAAATATATTTTGAAAGTGCTGTCACCTGAAGGTGGGGAATGACAAAACAGGCAAATACAACAAATGTCCTTGTCAAATTGTAATCTCTACAGTGAAAATGCCGATTACCTAAATATGTTTTCTTGTGTTAATACCTTACCAATGTGACAATGAATTATTTAAGACAAAAATGTAAAGCAAGTGAGCTTAACATTTCAATTCTTATTAAGTTATCATATTCAATTGTTTTACATATATCAGGCCTCTCCATGATGTGTTTTCCCTCAGGATTCTATTTCGATCTCCCACTAACCAATTTTTATGGGGAACTGAGTATTTCATCAGTTTCTAAAATCTATATCAACTATAGAACTAATGAATTCATTGTTTTGTTTTTTGCGCCATCAATTTTGGTCAAATATTTTAATCAAAATAGAAATTTGAAGTCTATGAAAGAAAACTAACATATATTCTGAGGAGCACATCTCACACTTCTGCTTTGGCTCATTCTTTCTCAGGAAACAAAATGTTTTTAAAGAGAAACATCTTAACACATCTGGTGTGATTTTCTAGTTATCCAGTTTAAGCCAAAAAAAAAATGGTATCATCTGTTTTTCTTTTATACATTTTGAAACATGAGTCTCCAAAAGGTATTTCCTAACATATGTCAATTTAACATCTGCCAGTTCCTAACTGATAGCCAGAAACAGCCACACTGGCAGTCCCTGCAATAGTGCCAAGGTATTTCCCATTACAACTATCTTCACTTTGGCGTTGTCAGTAATATTTTACTCTAGGGTTAGCCTATTTCCCTAACTTGCAGGAGACATGTGAATTAGAAGCACAGAGCCGGAGGAATAAATAGGATGATGTCTTTACAGTTCTGTGGAAATATAGAAGAGCAAGTATTAGATAAGAAAGTCTGTGTCATGGGTCACAAATTGAACTGCTTCTCCTGGCGAAAGCATGCTTTACTATACCACATCCTAATTTCTCCTTGTTATTCAATATCAAGAGTATTTGCAAACAGAATTAAGATGTAGTAACCATATCTAAGAGTACCCAACCATGTCCAAAGCTTCTCTTACATTTTTTCTCTTTTAATCCTTTGATGGAATTTAAAGTGCATCAGTGAGCTTCAATTTCTGCCTGGAAATTCATAACAGAATGATATTTTGACATTTATTTTGAAAGAGGTGGCTTAAGTGTCGGTCCTGAAAGAGATCAGTATTTTTACCTGCCCTAAAATAATCTGGGGCTGAATTTAGTAGTTTAAAACTTTTAAGACCTCCAAAAAATTTTAAGACCCCCCAAAATTTTCAGGACCTCCAAATGATATGTGTCATTTGCTCCCTTTGATAAATTCTTCCTACCCCAATAATATTATTGCATTTTGTTTCATTGGACTTTAAAGGAGAGGCATCACTGTGGGCTCATTAAGGTCAAAGCCACCTATATGACTTTATTATTATATCCTCTGTGTCAAATCTTGTGCTTGACACAGAGTAAGTGTGGAATAAATGAACCAATCCTGTCCTGAAATTCTGAGATCCAACATTTGCTCTCAGAGTCCTCAAATTTGGGTATCTTAAATAGCCTTACATAAATTATAAAAACATCAAATTGACTTTGATAAAGAAAGAAGAAATGAGTTCTCAGGATCGTACTTTCATAGGAAAACTTTAATGGTAGTTCTCTCTAAATAAATTTGGGAGCTCACAAGTGCTCTGTATGAAATACTCTTTATGGTGATGGCCGCTTAATAATTTTTCAGTGAAGATAGTGGTTTTGAATATAAAGTAGGGGTTGTGAAAAGAGAAGGAATTTTGGAGACTAAAGGTCTAGAGTTGAAATTCTGGATCCACTCCTTACAAAGTTATTCAACCTCTACTTCCCTATCTTCAAAATAGGTAAAACAATACTACCATGTAGGCCTGTTGTAATCAATTGAGTACAATTTAAAAAAAAAGCTCAACAAAGTGCCTGTTACCCTGGTACTTATGGTCACTCACTAACTGGTAGTTATCATGATCTTTGTTATAACTACTCCTAGTATCAGCTGATCTGATATTATATAATACAAAGAATAAACTCAGTTTATGTATAACCCAAGTCCTTTAAAGCTTTATACGTGAAAGACCAACTCTACTCGGTATTATGTTAGTCACCTAGCAGAATGGCAAATGGTATTCCTTTTTCTGTCATATCTTCAGCATCTCAATTTTTGGCACGGTTATGAGGACATAGCCCTAATAAAAGTCATGCCATGAGACCTAAGAGACAGACCTACACGGCATTAACAGCAATGAGGGAAGAAACATGCTTAGTATTTCAAACCAGGTTTCCCCTGTTGAAATTATACCTTCCCAATCTATGACATATTACCCTACAGACACAAGTGTCTATTTGCATTTTGTAAATCACAGAGACTTAGCACAAATGTCTCAAGTTAAATCTTAAGGTAATACAAGAGTAAGTTTCTAAGGGAGCCCTCTCTGCCTTATTCCCTGTATTTCTCCTTTCTTTCCTAAGATGTACCAGGGAGTGTGCATATAAAAAATATTTACAGTTGATGAGATAGGAGATGAAAGGGATTCCAATATTTTTTCTTATTTCGACCTATTCTGGAAAAGGTGAAAGCCATTCCACATAAAGTTAAGTGCTGTAAAAATACATTGACTCTTAGTTCACTAGAATGATGCTGTGAGTTACGTCCTTAGAACTTCTTGACATGTGAAAAGATTAAATAGAAATAATTCCAATTCAACTTTATAGTCTATTTACCGAAGTCTTTTTTTAAAAAAATAGTTGCCATAATCCTCTCTAACAAAGTAGATAGAATGCAGAATGCAAATTTCCCACACTGAATGGGTTGATGAAAGTTATTTCCTGGATATTATTTGACCTTATGAGCTATAAGAAAGGGTGAAAGTTGCAGTTCTACCCAACTGTTTAGTTTCATATTATTCCAGCAATAGTTTAAAGTTATTGATTAAAGTGATAAATTATGGGGCGCCTGGGTGGCTCAGTCGGTTAAACATCTGACTTCAGCTCAGGTCATGATCTCGTGGTTTGTGAGTTCGAGCCCCAGGTCGGGCTCTGTGCTGACAGCTCAGAGCCTGGAGCCTGCTTCTGATTCTGTGTCTCCCTCTCTCTCTGCCCCTCCCCCACTTGTGCTCTGTCTCTCTCTCAAAAACAAATAAATGTAAAATTTTTTAAAATAAAAAATAAAAAAATAAAATAAAATGATTAAAAAATAAAGTAAAGTGATAAATTATTTAAATGACTACCTACTTTTAGAGAAAAAAAGAGGACTACAATTTTCATACAGTTACAGTGCATGACCAAGTAGAGCATTTAAATGCAACCACCTACAGGCATAATTTAAGCCAAAACTTTTTACATATATTACTTTTTTATAGATAATATATCAATATATGATCTGCAAGACATTAATTAGGTGTACAAAATCTGAAAGTCCCCTTAAACCTGTCAGAGACAAAGAGAAAGTTAAAGAACTTTGAATGTTGACATTTCATGAATTTTAAGATAATCTGCTTCCTTGGAAGAATTCAAGACCAATATTGATCTGATTTATTATTTGCATAATTCATACCTTATAAAAGGTAATTATACACTATCCAGTCAAATTACTTAATGGTCCAGCATTATTTTCTGAAAAGCTTTCCCTTCCTGTCATGTATACTTTTAAATAAACTTGCAATTCACATTAGATTTAATTGGACTTTATGCAGGTTAATATGCTACTATGGATAATACTGTAAACAATACTAAATCCTAACTATAATTCTCACTAATCCCCAGCAATACCCTTCATACACCCAAGTTTTCCATACTGTTCCAATCAAATGTTCTACCTTCACTGTTTTCCATTGACTTCTCTTTTAGAAACAGTATTTTCCTTTTGTTTATCCAGGCTTGAAACATTAAAGTTTTCTTCTCTTTCTCCCCCTTCCAGTTATCTCTTGCTGCATAACAAACCACCCTAAAATTTGTTAACTTCAACCCACAACAATCATTTACTTCTATTCTGTTAATTGCTCATAACTGTGCAATTTGGGTAAGACTCAGCAGGGACTGCTTTTCTCTGCTCCACATGGTATCAGATGGTATGGCTGAAGACCGTTCATTCTTGCAAGATAGCACACTCTAGAGACTGGGAGCTTAGCTGTCGGTTGGGGGCCTCTGTTCCTCTCCATGTGGACCTCTCCAAAGGGTATCTTGGGCTTCTTCACAGCACAGAAGCTGACTAACAAAAAGGAGTCCTCTAAGGGGCCTAAGAGAAAGCTGCAAGACTTCTTATGACCTAGCCTCACAAGTATCAGAATGCTACCTTTGCCAAACTGATCTAGTAAGTCACTAAGACCACTGAGATTCAAGGCAAGGGAGAGGAGTCTATGGAAAGAGTAGCAAAGAATTTGAAGACATTTTTAATCTACCATGTCCTGTCTTTATCCAAGTCTGACATCTGCATTGGCAGTGCCAATGGATCAGGAAGGAGATGATATGAGACACTCAGAACAGCCACAAAGGCAGCTTATTTGTTTTTGTATGCCTTATTTAGGACTATGACCCTCATGACACTAGTCTTAAGGGGGAAATGATCTGCGTTACCACAGATCCCTATGTGGTGTGGTTTCCAGAATATGTTCAGGCACTAGGAGACATTAAAGGGAAAAGATATTTTCATAAGAGGTTCCTACCATTGTCATTATCAGCTTTTTTCTTATAATCATCTTTAAAATCACTCACTAAATTCTCCCTTCTACTCTGTGGGGTGATTTTCAGTAACTGTATATAGATATTTATAAAGAAAAAAAAGTGGAGACACATTTGTGGATTCCTTGTTTACTTAAAAAAAATTTTTTTTAAGATTTAAGCCAATCAAAACAAGTTTTCCTCCCTTTTGAGATTCTAGAAAGGAAGAGAAAATAAATGCTGATTGAATTTATTAAATTCATTTGTGGTCAGTGTATGATAGCTAAATTTCATTTTTAAATGTGCTATAGGTACATTACCTACTGTGTTATCAAAGTATATGGAAGCCCCATGTTCATTTTATAAGATGTGAAAAATTATTTTTACTGTTTAAATTATTATGGGTGTATCTCATTGTTGAATCTTTGCTTTAGCTGAAAATAGCCACAGTTTATTTGTTTTTGTATCCCTTATTTAGGACTATGACCCTCATGACACTAGTCTTAAGGAGGAAATGATCTGCGTTACCACAGATCCCTATGTGGTGTGGTTTCCAGAAACACACTGTGTACATAAATGAGGACTACTTGTACTGTTCCAGGAATTGGAAATGAAACAAATCAGCATTTGCATGAACACTGAAATGTACCTCACAACCGATCATGGAATTAGTGTGCAAGACAAATAATGATTCTAATGGAATTTGGGAAACACCACCAAATGGAATTTAATATATTGCTCCCTAGCTGATCTTTGTTTATGACCCTATAGGGGGCTAATTATTTTCCTCAGTCCTGTGACAAAAAGAACTAGAGGGGACAGGAAGAGCAAGAACAATTTGGCTCTCAGTGAATTCTCAATAAATGATTGCTGCACTGAGACTATTTATTACTTCTGAACACAACAGAATGTTATTTTTGAGAAGTATTTTCGCATACATCCAACTAGTCCACTAAAACATGACTGGAGCGTATTTATTCATTTTATTAAAATTTTATTTCCATTTGGGTCTATTTTCAAATCTGAAAACTTTAAAACTTTTAAACACTTACTCTTATTTAATATGCTGTGTTTACAACACAAGGCTAAGTGAAAACATTATAACCCATGTTTTCCAAATTTTCTACAATAATCAGCAAAAGATTATAAATAATCAGTTCCGTGGGCAACTCTTAGAATATATCCAACTGGCAAATTTGACCCAGAGTTGATCCTTGTTTCGCATACCATGTAAACCAGAAGTTGGGACATCCATCTATTCTTGTAAACCTCAGCCACAGTTGAACGATTGACATCCATGTAATACTCCAGCAGGTGAATATTCCCTGAAAGCAATGTTTTTAAAGAAAAGGAAAATGTTACTTCTTTCACACAAGCACTTTCTCCCTTACTGATTTTCATATTTCCTCCTTTTCTTGCAAACTTTCAAGATGGGAAACAAAGCTGGCATTTATATTTTGAAATCTTCCCCAGATCAGATTAAAAAAGGATGTAAATTGCATGGTGTTAAAGAACAATGACACAGCAGATAGTTGATTTAGGGTGCAGATATGTAGGGTGGGATAAAAATGTCAGTCTAGTTTCTCATAAAATATAAATGAATCACTAAAATTTTCCTCCCATTATTTCAGGTAACTGGGGTACAATTTATGGGAAACTGAAAGTAGAAAAGTGTCTTGTAAATTAATTTTGTTTGGTGGAGATTTATAACAGCATGGGAGAAGTAGCTCTGGCCATTTGATCCAGGTTCCTAGAGAGCTATAGCTAAGATTTTTTTTCCTGTTTACTCAGTGTATAATTTAATATGATTATTTGTAAGTTGGAGGCTGAAAGTTATTACATAAAAATGGCATGTAGTGGATATGAAAGAAAGCATGAGATGGAGGAATCTGGTCAGCAGAACTGTATTTTTTTTGCACGAAGGGTATGAATATGATTTCTTTTTCTTGGCTGGCTTAGGGGAGCTGCAAGATGAGTGGTTCTGATAGCCAAACAAAGAACAGAAAATATACTTTTAAAAAATCTACCAAAGATATTATAGGGCTCTGGTAACATGATTTTAATAGTCTACATGACTCTAAAAATAGAAAGTAATACCATTGCTTCTCAAAAAGAAAAACTAAAATGAAAATTCTATTTTTTGTGAGAAAGTGCTAGAAGTAATCATTTTAAAAGACAAAAAAGAGCACCTGTCTGGCTCAGGCAGTAGAGCATGTGACTCTTGATCTTGGATCATGAGTTTGCCCGCATTGGGCACAGAGATTATTAAATAAAACAAAAATTTTAAAAACAAACAACAAATAGAACCCACTTTGCTATGTTTTATTGATATTGCTCCCTAAACATAAAAATAAGATAATATTGCAAAAATGACTATAAAACTGTAAGGCCAGAAGGAACAGCTGAACTGACATGTCATAATGCTTTTATTTCTTTAAAAGCAAAATTTGAATGCTGTAGTAAAAAGTTTTTTTCAAGTTATGACATATTTTAAATATATAACGAATACCCATATACTTGCTACTTAACGTTACCAACATTTCCCTTTTTTGTTTTAGATTTATTGTTTTATAAAAGAAGTCAAACAGTTGAAGTTTCCTGTGTCTTTCTTTTCACCCTTTCTAGAAATAACATGATCATGAACTTGATACTTATTTCCAAAAATTTCTTTATAATTTTATAAATATCCATAAACAATTTGTCATGTTTTTTAAACTTTATATAAATTGTAAAATAATGAAATACTGTAAAAACCAAACTTATGTAACCACTAAACTATTTTAGAACATTTAGATTATTTCCAAATCTTTGCTGTTACAAAGGATGTTGCCTCTATAATACATCTAGAAGTGTAACTGCTGTGTTGTAGAATATGACCATTTTGAATCTTACTTAATACTGATAAGCTGCCCTGAAGAATGATGACAAGTTACATTCTACCAGTAGTGTACAGGAGTTCCAGTTTCTGCCCATTATCACAAAATTTAGTGTTAGCAGATTTTTAAATTTTCATTAGTATGACAGGTGACTTTCTGTAGTTTTAAGTTGCATTTCTTTAATAATAGTGAACTTAAACATCTTTTCTTAAGTTTATTGGCAATTTAGGTTTCCTGTACTGTAAAGGGATTGTCCATTTTTATATTAGTTTATTTAAAAATTTTACCTGTAAGAAATACATATGTATTTGTATATGTATTGCAAATATCTTGGTCCAAGAATTGTCTTTTCTCCTTGTGATATTTTGTGTTAATATGGGAAAATTTATCAATTTTTGTTGTGTGCTTTGGTGTCTTATTTGAGAAATTCTTCCCTATGATGAGATAAAATACACACACACACACACACACACACACACATATACACACTACATTTTCTACTTATAGTTTTAAAGGTATGGCTGAAGATACCTAGGTCCTTAGTTGCCCTGAAATTTATTTTTGGCTCACGTGAGATGAATATTTAATTTTATTTAAATTTAGTGATTTCTCACATGAATAACCAAAAGTCTGTCTTTGATTTCTGGGATGCCACCATGGTTTTTTTTCTTGAATTTCTACTTCATTTCATTGGTCAAATAAGGCAAGTTATCCCCTACCTCCACATTGTTCTTCTTCATAAAATTCTATTTTAAATCATGTGTTATAATATATGAGTTATATATAGATTATTATATATGGGTTTAATATCCACTTATTAACTTACACAAGCAATTGGATTGATATTTTCATTGGAATTGTATTTAGTATGTACACTAATATGAAGAAACTAACATTCGTATATTATTTAGTCTTTCCATCCATGAACATTGTATATCTCTTCATTTTTTTCAGGACTTTTTAATGTTTAATAATGTTTGACAATTTTCTATATAAAGGCCTTGTATATCTTTTGTTAGAGTTATTCCTGAGTACTTTATACCTTTTGTATTTATTGTGCATAGGATAATATCCTATATTATGTTTTCCAAATGGTTATTGTGAGTGTATATATAGTAATATTATTGATTTTTGTATGCTCATCTTGAGAAGAAAGTTTTAAGGCCAAGTTGTAATATTTATTTGCACGAAGTTTTACTAAATAAATTTGACATTCATTACAATTCAGCTAAAGTCATGGTTGTCTACAGATGAGTTAATTACTTGTACAGGAAAAAAAAATTACCTACATAGGAGTGCTGACTAAAACACTGCAGATCTGTTGCCTTAAGATCATTGCATTATATTAGATCCAGTTTGGTAAAGACTTAATGACTCCATCTAGTGGTAGTTTGAAGTGAATTGGCAAATGCACTTCCAGGTTTTATTGGATATTTGTGTTTAAATTATCATGATAGGAATCAATATCCTTGTTGGAAATGTCAAGAAACAGCAAGGATTAATTTGACACATCAAAACTAATTATTTGTGTTGTCATAAGTGTTGTTGATTTCAAGATTAGAATGAGGTATGCTTATAGAGAAAATTATGTAAACCTCCCATGTTGGAGGCAGATTGTGTATGTAGAGATTTAACTTTCAGAATTGTTATTCAAGGAGTTATCATAGGTCATGTTCACGAATGTTTTAAAAATAACACCAACAGCTGGCCAAAGTCAATCCATATGACCTCTATAACAGTAGGATCCTCACAGTCTTTCCCATGGGAACTAACTTATACATAAGGACCCTTCAAAATTAACCTTAGTTTTACATTTCACTAATTAGAATTTTTTCTTTATGCAGAAAATAACAAAATTTTATGCATAAATGTACTCAATTTCAAAAAACATTGGGACAACTTGGTAATCACTTGAAGAAAGTATATTTAACTCTAAAATAAACTCAAGATGTATTAAAACATATATGCACACAATAGGTTTCAAAAGTGCAATATGAAAGCGTATTTCATTTTGAAGTGGGGAAGACCTTTCCAATGATAGATGGAACTTCTAAGAGTAAAGGTTGATAGAAAATTTCTATAGAATAATAACGACAATTAAATTAAAACAACAGTGACATATCTTTGGTAAAAATTTAAAATTGATGGTATCCTATATTAATATAGGTTAATGGTGAAGACATCAAGAACAGGCTTTATTATACTACTAGTTAAGAATATACACTTGGAATAAACTTTCTCAAGGGATATTTGGCAATGGTATCAAAAGCCTTAAAATATGCATAGCCTTTGCCCCAGAAATTCCACTACTCAGAATTATAGGCAATAAAGAAATGATTACAAGAATATCTTTATGGCACTATTTAAAATATGTAAAATTATAAAAAATATAAATGTCCACCAGTAGGTCAATTGGGAAACTAATTATAAGAGTATATACATACAGTAGAATTCTGTGCTATTATTAACTCTAATGCTACAGAATAATATTTAAAGACACTTAAAATATTTTTACATATTTAATTATGTAATTACATAATTAAGAGGAAAGTTATTCTCAGAATATACTAAATCAAAAGCAGAGAGTGCATTATAAATCAGTATATTTTCATTTTTTTATAATTTTTTTTGTTCTTAGGCAGAAAACAGAGTTGAAATTCAACAGGGTTTATATTTCGAATTGTGATGTTATGGGCTTAATGTTTGTGTTCTCCCAAAATGTATATGTTGATTCCCTTACTCTCCAATGTGATGGTATTTGGAGATGGGATGTTTGGGAGGTGATTGGGGTTAGATGAGGTCATGATGGGATTAGTGCCCTTATAAGAAGAGACAACAGAAAGCCTGTTAACTCTCCACCATGTGAGGACATTGTGAGAAGGCAGCCATCTAAATCAGGAAGAGGTCTGACCAGGAGCCATGCTGTCCAGCACCTCAATATGGGACTTCTGGAAGCCAGAAAGCAAAACTTAAATTTCTGTTGTTTAAGCAACCCAGTCTGTGGTATTTTGTTATGACAGCTCAAGAAGACTAATAATACACAAGAGTTGATAAAATTTCTTGTCTTCCTTTCTTTGCTTATCTGTATTTCCAAATTTTTCTCCAATGAGCATACTATATTTATAATTTTAAAAGGTATTGTAAAATATAATAAATAGTATTAGAGAAAATTTCCAATGCATACAGATTATTCAGTGAAAACTCATCATTAGTAAAATCAGTTATTTAAAACTGGTTTGTGATTACCTTGCCATATCTTCACTAATTCTCTTCATACGCTAATTATTGAGCTTTCAAGTATTTAATAAAACATTTAAATCCATTTTTAGTTATGAATGTCAAATATGGATAAGGTTTCTAAATATACCACTGAAAAACAATTTTATTTTCTTCCTACCCAACTACTCTACAGTTATTATTTGGAAACACTGACCATTTTAACCATTATATTTCCAATTAGAGTCAGTAATTAGTATTCTGTCTTAGGATCGCATGCCTAATAATGGTGAAATTATGTATTTTTTTTGCATTACAAGGCATTTTCTAATTATCTTAATCATCCATCCTTATTTCCCTTGTATGTGATCAAATTTCTAAGAAACAGTGTACTCCTTTCACTTCTGTTATAAACCGGAGGTGAGGTCATGAGTTCCTCCATGGTATCTAGTACACACACACACACACACACACACACACTTTTATCAGTTTTATTTTTATCATCTCAATACCCCATGCTGACACTGGGTATGCTGATAAGGCGAGAAATAGAGGAAGCAGGGTACATATTTCAAGAATGGCAAGTTTTCTTTGAGGCTGCAAAGGGTTTGAAAACTTTCACATCTGAGGAATATGGAGTCCATCTCGTCTCCAGAGAGGTGAGAAATTGGCCGCAAGAAATTTCACCTCAGAGACAGAAATCCACAATCATTGTAGACAGAACACTAAAACGACTAACCTTGCGGGCAAGATGGTAGAAAAACAGGGAGCTCTGTAATTTTCACCCACCCGCATCTATCAAACTAAGAAGGACTGAAGCCACAATACTCTGATCTACAAGAGTGGGAGGAAAAGACACAGAGTCCACAAAGAAGACAGCCTCATGGGTGCCTGAGTGAGTATGAACTGGGGAAGATAAAAATGGGCCGGGACCGGAGGCATGTAGGGGAGGGAGCCCCCCTCTGAGCAGAGTCGCGGAGAGCACGCAGAGCCGTGGAGAGATGAGGGGAAGAGAAAGAGAGGCTGAAAACGCTCACAGAGCTGTCTCTAGAGAAGAGAAAAACCTTGGCTGGTGATGGAGAGGGATTCTATCATCCCATCTTTAACTGCAGGGCGCGGGGAGAGAGATCTGTCCCCTTTAGCTGGTGTATTTTCCTTGGGCTCAGTGCCCTGATCCCAGGCGGTACCTGGAGAAACTGCTCCCTTACTCCCCCTACTTGATCCCCGGCTAGGAAGTTGCCCGCCTGCGGGAGCACATCTCATCTCCGGCGGTATCATTAAAGTGTGTGGACTAGGATTTGGAAATGAGGTGGGGCTTGGAAAATACAATTTGGCCCGCCCACAGCACAGGGAGATTGGACCCAAAAGAGTGGGTTGCAATGCTTGGTTTGAGAAGGGATTGGGGCGCCGCCATTCTTCTCCCCACAACCACCAAGGTGGGGCCTCGGGGAGCAGACCACAGACTAGAGTGGAGGCAAGACCTACCTACACCAAACCACGCCCATCAGCGCTGGAGAGCTGCCTTTTTTTTTTCTTTTTCTCCTTCCCTCCCCCACCGCCGGGAAAGACCAACATTGATGCATTGCTGTGATTAGATCAATTCTTGCTACTCAGATATGTTTTCCCTTATCCCATTCTTATCTCTCCCCTCTGCTGGTTTTACACTGTTAGACTGTCCTTCGTCTTTTGTTGTTTTTGTCCAACCCCCCTTTTTTTCTTTTCTTTTCTTTTTTCTTCTTTCCCCTTTTGGTTTGCTTGTTTGTTTGACTTGTCTGTGCGTTTGTGTGCTTTTGTTCCCTGTGTGTTTGTCTGTCTGTTTTCCTTTTCAGGGCTACCTCAAGAAACAAGCCAAAGTACACATGGTGGAGAGTCCCAAATATCACTGAGTAGGGAAGTAAAATAACCAAAGGCACAACAAGAGAAAACAAGAGACACCATCAAAAGAACACATCCTGAACAGACAGGCCCTGGACAGTCAATTAGCCTCCTTTAATAGAGCAATACTAGCAGTTGCAGAGTGCATAATGAGCTTTCAAAACTGACAAGAGACAGAAAGGTAGACAAAATGATGAAACGGAAGAACTCTCCTCTAAAGAAATTCCAGGAAGATGTCACAGCTATGGAACTGCTCAAAACAGATATAAGCAACATAACGGAGCAAGAATTAGAACAATTGTCATAAAATTAATCGCTGGGCTTGAAAAAAGCATGGAATACACCAGAGAAGCTATTGATACAAAGACTAGGGACCTTAAAAATAGCTGTGATGAATTAAAAAAAAATGCCATAAATGAGGTGCATAATAAAATGGAGGCTGCCACTGCACGGATTGAAGAGGCAGAGAGGAAAATAGGTAAATTAGAAGACACAGTTATAGAAAAAGAGGAAGCTGAGAGAAAGAGAGAGAAATTGATCCAGGATCTCGAAGGAGAATTCGAGACCTCAGTGATACAATCAAACGGAACAATATCCATATCATAGGAATTCCTGAAGAAGAAGAGAGACAAAAAGGTCCTGAAGGGGTGCTGGATCAAATTATAGCCGAAAACTTCCCCAATCTGGGGAAGGAAATAGACATTGAATCCAAGAGGCACAGAGAACTCCCCTCAGATGTAACTTGAATAGACCTTCGGCACGACATATCATAGTGAAACTGGCAAAATATAAGGATAAAGAGAGAATTATGAAAGCAGCTAGGGATAAAAGGGCCCTAACATACAAAGGGAAACCTATCAGAGTGGTTACAGACCTATCTACTGAAACTTGGAAGGCCAGAAAGGAATGGCAGCAAATCTTCAATGTGATGAACAGAAAAAATATGCATCCAAGAATTCTTTATCCAGCAAGCCTGTCATTCAAAATAGAAGGAGAGATAAAGGTTTTCCCAAATGAAAAAAATTGAGAGAATTCAGCACCACTAAACCAGCCCTACAAGAAATCCTAAGAGCGAATCTTAGGGAAATGTTGCAAGAAATACAAGGTACCAGAGACACCACTACAAGCATGAATACTACAGAGAACACAGTGACTCTAAACCCATATTTTTCAATAATAACACTGAATGTAAATGGACTAAATGCTCCAATCAAACTACACAGGGTAGCAGAATGGATAAAAAACCAAAATCCATCTATTTGCTGTCTACAAGAGACTCATTTTAGATCTGAAGACACCTTCAGATTGAAAGTAAGGGGAAGGAGAAATATCTATCATGCGATTGGAAGTCAAAAGAAAGCTGGAGTAGCCACACTTACATCGGACAAACTGGACTTTAAAGTAAAGGCAGTAATAAACGATGAAGAAGGACATTATATAATAAGTACAGGGTCTCTCCATCAGGAAGAGCTAACAATTATAAACATCTACGTGCCAAATTCGGGAGCACCCAAATACATAAAACAATCACAAACAGAAACAACCTTATTGATAAGAATGTTCTAATTGCAGGGGATTTTAATACTCCACTTACAGCAATGGACAGATCAACCAGACAGAAACCATGGACCTGAATGACACATTGGAACAGATGGATTTGACAGATATATTTAGAACTCTCCATCCTGAGGCTAGGGAATTCACTTTCTTCTCGAGTGCACATGGCACATTCTCTAAGATAGATCACATACTGGGTCATAAAGCAGCCCTCCATAAATATAAATGAATTGAGATCATACCATGCACACTTTCAGATCACAATGCTATGAAACTTGAAATCAATCCCAGGAAAAAGTCTGGAAAACCTCCAAAAACATGGAGGTTAAAGACCACCCTACTAAAGAACAATTGGACCAATCAGGCAATTAGAGAAGAAATTAAAAAATATGTGGAAACAAATGAAAATTAAAATACAATAATCCAAACTCTCTGGGATGCAGCAAAAGCAGTCCTAAGAGGAAAGTATATTGCAATCCAGGCCTATTTCAAGAAACTAGAAAAAGTGCAAATTCAAAATCTAACAGAGCACCTAAACGAACTAGAAGGGGAGCAGCAAGAGCACCCCAAACCCAGCAAAAGAAGAAAAATAATAAAGATCAGGGGAGAAATAAACAATATGGAATCCAAAAAACAGTTTAACAGATCAATGAAAGCAAGAGTTGGTTTTTTGAAAAAATAAACAAAATTGTTAACCTCTAACCAGGCTCCTCAGAAAGAAAAGAGAAAACACCCAAATACACATAATCATGAACGAAAATGGATCTATTACAACCAACCCCTCAGAAATACAAGCAATCAACAGGGAATACTATGAAAAATTATATGCTAACAAACTGGACAATCTAGAAGAAATGGACAAATTCCTAAACACACATGCACTACCAAAATTCAAACAAGAAGAGATAGAAAATCTGAATAGACCTATAACCAGCGAAGAAATAGAATGAGTTATCAAAAATCTCCCAATGAATAAGAGCCCAGGGCCACATGGCTTCCCTGGGGAATTCTACTAGATATTTAAAGCAGAGTTAATACCCATTCTTCTCAAACTATTCCAAAAAATA